>OX438808.1:3917812-4582923 GCA_949316475.1 Hypomecis punctinalis
CATAATCAAATCAAAATTCGTTTATTTGTTAGAATATTGTCTTACTATGTAGATGTTAAAGAACAATAGTGTCTCAAATATTCTACCTTTACAGGTGTACAAATATTTTTAGAAAATATATAGAGGTATTTGGCTTAACATTATTCATACATTTTTTCCTTAAGTGAGTCTGCTAAAAAATCGTTAATAGTGTAATAACACTTGTCAATAAGGAACTTGTGTAATTTGTGTCTATTTGTGTCTTTAAAACCATTTGGCAATTTGTTGTATACCTTAATGGCCATACAATAAACATTATTACTATATATACACTCCCTCTGTTGCGGTATATCCAACTTATATTTTCGTCGTTGCTGTCTATCTCTCCCATCAGAGCTACTATTTAACGGAAACTCGGATTGGTGTCGTCGAACAAATAAGCACATTTCAAATATATATAGTGAAGGCAATGGTAAAATGTTATATTTTTTAAATAATGGTCTACATGGTGCCAGAAAATATGCACCAGTATGCATAAGTACTTACAGCAAAACCAAACCAAAAAGTAATGCATTGACGTCTAACTCGAAGGTCCATTTCATCCAGTGTACAAAAGGCTGTGCAGAAGACTGTACGTACTAACTGTAAAGAAGATGTATAATTTACATCCGTACGAATACTGCAATAACATTGTCAAACGTTACAATGACAAAGTTACGTAATGCAGTAAAAGCTTAGTGAACATGCAGTTGATGCAGCAACTTGTCAAACTAACTATAACAAAGTTGTTGCAGGCTTCATAAAGACGGCACTGCATAAAATATATTAACATAGAACAGTTACACATAGTTTAATATATGATTATTTTTCGCCTAAATTGGGACCACAGTCTTCCACCGTGTACAGAATTTGAATAGTTTGCACGTATCAATGTGTACATTTACATTATTATTGATTTATTAAAAACGGCTGAGCCAATTTCAATTAAATTTAAATGGGATCAACTCAGAAGTATATCCTTTCGAAATCAAAAATATTTTTTTAAAATCGGTTCACAAGAAACTATTAATGACAATACCTACAAAAAAACCGGACAAGTGCGAGTCAGGCTCGCACATCGAGGGTTCCGTACAAACATTTTGTTAAAATAATTAAAAGCCTGGTTTAGCATGTGCTAATGAAGTTATTTTATATGAAGATACGATTTTGAACCCATATTTTGTAAATTTTGAGGCCCTATTTTTATGTGATTTAAATAAAAATGTAGTTTTCAGATTTATTCCTATATGTGTAGGTACTCTGAGACAATACTCTTCGCCAAATTTCATAGTTCTATGTCAACGGGAAGTACCCTGTATTTTTGATTTTTGTGAGCGTTGAAATATGCGTTTTTTACGACATAAACGGCTCTAACTTTTTTATATAGTAACTAAGAAGCTTTTTATTTACACAACTGCAAGAGTTCATAGGTTTACGTATATAGTTTAAATTTCAACTCGTTATCTTTACGCGTTCCCGAGATAAGGAGTCTTGACATACACACAGACGGACAGACGGATAACAAAGTGATCCTATAAGGGTTCTGTTTTTTCCTTTTGAGGTACGGAACCCTAAAAACATATAGGTACAGACGAACATCTTTTCTGTAAGTCGTTAAAAACAGTACTTTCCTTCTTAGACATAGTCTGGTAAACTCTCATATCCAGTGGTCTCGAACGTCAAATTGCGAAATCGGTAGAGCTGTCCACTAAAATCGGTATATTTGTACCTATTTGTTCCCAAAATCGGTATATGACAAAAAAAATACAAAATTCAATTAAATTCGTTTAATTATACAGAAATAGTTAACTTACAAACTAATTACAAACACACTTAAGACTTATTAATTATTAGTAGCTTATTTACAAAAAAAAACTACAACAAAACAGCTAATAGGCTGTCAACATAAAAATACTTACATAATTAGTTTTTAGTACCATACCAGTGTTCTTTGGCCATATTCTCAGTCATTTTTGAATTTATTTCAAAGTCATAACAATTTGCGTCATTGAAGAGTCGTTTAGCATGTAATAGACCAGTGATTGACTCAGTAGATAGCCTATTTCGTTGTTTTGTTTTCATAAGATTAATGTGCGAAAATATGCGTTCAACGTTTGCGGATGAATGCGGCAAAGATAAAATATTAAAGATAAAAGTAGGTAACAAAGGAAACATTTGAGTGTCATCGCCACGCTTTAATAAACTGACTTCATCCCAAAATAGTTCTACATCATCGGAAAATGTTTTGATTTGTTCACTATTTCTCAAAATGCGCCACTCTGTAACAATTTCCTGGAAATCTTTGCACTGAACAATATTGGGAAATAGCCTACTAATAGGAACTATCGACGCAGTTTTGCCACTTTTAACATTTGTTGGTTCAATTATGTCTAAACTTTTTAGTGGATTATTTTTCAGTGGAAACCGTGTCGTTATTTGCTTACAGGCTTCTACAACTCTTTTCAACCCTTACAATAGGCATAATTTACGCCTTTACTACTTTCTTGCAGCCATCCTGAAAATTCTTCCTCCCATTCTTTTCTATAAAATTGTAGATATTTTTTTCTTTTAGCGCTTGTACTCGGTTCCTCGTCACACGACATTTTAACTTAATAATTTTCACAATTTTAAACACTTCGCAAACTTTCTTTTCGAAGTTAAGAATATTAATGAATAAATTAACCCCGAAATCCTGTATATATAGCCGAGCGAAAGTTTTTGGGTAATCCCTGTTATAGGGAATTCCCAAACGGGAATCCCCTATAACAGGGATTTTTCTAAGCTGTGCGCTTACTATTGCTATTGAGGGATTCCCCTTAACTTAAAACATAAATGAAAAGGGCTGCCAAGTTAGAAGTGTGAAATCGGTAAAAAGATCGGGAGAATTTTCACAATTTCTCTGAAATCGTGGAAAAATCGTTGCATTTCGGTATTTCGGTAGGACAGAGCCCATATCGGTAGAAATACCGAAAAATCGGTAGGTTCGAGACCACTGCTCATATCCTTTGATCCACGGACTAACATCCACTTTTATATCACCCACACGTTCCGACCCAACATGACCGTTTAACAGGCATTGACACCAGTTCATTTAATACTTCCTTCCTGGACACGTGTCGGTCCATGTGTTACTTTCAGTATTTTTTGTAAAGAATTCCCATAAAATTGTCCAATGGTGGGGTGAGAAGCTTTGACAAGCTCCAAAATGTGGCAGAATGGCAGCTGATAGTGTTTTTATATGGTTTTCTGTGAATTTCATTTGGAGAATTGTTTTAAGTGCGGTTACGTAGTAATGAGAACAATATAGTATAGGAAAGTGGACAGATAACATAAGCAAGACAAAAGGAAACAGATTGTAGATTTATATGAAAGAAGATATAAGTACCTTCTTCTTATTCTAGAAGAAGATAACATAAATAGCAAGTATTTTTTTTTCTTAATGTTAAGTTTGGCTTTCATCTTTTTTTTTCTCAACTAACTTTTAACTCTAAATTGTATTGTCTATATGTGTACTTGGCGTAATTTTTATAAATTGTGTACCTATAGGAGAGTCCATCGGCTCCTGAAATACAGTTTCTAACTCGTTTAGGAGCCTTTGGGTCAATTATTCAGACTACTGTAAACTTATGCCCAAATAAACAATTTTATTTTTATTTATTTGAGTTTTTATTTTATTTTTATTATGTTGAGTAGACCACCAGTGAAATGACAATACGATGTTATTGTAAAGATTATTAATTAATTCTTAGAGCAAAGTGCAGGCTTAAATTTGATGTTTTATAATCAAAGCTACAGTGATGATATACTTGAGAATAAACAAAAGTTTAAAAAAACAAACAGCTGTCAACTATAACTAAGATATAATTACAGAATACAAAAATTCATTTCAAAAACTCGAGTCATTATCAGAAAACGTTAATTTTACAATGACCACATTTTACATACCTACATTAACTTTGGGACAATTATAGTTAACCATTAAAGGTCTTAAACAATTATTTTACCGATAAGAAATTACAATAATATAATTGGCGACAAGGTCGGTAACCAAAACCAAAACGGTTAGCCAATTTCCATCCTGTCAGAACACAATAAGATTCAAATTCAATTATGACAAGGTTTATTGTCAGCAAAATAATAGTAAAAACTGAAAACTAACAAAAGTAGCTCATTAGAACTTCAATTAACGAGTTGTTAACACTTAACGACTCAAAACTATTATTCATGACCATGACCGCTGTTTAAACAATTTGAACACACGCAAATTTTTGCACATGCTTGACTATTTACCCAAACCTTAAGTTCGTTGTCCTGAAAATTGCTTGCACAAACCAGAGTCAAAAACTATTCAAATATAGACTCTACAATCTAGACAATAAGAGTACAAGCAATGTTTAAAAGTCAAGTGTTGCCAGTATTTGCACAGATGGCTACTGTTTTTATGACTCCAACCGTTTTGAGACAATGATGAAATTATGACACAAGGCAGATCTAGGATTGCGTTGTGTTTGGAGTCACGGGTAAATAAACTTATAAGGAAGGATTTCAATAGACTTCAATAGCAAACATGTTGAATACATTGAAGAGCTTATTTTGTAGAAAGGCTTGGTAACTGGTGACAAATCTAATGGATAAGTTACAATACATAACATTTAAAATACAAGTGAGCTGTTTGAAGCAGTTTTGAATGGGAAAAATATCGAAGAAATAAAAAGTCAAAGAAGTTTTTATATTTAGTCTAATAATGTTTTAATACTAATAGCAATCTAAAGCGTATGCGTAACATAAAAAAGATTAGCAGGTAGCAAAGGGCCTACTTGCTAAACGCAGAACCGAGCGAGATGAATGGCGTGCAAGAAGATAAGCCTATACTTAGCTGAGCGGTTAGATACTGAAAAATTATGATGATGATAAGCCAAGTTATAAGTTTTCCAAACATTGTTATCTAACTTTGACATGGTGTCTAGAAAAATCAGAAAGGAATTAGATACTTACGTTACATCTACTTCTATGCATAGAGTTACCTAAAGATTATTTAAAAAACATAATGCAAAAATAAATTGAGCTTAGGCCATTACCTTGTACAGTATTCAATTATTTGCTTTAAAGGTGACGTCCACAAGTGGTATGTTATTCAGAGAAAAATCGAACCAAGATAATATTTACATCATTTGAAAGCTTAATTTATGGGCTTCTCAAAAATATTTAATTTAGATTTTTTTACTCCTCCATTTTTTTTAAATGTGAAAAATAAATTGTATGAAAAACAATTATACAGCTATGTATTTTTTCTAGTTTAGCAATAATAAAGTGCTTCTATCGTTATTTTACTTGCATTCGTAGCTGATTCTTCCACATTCATCTCTTAATTTGCTAAAATTAAAAATGATAACCGACCAGTGTGACCAGTTAGTAGGTACAATGTGCCAAATAAACACTTAAAAACTGTGTCTCATTGGTAAAAATGCTTTTATTCAACAATTTGGAGGTTACTTAATAAGTGAGTGTTGTTAGAGATAAAATACCTATTGAGCCAAATATATTTATTTATCCTAATAAAATCAAAATTAATTTTAAAAATACGGAGGGCTCTTTTATGGTTTTAACTGATGAAAAAGACTCAGAAAAATATAAACTTTCTCGAAATGTAACGAGTATTGTGGTTTAATTATCTTTTAGAGAGATATAATTTTCTTTTAGAGGAATGTCATATTTTCGGATTTTATTATTTTTTGACATTGCTTGTAAAATATGGCGGCGTGATAGCAGCTTTGAACAAAACTAAATGAGTAAATATGAAATGCCATTCCAATTAAGCATTCAATATAGTTGTTTTGCTCTGCGCATTTATTTACCATATTTTAATGGATTTTTACACTGTACACAGTCGAAGCCGTGGTGGCTTATATGTAGTGACACCCGCCTTACAATCGTGAGGTCGTGGGTTTAAATCCCGGTCCCGTACCAATGAGTTCTTTGGAATTTATGTACGGAATTTCACACCACTGGCTTTTCGGTGAAAGAAAACATCGTGAGGCAACCTGCATATGTCCGTAGAAGAAATTCGATGGCGTATGTGAATCCACCAACCCACACCGGGCCAGCGTGGTGGCTATAGCCCAATCACCCTTCGTAGGTAGGCCTACGTCCTACAGTAGACTATTAAAAAAAAAGGTTGATACAGTACAGTACGAGTACACAGTCTGGTCCCAGTTTGTAAGATCTTCGTTTTTACAATTTCATATTCGAATCACAATACAAATCACATTTATAATTCTTGTCAAATAAATCAAACGTCAGTATTACCATTTCCTTATAATAATCATAAGTTATTTTGGTTCATGATAGAATTTCTCAACTATTCAATCGACGAAGACCACACACGGAGTTATCAGCATTCAATAAAACTGAAGAGAAATAGCACTGATTGCTTCAAATAAAGATAAGCTTGCCCCACCTTGATCCCGAATAAAAACTTTTAATTGATACTGATTACTCAATTTTTATTATTTCTCGAGAAGCTAGTCTTCTACAAAGATATAGTCTTCATATAAAAATATAAGGTCACAGCACAGTGTTATCAAACTCTTTCAAAGCGGCTTGACCGATTTTTTTTTGCGTTTGGTACGTTTGAGATTAGGTCGTAGACAAATTTTTATATCTATTAAGCCGGAAACATACTATCGGACGCGGCTTACGTACGCGACTGACAGCCGCGACTGATAGGTATCTAGACTATGAAAGTACACTGAGCCGTGCACACTATCGGACATAAGTCGCGGACGTCACCTTCGGACGACCTTGAGCGTTCGGACGTCCGAGAGCAATCTGGCGCGCTGGATGTTTTAAGACTGTGCACATTGCTAAGTAGCGGCTGTCAGTCGCGTCCGTCAGCCGCGTCCGATAGTATGTTTCCAGCTTTAGTGATATGGGTAGTCCTAACCAGATTTTTGAAGTGAAAACCTTTTTTATCGGCTCTGAGCACTTTTTGGGACTGGTAAAAATGTTTAACTCAGTCACACCACGAGTCAGGCCACGTGTCCGGCCTGATCGAGAATTCATAAGGCGGAGCGAACAAGTTTTCACTTCAGCCGGCACTCCCGGAGTGGAACTCGTTGATTTTTTTATAAAGCAAAACATTTGCAGCGTATCAGCTAGTTTATCAAATGAAATTTTAAATAATACTTTAAAAAATACAGAATTAGGTCGTTATCTTACACACCTTTTCATTACTAGTAATAATTGGTATCAATAAACCTAAAGTTATACAACCGACATAAACTAGCCCAAGAAAATTATGAATGAACTTAAATTACGACACGTTATTCTGAAATCGAGTTTCTCGCAGAATCAATAACGTTGCGACATGAATTCAGCCGCGGATAAATGGCAAATGTTATACAACTGCACTTACAAGCTTTACGCATAGCACATTCAGTTCTTAAGGTTTCGTAGTCGGACCTTTGGACCCAGACTTCTCTAAGGCGAAGAACTCATGGAGCGGTTTTTTTCCGTGCCCACTGCGATGGAGGATCTGCAGTTTTTTTTCTACACTCGGCTCTCGTCGACTGTTGCTCGGTGCAATGTTCTTACATGGTATAATTAATGATTATCGATTGCTGCGATCTCACCAACCAATTGTATTATATTTGTCCTAGAACGGTTACGCGTAGACGCACACGTACCTACCCACTTCTTAGTGTTGAATCTCTTCAAGTAAGAACCAACGCTGGTAAACGTGCGACTCTGCACCGGTTGGTGGATTCGTACAATAGACATTTCGTAGATATAGATATTTTTGCTTTGTCTGAAACTAGATTTAAAAAAGCTGTGGTATAATTAATAATAAAAAATATGGTATAATTAGATACATCTTTTTTTTTTAAATTATTACTGAAATATATTTATGTATGTACTTAGAAAACCACGCCAGCGAAGACACTTGTTATTTAGTAAATGGTGGATAATGTAGTTGGTGGCACATTTATTAATGTATTTGGTTAATTGTTTTCTTGTAATGTAAATTGTGCTATTGTTTGTTATCCCAAATAAATAAAATAAAATACTCACGCGACCGCTTATTTGTGCGGTCGCTGCCGTCGCGGTTGAGATTATCGCCCGCAAACGTGGGCTGAGTCCGCCCGCGCCCGCGCCGGTGCAGCGGCAGCCGCAAACAACCGCGCACACCGCGGCGCGGGCGTAAAACGCACCGTGAGATCTGCTTTAATTTTTTACACAAACTACCTATCTGCATTCAAATTCAAATCATTTTTTGCAACATATGAAATGTATATGCGGTTCTTAGCTAACATGTTTTATATAGTTATACATAGGTATGACCCTAAAAGGGTATGGCAATATTGTTATTTGTATTGGAACGATTTATTAGTATTTTATCTAGATTATCGTTAAAAATCGTCTGATGTGTAATAGCATTTCGATAATAGGATAATTTTTAGTTTCTTATGAAACAGTTTTAAATTGTTTGGCAATTTGTTGAATATTTTTATAACTATATAATTTGGGCTAGAAATGTGCATTGTTAAGTTACAAGGCGTTTCCGCCAGTGCTAAACTATGTGAACACCAATGAATATTATTGGTGGATATCAAACGCACCCATAGCATCGTAGCATAGGGCATCTCTGGTGGAAAAGCAGCCTAATAGTTATACTACGACACGTTAAATTCTAGGATTATAGGATATGCAGTTTATGACGTCTAGACGGATTTTTGGACTTTGCTATTGGCAATTTTAAACACACAAGGCAATCATCAAGGATTTCTGCAAGCAAATTGGTATCCAATTTAGTCAAGCAATTATGGTTATAATAATATTAGATTAAATAAATGGTTATTAGTTTTGACAGCATATTTCATGCGGGGTTTTGGTACTTGTTGCTATCTAGAATCGCATTTTAAATTGAGCACGTTCGATTTCTCATGCAATTATGATTGAGAATATATGCAGCATTGCTCTCATCTACATGGGGTTATTTATTTATTTGCTTATAGAAAAATAACATGACCACTGGGTTTCTTATCATATCGTTACTTAAAATCTAGGCAAAATAGGAATTCAAATAAAAAAATCTAAACAATAATTTATAAATATTTGATCTTAATTTTCCTGATTTCTTTTGAAATGTTGTCCCCTTAATACGATAGCCCAATAATAGTGATTATATCACTATATTAATTTAAAAAAATTTAAACTAAATAAATCCTATTAATAGGGTGAGTACTTCTTTCAATAGAGTCTGAAAGAAAACCCTACAAATATAGAGTAGTTGTTGTTATAAAATTCTTAAATGAGCACTTTATAAAAGTTAACCTTACTATACGCAACCAAATGATAATTTTCATATTCAATTGACGTAATACACAGGTCGTATAGTAAACAACTTACGACTATGTCCACTTTCTTGTGTTGACCCACATTTCGGTAACACGATATATCATGAAGTGGTATCGTTTTAAAACTCGAAACCGACTCAAAATGAGCTTTAACCACCCTTTACGTTAACGTTAACGGTCGAGAGATGTCAGATTAACAAGTGTAAAGCTTTAACAGTGTTTAAACTTTTAAAGGGCAAGAAACGGATGGATTTTGATGATATGTCTTTTAAGAAAATTTACAAATTGTAATTATGCGTGTTGTCAGATTATTGTGAGTGGCACCGTTCCAAAAATCATTTTAATTGACTTATAAAACAACGACTAAAATCCATGAACGAACGACTAAAATCTATGTGTGTATTAACAATAAGGTAATATTAAGAGTAGACTATGATATGACTACACACTTATAAACTTATAAATACACTTTAAAGTCGACGATACGGATACAATACAATATAACTTTATTGTACACCAGAAATACAGCTTAAATAACAAAGTACAAATTTTCTTAAAATTAGGTGGTACAGCGGCGGCCTTATCGCCTTAAGCGATTTCTTCCAGGCTACCTTTGGATGGACAGAAAATCAGAGTATAAATATGTGACTTCATTAAAACTACCGTGAGTATTCATCATAACTATAACTCACGTTATAATTATACAGTCGATCCGCAAGGAATCCGACCAGTTTCGGAGTATTTAGAACTCCATCCTCAGGGAATACGCGCACCCCCGTCGACTGGCGCGCGCCAAAACGTGGTGTTGTACGGATTTTGAGTCTTAACGTTTGTAAATACATATTTATTTGTCCTGTACATTTAAAGTAATCTATGCAACTTAATCGATGATATCAATTTATTTGATACGTATATTAGAACTTCATTACTATCGTTTTCCTTACAAAAGGTAGAAATCATAAAATTAAGAGTCTGAAATTCAATTGGAAAAAGATACTTAGTATCCCAAATTCGTCATAAATTACTCTATCTATTAATCTTTCAACATCTTGATCATCAGAGGCTTATTCTTGTAAGTCGATGCTATACAGCAATATTTAATTTTGACGTACTTAGAATACACAAAAATGTCGCCCGGCAACAGCAGCATTTCTATTTACGATTTGCCCTAGGGGCCCGGGGTACGGCAGGCCCTCAGGAGTCCCATTGTCTGGTGTCTCGGAGACCGACTGACGACTAACGGCTCAACTGCCCATTGTCTGCCAATGATGACTCAATCTCTGTTCTTTTACTTTTGTTGAGCAAAAAAAAGACAATACTGTGAACTCGTGACTATCCTTTTGTGATTGTTTTTGCGAACTCCTGGCGTCTCAAGTGTGAGGTATAGTCTGTTCCATTAGCGCTGAGAACGCACACGCTAGAGTAATTTGAGTCGGAATGAGTCCCATGCGGCATGACTCTGCTCAAAATATGTTCTCAACCCCTGATCCTCTACCAAGAAACGTGGCAACTGCGTTATCGACACGAATGCGATACATATTGAATAGAAAACGATACTTTTGTTTTCATTTCGCCAAGACGAGTGCTACCATAATACTGTCGAAGGTTCTCAGCGCTAACGAAACAGACTATAGTCAATTCAGTTGCCGGATCATTGCGATAGCACAGATATTTGGGTTATCGCCAAGTAGACAAAACGTCACGAAACTTTCAATGTAAACAGAACCTAATTGTGGTGCTCCGTCGCTCACAAGGGGATAGTTATCTTGTCAAGTTAATAATCAAAGGTTAGTTATATGAGAAAAATATGCCAACTCAAAAGAGAACGGATAAGTAATGAACGGAGGAAACTGAAGATGCGTCAAGCAAATTTAATTTTTAATATCTGATATAACTTCTACATTTTACTAGTTTTAGAATTGTTCAATGTTTCTTTCAAAAGATGTCAATGTTTTAATGTTACCTTTATGTTATTATGTTGCCTTAAAATTCATAAATCAAGAACAATCTGTCAAGCATATCCTTTATCAATATCTAACAGTTCAATATAATTGCAGTCATTAGCACGCAACTCTCGTTCTATTTAATAACCCGTGTGTATTACTGCAGCAAAAACTTTAAAAGCTCGCCTTATGTTTCAATGGAGAACTTGGCTCGTAAATCATAAAAGGGCACCTCTGCGGGTTGCCATAAGCTAGTTCTTAGTTTTTGCCCGGATGGTGGTCTAGATTCATGTCCGTGATTTTTTTATCGGTTAGCTATAGGTAGCTGATCGTGTTCATTGGCAATACTGTTAGTATTTTAATTTATGATAGTTTATTATTAAGCTGCAATGCTACGCGTGAACTTTTCGGCCCTATTAGTCATCAGTTTGCTGAGTGTGAGTTTTGTCGTAAACATGACGCGCTCTTCGGCGAGCGCGTAAGTATGTAATTTATATGAACTTGTTGTGTTTAAAAAACGCGCCGCTAGTGGCGCTGTACATTTCTTCATACAAATTACATGCTTATGCGCTCGCCGAGAAGCGCGTCATGTTTACGACAAAATTCACACTCAGCATACTGAGCCCTTAGTCCAGGTTTTGCATAGGTTACTTAAACTTTCGCGTTCGCGTGTGGCTCCATATATTTTGTTTATTTCTTCCTTGTTTCCGCCAGGGGCGCTTACAAAATTTCGCCAAGACATATTCAGCTGTAGTTTCAATTTACGTGTAAACTTGGATAACCCCTCTGTCCTTCGCGTTGTGTCCTGTATGCTGAGTGTGAGTTTTGTCGTAAACATAACGCGCTCTTCGGCGAGCGCGTAAGCATGTAATTTGTACAAATTACATGCTTACGCGCTCGCCGAAGAGCGCGCCATGTTTACGACAAAACTCACACTCAGCACACAGCTGCCATTTTAATTTGCTAATCAGCTTGACTTTGTCGGTAACTTTTGTTCTAACATGCACAGATCTCATTTTTCATTCGACCTTGAAGAGAGAGTCTGAGCATATCCAATAGGCTAGTTAAACATATTGTTTTGATGTCCTCTTGTAACAACTAACCATATACAGAGCCGATTAACAAATACAGAAATAAAATCAATTTAGAAATAAAGAAGTTACATACAAATTTATTTTCTTGCTAGACAAAGAGGACACTATGACGTCACAGCCCCTAAGTGTCATATATTCGCCATACCATGTTATGCTTTGTGGGAAAGACACAAGGAATCCCCTCATTGTCCCTACCAAAATCTTTACAACCTTATATCTCTGAACTTGCTTAGTAGATTTTTATTGTTTTTCAGTTTACGATTCATAATTAATTGCAGAATTCACTAACTCTAATACTTTTAATTAACCCAATACTAGTCAACTACCTACCCTGTTTTTGAAACAAGAAACTGTAAACTCGTCAACGGGGAAATATCTCTAGCATGCACTTCCTCATACTAAACAAACTACTCGAGACCATCACAGAAAGCCACATAACAGTAACCGTTTCATATCTCTTCAATCAAAATCATATTGACCGTAATGGCGTTAGCTGTCACTTTGTTTATGACGCGTGGGTGAGCGCGTGTCAGTGTCAGTTTTTGGTAAACTGGCAACATTATTATTTAAATTAAATTATGGTCATTTGAAGTTGTTGGGTTAAACAAAAATTGGGAGATAGATTTGGATCGGAACCAGAGAGGTTGATATCATTTTTGAGCTGTCTTGCAAGTTGTTTTAGTTTTGATCTAAATGTACGAATAAAAAAATGAAATAACAAAAAGCTCTGTTCGCAGTGTCTTATTTTAAAGAAACTGTTTTTTTTTTTTCAAAAATATGTCTTGCATGGCACCATCCATACATCCTTCGGCCGTAGGACGTCTACTGCTGGACGTAGGCCTCTTCTATGGATTTCCAATAAGGCCGGTTGGAAGCGGCCTGCATTCATCGTGTTCCTCTGATCTTACTTAATATATCGTCAGTTCACCAGGTCGGTGGTCATCGTACGCTGCGCTTGCTGGTCCGTGGTCTCCATTCGAGAACTCTACGGCCCCATCGGTCATGCAATCTTCGGAATATGTGCCCTGCCCACTGCTATATCAACCTGCTGATTCGCTGGGCTATGTCGGTTACTTTGGTTCGTCTGCTTATCTCCTCATTCCTGATTCGATCCCGCCGAGAGACTCCGAGCCTAGATGTTTGATACCTGGCTTGGTTTTCATAAGTTTGCCTGATGCCAGATAATATATGTGTGTAGTGCCGCAGGCTCGGCTAACCGATTGTTACCATTGTTACCATTGACAAGGGAATCCTTTTTTTAAACTGTTAATGATTGTTTGATCATTGATTACTTAGAAAAAGTTTCGGGTTTTCACGTTTATCTAAGTATTATTTATATTTTTGTTTTTAAACACCTGTCATGTCATGAAAATGACAATGTAAATTATTTAAGTAATTTACATGTATCTTGTTTTTAAAAGGATAAAATATCTAAATATCCTTTCATATGGCCTGAAATTACATTTAATACTACGACGGCTGATGTTGTTGAAGAAAATATCGATAGCTCGGGAAATTCAATTTAATCCCGTAGACGTCAACCGACTAAATTAACATCACGTTTAAATAATACATGATTTATAACCAATTTTATATCCAGAACTTGATTTCAATTAGCAATATATCTATCTGATGATAGAAACGCCATTAACACCAAGCAAACAGATAAATCAGTTGAAAAATTAGCCGACTCCAGGGGTCCATAGGGACTTGATTAACCGCTTCCTGTGTTCAGAAAAATTTACTGTTACACGTGATTTCGTATTAATTAACACGGATAAATGGTAATTTAGTGGTAAATCTGTGTTTGTACCGTTATCGCGTGGGTTGCTTGCCCAACTCATGAATGGTCGGTCGTCGGCGAGTCCGCCCACTAGGTGGCCGCGTATTATCAATGAAACTTGTGTAGAAATAAGACGGCGGCGTGTCTGCGAATAGTGTTACGAAATTTGCCATTGAAAGTTTGTCCTGAGCAGTTATTGACAGGTCATTGAGGTCACGTGTTTGTAATAATGTGGCTTTATCGGTTTCAATTAGTTGACGAGAAACATATTGGCCCATGTTTTTAAACCCTGATTTCAAAACCCTGTATCTTTGAATTTTTGTTTGTCTGTGGAATTTTGAGTTATAGAGGATTCAAACCATTTTGATCTGTTGTTGTTGTTTTTGAGCTGACATTTGTAATCATGAGTCATCAATTATGATCATGATAAGAATATATATATCATGAAGAATATATATATATGATATCACGAAAAGAAATTAAGTTTTTTCGCAAAAAATCGCGACTTCGACCGTGTACAGAATTCGAATAATTTGCACGAATTGATGTGACCACCAGATACATTTTTAGTAATTTACCAAAAACGGCTCAGCCGATTTCGATAAAATTTAAATGGGACCTCGGAAGTATACTCTTTCAAATATTTTTTTTATATCGTTTCACCATTGCAGAAAATATCGATGAAAATACACGAAAATAAAATAATAATAAAAATAATACATACAGACGAACATAGTACCTCCTCCTTTTTGGAAGCCGGTAAAGTCGATATACCTATTAAGTGTTGTCGAGGATTATTTCTTGTTTTCTTTCATTTGTATTTAAAAAGATTTTAAATAACTTTCACAAATTTTAAAAAATTCGACACCGAAATGACAACATTTACTTTTCTGTCTTTAGTTTGTTGCAATGTAGGTATTGTTTTTAAAACATACTTTACGTGGGCGATTTTTTTTACCCAATTGGACCACCGTATGATTTCCGTTTCTCGACACCTCATTTCATTTTGTTAAATTCATTTAAGCGTGAGTTTTTTGGTGTCGAATGATCTCGCGGCCCACGCGTGGGTCGCGGGCTGTTTTACCTTATTAGGCTGCCACAGTACTTCGTCATGTGAATGTGGAATGGTTGAATGGGCAATTTTTAAGAGGGCTCGAGATATGACATAGATATGCCTAGTAGTTTTCCGAGTAGTAGACTTCGCCAGTACCTACAGAGTTTTTGAACGAGTGAACGGAATGAAAAAAGTCTCAGTTTTAACTTGACAAATTCGAGGTTTATGAAGATTCAGTTAAAGAGATGTGACGCGAAGTCTTATATTCTGAGAACTAGTACCAGCCTTTTTAATAGTCCACTGCAGAACGTAGGCCTGCCCACCAAGGGTGATAGGGACATATCCACCACGCTGGCCCAGTGCCGGTTGGTGGATTTACATACTCCATGGAATCTCTTTCTTAGTCATTTGCAGGTTACCTCACGATGTTTTCCTTCACTAAAAAGCCAGTGGTGTGAAATTCCGTACAAAAAAATCCAAGGAATTCTTAAATACTTTGAACCCACGACCTCACGATTGTAAGGTGGGCGTCATCACCACTAGACCACCACGGCTGAAAACTACTAATTATACCGTATTCAGGTAGCCAGATCAAAATTGCACTTGCAAAAATATTGTTAAAATAGACCATAGTCAATTTTACATCTTTCGACTGTCAATCTGACATTTTCATAACATCTTGACTCGCACTTGACCGATTCGAATCATACTTGTAGATCTTGAGTAGGTACTAAGCAACCTTGCCAAAGATTATCTATCAAAATCGGCTCACAGATAGCGCTACAGAGCAAAACCTTCCTTTTGAGAAAAATATCCCTAGATATACTTAGTAGAGCACCGATGGGCAAGCGCAGGCATAAGTCCTAATTAAAACTACATAAACGCACTGAACAATTACAACTTTGTATGATATCTAGTGTGACAGTGGTTTTCAAATTACAATGATATTTGAAGACACAACAACGTTAGTAATACTAAAATATCTCAACGACTATTTTACGACCTATACACGTTGAAAATATGTAAAAATAGGTAAATATGTAAATGTATAAATAGGTAATAGAACCACTTCATAAGGAAGTGAAATGTTATTTACTGCAAATGAATGATAGTGGCGTCTAGTTGAACGTCGCAACAATGTAACAAGATGCATGCGGCGTTGTTAATTGCCTGAACCCTAGACCTGGCTTTCTCACCGGTCTAATTAAGAATTTAATTAAAATCAGTACACGCTGGCAGAATCACAATTAAGAAAACTACGTAAAGTTTGGCAAAATTACAATTAAAAATAAATACGTAGAGTTTGAAATATAGCCATATAGATTTAAATTAGTTCCTATATGTGGATGCCGGAATGTAGAATAAAAACCTGATTATCTTTGTGTTTCTTATTAGTGTTCTCGTATTTAAACATTCGCGATATGAACACATTATTTTTATATAAATAGGTACTACGAGACTAATCGCGCATTGAAAATATGTATGAGGTAAATAAATACCTCGTTATCCCTTCGACCGAGTTACATCGACCGTTGTCACGATCGATATATAATAATAAAAGTAATTGCTGTCAGTTTTATATCTATCTATTCACCCATTCTACTTGTACTACAATTATCAAGTATGTAAAAAAAGCCGCAATGCAAAATATTCAAATATTTGTACCTAGGTATAATTATGTTACTCAAAGACTGAAACTCGGATAGTTTGTTTGACCTGTTTTGTCAAAAATAAATTGTAGATTACTTTAATTAGAACGTATCTAAAGACACGCAATTGCACTTGAAACACAACAGGATCAAGAGGTTTACATATTTTACGTTTATATATGAAAAATGAATTTAGACTAACGTGTTAGATACCTTATTAGACCAAAGAGGTCTGAGATCAAAGTCTGTTGCAAAATTGTTTCCTCCATATTGCACATCGATACCTTACAATTAGTTGAAAGGATATTATAAACTAACAGCAATTACGATCTAGACCCTAGATTGTAGAGAAAAACAATTATCTCACTACTTATCGGATAAGCAAAATTACAGTATTTGAAAACCAATTTATGATTTATTAAACAATTATATGGCTAATTATTACAAGCACGTGCACGAGTTTGAATAATTTCCGGGGTAATTGTGTTTACTTATTTTAAATATTAGTTATATTTCAGTGTAGAACTATGTATATTATTATATATCTCCAGTTTACGCAAATGCTTGCCTAATTTTCATATTTCCATTCTTTTCTATTAATTATATTTTTCTACTAGTGGTGTCAGGCATTTATGTACTCTCCATTAAATAAAGAAAAACCGGACAAGTGCGAATCAGGCTCGCACATCGAGGGTTCCGTACAAACACATTGTTAAAAAATTAAAAACCTGTTTTAGCATGTGCTAATGAAGTTCTTTTATAAGTTCTTTTTACCTTACATGATAAGATTTACTCACTTTGAATTTTGAACCCATATTTTGTGAATTTTCAGGCCCTATTTATTTGTGATTTAAATAAAAATTTACAGTTTTCAGATTTATTCCTATATGTGTACTCTGTGACAATGCTTCTCGCCAAATTTCATTGTTCTATGTCAACGGGAAGTACCCTGTAGTTTCTGATTTTTGTGAATGTCGAAATATGCGGTTTTTACGACATAAATGGCTCTAACTTTTTTATACGATGATTGAGAAGTTTTTCTTTTACACAACTGCAAGAGACCATAGATTTACGTGTACAGTTTAAATTTCAACTCGATATCTTTACACGTTCCCGAGATAAAGAGTCTTGACATACACACAGACGGACAACAAAGCGATCCTATAAGGGTTCCGTTTGAGGTACGGAACCCTAAAAAATATGAAAATGTTTTTACTTTCAGATGGTTTATTAAACAATGTTTTAATTTTCTTTTAAGATAAGCTTCGCCTTGAGATGTGACACATCTCAAAAAGAAGCTTATCTTAAAGGTAGTCAGTCTTTAGAGCGTCTTGTCGTCCAGGGAAAAGTTGAAGGCACAAGACCACGCGGAAGGTCGTCCATGAGATGGACCGATCAGATCAAGTCTGCTGTGGGTGGGTCCGTGCATGAGTGTACCCGATTGACGTCCCATAGAGAGAACTGACGAGACATCGTGAGGCACATTACATTTGCCCCTACAAATAATAATATTGCTTAATGACCACGACCGCTCTATCAAGAGCGCAACGATCCAGAAGAATAAGATAAGCTTCGAATTTTCTAATTTTTAATTTAATAAATAGTCATCGTATGATAATGATGGTGATTTTCTTAATAACGAAGAAATTTAT
Organism: Hypomecis punctinalis; assembly: GCA_949316475.1. NCBI lineage: Eukaryota > Metazoa > Arthropoda > Insecta > Lepidoptera > Geometridae > Hypomecis > Hypomecis punctinalis. The sequence continues at coordinate 3,936,362 of OX438808.1, forward strand.
AACGTTACTGTTTACTTTCTTTAATTTAAAACTTTAGAAATAAATCACCTGCCAACCGCAATTAGTGAAAACTAACACATTAACCATTATTATTATAATTTTATTAGCTCATAATAAGTACCAGCATTTACTGCTATTAGGAAAGTCACGTTTCGCTTTTGGTATTAATTTAATATTTATTTATAAATCATAGAAGTATAAATTATGTTGTAAAGGAGCTGGCTAACGAAAACATTGCATAGCTTCAGCTAGTCTAAAATAGTCAGTTCAGGCGGAATCGAGATGAAAAAATTGATATATAAACTCAATCCAGGGGCATTGGAGCTGCATCTAAACCTTTGGTTATAAACAACATTTTGTCAATGTATAATGTAGAAAAAGATGCCAACACACATATTGCCAATGACCTAGTCTGTATAAAAAAATAGGCAACAAACTTGAGAACGTCTTCGTATTTGGAAGCCAGTAGAAAAATACATTTGTAATCAATCAATTAAATAAATAAACAAAACATGAAAAGCTTTGCAACAATGCGTTGTTGGAATGACCTAAAAAGAGCAGGCAGCGTCTAGTCACTAAACTCACGCCTTGATTTGAGCTAACGCTAATATGAATCCTAATACAAGTATTAAGTATTTACGCAGTGCTGCGCAGGGAAATGTTTTCTAAAATTGAACAAACTTTGATAAAATAAGGAAGGTGGTATTGAGCATTGGTAGAGCCCCGACCTCGGATCCTGCATATCGCATATTCTCATAAAAATTAAAGTGGAAATCACATCACAACCAACACCTCTAAAAGTTGAAATTGAAATGTTCAATCGCCTTCTCCACAGATATTAATACAATGTCAATACTATACTCGTAAATTAATGAATGAATTTATCTCAGAAACGCGGGTCATTGATAAATCTGAACAGTTTATCAAATTAACCTTCCGCGTTCCAGTTTCAGTCAATGTGGTAAATATTTGACAGATAGTGAGAATGGCGACATCAAAATTAGTTTATTTTGTCTCATATTTGTTAATAAAATTAGATAAAACCAACTAGGTATGTTTTTATTGATAGCGTTATTAAATTGAACGTGTTTATACAAGAACTCAATTATGCAAAAACAATTGAATTAGTGCTCTGATGTAATAAATAACTAGATTGTTCCGAAAATTGATAGCCACAGAGTAAATACAATCTCTTTTTACATTAATCATGAAACTATTTTGAATTGACGGCTAATTTCTCCTCAAACCTCCTTTATGAAAATTGCTTTTCCGATGTGTAGTTTTATTTTAATTTTTGCTTAAAGATTATCTGTCAGTCTTCTTTTGTTTGCAACAATGGGCGTATAATTATATACGGGAGTTAACCTTCAAGAAATTTCAAGAAAAATTACATGCTGCATTTAGGGAGTCTGCTCCTTTTAGGGATTGGAGTGAGATATTTTGAAAAGCTATAAATAATTTTTTTTTATATTCTAGCTATTTTAATTTCACAATTTTTGGAACAGCCCACGTATAATGTTATAGTATATCTATTTTTTAAAGGGGTTGGTCAATTATATTCAAAGAGATGAATCCAACCGGTTTCAGTTGGTTTGAAGATTCACGGTAAATTCCATAATAAAAGTTGTTGATGATTACAACGGTATTACAGCACTGGTAAACATACATTTCGTATCTATATCTGAAAAATACCATAACACATGCACATACTTATTACGGCCAGATAACATCTTTTGTAAAGTCAGGCACCTAACAACGTCCTCACAAATTATAATATTATTCATAGCCATAGGTGACTATTCTGGTTGCGACGACCATATCGAGAATAAATCAAACTTCAATCATCGCTGTCAACCTGACAGCCCGGTGAATAAGGTATTCAGATTTCGTAACAACAATATCGAACTGAGCAACTGTTGGATTGGACTCGCTTCGTTACTGCACTTGGTGCTGGTAGGTATATTTCGTACCGTGGAACAGTGCTCGTATTTTGAACTTTGGTAATCGGGTGTAGATGACGGAGAAGATATTGAAGAACGTGAAGACCTACTGTGAACTATTGAACCAATCACGATAATACTGGGACTACTAAACAAAATAGACAGTAAGAATAAAAATATGGTACTTCCCAGATCAATATATTTAGACAAAAAAAATATAAAAAACTTAGGTTGATATATAAAAACAATAGACAAGCCTAAAAATAAACGAATAGATTAAAATATAAGCCGACAATAATTAAACTATGTAAGTATATGACGTATGTACATAAAAAGGCGCAAAAAACTGCAAAAGTGAAATTAGTCAAAAATTGTGGCTCAAATAAGATCTCTAGTAGGTATTTGTGGACATTTAGAAAATATCAACCATGTTTCAACCTTGTTCCGTTACAATAATGGTGAAAGCATTGATATTTCACCATTATCACAATGGAGAGCTTTCCAAAGCTATGTGTAACGGTTAGACATTGATGGCCTTTGATGCCATGGCATTTTGATAACTTATTCAAAAGAGACTAAGTATGTCAGTCAATGAGTAGGAATGAGGTATGGATGGTGAATGCCAAAATTATAGAGCCAAAGATTGGTCTACAAAAGCCAATTATAGAAAATTTATTTCAACTTTGGCATGACTTTTGGCGTTTGAAGAAAGTTCGTTTCTCAATTAATAAATCATTCATACCTATATAAAATAAAATGTTCCGTGCTAAATATCTAAACCGCGATCCTGCTGTTTTAATTATATCGTCAGTCCACTTGTTTGGTGGACTTCCTACGCTGTGCTTGCTGGTCCGTGGTCTCCGTTCGAGAACTGTACGGCCCCATCGGCCATCCAATAACTTAATTAAAATCATTATAATTAAGTATAGGTACAACATCTATTCCTCTAAACATGATTATTAGATTTTTACTACAAGAATCACTATTCCAGTTCTAGCGAGACTTACGCTTAAAAAAGAAACAAATTGTTACAAAGTTGGTTAAAAACACTACGCCACTGTTTTGAATCCGATATTACAAAGGTCAGTCCAAAGCAACCTTTTAAAACATTCATAATTCAATCTCAATATAACACGCAACTCATTTGGAGATATCATTAATGTAGTGATTCACCAAATTACGTTCTGTCTGATCGTAAATATACATCAAAGACATTATGAGTTAACCTCCCGATTGGTCATGGTTACTGCTGCCATGCCATGCCACATAAAAGGTGTACTGGTATACCTGATCACTTATTTTGTTTTGGATTAGGCAACCCTGAAATTGGCAATGGCGTTGGGAAGGACATTTGGGCAGATGTGTTGATGGCAGGTGAAGTAGATCTCTGATAGAGAGGTGACCCCCAGTGGTAGAAAACACAAAACCGGTAGATCCTTATTATAGCGATGGCGTGACGATACAAAAGCAACAATACACCTGGATGAGACTGGCAAAGGCTAAGGATAATTAGCGAAAATGAAAAAGGTCGCTTATGTCGTACGGGCTGAAATAAGTTGATTATAATATGATGATTATGATAAAGTCAAAATTGATGCAAATAACATCGACGGCATCATACCAGTCCTTAGCAGTTCTGTTTTAGTAAAAGTTTGAATTTGAACAGCTCCAGCTTGCATGATGTATTGCAATCGTATATGTATCTGAGATAGTTTTGTCCATGTTAACATTAGAAAAAATTGTGTTACATTTTGTATGTGCCTGTTCCTACGTTTACCACAATACTTGTATATTGTAATTTAAAAACTTCTTTCGGATTTACGTTTTTGGTATAAAAAATATGAATGTGATTTTTTCGCAACGACACATTTTTGATAATAATTGCATTTCCAAATAGCATACTTACACTATTATTTTTGTAGCATAAGAAGTAGAAAAAAGTGAACATACCTGAAACAATAAAGAAAAAGCGCATAAGATTGTGGTATCACAAAATTAACATACCTTATCAATTAACATAAAACTTAATGTAGAAAAATGAGTATTCATTTTCTGAATGACTGTAGAATAATATACCAATCTCTTAAGTAGAGTTTTAAGCATAACGACGATGATAGTGAAAAGGTATAATAATATATTAAATATAGATTCACCCAAGCCATTTAGCTCATTAAAGAAGTAAAACAACAATATAACCGTTTTAATGATCAGAATACTAATAAAGTAGCTGGTGTTTATGCAAATGGCGGAGAACTAAATTGTGCATTACAAGTATTACGCAACCGAGAATATTTATAAGCTGACATCAGATCAGAAAATATATTTGTATCGAAGTTCTATGTAGGTGGTATTGATGGAGGTTGATGGAAGCATTCGGTATTCATAATAACAAATACGACCTTGATAGTTATTGTTTAGGAGTTAATTGCTTGAGAACCGCTGTAAGCTTTTGTGATTTAAATTTTAATAATCTGTGAACTATTGTCATTGTTACCAGTGAGATCTTCTTTGAGATTGTTATTATATTCATTTATACGGTTATAGGCTGATGTTGGCTGTACTGTACTGTACCAGCCTTTTTAGTAGTCCAATGCAGGACGTAGGCCTACCCACGAACGGTGATTGGGCCATATCCACCACGCGGGCCCAGTGCGGGTTGGTAGATTCACATATGCCATCGAATTTCTTCTACGGACGTATGCAGGTTGCCTCACGATGTTTTCCTTCCCCAAAAAGCGTGTGATATGAAATTCCGTACATAAATTCCAAAGAACTCATTGGTACGGGACCGGGGATTCGAACCCACGACCTCACGATTGTAATGCGGGTGTCACTACCTCTTGACCACCATGACTTTTTTAAAATTGGATACAAGCTGTATAAAACTCAATTCTGACTAAAGCTTACACAAAAACTGCGTTAAGATAGGGTTTGGCACATCTTGTAGCTTAGAGCCGGCAAGAAGTTGTGAAGTTGAAGTGTGATTCGGCCTATAGTTTGATAAGTTCAAAAACGCGCAATTTCAGACCTTGGCAAATAATATAATTGTATAGGGCTACCAAGAGATCGGCGCGGCGCGACCTAGTCGAGTTTGGGGCCCGCTGTTACTCCAACTAGCCTCATACCAATTAATTTAAAAGTTCTATTCCATAGACTATGTGTACCTAAATTCTTTCTTTTTAAAATGTAACGTTTTCGTTTTTCTATTGTCTTTGTCGATATTATGGCTATTTAGCTTCTCCACCGAGTTGTCTTTATCTTTATCTATGTTATTTATAGTTTTCACATATTACTTACATAAATTAGTTAAAACATTACAAAGTAAGGAGACGGGTATACTTGTCTTGAACTCGTGTCCCGTTGCAAGGAAGAATCTCTTTACTTTCTAAGTAAAAACACCGACATTGTATAATCTGAAATCGGAATGCAAGTTGGAATCCTTCCAAATGCAACAATCGTGATTAAACATTGCAATGCTATGACTTATCATGTTGAGAAGGTAACAGGAAGTAACATTAAACAAACTATACTACATATGTAAGTAAGCTATTTTGTAAGAAATTGTGAGATATGTTTTGTGCAGTAAAAACTGCCAGCTAATGGTAACTAGTAAAAGTTATTCAAAATTTGCCATATATGTCACCGCTTAAGGGGGCCGCCTGATGCCAAAATCGACTTTTTAAAGACGTGGTGTAAAGATAACGAACATAAATATCCATATTAAAAAAATATTATAGGAAAGGAAAGAACCTATAGTAGCAGAGTAATTGCGTAAAGTTTTGGAAAATACTATGGTTACCTTAGAAAATTAAAACTTCACATCGAAATTATCAGCGACAACACCACATTATTATTGACAAATTACGTAGCCAGACTAATGTTCTAGTAGAGTAATCGATTAGTTTTTTTTAATATATGCTTAAATTTTGAATAAATAAATAAAATGTCACCTAAAAATGTAAGCTGGCGCTCGAAGCCAAAATCATCGTGAACTGTGTCATGCGTTTTGAACTCTAAACAGAGCAGCATAGATGATAGCGGGCGATGCAAGAAGCGTAGGTGAAATCTGTTTTTTTTTTCGTGGCATTAGGCGCACTCTTAAGGCTCTGACACCGGTAGACAAACACATTGTATAACAGTGTTGTGACTCGGCTCTGTCCTTGAAATAAATATCTACAGCCTCACGTGGCCATGTACGTAACACGCGCTAAGGCTGTTTGACTGGTAGATAAATCGCAAGCTTACTAATTATAAACCCCCACGTTTGTTCGTCACTGCGGCGCATCTGCGACTGTTGGTGTACCGAGTGTATACCGAACTCCGAAGCGCGTAGGTATGAAGTATTGCTAAATTTTACTCAAATGAAAACTACGGTACAGCTATCTTATTCATATCTGGTTATACAGCATACGCAAGAGTGAGTAAAACAAAAAAACGCAATGTCTGTCGCATACGCCAAAATCACCAGTTGGAATGTCAAAATGGTTAAACTTGGTCTTTTTCGGAAATTTGAACCTTCTTGTTTAATTAAGAAGGTACAAATCTCTCTTTTTCAATTTGGACAACCGAGATAGCTTAATGCTAGTTTGTGAAACCCTTCGAAATTACGTAAGTTCGGGTGTATGTGCATCTTTTTCTAACACCTTTAAATTTCATATTTTAAATCTAATTTAAGTTCTTTTTCTCTTATTTTAGTACTGTTACTGTTCTTATTCTATGATTTGTATGAAGACGGAATACTGTTATCATTGATACCATTGATGGTAAGTGACGTCACTTACCATCAGGAGAGTTAAACGCGTACCTACTTATGCGAGATAAAAAGTAAATACGAGTAAATAGGATACATTTAGAGCGTTATACAGCAGAGTTACTATAAATATTGTACAAAGATTCAAGAACCCAATTTTCACAGTGAAATATCAAACGGACAGTATACCTGTCCGAAATCTCCATACAATGGGAGATTTTAGTAGAAATGTGGGAAAGTAGAAACTCGATTCCAAACTAAGGTAACTGCTAGTGATCGTGAATGGAGATCGCTTTCTAAATAGAATCTTTGGAATCGCTCTACCATTATTAATAAATCAAATAATTTGACAACTATTTAAAAATTGGTTTACTGTAAAGTCTGTTAACGGAGTATAAATTTTGCGTGATAACGTCATAAAAAAACATCGTTGAAACAACAACAGAAACAAGTCGAACGCTTAGGCTGATCAAGCTCATCAAGCGGCTCAAGTAGAACGTGACACGTTTTTGTGCGTGCAGCTGGCGTTCATCGATTTATAAAGCGTTATCACGTCAAATATCATCAGGTAATAGCGAATAGGTCACATTAAGCAAACCAAGTATTTATAACCCATGACATGACCAAGAAATCAACCGTGATGCTTAGCAATATGTACAACGTGGTCACATTAACTTGACGCATCGCTGGAATTTTTAAGCAATTTTTACTCAATCTTAATAAACAGGTAGAAACTTATCTTTTATAGATGATGGTTCGGAACCTTTTGTGCGGTTTTTTTTTCGTACTTGAGCGCCAAAATAACGTCACTTAGTCAAGCGTCTAGTGAATGTGACCGAGTTGTAGTAACATGAGCGATGCAATACAGAAATATCTAATGTTGCTCTGCTCTGTATTTACTAGTAGCCAAGAGCAGCTTAGTAGCTTACGAGTATATCAGTTTATTCCATTTATTCGCGTCGTGAGTTTTCCCTTTCCATTGGTTATCTAGGATACAAGTGAGCTGCGAACAAATTCAGCCAGTCATTTCGTCACCGTATATAGAACCAACCGCGTCTCTTTCAAAAAGAAATCTCAACTGTTTTAATCCAAGTTGATCCAGTTTTAGAATGTCCTCATAAACCCTTCTCTCCTCCGCAACATTGATCACTTTATTACCGGTTCTATTAACTTCCTTATCAATTACAAAACAGGTTACTAGTTCAGCGTTTTCCATTCAATTTTCCAGTCCAGTGTCAGCTGTGATTGATGCATAATGGCTAATGAAATTCCTGCAATCTAAATACCTTTGTGAATACTCGTTTAACTTATTCACCATTAATAATATACGAGATAAATACTGTAACACTATTAGTGCATAAATACTAAAAGTTACACACACAAACAGGCCGGTACAGTTGGTTTGGCAGAATTTGTTGCACGACAAAGCCAACCCGAGTTTGTGTCCATTCGGTTTCTTATTCGGCCGCTGCGCGTCATCACGCGTCTTTCCGAGTATCGCAGCATTCCCAAAGATTCTTCAATATACATTCGGCTTCACCGCCCGGCTTTGCCGAACATTCTCTTCCTGGCGAAAATGCATTCCACAAATATTCAGCTACATATAAATATTCGATTTTACCGTCCACCAGCGCCGATCGATGCCGGCCCGCTTCTATATGTAGCAAGTAGCAAACTTAACGGAACAGAACATGAGTAAACACAAGTTGTCCTAATAAGTTAGCTCCTGGCTACTGGTGTTTACAGAAGACGGTTGTAAATTCTGATGATAATTTAAATTATGTTTCAAAATTACTGGTGGATACTTGTCTTGTTTCGTTAATTTACTGTTATGTCAAATGTACATGTCAGAAAGTAATTGAACATTTAGCTAGACCATTACTTTTGAAGCCAACAAATTCTTGATAAACTTCTGTTGACAGTGCAGATCCAATATATCGTTGAGATTTCCAATATTATCGACAATGAGCCATAGTGCTACTTTGAAAATCATGTAAAAAGTTTATTTCGAAACGTTATTTGATTTACATTCATCATCATTATCATCCGCAGTCTTCTTCTTACACTGCTGAGTATAAGCCTCTCTCTTGCAGTGCCATCTGCCTCGGTATTTTGCCACAAACATGCCTAAATATTTTTATTCATTTTTGAATCGGGTATAGCCTAAGTGTCTTTATTATCTATAAAAAAAATACAATACTACTTTAGATGCTAAAATTACTTACACTACTACTACATAAAAAGCAATTGGATCATCCACAGACCCTTGATTGCTAATTATATAGATAAATATTATATGGATAGAGTAACAGAACATCTAAACTCAGAATTAGATTTTTCTCACAATCCTAATCTGCAAATACCATTCACTACAAGAACGCGATATAAACCAGATAGACTTCGAGCCGTCGAAGCTCATAAAATATTCAAATACAAGCTCATGCCAAGTAATGGTCGGATCAATCAAAGCAACAATTAAAGTGATGCAAACGCCAGGTGGCCAGTTCACGTAACAATCAATTGTTATATAGAAATTAATGGCCGTATAGAACATTTCTGTGTAGACACTGACGTCTAAAGATTAGTGATAAAAGATTACTGAAGTAAGTAGTGATGGATAAAGGTTATAAATTATAGGATTATTTGAAAGCGTAGGAAGTCCAAAGAGGCATGTACGTGAAAAAATCATAGTTAATCCATAGGAATACTTTATAAGCGAGTGAGAAATGGTATTGTTTCATAATGTGATGATAAACGATCATTTATTTTTGTTATCGATTCAAATCAGGTTTATAAAGGTATTCAATGGATTGAATATTCAACGAAAAAATGGTTGTTATATAGCATCGTTTTGCAATTCCAATGGAGGTTGTCCAACGTTAATGCGCATTCTGTCGGTTAGAAACTGGATCGAAATGGATTGTTGGCCATTTTCGGAAACGGTACGCAAGCGCAGCTTTTTGAGAAGAAAGAAAACAGTAAGAGAGCTAGTAAAATTTATTCAAATAATTCTTGTAGAGAAAAAATCTTGTTTGATAGCTTTAAAATATAAAAATATATGTAAGTACAGACATAACCCAGCTGATCGGCAAGTTGAAATTACAGTGGGCAGGGCATACAAAGAACGCATGGATGTTGCGGCTTTAAATGTCTTAAATGAAGACAAGTGTAATGTACGTCCACCGACTAAGTAGATCGACGATATAATTAAGACCGCATGTAGGCGCTGGATTCAACCCGCTTCCAACCGGGCTTACTGGAAATCCATAGGGGAAACCTATGTCTATGTCAGTGGACGTTCTACGGCTGATAATGATGATGATGAAAATTAAGTACATGTTGACAAAAGTGAACCAATTATTGTTTTCACTACATTAAAACACAATAATGTAAAAAGTGGGAATAAAACTCGAAACAGGCTTTCATGTAGTATGCTTAACAACAATGGTAATTTTATAAATACTTAAACAACTAAAAGAAAGGAATTAAAGTTTTTCAACATTATTGTATAAAGTTGGGTTACTGTATGTATGTTTTTGGCTCAGTTTCGGGATCACTTTCAAACTCATCCGTATAAGGGTACGAATGCCTCATGAATTATACGGTAGGCAGTTTTGGGTTCTTCGCTTTTAGACGTGCAATGTTTGAAAATAAGATGATATTATACAAGCTAGCAATCAACCTTTTGATTCTCAGTAATTCTGAACCATAGGGTTGTCCTATATCCAGCAGTGAACCTCTTGTGGCTGATGGATAGATAAATGGAGTGCTGAACACTTAGCTAAACTAACAATGTCAAATTATTTGGATATCTCATTAAGTAGATAGACTCTCACTTTATTGATAACGATTAGAGCAATTTAGGAACAAAACTTAATAATAATACAACAAACGGTGACCGAATTGCTAATAGCAATCTGTTTCAGGTGACGACATGACACATATTTTAGATCTAAACTACAGATAGAGAAGGAAAATGAAAGATAATGATAAAGATTCTACCATCGATAACATCAGCCTTCATCTAATAGAGCGTAACTATGTATCACATGTAATGGAAACTCTAGTACTTCCAGTAACCACGATCTAGAAGCTAAGATCTTGCCATTAGTGTTCGTGGGAGTTTTAAAGATAAGTATCTAAAAAACGACTGCCGTACTCGTACATACATTGTACAATAAATTGATTCAAGATATTGCATTAAAAAGTTTATTAACCAAAAGAAAAATACATAGCTATTGAAGTACTAGATAAATAGATTAATCCAGTTAATTTTGATTATATCTATATCTTAACAGCATTGCCTTATATTTAAGAACGCATTTCCAAATGGATGGACTGTGAGCCCCAAACTAAGCTCAAAGCTAGTGTCTTAGGGCTCGAGCATAGTTTCCAGAATTGAAAATGATTTAAAAGTATCTAGAACTTACCAAATATACAGGGTAACTGTATTTTTTTTGTTTTTGAAAATGAATTTTGGATTGTAAAAAAACAGTTTTTAATATGAAATGAAAAATGCATGAAAAATAATCAGCAGCGCTTGAGTATCATCCTGTTTGAAGAATATTCAATATACAAGCAATTTATAAGGTGTCCTGTCTGAACGTAAGACAGACGTAATAGCCAGTCTTCTTTTTATAGGCGTATCTTGCGGGATCATTGATTTCAATCGAAGATCTGTATAATAACCTGTATACGTATTAGACGTGCATAATAAGGAATACGCAAGACTACGTTTGCCTATCAGGTATTTTGTAAATAATATGCTCTATGTAGAAATTGAATTTTCTCATACACAATAGTTGTTCAATTGGAATGTTTGATTTTGCTCGGTTTATGACAATCAACCAAGCCAAAATGCATGTTCTCTTCGTCACTTTAAAAAACTGTACCATCTTATCTTGATCTATCTACAAGTTCATTCCCACGTTTAAGCTTATCGTTTGCATCCCATTCGTGCTCAATGTAATTAACTGACACAATTAAATCTAGATCTTGTGATTTAATGGACGGTGAATCTCGGTTTGAATAAGTCATCAACGTAAGTATAGAAGCTTTAGTCGGTACGATTCAGAACTATAAACTTTTTAACTATCAGCCCAGAACATCACAAAATACCAATGAAGTAATAAATAGTGTAATTACAAATGCTATTTTAACAGATGTTAAGTTTTAAATAGGCTTTTTGAGATATTTTATTAGTATGCAAATTCACCATGCCTTTGTCTACAAGTGTAGTAAAATACATCAGACGCCTTTTAAGTCATGTAAACATTTTACGAAGTAATCATAAAGTGCTTATAAAGTCGTATTTTAATTACCTTTATCAACAAGGACTATTAAAACACTTAAGTGCGTAGTTGAATTAAACTACGCTAATGCAAAATCCGTTCCGCAATTTTCTAGCAACGCAATGCTAGAGTAAATAAACTTATAACAGCTTATAGGGTAATAAACGTCGAAATTCCTTTTATCGTTAGTTCAACAGACATCGACATGCTCGGACATGACCCAAAATCGAATCAGTAAAGTAGCCAAGATAAGCACAGGAAATAAAACATCAAAGTTGGAGATAAGGTAGCTCACAAGTCGGTGCAATGGACTCTATTTGTAGACGTTACGAAACATCGGACAGGTAATTGACCGGTAGTTTTTACACATGCATTGATCGGAACACGAGATAAGATTTCAAACTTTGTGCGTATCGTGATGGTTAAGACTCCTTAGTTAAAAATAGTGAACATGAAACAGCTATATAAGATTCAGAGAGAAAACTACTAGATCTAGCTGAACTAGTTTGAAAAGAAATTAGCAGTCTTTTTCTCACATAAAAGTACGGCTGACTGCTTAGCGAATGTTTACATGTGTGCATAGTTTTCAAAGTAAGGTGGAGAGAGTGGGAAAAGAAAGTATATAAAATGCTTTTATGCACGATTAAAGAAAGTAAACAATGATATAAAAACTAACAAATCTGATGTTTTCTGTACGGAAGAGATAAAAATACCACATAAACGCAGCCATGAAACGTAACCCACGCTTCCACAAGTATCTCTAGGCTAAGATACCCATTTAGATATAGTTCCTTACAATAACTCAGTGAAAGCAAAGCGAAATTGAAGGCTCTTAGATGTTTAATACTTTATACTTATTACCGGATTTCTCTACTAAAGGTCTCGCGAAATAATTTATTTTAATATCTTGTTAGAGACCTTTCACACTAGGCCCCATTTCATTTATGCAAAACACATAAATTTCTCTGTTAACTTCATCCTGATATTCATAACTGGACATTAGATTATTTTTATCTCATTCAATATGCTAAACAGTTAGCTTTCAGATTAAGCTAATGACTGTCACTTATTATTTCTAATAGCCTTCTTATTGTATCACCTTTGAGACCTTATCTTCATTAATCAAAGCTGCAATTGACAGTCTTATTAGATAAAGCATGTGATAGTTGAATAGAGATTTGTAGATATGGTACGTTAGGTCCTTTCTTTAAAGTCTTTTGTAAATGGTTGGATGAAGTTACTCATATGATTACTTTTTGTTGTAATATATTAAGCTTTTATCTATTTTGCTGTATTCAGCAACGACTGGTGGAGTCATTGTTAATTTTTGACCGACGAACCACCGGAGGAGGTATCCATTTCGACGCGTATTTTTTTTTATGTTTAACCAGGCATAACTTTTTTCATAGTAGTACGATTTTAATAATTCTTTTTTTATTGGAAAGAATATACTTTGAAATTGGTTCCATATAAATTGTATCGGAATTGGCTGAGCCATTTTTGATAAATCAATAATAATGTGAAAAATGTTACATCGATCCGTGCATAATATTTGCGTTCTAGCGATGCGCCCCGGCTTCGCACAGGTGTATTATACATATAAACATTTCTCTTGAATTACTCTATCTATTGAAACAAACTGAATCAAAATCCGTTGCGTAGTTTTAGAGGTATAAGCATACATGGGGACAGACAGCGGAAAGCGACTTTGTTTTATACTATGTAATGATTCTGTACACGGGTGAAGTCGGTCATGCTAATTTTTGCAAAAAAATGATCTTGTGTGAACTTTCTATTTTTCTCTGTTAATTGGTAGTAATTATGGGTCAAACCAAAATACGAACTCTATCTATAAGTGGTGCCGCTTCATCTCATTGATCTCATTCATACACATTATAGTGCTATTTAGATTTCCAATATGACCGCGGTTGAATCGGGTTGAAGCGGGTTGCATCTGGCATGCTCTTGCAGTCTTTATAAAGTCATTTGTTCACCTTGCAGGTGGAAAAACGGTGGTATGTTCTAAACTGAGCTTGCCGGTACGTGGTCTCCTATCAGGAGCTTTTCGATCCCATCAGTCATCAGTCCTTCGAGCTATGTGCCTAGCCTAGAGCCGAGTAGAGCCACTTCAACATGCCAATCCATGCTGTCTGTGCTAAGTCAAAATTTAAATTTCTAATGGTAACATTCTCGTCACTCCATGCGAAACCATCCTTAGTATTACTCGTTAACGGTGCATGCATTCAGACGGCTCTACGTCGGCGGCCAATTTATTACGCAGCGCTATCGGCTCTGCCATCGGGCACTGCCAATGCGGTATTGATACGAAAACTGTGAGACCGTCGATCAGCTTGCTATAATTCTGCCCTCGATAGTTAAAAAGGCGCATCTTACATCTTCTTCTTCGAAATTAAGATGCATATACTGGTAGATGCGCTCCTTCTTCAGTCTGGTGATATCGCGAGACTTGAAAAAAGCCCATCTGCCAATATATTATACATCATAACTTTGAAACACAAGATGTCATTTACGCCTTTTTAACTATCGGGGGCAGAATTTTTTTGGGTCATTGAGAATCTCTTAATAAGATTTTTTTTTTTATAAATATTGATGGACATACACACGCTCTCTGACCCCAAACTAAGCAAAGCTTGTGATATGGCTACATTTTCGTATTTTTAAGTACATACTTAAGCTTATATACATAGCAATCTATATAACACCCAGACACAAAGCAAATACCTATGTTCATCACATAAAATGCTTGCCCTGGTTGGGGATCAAACCCACGCCTCTTTGACCCAGAAGTCAGGTTAACTAACCACTGAGCCACATAGGCAGTCAAAGTTAGTCGAAGCTGACTTATTTAGTTTAGTGTAGAACTTCGTTTGAGACCAGAAAAAGCTTTATTTGAACAGAAAATTGTACACATCAAAATATAACAGGTGAACCGTATATCTGTAATGGTTCATTTTATTCAAAAATATGTGTACCTACAAATTTTGAGATTCTTTCACATTTAAATAAATTAAATTTTAGATTATCAATAAAAAGATATAAAACATATATCGACATATTTTCAATCAACAGATAAAAAGACTAAAGTGTATACATCATATCCTACTAATATTATAAACGCGAAAGTTTGTGAGGATGGATGGATGGATGTATGGATGTTTGTTACTCTTTCACGCAAAAACTACTGAACGGATTGCGATGAAACTTTGCAATAATATAGCGTATATATCAGAATAACACATAGGCTATAAATATAATGATATTGTGTCAAAAATCAAAATATCATGCGGGCGAAGCCGCGGGTAAAAACTAGTATTTTTATATTACCTTGTGTGTCTATAGCTCTAGCAAATAGTAGTAACTTAGAAAAGTAATATTCTGCGGTTGAGATGTTAACCACAGCAGCTGCAATGTTAACATCAGTTGTATCATCTTTCCTAGCGTGCCAAAGCGTACAACGTTTTACATTAATTAAACGAATATACATAATATTTCTACAGACTGTCAGACACCTTCAATATTTATGTATAATGCATAGATTGATACTTACTCAAATGAATATTAAAATATAATTTGGATAAACCACTTTTTTGTCTTTTTAGAGCCAACATGCAAAAATATTGAACCAGCTGCTGAAGATATTTCGAAAGTAAAATAAGAAACTTTAGCTACTGTCTCGAGTAAAGCAATATTGATACAAATGGTGAAGGTCTTGGGAGCACGATGCCAGTTTAATAGTAATGGGAATTGTAGTACAATGAGATATGGCTTGAGGTAATCGTTGGGACGAGATGAGAATGGAAAACGCAAATAGAAGGGACTCGGTGAAATGCTTTGGCGGTTGGCCTCATTTGCTTGGATGATGTTATAATCTTGGGAAATATACCGTTTAGAATATGAAGTTGAAAACTGCATGAGAGCCATTTTTGTCGTATATGTATGTATATTAATTGTAACTCGAAACTGTTACGTAATAGATACATGCGAAAATTTTCAACCATATCACACATTTAATAAATAAAAAAAAATTACTTTGATATTTGGTTTTCAGATCAAAAACTTATCAATATAAGTAACATAACATATCCAATATTATAAATAGTACAGGGACACCTTTATTTATTTAACACTTTATTGCACATTATTTGTACAAAACGAAGACTTAACTCTAAATAGCATTATCTGCCAGTCAACCTCCATTCATAGTACTCAGAACTTGATTGAAAAAATCCTCGCACCTTCTTTAGGCCATTCTGGCGTAGATGTAGCTCTTTTGAATGAGGCAACGAATGCTTGGAGGGTCGCTTGCCCAAATACCGAGCTTCCAAAGACTTTATCGTCGCAGAGACTGTGGGATCGGCCGATCTGCGAACTAGCACGGAAATCTCTTCTAGACACGTGTCCTAGCGTCGCGGATCGCGCTCGTATCCTTGCAGTCTCTGTATGGGAGTCCGGTCTTTGGTTGCAAGCATTGCCCTCTTTCAATACTGGTAACCTTTTAGACCCAACTGCTTTTCGTCTAGCTGTCAGCTTACGCTTGGGTGCAAGGTGTTGTGAAGCCCATTGCTGTCAGTGTGGTACTGCAGTTGACCAGCTCGGTCACCACGGTCTCTCTTGCTCAAGAAGCGCTGGTCGGATTGGACGCCACGCCAGCCTTAACGATGTCATACGCAGGGCTTTTGTCACCGCCAATATCGCAGCCGTACTCGAACCGAGTGGGTTGGCGCGTGGTGATGGCAAAAGGCCTGACGGCATGACGCTGGTCCCATGGAAGTGTGGACGGCCCTTAGTATGGGACGCAACTTGCGTCGATACTTTGGCACCGTCACATCTTCCTGAGACTCAGAGTAGGGCTGGAGCGGCGGCCAATTCGGCTGAGCAGCACAAGCGGCGCAAATATGCTAACCTCGGCAGTGGTTACATATTTGAGCCATTTGGAGTTGAGACTTTGGGTCCGTGGGGGCCGGGAGCTCATCTCGTTTTCAAAAGTCTTTCTGAGCGTCTGGTGGACGCGACGCGTGACCAAAATGCTGGTGTTTATTTGGCTCAACGTATAAGCATTGCCATTCAGCGTGGCAATGCTGCCAGCATGCTGGGCACGCTGCCAACTGGCAGTGGGCTTGAGCACTTGGATTATCTTTAGACCTTCAAGGGTCTGTGGATGATCCAATTGCTTTCTATGTAGTAGTTGTATAATTTGTATTTTGAATTTTGAATATATGCATATGCAAAAGAAAAAAAACCTATAGGTAGAAGACATTGAGAAGTAGGCATGAATAAAATATACAAAGAGATAAATTAATGATATGAATGATTATATGTGTGAAAATAGGGAATTTATTGATTGTAGGTATGATTGAATTTATCGATAATAATTGGGTGCTCGCCCACCGTGTAAGGGTATGGTACGTAAAATGATTGAAATAATAAGTGAAACTACATAAATTGATGATTTGGCGAAAATGATGTTGTACTAAATATTTCTACTGAACGGTTACACACTGGAAGTTGTTAATTGGTTTAAATACTCTTCTAGTTTTTGTCCGGGTTCCTAACGATGTTTCTCTTCACCGGAAATAGCTAAATTGTCCTACGCGTGTAGATTTATGCTCAACAACGGACTATTAAAAGCTGACACGACACAACACGTTAAAAGTGGCTTTTAGGTTTCTCTCAAACATAAAGCCGTCATCGAAACGCTGACCCGCCGCCAGAGGCTGCGTTGAAAGCTGCGTGCAGGTCGTGTCTAATACATATTGCCCGCAACGCAATGAGTTACGGCGGATTGCTTCGTGATGGTGCTGCGAAATGGAATTACTCATTCGAATGGTATTCAGTTCCAATTATTTAGTTTTGGAATATTTTAAAGTACCGTGATAAGTATATTTAGCTGTGACAAATGAACTACAGCGTGCTAAATTGACAAATGCAACAGTTTTACTAAAGTGCACAGTTGCAGCGTACACAGTTGCACTAAAGTACACAGTTACAGCGTACACAGTTGCACTAAAGTATACAGTTACAGCGTACACAGTCGCACTAAAGTACACAGTTACAGCGTGCACAGTTGCACTAAAGTACACAGTTACAGCGTACACAGTTGCACTAAAGTACACAGTTACAGCGTACACAGTTGCACTAAAGTACACAGTTACAGCGTACACAGTTCCACTAAAGTACACAGTTACAACGTACACAGTTGCTCTAAAGTACACAGTTACAGCGTACATAGTTGCACTAAAGTACACAGTTACATCATACACAGTTGCACTAAAGTACACAGTTACAGCGTACACAGTTGCACTAAAGTACACAATTACGGCGTACACCGTTCATAATATTTATTCATTCATTGATTCTGCTTTCATACAGTACATGGTGGTAAATATAATTTTGGGTACAACAGTTGCAATAAGGTACATAGTTACACTTACAGCGGACACAGTTGCACCAAAGTAAATGCATTTGACGTGTAATCGTGTGATAAAGTGTTTCATTACTATTAAACAGCAAACAAATTTTCGGGTTACGTTATAGTGACTGATTTTTCACTCAACATTTGGCATTAAAATCGGAATTATTTTTAGCAGATCATTATTTGTACTAAATACGAGTATGTTACTTAGTATATTAGTGGAAAGCTCAAGATGACTGTAGTCTACGATCTGATGCGTAGTGGAAACGACTTTTACTTGTAATATTATTGTTCGTTAATGTAGTCGTGACTGAGTTAACCGCCTACCGATTATTTCATTTACTTTCTAGACCTTGAGATCTGACATCATCTCTACCTACTTTTTTCTCTTAGTTTGCATAGTTAACTTTTATAGTGGCTATTCTAAGTTTACGATTCTAATCTTAAAGATCCACGTGGGCGCTTATTATCATAGCAGAGCTTATGTAGGACAGTAGACTGCTGTTCAATTGGGATGTCTCACTTCCTATAAAATTAAAGGTTTCCGCTGCTTATTAAGCTTTAATATTTCTTGCTTATCTCACTAGTTTCTCTTTAGATTCTTTAAAGCTCAAGACCAAAAAACAGGTAAGTTGCTTGTTATCTATGAAAATTAGGCATATACTTAGAGTCTTGTCTTCATTTTATCTTTAAGTTTATACTGTTTATGTTATTATGTTTTATATTTTATTTGACCATTATCATAACTACAAGAGAGAATGTTATCAAAAAAAAAACCTCCAAAGAAGTCTTGGAATTAATTTCAATTGGGAAATGCAATATCCCGACCGTACATTATTAATCTGGAGTATATAATTCAGTCAAACTTGGAGTAAAGTAGCATTGTCACGATACCAAAGTCCCGTAACACCACCTTTCTTCAATACAGGCTTTACGCAAGGCACAATTACAGGTCCGATCCAATTTCAAACGTAACAAAGTCTTTATGTCACTACTTCAAGGCTTAAAATTGAAAATACGTTACATAATGATTGCAATTTAAAATGTCCTTTCATACCCTTTAGTTGAAATTGTGTAATGACTCACATAAATGTATCGGACTTAATTGAACCAAAAATGAGAGCGTTAAAGAGGCGTGCCTTGAATGTAATTAGTTTTTATAGATTTTTTATGGTGTTATTACATTGAGAATGGCATACCTTTGTAATGTTTGTTATTAAACGTGAGTCATATGTCGTAGTATTTGAGTCAGATCTTGATAGTGATGTAATTTGTATCAGACCGTAACAAATTGGTCTGAAACTATTGTCTACTCGTATGTGATGAAAAGTTCAATGACGATAGTTTTTGAGAGCATTTGTAGTTGCTGTGCTTCTGTCGTGATGAGGCACAACCAGCTCTAGGATGCTAATATAATGATAGGAAAAATTGCTGTCATAAGAAAATCCGGCCGCAGAAAAAAGTCCTGGTTACGGATTATACGAGAATGGACGGGGATAAAAAGTGCTGTTGAATTCTACTGCCTTGCCAAACATAAAACAAAATATTCCGAACTGATTGCTAATTGTCACTAGAAGGAGAAGCACCCAAAGAAGAAATTGACGAAAAAATGGTAAGTGTAGCAATATTGGATACTCTCTGAATACCACCTTCACATGATGGTTAGGATAGTTATCAAAATTCTAAAAATTAAATAGAGGTAAAACACAAGATGTAAGTTTCATTTTCTGCGATACTTTTTCAAAATTTGGTTGTCAAGACATTTAACAAAATCGACCATGAAAATAAGGAAGAAATTTAATTATGTTTATTAGTGAACTATCCAAGAATATAGCTGAAAGCTAAA
This sequence comes from Hypomecis punctinalis, assembly GCA_949316475.1. Classification (NCBI taxonomy): domain Eukaryota; kingdom Metazoa; phylum Arthropoda; class Insecta; order Lepidoptera; family Geometridae; genus Hypomecis; species Hypomecis punctinalis. The sequence goes on from OX438808.1 coordinate 3,956,622, forward strand.
CGTAAATGAAAATCAAGCTGAATGGAATTAAATTGGATAGCGTATAATATGACGATGAGCTTAAATTGAAATTAAAGTTAACAATAAAAACAAAAATAGTGATCATTACAAAATCTGTATTAAAAACCAAACCGGAACACATAAATCAGATATTTTAATCAGAGCATTAAAAAAATAATAGACCGATCTTGTTCAACAAAAATTGACTACCGCGTTATTAATTGTTAGTTTAAACGCGAACCATTATAACTAATCAATAGTTAATTGTCCATGCTATAAATCTAATCCGTACAGCACTTCCAATAGCTGAAGACAAATTACCAATAAACTCAAATACGCAGACGCTTCTATCTTCTTCCGTAGAAGGTCTAGAGTCCAATGTTATTGAAGTGGTATTATATTTTAAGGTACAATCTATAGATTTTAATGCTTTCTAAATTATAATCTCGGTCCTGTTAATGAACGGCTAACACGCATTCGAAAGTGCATCCAGGTCGTAGAAACCCGTACAATGTCGAGAACATCTTGGTTAATTGGAAATCTATAATGGAGAGCCCACCTTGCTGACCTTCACTAAATTAAAAATAAAAACAACAAAATTAAAAAAAAACAGCGGTAAAAAGATAATGCAATCAACGAAATTTTTAGATATGTTCGTGACAACTCATATTTTTTCATTGTGTTCATACGGACTATTCACTGCTCTTGTCTTCTCTTTTCTTCTTTTGTGTAATTCCTAAGATATAAGGTGATATTACATTTATTTTACTATATTGTTCTTCGTTTGCTCTTCTCTCTTAGATGATGGGTGTAGTAAATATAATAAATCAGGGGCGTATCTTACAAAGGTATATGGTCTCTAACCCCAAACAAAGCAAAGGCCAGATATAGGCCGCGCCACACAAATTGGCGGATGTGAAGTTAGCTACAAGCTGCGCAATAGCCAATCAACGTGCGGTTTTATGTGAGCTTTAGTCAGGATTGGATATTGCACAGCTTTTAGCTAAATTCACATCCGCTAACTTGTGTGGCGCGGCCTATACTTATAAATATTAACAAATATATACTTATACTAGCTGACCCGGCCACGCGTTGCTGTGGCTAAATAAATAAAAATTGCGACTATAATTTGAGATTTAAACTATCCTATCTCTCAAGTTGGATCGAACTGCACGGGGTGTGCGAATTTTATTATAATCGGTTAAGTGGTTTAGGAGTCCATTGAGGACAAACATTGTGACACGAGATTTATATATATTAAGAAGAAGATTGATAACAATAACATTCAGACACAGAACAAACACCCATGCTTATCACGGAAATGCTTGCCCTGGTAGGAAATTAGCCCACGCTTCTTGGTACAAGAGGGGCTATCAGGGCTATCAACCACTGGGTCGCCGTAAGATACTAATATTATATTAGGTATTGTACATTAAAGATATTATCTGAGAACATACAAAAATAATTAATCGGCCAAGTGCGAGTCGGACTCACGCACGAAGGGTTCCGTTCGTGCCTCCTTCGTGTCCCATTAATTATCAATTTAATTATTTATTTTAAAGTCAAGTCTAAATTGGTTGCCGTTATTATCGAGCAAAAACCGGAAAAATCGCATTGTTGTATGGGAGCCCCCCTTAAATATATACATTTGAATCTATTTTTATTTTTGTTGTTTTAGCTGCATCAAAAATACATCATATGCGAAAAATTTCAACAGTAGCTATCACGGTTCATGAGATATAGCCTGGTGATAATCACACAGTCATACGGACGGCGGAGGCTTAGTAGCGGGTCCTGTTTTTACTCTGTGAGTATGGAACCCTAAAAATGAAATTGAGAACCTTGGGTTTGAAATGTGGTTGAAAAATAACAAACATTGTATGTAGCGCTGTAGAACCATATTCTCCTCTCTTTCGCTTTCAATATTACCTGTCATAAACTCATAATCCAGTTCAAGTGATAATTTTATTGTCTCTGGACCATATAAATGACGTACCTTTTTCAATTAGCGGCATTTTGAACCACAAAATATAAGGCAGATGTCCTTTTTTATACGGCCGACTGTTTTTATGCCATCGACAGGTAATAAAATAAATAAAAGATGGAGCCGATCCCTTTCTGGAGCGTGTGGAAGTTGGAATACAAACTGTCAGTAATTATTTTGTATGCTTTATATTGGCTCTTCATGAATTTGTATCATCTTTAAATATCTGTACGTTTATATCTATTCCTACGTATTTTTTTTATTAACTTAGTCTACTAGTCGCTATAGGTACTTTAGTGCCATACTCGTATTACCTATAATCTATGGTATATGATATTATTTACTACACCTAAACTTTACTGTATTTTATTTTACTCTTCAATCCTTATCCTTACTAATATTATAAATTAGAAAGTGCACCTAATTGTTACTTTGTTCCTCTTTCACGCAGCAACGGGACTACGGATAGACTTGATTTTTGGCATGGACATACCTACCTAGTTTGAAAGACGGAGAGTGACATAGGCATTGACAGACTGTCAATGGACATAGGCCACTTTTTATCCCGAAAGAACAAAATGTTCCTATGGGATAAAACAAATATCAAAATACCAAAATATCAAAAAGTCCCGGAAAAAACTAGTTTACGCTCATTGTAAAGGATTATTCTAATTTATTTTGGTTGATAATCAAAGAGCACGGTAAAACTGCACGGTACGTTCATCAAAATACATTTCTTATAGCAAAACAATGATTTATTTATCCATGTGATTATGCGCTGAATATTTCAATTTTTATTTCCAAACAGTAGCTAAGTCAACACAGTTTTTCCTTGATATCTTCTTAGAAGGAAGCAATAACTTTTGCGTAACATGTCAAAAGTTTACCATGACTCGCGACAACTTGAGTTCCTGAGAAACCCGCTGTTAGAACTTTGCTACCTCGCGCCTTGTATAATAGACCCGGCTTCCATCTCTGTCTTACACCACTGGCCAAAAAGAGATACAAGAAAATAACGCCCACGGAATCCCGTGGTTACTTACTTACCTCCCGTCGCTTTAAGATCTTGTTTCAATTAACCAGAACTAAATGTAAGAGAATTTCGTGGACAGTTTCCGATGTTTTCGACTCGTTAAGAGTAAAATTTGACTGTTAAGTAGACACTTGGTCTGAATGTTTACGATATAATAGCTTCAGTTTACGAAGGACTATAATAATTACATGTTATTATCTTGTACTGGTTCTATCCGTTTTTCGAAACTGCATTCCATTGATGATATTTTTCCATAAACGTACATCGTTTAGTATTCATTAAAGAACTTTTTTAATCATAAACTGTACACGCTAATTGGTTAAGTTTGCTGCAACCATTATTGTTCTGCACCAATACCAAAGCGCCGCCTGCGCCGGGCTGTCAGTGTCACCTGTCAGCGGACTGTCAGGCGACCCCCCCGCCAGACGACATCCCTCCGGTATCCGTATCGGAGCTTCACAACGGTCTCGGTGATTTTGTGCGTGGTCAGCGGCGGCGGCTCGGATATAATTTGGGTAAGTACAATATTGATTGTAACTAATTTTACCTATTGCGTGTATGTACAATTTATTATTCAGTCCACTGGCTATCGCGGTAACATTTTTGGTCCATCGGCCGGATTTGAACCAAGCACAGTTGTAGGTCTAACACAAAATGTCGAAATCATTTGAAATTAAGTTTAAGGTAGAATTTGATTGGTTTACTAATTCCGTTGAATTGCTGCATACTCCAAATTATCCCCAAGGTGTGTTAATGGCTAGGTTGCGTAAGCTTCAGGCACATTATGCAAACTTAACGACTGCGTATGAAAAGTTACTAGAGGGTACCGACAGTAGTGGTACTGAACCGAAAAAATATGATGATTTGTTTAAAAGTGCGACCTCACTGTACGATGAGCTAGATGCCAAGTACCTTGAACTTCTGAGTACGGATGATGAAGTAAAAACAGCTAAGCAAACTTCTCACGAAGTTCAATTGTCACGGCTTCCTAAGATTTCACTCATAGAATTTACGGGTGATGTGTTCACCTGGTGTAGTTTTATAAGCCTGTATAACTCATTAGTCTTATCACGCACTGATATATCAAATACAGAAAAGCTGCACTACCTAATTTGTCATTTGCAAAATGAACCTCGTATGTTGATCCAACACCTACCTATGACCGACACTTCATTGGCAATAGCACTAGAAATTTTAAGAGCTCGATACGATAATAAACGGTTACTAGCTGACAGCCACATTTCTCGGATATTAAACATTGAGCCTCTGAAAAACAATTTCATGTTACGGACATCGGTTTTGAACCCGCTACTTGAGTCTAGTCGCAGTCTAGAAACCCTTGGTTTCCCGGTAAAGGAATGGAGCTACATACTGCTTCATATCAGCTTATCCAAGCTCCCGGCGGAATTAAAAAATCGGTTTGAGCATGTTCACGGAGGTACCCATAATGTTATACCTACCTTTGAAAATTTGATGATTTTTTTACAAAATGAGTGTCGGTTGATTGATACGGCTTGTAGCTCGCAAACGTTATCTACTCGACCAACTTCGGACATCTCACGGCGACCGCTGACTAGAGTGAATGCATTTACAACTTCATCCGATAATTACAACACATACGCGATAGAAGGGTGCGACTTTTGTTCGTCTACAACTCATAACATTTCAAATTGTTTTCGGTTTAAAAGGGGGTCACCAGATGATCGTAAGACATGGATAAGAAATAATAAAATGTGTTTTAAATGTTTCGGTAAACACTCGGCGTTTCAATGCAAAACATTCATACCTTGTGAAAAATGCGGTAATACGGGCCATAACACTTTAGTTTGCACAATGACTCGAGAATCGAGGGCTACTTTGCCTTCTACGCAGCAAATAACAAAAAATTACATAGACCAAAATCGGCGCACCCAGAATGAGCGTACGGTTCATACAACCGGTATAGGCATGAAAGAAACTTACGAGGGTAGTTGTTATAATTGCGGCGGTGTCAACGAGTCTCATTCAAATACGGGCATAGAAAACCATTTAGTATCGGATACGGCAAATTTTGCGCAAACCCTCGGCAATATGAATCATCATGATCACTCTGCATGACAATCAACGCGTGGTAACTATAACAATGTTTCTTCACTACCCACTTCAAAAGATATCATTTTGCCTACAGTGATCGTTAATATCAGATCGGTAAACAATGAAATATTCAAGGTTAGGGCATTATTAGACTTTGGCTCTCAAATATCAGTGGTTCGAAGTGATTTAGTGGAATTATTGAGATTGAAAAAACATTTTACAGTTACTCCATTAATAGGTATCGGGGGAACAATGGCCCAACACAGTAATTACGTAGTAACTATTAACTTCAGTTCGGAACGCAATAACGACGTCGTTTTTTCGGTAAAATGTGTTGTGTTAAAGACACCTACAACATATTTAGCTAATCGGCTTGAATTTCCGGATGATCCGCAATCAGTAAATAACGAATCAGAACATTTGTCACGGATCGATATAATATTTGGATGTGATATTTTAGGTGAAATCATGGGAGGTAACAAGGTAGCTATTCGACCTGGCGGGCCTTACGCCTTTGAAACAATTTTCGATTACGCTGTTTTCGGACCGGTCAGTGACGGCGCCCTCGCAACGTCGGACTCTAATTGCTTTTCCGGGGTATCATTGGTCGAAATGGTGGAACGTTTCTGGAAATCAGAAGAGCCCCCTAAGGTGAACATTCAAAACCCGCTTGACGCTCTCTGCGAAAAATTGTTTGCCGATTCCGTCAGTAGATGTCCAGACGGCAAGTTTATGGTAAAATTACCCATAATTCCTGATAGACCGGTACGGCTCGGCGACACAAAACAAATTGCAACGCGTCAGTTTTTACGTTTAGAAAAACGTATGCTCGATCAACCGATATTCAGAGAAAAATACAAGGCCTTTATTAAAGAATATTTGGAACTTGGTCACATGCAACTTAGTAATTTTGATGCCAATTCGGGACAAGAATGTTACTTTCTTCCGCACCACGGCGTGTTTAAAAAATCGGGGGATGTCGAGAAAATTCGTGTCGTCTTTAATGGAAGTCAAAAGTCGGGAACCAATGTTAGTTTAAACGATTGTTTATTAGCGGGTGAAAAATTACAAAATGACATCACAAAAGTAATCATTAATTTTCGGCTTCCGCTTATAGTTTTTGTCTGTGATGTTAAAATGATGTTCCGCATGACTTGGATCAATCCGGAAGATCGTAGATATCAGTTAATTTTATGGCGGGACAGCCCTGCGCAACCAATTCGGACTTATGAACTAACTACCAATACCTATGGGCTTAAATCAAGCTCATATATCGCTATCCGTTGTCTTCATCAACTGGCCACGGAGGGGGGCAGGCAGTATCCCAGGGCCGCTAGGCTTCTCTTAACCAATTCGTACGTTGACGATCTAAATGGAGGAGGAGATTCGCTTCAGGAAGCACTAGAAACTAAAAAAGAACTCATTCAACTTATGTCAACGGCTGGGTATGAACTAAGGAAATGGTCCTCCAATGATCAACGGCTACTTTCTGACTTGCCCCGGGAATTTTGTGAATTACCACGATGCTTTGACAGTGACGATGATAGCGATGGCTTTGTAAAAATGCTAGGAATTCAATGGAACCCGATGTCTGATACATTTTCTTATCGGGTTCAAAATTTACCTTCAGGCGATCTAGTCACTCGTCGGAGTATCTTGTCTTCATTGGCCCGGCTATATGACCCCATGGGGTGGATTTGTCCCGTAATTTTTCTAGCAAAATTGGCGCTTCGTGAAATGCTTAGTGATGGGGCAAAAAATGTGAAGTGGGATGCCCCCGCTCCCCAAAATCTAAAAGATAAATGGCGCGAATTCATCGCAGACTTACCCAACCTCGAAAAAATCTCAATCCCACGCTGTGTTAAATTGGTCGGAGATATATCTCACTCCCTACATGGGTTCTCAGATGGCTCGTCTTTAGGGTATTCGGCAACGGTTTATTTGAGATCTGAAAATCATCAAAATGGAGCTTCGGTGCAACTAGTTATGGCAAAATCCCGTGTCAGCCCCCTTAAAACAAAAATGACCATTCCTCAACTAGAGCTGAGCGGAGCTGTTCTCCTAGCAAACCTTCTGCAACACGTTTCATCTACGTTGGTTGAACAATCTTTCAAGGTGTCGGAAATAATTGGTTGGTCCGATAGTACAATTGTGCTAGCGTGGTTACAAACTCCTCCACATAAGTTAGAAGTATTTCAAGGCAATAGAGTATCTCAAATTAACAACACTGGTTTAGGTATACAGTGGAGAAAAGTCCCTGGGTCGTTGAACTGCGCTGATGTCGGTTCTAGAGGCGCGTCTGCTGCGCAGTTATTGAAACATCACCTGTGGTGGAGTCCGCAGTGGCTCCGACAACCTAGAGACCAGTGGCCTCCCAACAAATTGGAAGTACCACACAGCTTACCCGGGCTACGATCAGAACTAGTGTCCAACACAGTTACATTAGATGTTAACCCACTACAAAATAGCATTTTGCAACTGATTGAACGATACAGCTCCTTTGAAAAACTACTGAATGTCACGGCTTATGTTTACCGGTTTATTTACAAATGTCAGCTCAAGTGTCGCTCGACAAATTATTCGGCTGTCGCACGTGGTAATAAAAATGATTCGGCTTCGGCGTCCATGGATAAGGACAACTCGGCGTCAATATCCAACGGTAAGGATAACTCGGTTTCGGCGTATGATACGGTATCTCGCAAGAAAGATTTTACGGCCTCGGACTTTCTGCTTTATAACGGTAACAATATTTCGGTTTTAGAGCGTCGGCAAACATTAACTAATATAATAAAGCTCGTACAAAAATCGAATTTCAACGAATACATTCGGGCTCTTCAATCTGGAAAGCCCATTCGAGATTCGGCTCGGAAACTTAATTTGTTTTTAGACAAAGACTCGCTGATACGCGTTGGTGGCCGCATTCGTTGCGCAGACCTGTCTTACTCAGCTCGGCATCCAATTCTGCTTCCCGGGAAGGATAAATTTACGGTCCTCTTAGTAGAATATTATCACAAAACTTATTGTCACGTCGGCGCATACTCCTTAGCAACTATTTTATCACGGAACTTTTGGATAATTTCAATGCGCAGAGTGACTCGATCGGTAACATTCAAATGCGTACAGTGTTTTAGGTCAAAGCCTCGACACGACCAACCATTCATGGCAGACTTACCCCCTGACCGCGTGCGGTCTTCAAGAGTTTTTGATGGGGTTTGCACGGACTTTGCCGGGCCCTTTGCTATCAAAAGTGGTACAATGAAGCAAGCACGCATTTTTAAATCGTATTTATGTATATTTTGCTGCCTCAGCTCAAAAAGTGTGCATCTCGAATTAGTTTCAGATCTAACGGTCGAAGCCTTTGTTGCGGCTTTCAGTAGGTTCGTATCTAGGAGAGGATTACCATCTCTGATCAGATCAGACTGCGGAAGTAATTACGTTGGAACTGACAGATACTTAAAAGATATCTTTGAGTACTTACAAAACCATCATACAGAGCTTGAACGCGAGCTAGTCAAACGTAATATTAACTGGCTGTTTAACCCACCGAGCAGTCCAAACATGGGCGGGCTCTTTGAGGCAGCGGTCAAGGTTGCAAAAAGGCTAATGTATCGTACACTAGGTGATCGGCGCCTCACGTTTGAAGAACTAGCCACATTCTTCACAAAAGTTGAAGCAGTCATGAATTCCAGACCGATTTGTCCTATGAGCTCTGATCCATCCGATCTTGAAGTATTAACACCCGGTCATTTCATAATCGGCCAACCTCTAGTAGCTTTGCCAGAGTACCCATATGAAGACGTCAATTTGAATAATCTAACGCGCTTTCAACAAATACAAAAGCTTACGCAACATTACTGGCGCCGATGGCGGAACGAGTACCTCGTAACTTTACAAAGTCGGTCAAAATGGACTTCTCATTTGGAACCCCCTAAAGTGGGCGATTTGGTTCTAATCAAGGAGGATAACTACCCTCCCTTACAATGGAGACGCGGTAGAATAACCAAACTGTTGCCTGGAGCAAATTCGACTGTGCGTGTTGTAGAAGTTCAGACACATCACAATAAATTGATTCGGCCTGTGTCTAAACTATGTAAATTACCATTATAAATACCGAAATATTCGTGGGGGGAGGGTATGTACACGCTAATTGGTTAAGTTTGCTGCAACCATTATTGTTCTGCACCAATACCAAAGCGCCGCCTGCGCCGGGCTGTCAGTGTCACCTGTCAGCGGACTGTCAGGCGACCCCCCCGCCAGACGACATCCCTCCGGTATCCGTATCGGAGCTTCACAACGGTCTCGGTGATTTTGTGCGTGGTCAGCGGCGGCGGCTCGGATATAATTTGGGTAAGTACAATATTGATTGTAACTAATTTTACCTATTGCGTGTATGTACAATTTATTATTCAGTCCACTGGCTATCGCGGTAACATAAACAATACCCATTATTATTATTTATTCATAATCATCATTACTTATACGCATATTATTCTTAATATATATTTAAATGAATGACAACAAACACAGCAGATACTAGCTAGCAATGAATTGTCTATCTTATCATCCAAAATACGTTTGCAAGGATTGCAAGGTTTGCATAACTGTTATCAGAAGTTATACAATTGATAAACTACGAGTATATAGGTTTCTAGGTAATGTAAACAAAGGCGCTAATTTTTGCAATATGGTATTTGCATGACAATCATTTTTTTCGATCGAAAATGCTTATTACTTCAATTTGAATCTTTACTGAATGTTTTGACTGTATATGTAAGTGACGGTGTCGGTCGACATAAATTCATCTAATATATTTAAAAAGAGAGATAAAATTATGGTTTTTACTTTTGGTATGTCATCATATTCTTACCTTCTGCTGACTCCCTGATGTACAGAGCCTAAATAAGATCTTTCTTTTTTAATTCACCCTATGACATCTACTTCATTAATAATTTTACTACGTTTATATATCAGATCAAGTAAAGTTGAAGACATACATGAACCTTTATTAATCTACTTTCCAAATTAACGCAGTTAACATGATATCTTATTGCTTCTTGAACAAAGTAATGCACAACATTTTAACACCATTTCGAATTCAAATCAATTGTTCCAACTTCTTTGACATTTTGAACAATTAGTATTGAGTTTCGTGAAACATCTGGCCTCAACATTGTATTTGTTAATGTAATAATGTTAACTGCTACTGTGTCAGACCGGATTGTAACATTTTGCTTTTACCTTTTATTTTATGATCCAGAACTGGTACACTACTAAACATAAAGGAGATGAGGACCATTATTAATGCGGACCGTCAGGTATTGGAATGCCCTTCCTCCGTAATTGTTTTCTGACAATTACAATTTGGATATCTTCAAGTCAAGAGTGAATAGGTATCTTCTAGGTCTGCATACTCCATCTTTCATTACAACTTTGCTTTCCATCAAGCGAGTTGGTGGCCAAATGGAGACCTATTCTACATAAAAAAAAACCGGACAAGTACGAGTCAGGCTCGCACATCGAGGGTTCCGTACAAATGCAGAAAATTTCAAAATATTGGGAAGTAAGTTGTTAAAATCTCCATACTATGTATAACTATCGACAAAAAAGTTTTTTTTTTCACTTTTCTTGTCATACGTCGAAAATTACACATTGTTAAAATAATTAAAAACCTGTTTTAGCATGTGCTAATGAAGTTCTTTTATATGATACCTTACGTGATATGATAAATTTCAACTTGATATCTTCACCCGTTCCGGAGATAAAGAGTCTTGACATACACACAGACGGACAGACGGACAATAAAATGATCCTATAAGGGTTCCGTTTTTTTCTTTTTGAGGTACGGAACCCTAAAAATTAACCACTTTTACTTTGAGGCCAACAGAATTGGAGAAAAACAATTAGCTGTTTTGTACATTTTGTCGATTGCGAGTTTTTTTTCGAACTCTGGTTTGGCCCCATAGTAAAAGTTTGCACTTCATATGTGGTGATAATGTCTATAGAATTGAAGTAAAATTAGTAACGTGAAGTACAACATTAACCCTAACTAAAAACAGCTTTTAGTAAAAGCCATATTTAGGGTCAAGAAGTCAAATAACACCAAGTAACATCACAATAAAACTGTGTTTATGCATAAAATCACAGACACAAACCTTACGCCTATATCATAAACTATTAATACGACTTGACGACTACATACATTGTAATAATTATTACATGTCATTTATAATAAACTCTAGATAGAAAGGTCCTCCCGCATACCTGACCCAGTCTATTTATATCTCATTGTACCCTAACCAGCTTTAAAATGCTAATGTCAAAAGTAAATTCAGAATGCTTGAGTCCATGTTTTTCTTGCTTTACCTCTTGGTCACGTATTATTTGTATAACGTAGAATTTATTGAGCTAAACGCTTTGACCGTGACCGTAAAACCTGACGCTTTATAGGAATATATTTTAAACGTATTGTGGCGTGTATAGGTTCACGATCGTGGGTAAGTTTAATTTTTGGAAGTACGCATGACTGCTTTCAAATGTGGGATCCAGGGGTTATCAATGATCTGATTGCAGTTATATGTGAACGAGCAGCTTTTGGTTAGGAAAGGTGTTTTAGGGGTCAGTAAAGTATATTTTACGTTCAATTTATTTTATTGTAATTGAAACTTGGAAAACTTGTATATTTTATTTCTTTCTGTCTCTAGAAACGTAGTTTTAATTTCTCAGTTACAAAAACATGGATTGACGAAATAACATGTAACAAATACCCTAGACTTATGAATCCAAAATAGGTATTACTTCTTTTGTAAAGCCTTTAGTTATAAGAAATATTGTTCAAATAATATTAAAAAGAGCACAGATTCCGGTATTCATGGGGTGTAATTAATCAATAAAAATAGTTATTACGTCCAAAATGAATAATATGTATTCCGTTATTATGTCCAATACTTAAAATATATGTAAGTATTAGAAATCAAATTAGCAAAATTGAAAAATCACTGTTATCGTTACTTTCACTTAACTATTATTATTTTACTGATAATAACTATTTATACAGTATTCCAATACAATACAGTTTAATTTTAGGACAACGTGTCTGCTCGCAGTGGTCACAAGTCCATAATTTTGAATTAAATACCATCCTGCTACTAGACCAGACACATCATATATATCAGGCATTTTATTATAAGGCTCTTCTACACAAATCTAGCCACATTTCCCTATAACTTTCTATTTGTATTGCATGCGTGAGTCTGGGTCACTATGAGACCTTTATGTAACCTCTACACGACTACCTGTCATTCAATGCCAACCTCTATATCTAGTCTTATAGATGGACTGTTAAAATTATCTTTATGGAACAGCTATCTATTTTATAGCAAAGAAAGTGGACGATCTGGCTTAATCAAGTTGAGTAGGCTTTTGAAGTTTAGGGAGAGTCAGAGCGCTTATACGCAGCCTATTTTTTACCAGGCAACGGACCGCTAATAAACGGATACTTTAAATTTTTCGTCAGAACGATGTCCGGTGCATCTCAACACAATCATTGTAAACCATAGACCACCGCGTCCGGTTAAAAATACGGTCCGTTGTCCGAAAAAAAACGGCCGTATACTACGGCTGTGTCTTTGATTTTTATTGACAATTACATTCAGTAAATAGACAGACTTAATATTTATTGATTCACAGTAGCGCTCATAGGAATCACGGCAGTTAAGCAACGTTTGGTACGGACAATCTTCCGATGGGTCACTGCGGATGACGATTACAACTTACAACTTAGCGCGGTCGTGGCTCGGGTGACACATTAAATCGTGTGCCCCGGCTGTTTTAATCGTTAAGCCATATCAGAAGCCTTCAGCATCAGCACTACAATCATGGAAAAGGTATAAAACTTTTGTGTGCCATACTTTGTTTCTACTCCGAGGGGATAAATTGGATTGGATTGGAATTCGATGCAGGCCGCTACCAACCGGTCTTATCGGAGATCTATAGGGGAGGCCTATGTCCAGCAGTGGACCTCCTATGGCTGATGGATGATGGGGATGAATTTTCGGCAAAACAATTTGTCCTTTTGCCATGCTAGAGACGCAGGTAGCTTAAGAACTTTAACACCAGGGCTAGCCTAGACGAACTTACTTTAGTGTGGCCTAGTCGTATACGAATTATATTCGGCATATACGTACTTACTTTACTTTTATTGATTCACAGCTAATATTACGGCAAATAAAAACAAACCGCGTTACCACAAAATATTTAAATACTCTTTAAACATAGTTTAACCGTGCAGTTTGTACTGTTAAACATTGTCTAAAGCGTGCGTCAAACTTTTGTGGTCGGTTCCTTAAGTTGATAGAAGACTTTTTGTCTTCTATCAACTTAAGGAACGTTTAGACATATATTTAGACATAATCGCGAAAGTTTAAAAACAATACATTACATGTATTGTTTTTAAACTTTCGCGATTTCAACATATTATTATTATATACTACGGGACTAATCTACTGACTGAGTCTACCCGTGACCAAGGTGGATGCAACTCGGTCGAAACGTCGGGATGAGGAGGTATTTATTTATCTCGTAAGTTTAGTGCGCGATTAGTCCCGTAGTATATAATAATAAAGCTATACATGTATCTAGTGTTTTTTGTTGTTTTGACTTTTGATGTTGTATATTATAGCTAACTAGCTATTACCCACGGCTTCACCCGCGAGATATATTGATTTTTGAGGTATCCCATAGTAACCTTTTGTTTTTTTGGAACAAAATGTAGCTTATATCACTTTCCGTTTTTCAAACTATGTCCAAATCAATAATCAAGTCAATCAGTTGCTTCGTTCTTTGTGAAAGAGGAACAACTCAATAAACCAAACAGATTTTCGTATTTAAAATAAGGAAGCAAGGAAGGATATAATATTATACTTAAAAAGGAACCATCAAGGTAATAACAATGTGGGTAACGATAAAGTTAACATACCATATAGAGATGGTCGTTCGTAATCAAGCTTCCATTATACAGTTTTGCACGTATTTATAATTCTTGCATTTATGTGCTATTAAAGTAATTAAAGAATATTTAATTTCTTGCCTTAACGTAAGCGTTTCCACTTAATCTTGAAACACAGGCGTTTAATCATTGAATATATGTTTTCGATATTCTCCGCCTCGCCACAATATATTAAAACACGCTTTAAACTCTGTTAAACCGTGATATTTGTAATGTTAAACAATGTCTAACGCGTGCGTAAAACTTTTGTGGTAAGACGGTTAAAGTCATAATAACATTCACCAGCAAGAGTAAAGAATTAAAGATAGTAATGTACCGAACTTTTTACTCGAGTACGAGTATTTAGACTCACCTTATAGAGAAGTAAAAGCTGGACAAATATTAATGAAACAAATTAGTACGTCTGCTCCTAAATTGTGGAGCCTGTCTATATTTACTTAGGATGTCTTTGTTTTATGAATCCATCTGTTTTTAAAAGGGATGTTAAAACAGGTTCTGACAGGAATCACTTTTAAGAACTGGACAACCTTCAAGACCCTCAGTAAAACAAGCCATAATGATATCTCGAAACTTGAAAATAAGGTTAAAAATTAAGATCAACAAAATAAGGAATTCGAAATATTAATATCAACAGTAATAAAGACAGTGATAAAGCGAATAAGAGCAGCGTAAATGATAAAAACATGCAAACTGAGCTCAAGAAATTGGATTGAGGTCTAATTTATTTCAGAATAATTCGGACCATACATATAAAAGATCTGCAATTTTTTGCGTGGCCCAGACACATTCCAAATATAAATACAAACTTCCGCAAGTGTATTGATAATACAAAAAAGTTTATCAATGATATAATAATATCTCAGGACGTTAGAAAAATATTTAAACACAAAACACCACAAAAGCCATAAATAACCCATAACAACGATCAATAAAGATAACCATTAGCTTATAAGCCTATTATTACCACCTCATTACTTTAGCAGCCGTGAAAAAAATTACAAAGCTAAAGGCGCGTACACAAGGAAGTCTTTGTAGTTCAATGGACCACACAGGCGCTTGTGTGTTTACGTGTTAAGCTAAGTGTGTAGATATTAACATGGATTATGAACTCTTTGTAGAAGAAACTGCAATGGTATGCTGGTTTCTTTGATAAAATTGATTATAAACAGAAGTCTAAATATGCAAATGGCTCAAAAGGCTCGAATTCCGTAGAAACACATTATAAACTAAAAATTACTACTACGAATGATACACTTGAACTGAAAGCTTTAATGTATTTCAAGTATTAAAATAAAAATAAATGAGATAATGCGCTCTATCGAGATATTCTGAAAGAAATGCATTGAATTAATACGGCACGAGATAGAAACAGATTTAAAAATATCTTGATTCGGTAGCTGTTGCCTGATTTTTGTGGAACGTCAAATTTCAATACATATTTGACAGTTTTGACAATTCTAGGTTTAATATGCCCACAGAGATACCAGAGGGATAATGTGGTCGATCGATAAAAGAAAAAACGAGATGCAATGATTTAATGACATGAGTTAGAAAGAGACATGAAAAATCTCTCGATTCAGAAGCTAGTTACCGTGATTTTTCTCTCAGTAGTGTCAATGTCCAATTCATATTTGACAGTTTTGACAGCCATGGGCCAGATTTTCCATATATTTTTGTAGTTGAGAATTGCCTCAAGCGACAACAGCGCTATCTCTCTAGCTGTAATAGCTCTGCGAATATGCCACATATTTTTGTTGTGATAATTGCCCTTGAGTGGCAACAGCGTTAAAATTCCAGTAGTTTTTATTCTGTGCATTGATAGTAACGCTTTTTGTACTTATTTCATATACTTAATGCGCGATAAGTCCCGTAACATAAGAATAATGTGCCTTAGGTACCTACTCTTGCAGAAACTATGTAGAGATGGTTATCTCCGGAATTCTTAATTGTAAAGTGCCATTAATGTTCATAGCATATAATATTCATCTTGGCCATTACTCGGATCTCACTAAACAGCTTTTTGTTGCACGGTATCAATACAGTTTATAGCGTATTCGAAAGTAGTGAAAGCTTATTTGTGTTGTTTAACATCGCTTAATGTTCCCAGCTATTGAAGTTTAGCTATAATTTACTCAGCATTATCTGCTCTTTAAATATTATTTACAACTTTTACAAAACATTGTCTATTATTTAATAAAATGCTTAAAGCGGTAGATTTAAAAGGCTCCGTGAGGTGATTGGGCTTAACGCGTTGATACATTTGATAATCCCATAAAAACTCTATGAGAGTAAAAACTCGATAGCATGAGATGAGACGGCAATAAAAAGTATGATAAGTAATTGAATTGGATAGATCCGTTAGTTATTTACAATGATATTCTAATAAGCCGTGGTAAATTAAAGGATTTGGAAAATTTATGAGACGGGAACTTCAGTTATTAAGACTCTTAAAATATACGATGTTGATTACGATATCCAATACTTGGGAGAGAGGGCTATTATATATAATTACTTTTTTACGTACAAGCATTGCCATGCTACAGCAGCGTCAGAAGTTAAGTAACGTTTGGCCTAGTCAGTCTTCGGATGGGTGACCACGGGTGGCATTTACGGGTACTTACTATCGTGGCTCGGAAGACACGTTTAATTGTGGGTGCCAGTTGTTTTAACTATTTAGCCATGTCAGATGCCCGTACGATATAATTTCTTCCAAGTAGGTACTCAACTCAGCGTTAGCTTAGGATTTAGATCGTCTGGTATCAACGTTATTGACAAAATAAACAGAATTAAGAATTCTAGATTGAATTCAGGATGAAAACTTAAGATAAGGTGACTATGTTGCAAATAATGATTTGAACTATAAATTGTTCTCAAGTGACGTAAGGCAATGTGACGACGCCACAGCGCAGTCAGGAACCAAAATACATAAATGAAAAAAATAATTTTTATAGCTATACCTACTTACTATCATTTTTAAAATTATAGCTCGGCTTTAATTAGCAGTGCGAGCCCTTTTGCATTACATAATTAATTGCTGATATAACATCTTGGCCATAAAACTATAATAAGGCACGTTCGTGATGTGTTCCATCAAGATCTGAATACTGTTTTTTATACAGGGTTATTTCTAATCAATTAGCATCCTTCTAGGGGCTTATTCTGTACATCAAAACTAACAACTTTTGTTCTACGACTTTCGTAAAAACTAAAAAAAAAATCAGCTGTTCCATACATATTGTCGCGGGTGAACTAAATTTTTCTATGGAACAACATAATTTTTTTTTGAGTTCGACGAAAGTCGTAGAACAAAAGTTGGTAGTTTGATGTACAGAATAAGCCCCTAGAAGGACGCTAATTGATTAGAAATAACCCTGTATATTTATGATATTATTATATATTGGTTAGAGACTAGCTAAGTTTTATTGTAAACTTAATTATGAAACAACTAAGTGCAAATAGAGTTTTAATTATTAATTCTAGTAAATTACAAAGAAAAATATCGGCGTAGAATCTAAAACAGATTTTCATTTGACCAATAGAGAGCCGGTTGGTGAAATATAGACACTTTTCAGAATATATCAGAGTAGCAATAAGTAAAAAAAGTCATTTACAATTGTCGTTTTATGGTCATAGATAAAGAAATTCATAATGTTATATCTGTGCTAATTTACAGGTATATGTGATCTGTGCAGTACAATGTAGACAAGCTTACTTTTTGCGTGTCAAGCTATAACTGTATTCATAATTACGTATGACATTGAAAACTTCCGGTAAACTAGTCATTGTTTCAAAACAAAAAAAGGCTATAATTTAATGGCACTGGAACTCTACCTATGCGTATTACATATTTAATATTTTGTTACTCGTTTCGTTTGTCTTAAAATATTTCAGATTAGATATCTGAAATATTTTAAGACAATATTTAATATTTAGTAGGTATGTAATGCATCTTCATATTTTGATTTTACTTTAAAAACTCTGTATGAAACTTTACGGGTACTATAACGGGCGCATGTTAAATATAATGTAAAGTTCCCGGAAATTGTATGCAAAATAACCATTTAACCGTATCGCTACATCCAACTTAATCACGACCGAAATTGCAATTAAAAGCACTAAAAATACGGTATCGACGTAATCGCTTAATTATTTATTAAACGCTTGATATTTAGGTCATTGTCAATTAACCACATTTTTGAATTTACATGAATTGGTCCTACTTTCCTCAATGTTAATGGTGAAAGCACTAGTTAAGAATTAGTCTACTAGTCTTTTGAGTTATCCTTTGTTTGATTCGGTATGCTTTCTCAAGTCTGTCGCAATCACAATCACTGTCATAGGTTTTGCGTCTTTGTTTATCAGAATAGCTATGTTGACCTTGATTCTGGCTCAAGAAGCAAGATCCAAGCCAATTAAGTCTTTTTTGTGTTCCTCTCCAATTTGCCGTATAGCGTTTCGAGCCTTGGTGTGCCTTTAAGTAATTGTGCTATAAAGTTTATATTGCTTCGAGACTTCATTCGATCATCTGCTTTCAGTTACTACCTATAATGTGTGAAGTGGAATATTTTGTCGCTTTTACTCTAACTAACTTTTCATTGTTTAAGTTTATGTCCACTTAATAAGATTTACTTTTCATAATTTTCTCAACTCATCAGCGTTTTACATAAAATATAATTTACTTATTAAATTTGCCTGCTAAATAGATATTGAAACTGATTAGTTATGAGAAATTATAGGTGGAGAGTTACATTAGTAATAATTGACAATAAGCCTTTATTTCATTTTCGCATTCACCGTAACATAATATCCAAGTAAAACAGCTTCATTTATACTCTTGTTTGTGATCTCTTTCCGTTCAGTGGTTGCCTGGTAGAGATCGCTATCAGCGATAAGGCCGCCATTTGTGGCACTAATTTAATTTAAGATAAGTTAAGTATCTACTCTGTACTTAGTGCACACAATAAAGAGTTCTATCTATCTATCTATCTATCTTCTAATCAAGCTATTTAGTCACAATAAACATCTCAACAACCTCAGTTACAAAGTCTTATAAATTCTTGCTAAGAGCCATTAATTTTTGTATCTCTCATCTAAAGGTCAGGTTACTCGTAAAACCAAGACTGTTTGTGTGTTTGTTGCAAGCCTTGCAAGGGTCGGCATCTCTACCATATTGGATTTCACTTGCGAGACTTCCAATCTACATTACCAGTGTGAACCGTGAACTTACCATATAAAAACAATTAGTAAGCTTTTATCACCTCTAAATAAAATTATCCGATTAGTGTTTTTTTTTAAATTGAATAATGTTGTGTATTTTAATCGTCAGGGTTGAACGTCTTAGTTATTGCAGTTTTTAAAGTATTTAGCCTTTTAGGGGCTCAAAAATTTATGCCACAATTTTACGCAAATACTGGGCTGAATGGTATAAAGAAACTAAACGTTTTTGTGAAAAAACCGGACAAGTGCGAGTCAGGCTTGCACATCGAGGGTTCCGTACATACACATTGTTAAAATAATTAAAAACCTGTTTTAGCTACTATTTACTCACTTTGAATTTTGAGCCCATACTTTGTGAATTTCGAGGCCCTATTTTTTTGTGATGTAAACAAAAATGTAGAGTTTTCAGATTTATTCCTATATGTATACACTAAGACAACGCTTCTCGCCAAATTTCATAGTTCTATGTCAACGGGAAGTACCCTGTAGGTTTTGATTTTTGTGAGTGTCGACATATGCGGTTTTTTACGTCAAAAATGACTCTAACTTTTTTAAACGACAACTGAGAAGTTTTTCTTTTACACAACTGCAAGAATTCATCGATATACGTATACCTACAGTTTAAATTTCAACTCGATATCTTTACGCGTTCTCAAGATAAAGAGTCTTGACATACACACAGACGGACAACAAAGTGATCCTATAAGGGTTCCGTTTTTTCTTTTTGAGGTATGGAACCCTAAAAACTATAACATATAAAATTAGAATATTTTTTATTTAAGCAATTGACACCAAAAACAAAACATTTAGTTAAGGGGTGAAAAGAGTATTCACTATTCTCCCGGAACGTAACTTTTATCAAAAATGTTCCAAAAATTCTTTCAATGCAGCTTAACAGAAAACGCGAAGACAGTGGTCGATTCACAGTTCTCTTAAGATTTTAGTTTGATAGTTGGAAAGCGTGGGTATGCACCAGGGTTGGACTGAGTCAGTGCAGGATATGGTACAGCTTAATTAGTCTATGAGTAATCCTCCTCCACAAGATCTATGACAAAACCTTGTGTAACACCAAAATCGAGAGCATTGGGTGGGTCTTGAATAATTTTGTCATCATATTCTCTCTCATTATTTCTTAAAAGGTTTGCACAAGGTTAACAAATATCAGATCAAGCTTTTTGCATAATTCTCCATATTTGCTGGAGCTATTGCAACTGAAGAATCTTCTAGGATTCAAACTGGAAGAGCCTGTTTTATTTTTGTAACCCGAGTTGTTAAGACATTCTGATGCTAAACATAGGCTATTGAAATTGTTAGCTGGAGGCTTCTATTATCCAGTCACCTGCGAGATTCTAGGGGTCTCAGCAGTTATTACATGTATTTTGTTGTAAGCAGAACTTTAACATTTAACTGTTTTTCGTATTTATACTATCGTTTAATTCTGTAATCATTTATTACTTGTTACTACAAGATATATAGATTTAGTTTTTGAGAAATAAGACCAATGTACAATTAAAGTGCATGTTATCGCTTGCAAGATCTAGAATCTATAACAACATAGGTACCTACCTAGACCTACGTACGTACTTAATCAAAACAAACAGTAAAGATAAAACACAAAGATACATCATAGACAAGTCACGACACTTACTAATAACTGTCGTATCCACACATACTTTATCATTATCGGTCTTAGTATTCCAGGCGCTTGTATCGGCATTGCATTATTAACTGCTCATTAAATTAATGTCAAAAGCTATCCCACTTCTGTTTACGTCTCTAAGCTTCTCAATGAACGTAAAAACCTTACCTAAAAAGCTGAGACTCGGCTTCCCATCCACAGAATCATCATCTTCAAAGCACTCAAGCTTTTTCGAATTCATATCTCCATCCAGAGCACTCCTTAAGGTCACATACACTTGTCTTTACACACACAGTTATATCCAATGGGAACACACTCGATTTGAAATCGCACTTGTTTTTCTCACTGGCAGGTTTGTTTTCTTTTTTCGAATGTCACAGTTTGAATTTTGAATTTTGGAATGTAACGGTTGCGCGCGCGCGGTGGACGTGCGGCGCGCGGCGGTGCTCCGACGCGAGTGAATGAAGCCGATTGTCCCCGAGCTCAGACGAATGCTGCCGACATGTGGCTGGTTTCATGCGGGACGGACTGACCTGCATGCTGCTAATCTGATTATACACACAGTGCATTTTGCTTTGTGCTAAGTTCTATGTACACTTTGATTAGTTGAACAAAGAGGCCGATAACGAAAGTAGGGTTTCTTTTATTTTCCTTTCCATTCCAAACGTTGTTCGTAATTGCTTTCAATTGGTTATTAACTCCAAGTAGTGTAGTTATTTCGTTTTAGATCTTATTACTACGACTACCATAAACGTTTGTCTGATAGGCACCGAATTATTTTCAAGGATAATAATGTTCCGTGTGTAATATATACTCTTCAGTCACACAATAAGACTAATTTACAATCAATGTCAATCCAGTAAAATCCAGTTACGTGACAATGTTTGCATGGGAAATGCTATCAAATGAGTGCAAATTTTTATTGGGAGTTAAACCACAAGTACACAAGTTCTTACTAACTAACAATACAAAACAGGAATGAATACGTACTATTATTACTTGCGAAAGGGTCGCACGCGCCTCCCCTCGCAGATCATGTATTGTTCTCAACAACACGCATGCGCCAAAACTGTACTAACAATACCAGCGGTGTAGCATGCCCTTAAATTAACAATAACCGTTCTGCTGGGCTAATTTAAATTGCGATCAATATTTTAAAGCTAATATTTTTAAGGTCATTTTGAACCGATTCTATAGGGTTATCCAGAACTAGTGTACTAAGTCGAAAGGAGGTGATTCAGCCCAACATTATGAACAACTTTTGCTGTAGGGCCAAACCGAAATTCTGGACAAAAAATCTGCTGTTTCATACATTTTGTTGGTTCCTAGTTTTGTATGGAACAGCTGATTATGTTTCTCTGATTTTGGGTTGGTCCCACTGTAAACGTTGTTCATCATTATCACCTTCTCATATCATAAGGATTATTTTTCAATATATTTTATACCTATAAGCATTTTGAAGGTTTTATATAGGGTCATAGATAGTAAACGCAAAACCTTTTAAGGGCGGGTCTAGTACATTCGTTTCTCCATACATTTTGCCGCACGTTGACGAACTTTTTGTATGAAAAAGCTGATTTTTTCTTAGTGATTTCTCTTGTCTAGCTGTACTAGACCCGCTCTTAAAAGGTTTTAAAACCTAGGTATGACCCTGTCTAACGAATTATTATAAAACATGTTGATTCTAACACTCTTAACTTATTCGATGTTATCGTTCTGTTCATTAAAATTTTCACCGCTATAATACTTACAAGGAATTATTAAAACCATAAAATTGTTAACGATCAAAGCTTTGATCGTATCGATGCGCGTGCCCATAACGATGGACCAAAAAGATCACAACTTTTGTAATATGTAACAGGACGTTCCCACACCATCTTCTGATTTTTTGTCTCAATTTTGTAAACCAAAATGGGGCCCTGTTCTCCGGGCAATTTCGTCTGTCTCAGCCACTATATAATTTTGTCGGGCATTAATCATCGGAACCGATTCAAGAATGACAATCCGAGACAGTGAAAGTCTACAGGTATAAAAATATGGCTTAATAAAAATGATTGTCTTTGTAATTTTATGGAAGTTTTATTGAAGTAACTAAAACTCGAGACGTTGGAAGCGTGGTAAATAATCTAAAGTTACGTGGGCATGACACGTAGTAAGGCGAAGTACCTAATGACAGGTGGAGTAAGGGTGTATTTTGTCATAGATTGGTGGACGAGACAAAATTGTTTAATTGTTTATTGAGATATAAACGAATAATAGCATTTACATACATCTCACAAAATAAAGAAATAGTATTTAAAAATTAAATTAAAAATAATATAATTATTACTATTACAATACCATGTCCTTAAAATATGATAATAATGTCAAAATTAAAAATGTCAATACAATATTACCTACGAGTATGTCAAACAATTTCTTCAATTTCAATTGTGCGGTCAACTCGACTGCATCTGTCCCATTGATCGGTCAAATTTTCACAATATGTCAAAAAAGACGATAATACAATATGCCAATTGTCAAACATTATATCACATTCAGTGCACAAGCAATATGCAACGTAGGTAATCTGATATCGAGATAGGCCGACGATATAGTCGAAATCATGGGATGCCTACTTGGCTAGCATACGCTGAACTAAAATTTTATCGACTTATCAAACCGACAAAGTTACGGTGAGATTTATATCTGTCACATTTTCACACCTCAATGAAATTATGTCGTGGTGCGCATACTAGTCGTGATGGATACATGCACGGGACCGAGGCAAAGCGTGGTAAACGATAAGCCTATATCTAACAGTGGGATAAGGAAGGATGTGGATAACTATGATGATGAATTGATGAGTTTTAATATAACTATAATATGAGGACAACAATAAAATCAAGAATTAAAATATTTGGACTAAACAAATAAGGTTTAGTGAGATTAGCTAGGTCAGGCAAAGCAAACAAACCTCACAAAAGTAGTTGTTATGACCTTTCTGTCAACCTAATAATCTAATTATTTACTATTATGTATTTACTTAGTACAATACTCACTAATAGATACTTACTAATATGAGCGCAGCGTATTTTATTTTGCATTACGACACCGAATATTTATTAAATTAAAATAAACAAAATTGATCGTAAATCGAGCTGTGTATAAATTAATTTTGAAAGTTATTGAAAAATAAGTTGATAGTAATTTTTCAAAATTAGATAAGTAAGTGTGATAATGTATCATCATACTAATATTATAAATCCGAAAAGTTAGTTGGTTTGTTTCTCTTTCACGCAGCAACGGAAAAATGGATTGAATTGATTTTTGGCATGGATATACCTACATAGTTTAAAAGACGGAATCTGACTCAAATACTTTTTATCCCGAAAAAAATCGTGGTTCTTGTTGATTTATAATATAAAAAAACGAGAGTTGATATGGATAGGGATTTAGCTACAGATTAGAGTACAAGGTTTGTTCTCCGAGGGTTTAGTCCAGGTTTACACGTATATGGAAACTACAGCTGTTTCCGTATGGCTAAATACATTTCTGTTTAGCGCCCCTGGCGGAAACGATGACAAACCAAAATGTATGAAGCCACACGTAAACTGTGCAAAACCTGTACTAAGAGCTCTGTTCTGTGGATTTATCCTTAGGTATCTTAGATAAAATTTTCACTTTCGATGTCAAACTAAAAGGTACTTTCTAGTACTCAACTGTTAGAGATCTATCTCTAAGCATCGAAAGTGCGTTTGATAACATCACAGAACTAGTTTCAGTTCCAAGTTGTCTCTTTCATCTATAGCTCCTAATGAACAAACGAAATAAAGTGAAACTTAAAAACTAGGTAAGGACTTAGTGGCTCACAAAATACGAGGTTCACAAGGTTAGATATGAATGATTGACGATATCGTTAAAATTTCAATTGGCACAACATGACAGCGACTATGTAATAATACTGAGAAAATAGAATACCAACGAGAAAAGGAAATTTAAGAATTAATTTAAAAAAATAATCAGTCAAGTGCGAATTGGACTCGCGCTGGAATTGTTCCCTAACGTACGTGTTGGAGCCCCTAGGCCACATTTCTCATACCGTTATTAATAGCGAGCAATAAAACTCCTGAAAAATCACGTTTGTAGAATGGAAGCCCTTAAATACCTATTTTATTTTGTTTTTAGTATTTGTTGTTATAGCGGCAACAGAGATGCATAACCTGTGAAAATGTCAGCTGTCCAGCTATCACAGTTCATGTGATACAGCCTGGTGACAGACGGACATCGAAGTCTTAGTAGCAGGGTCCCGTTTTTTTCTCCTTTGGGTACGAAACCCTAAAAATAGACATAGAATGGAATAAGATATGAATCACAATGTTGATGATGTTATGATTTTATTTTAAGTGCTTTCCACACTAAATTTTATCTCAAAGAGTTATCTTTGTGATAAGCATTTCAAAAATCTGAAACGAACGCAGGATTCGAACCTGCCTCTTCGGATCACTAGCCCGACGCTCTAACCAACTGAGCCAGCCCGCCTCTGATGATGTTATGATTTTATTTTAAGTGCTTTCCACACTAGATTTTATCTCAAAGAGTTATCTTTGTGATAAGCATTTCAAAAATCTGAAGCGAACGCAGGATTCGAACCTGCCCCTTCGGATCACTAGCCCGACGCTCTAACCAACTGAGCCAGCCCGCCTCCTACGCAAGCGTCAAATCTTTGAAGTGCTTACATTACACCAACTTATAGCGAAGGGGCAGGTTCGAATCCTGCGTTCGCTTCAGATTTTTGAAATGCTTATCACAAAGATAAGTCTTTGAAATATTGATGATGACTAAAGTAAGTATATATTTGACATACCTCAGAAACTATGTCAATCAGATACGGTACTGTAATGTTAGCTACATTACCTTTTACAGGTGTGTTTATATTTGAGACGAAAGCCCACGTCCGCGGTGTCATTATCCATCATTTACATAATGATCCATTCTTAAAAGAAATTGGGCGTATTTACCTCGCAATAAAATTTATGGACAACACCCGAAAAACACTTGGACAATTTAATAAAGTGGATTCAGTATATTAAGTAGGCGCAAATTAACTGAGCTTTAAAAAGTTGTTCTTCAAGGGAATCTTGGTTCGATTTTTCACCATAATTACAAGTTAGGTTGCGCAAAGTAAATTGATTGGTAACACGATATCAAAATTGCGTAAGATTTGCATTTTGGTTTCAAAAAATTAATTATTATTTAGTGTTTGCTTTGTGTCTGGGTGTTATTTAGTTTCTATCTATATAAGTATGTATTTAAAAATAGGTATATGTAGTATATCAGTCTCTGGCAGCCATATCACAAGCTTGGCTTAGTTTGGGGTCAGAGGCCGTGTGTAAGATGTCTCAAAATATTTATTTAATTATTTTAATTATTTGTTATGAAATTATCACTTGACATTGTTAGGAACATGATTACGAGTTGCTTCGATATTTGCCTATTTGTAATTATTTGGTGAATTTAAAATAAATATCTATATGACGACAAATTTTCTTGGAGATTGGTACCAAACTCTACGTATCTATTTGGCCATTTTAACATTTACAAATATAAAAAATATAAGCACTAATTCGTTAACATATTACTCTGATTTTTTAAATTGCTCGGCAAATAATGCTCGTCAATAATTTTCAACACGTTGAATTAACATACCTATAAGTATGTATAATTGTATACCTATGTATGATTTATTTGCTTTTATGAACACCATAATTAAATAATTATTTTTCACAAAAAAGGAATAATTATTTTTTACAAATTCTATGTCTCTTTTGCTGAGTTCAATCTTCATTTCGTTATTAATAATAGAAATCATCTTATTTTCTATAAGAAGTTCTGAATAGTTATGTTCGCCTTCCTTTGTATGCAATTACTACTTAGCTACGAGCGAAATAGAAGAATATAAGATTGTTCTATTTCGCTCGAATTGTTGACATTATTGTTGATTTTTAAAAATGGCCCCACCGATTTCTGTAAAATTTAAATGGGACCACTCCGGGAGTATACTCGTACCATTTCGCACTAAAAATATTCTTTCGATTCGATTCACAATTGGTGAAATCGATGAAAATACACGAAAAAAATACATACAGACGAATATAGAACCTCCTGTTTTTTGGAAGTCGGTTAAAAAGGATATGGGATAATCGTTCCCATTTTCTTAAACTTCAAGTAAAAACATTTCCAGCTAGACCTAAACGTTCAGCATTCCTCAGTTTCTCCGTCCCGTCTTATCAGAGGTATTCAACGTATGTGCAAAGCAACAACACATGTCGGGTAGCAACAGCGACAATGTCGTCCAGGGAACACAATGCGTAGAATGTCAATCAGTATTTTGCCGGTCTATTTCTGACTGCCTGCTCCTAATATGTCTAAGCGCTGATCTACTCAGATTTTGCCACAAGGGCTTTACGGCTTTCTTTGCATTCTTTAAGACATGGCATGAAATGTGTCCCTAAAAATTTACCATTGATCAGTTTTCTCGTCTTTTCTTGAGTACATTTTATTGCATTGAACAAAAAGTTGTTAATTAAAGTTCAACTTTAACTAAAAACTTTTTGTATACGTATATTTACACGTTATAATAATAGTTAGTAATTAGACCTTATTAGTTAGATCTAATTAGACCTTATTATTGGTATGGGTAAAATGGTCACGGGTATAGTTTAGGCCACTTTTTGACTGAAGAAACGGAGGAGGTACTCAATTCGATACGTATTTTTTTTAATATAACTACGTATAACTTTTTACGTAGTGGTCCGATTTGGATTTGATTTAAGTTGGAGAGGGCTATGCTCGGAGTTTCTTTGCGTGATCGAATCAGGAATGATGAGATTCGCAGACGTACCGAAGTAACCGACATAGCCTAGCGCATTAGCAAGTTGAAATGGCATTGGGCATGGCACATAATTCGAAGAACGGATGGCCGATGGAGCCGTAAAGTTATCGAATGGAGATTACAGACCAGCAAGCGCAGAGTAGCACGTCCACCACGAGTAGGTGGACAGACGCATATAATTAAGTTCACAGGAACGGGCTGGATGTACTTATTGGATATTACAGAGGAGGCCTATGCCCATCAGTGGACGTCCTACGGCTGATGGATGGATGAACATGAAATTGTGTAAGTTCGTGTATGAACTTAGTTGGCGCCTGAGTTATGCGTCTATAAAACAATGGGAAACGTACAAAATTGAACTAAAGTCGGGCGTTGCGTAATTTCGGTGTAGTAAACCTGTGAGCCGTGGAAGTGACACCCACCTTACAATCGCGAGGTTGTGAGTTCAAATCCCGGTCCCGTGCCTATAAGTTCTTTGGATTTTATGTACCGAATTTCACACCGCTGGCTTTTCGGTGAAGAAAAAAAACGCGCGGCATCCCGCATATGTACCTATACGGTAGAAGAAATTCACTAGACCTGCGTGGTAGTTATGGTCCAATCACCATTCGTGGGATAGCCTATGTCCTGTAGTGGACTATTAAAAAAGCTGGTACAACACAGTGTAATAAATCTGTGTGAAGAGCAGACAGTCTGTTACTGTGCCGTAGTCTAAGAGTCCCGCGAGCCCTGATTCATCTCATCGTTTTTCATAACCCCCAGGCATTCCCGGCTTCCTTTAAAGGAGTCCTGTTTAAAATTCCGCTCTCGTCCGGACCAAGGTGCGCTCCTAACATTTTTAGGCGTTCGACCATCTCGCTCCTTTCCCATAGCTTTTTTTTCAATAAAAAATGCTTTTGTTGTTTTTGTCAGATTTATGCGACGCCCTTGTTATGGACAATTTGGTGAGTTTTTTTTTTACTGGCTATTTTTGGAGTGGGTTTTGTTGAACGTGATTGATTTTGCGAAGGGCTTATTATTATTTTTTGTAACAAGCTATACTTATCATTTTTTTGTTGTTTTTGTAGCTTTGACAGGTTTATGACCGATATATTTTGATGCTTTTACTGTGACTCTGGAAATTCTGTCCAGAAAAACATATAATACTAATTTTATTTTCTTATTCGGTTGTAATATAAGTATTTAAGCTTTAGTGAGTGTAAAATTTAAAACTACTATAGTTTATTTTTCTATTTTGTTTTTACTAGTTTTTTTTTCTAAAATTAATCTCGAGCGCAAGCGTTACAGATGAATAAAATAAATATTTGATATACTAAAATACTTTACTATTTTCATTGCGATAGCACTAAAATATTTTTTGAATTACAATAATTGCCTGTTAATTGCATACAAAAATTGACACATGCTATTAGATTTTGTAAATCTTCCAATAAATTCAGCATGTATACAGTTTTATATGAACCTTCACTATAATAATATGTATGTCACGAAAACTTTGCTGCCAGCATGCTGGGCACGCTGCCAACTAGCAGTGGGCTTGAGCATTTGGATTATCTTTAGACCTTCAAGGGTCTGTGGATGATCCAATTGCTTTCTATGTAGTAGTAGTGTAGGTAGTTTTAGCATATAAAGTAGTATTGTATCATACTGTAGTCAATAAAGGCACTTTTACCAGTTTAAAAAAATGTCACGAAAAAATATAAAATTGAAATGAATTTCATTATGTATATCTAGAGATAAAAATGCTACTTTTATTCTCAGACATATAAGTAAGTCCAACAGAACCTAACCTTTGGAATTCCTTCAGAATGTTCTATCAAAATTTAACGTTATTTTGAAATGTAGATCACGTGCTCGTGTCGAATCGACAATGTTTTTTAAGGCCGAGGATAGCTGAGCGAGTGAGATTGTTATTCATGTCTCATTGTATCGAACTTGTCGAGGATTTATCGTTTGTTGATGTTAGTTGAACTGTGTTGTTACGAGTAAATCACGTCATTTCATTCATGGTTTTTACATTAAAATAGTTTTAAACCAAGCGAACGAAACGAAAGAGATTCCCAGTTTTGAATAAATCAACTATCTTAAACAGGGTCATAGGTATTAAACGTAAAACCTTATAAGGGCGGGTCTAGTACATATAGATAAATAAGTCTTGTTCTAGAATTTTCGGAAGATTTGGAAGAAAATATCAGCTTTTTTAACAAAGAGTTCGTCAACGCGCAGCGTGGAGAAAAATGTTTGGAGAAGCGAATTTTTTTTGCGAATTTTTAAAAGTCGTAGGTAGTACAAAAGTTGTTTGCCTAGATGTTCTAGACCCGCCCTTAAAAGGTTTTGCGTTTAATCCCTATGACCCTCTATACCAAATACGTTGACGATTTTGCTTTCGTCTGCCCGGATGTGGGTTTTCTTCTACAAGTTGCATTATTAAACAAATGTACGAAACTTGATACACAAATATTATAATACTAGTTTTTACCCGCGGCTTCGCCCGCATGATATTTTGATTTTTGACGCAATATCATTATAATTTATAGCCTATGCGTTATTCTGATATATAAGCTATATTATTGCAAAGTTTCATCTCAATCCGTTCAGTAGTTTTTGCGTGAAAGAGTAACAAACATCCATCCATCCATCCTCACAAACTTTCGCGTTTATAATATTAGTAGGATAGGATATAATATTAGTAGGATTATGTTCATGGATATTTATGTCATCGGCGATTTTTGATTGCAGGTAAGTATATCGTAATTAGCCTGTAAACATTCACTGCTAGACCACAGATCTCTCCTGTTAATTTACAATAAAGCCGGTTAAAACTTATCTTTACTAACCTATAAATACTGCTAAATACATCTAAAATAACTTGTTTTTTCTATAACTACGAACTAATATCTTCATATTTGTATTAACTGCCAATCAGAATCAATCAATTACTATGTAAATATCGGGTCCAGACTAATAAAAGGGAAGCTTGGAAGTCCGTCTGAGCCTCAGAGCAAGTCTTGACTGCGCCAGCGCAAGAGCGTTGACTTTAGTGACTCACCGCGACTAACTGCTACTCATTCTGCGACCATGGCAAAAACTTGATGGTGTATGGTAAGATGTTGCTATGCCTGGGAGAGGAATGTACTTTTATGGCAAATTCTACGTCTGTCTTGTTGTTTATAAGGATTGGTATTCAATGCATAAAATAGGTCTTATGTATTGTGTTCAGTCGTAGTTTTTCTGCTTCACTGTGCGTGATATGTGTGTGATATGTTTGCTTTTTTAGTTCCCTATAAAAAACCTTTAAACTTCTACCTCTTCTTTGTTACGTATCTTAATATGTAGGTACTCGTAGCTCAGTTAAAACTGAAATATTTTTGTCTTAATAGATATCACCGACAAATAGTAAAAATGAAAAAGTTGACTTAACAACAATATCATGAAATAATGTCTTTATTTAATTTTAAAATAAATATATTTATTTTTTCGTTACAAAATTGATTAGATGCTAAACGTCTCCTAGCATTAGATTTTTAACTTTCTAGCTTTCGTGGCAGCATTTTAGGATTTTCACCTCGTCTAATATGTGAATTATTTGCTTCAAACTGTCTGCGCAACCTGTTTCCATTGTTGTTTTCAAGATGTAATAAGCGCTTACCAGTGTTGCCAGAGAGTTCATGAAATCACCAACAATAATTGAGAAAGAAGAATATACGTTTTGAGGTAACAATATCTTTTAAACATATTATATTGCTGGACTTTCTCGTATGTGTCTCACATAGCTGAATTCACTATCGCTACAGAATATATCAAACTCATAGATTTGAGTTTGATTATAATGAAGTAATATTTTTATTTAAAATTACTGCACCACACATAATTCAATGGATATGTCAAGAGATGTTAACATGTCTTTGCTTTTTCCTCAATTTTTTTTCATCTCCAATTTTATCTCTTGTGCCGTAAATTACCGCGCCGTGTGTAAGTATTTACCTCAGAAGCATTACAAGTAATAGAAGTATTGCTAAGTAAGTAAGTAAGTTCGTATAGGCCGGGTGGCTAGCCCTGGTGTCAGAGTTTTTAGGCCGCCTGAAGGCCTCTGACATGGCTAAACGGTTAAAACAACCGGTAAAGTATTGCTAAATTTTACTCAAATAAAAACTACGTTACAGCTGTCTTATTCATACGAGTATCTGGTTATACAGCATACGCGAGAGTGAGTTGAACAAAAAAACGCAATGTCTGTCGCATACGTCAAAATCACGAATTGGAATGTCAAAATGGTTAAAATTTGGTCAGATTAGGTAATTTGTCTTTTTCGGATATTTGAACCCTCTAGCTCCAGTAAGAAGGTTCAAATATCTGATCATTTTACCTTCCTACTTTTTACCTTTTTGAATTTTGACAGCCGAGATAGCTCAATGCTAGTTTGTGAAACCCTTTGAAATTACGAAAGTTTGGGTGTAAGTGCATCTTTATCGAACACATTTTAAATTTCATATTTAAAATGGGATAAAGTGATTTATATGTCTTGCTATTTTAGTACTGTTTCTAGTACTTTGTTCTTATTCTATGGTATTTACATTTTTTGCTATTCGTGGAGAGGTGATGATGACATTGACGGATGAAGTTATTGTTTAAAGGTACATAGAGGTTCATCATATATAGAGGTGGACAAATATTAAATACTAATTAACAGTTTTATATGATACGTTGGTGGTAAGTAATGATAAGAATATCTTAAACGACATTTGCTACCCACAGGTTTTTTAATTTTTGGATTTTAAATGGTTTATAAAAGTTATTTAGCTAATACACTGGAACGTATTGTCAAAAACCACTACCTACACAATGAATCCATTATATTTTATAGTTTTTGATTTTAAAAAGATTTGATGAGTTAAAACAAAAAATTAATAAATCCTACATTTGTTGTTTTTAAACTTTCACGATTTGAACACATTATTAGTATTTAATACGGGAATTACGGGAATTTATTCGCGCACAAAAATTACGAGATAAATAAATACCTCTTCATCCCGACGTTTCGGCCGAGTTGCATCGACCGTGACCACGGTCGACCAAAAACACTGGATAAGTGGTGTAGGTATTGGTTCTTGACAAATTGAGTTTCGGTGTATTCGCTAAATAACTGTTATTATGCATTAAAATTCCAAAAAATTAAAACATGTAACACATGTTGTCTATGATATTCTGGACTATATTAGTAATCTAGAATGTATAATTTGGCTCGGTTAGACTACGAATAGTATGAATTGCCCATATTTTGTTTGCACCAATAAATAAATAAATATTTTTGGGACATCTTACACACGGCCTCTGACCCCAAACTAAGCAAAGCTTGTGATATGGCTGCCTGAGACTGATATAAGTACTACATATACTTATTTTAAATACATACTTATATAGATAGTAACTAAATAACACCCAGACACAGAGCAAACATTTATGTTCATCACATAAATATTTGCCCTGGCGGGGATCGAACCCACGCCTCTTTGATCCAGAAGTTAGGGTCACTAACCACTGAGCCACCGAGGCAGTCAATGCCAGTGTGTCACCAGTCTCCTGTTAACATGTCGATGGACGAAGTTATTGTTGATTTTTTTAGAACTAGAGTCGATAAAAGGTTTCTATTAAATGAACATTAAAATAATAAACTAAAAAAATATTATACTACCGTTTGCTGTTTTACCGTTTCTTTAAGAGATACAGACAAAATTGCTTGACATTTTTTTATAACCTTTGAACAATAAAATAAGTCGTGGGAGAGAGAGAGAAAAATTAGCTGCAAAAACTTTAATTTACAACTATGTTTTTAACTACTATAAACTTGTGCATATTGTTTGAGCTATAAGGATAGAGATATGTACTCTTATTTCTTCTTGGCTATATACGATTACATTTCTTTTAACTTTTGTCCAATTCGCTTGGTCATCGATATAGTCTTCGGAACTTCGAGCAAATTTCTACAGAGCCACAGTCCCTAAGTGAAAGTAGTAAAAAAATGACCGAGAACCGTCATACACCGACTTAGACATAAATCCTACTTCCTACTAATATTATAAACGCGAAAGTTTGTGAGGATGGATGGATGGATGGATGTTTGTTACTCTTTCACGCAAAAAGTACTGAACGCATTGAGATGAAACTGTGCAATATTCTAGCTTATATATCAGAGTAACACATAGGCTATAAATTATAATGATATTGCGTTAAAAATCAAAATATCATGCGGGCGAAGCCGCAGGTAAAAACTAGTATTAAATAATTCACAATGTCCCGTTTATTCGAATCTCGACGTTATGTCACCTAATTAGTCCTTGTAATCGAACATTTTGGCATCGCGCGGCGTTGTAGTCGGTTTGCAATCGCCTTACGACTAACTAAAAAGCCTGCCCACTACGTAGCTTGGCCAGAGTTTTGTCTCGGACACTTTTTTTACGCAATTGTGACTCTATAGATATTTACTCGAAGCTTCGGAAACACTATTCTCTCTCATGTCTTTTTGCACTACGTCCTTTCTCATTTTATCTTGGATCTTCCTCTGGTTCCGGGGATAGGGATACTTACCAAATGATATAATATTGAAATGTAAAATAAAATACAAATCATTTTCTGATGATAATAATAATAATTAGTGAAATGTGTGTAGCTCACATTACATATAACACCCAACACTATTTTTTTTTAGAACCAAAACCAACCAAGCGGCAATGCAAAGGAACAAACGTTTATACAACATCATAAACCAAACATAAAACCCAATAGCGCAATATCAATATTATTTATTTACCCATTAATGTTCATAAGAAACTGAACAGAACTTTTACCGGTAACCGAACCCTTCTATCTCAGTGCAGTCATAGGTTTTGATTACGGAAGCATTGCATACAAAAAGTATAAACATTTACGTCCGCTGGCGTGCGTATGCGCATCTGGCTTTTTCTAATACAGAAGGTATGTAGCTATGAGCTAATAATAGTGCAATGATTGCAGTAGGTGCGTTTTAGTACTGCTTTATCGGACAAAGTATGTAGAGATTTTATATCTTGGCTGCTGAATATTTTTGGGTCAGTTTCTAAGAGGGTGATTTCAGAGTTTCGAATAAATCTCTCTCAAAAAAATCTTCTATTGAGATGATTCTGGAGCGATTTCTCATTCCCACCACATTATCAGTCTTAAGGTCATAATATCAGTTGTAATACAATTATAAGTTCAACAGACATTCTTTAAATAAAAATAAATAAATATTTGGGGACATCTTACACACGGCCTCTGACCCCAAACTAAGCAAAGCTTGTGATATGGCTGCCAGGGACTGATATATACAAACACATATTTTTTAAATACATACTTATATAGATAGTAACTAAATAACACCCAGACACAGAGCAAAGACCTATGTTCATCACATAAATACTTACCCTGGATGGGGATCGAAGCCACGCCTCTTTGACCCAGAAGTTAGGGTCACTAACCACAGAGCCACCGTGGCAGTCAACAAGAATTTAAAAATCCACCTTTTCATTATAATTTTTTGTTACATTTTTTCGCGACCAATTATTGCGAGAAAATAATCTAATCAAGTACGTATTATAGGTCGCGGCATATAAGTGTAGCGCTGAGCGATATTTGGAGGGGATGGCTGCGTTTAGGTTGGCGGTCACCATGCGCAGCCATCCCCTCCACACTACCTTCAGCACTGGACTACGTGCCGCGACCTGTAATTATGAAGCATTGGCATATCGGATAAGAATATTTTTTTCGTTATACCTACTAGTAGTTCTAAAATCTTTGTAGCCGAATAGAAATTTAGAAGATAAAAATAAATTTATCATCATTTTTTGAATAATACAACATCAAAACCTTTTTGTCATAACTTTTTACCTGGGAAAACATATTTACTAAACTTTCTGTATACGAAATTTGTGCACTGAATAGGATGTCACCTGTATTATCGTATACTCTACCTACTTCTATCTATTCACATTCATTCTATCAAAATAGGATGTGTTTTAAGACACATAATCTTTTGTCTGAAATCCATTATATTTCTAGACAAGTGCCTATATATCGGTACAAATAAAACAATCACAAATTCTGATGGAGCAAGAGCAATTTGGCATCATCAAACATAACTGCCGTGAGCCGACTCATTGTTTCCTTTTAGGGAGCGGCCTGATGGACAGCACTCGAAATTCGGATTACCAACCGGTTAAATCTATCAGGAAACTTAAAAAAATATGGATTAAAGTAAGGGCCTATGTTCACGGTCTCGGGACCATGCGGTATACTTCAGTCTAATGAACGAGATCAGGGAAAAATGTTTCTATTTGATTATTCTCGAAGAACGATTGGGTGATACGTACTACGTCTCACCAGTTTTGTGTTTGCGGATTCATATAAATCATAAAATGTT
Organism: Hypomecis punctinalis; assembly: GCA_949316475.1. Taxonomy (NCBI): domain Eukaryota; kingdom Metazoa; phylum Arthropoda; class Insecta; order Lepidoptera; family Geometridae; genus Hypomecis; species Hypomecis punctinalis. The sequence continues at coordinate 3,992,880 of OX438808.1, forward strand.
TTATCTGGAATGCTTGCAGTTTGCGTTACTACGTCAAGATGATGATGACGTTCCTTAACCGATGATAACATTAAACACCAAATAACGTTTCCTCACAAAGTCTCATCAGTACCAGCCTTTTAAAAGTGCACTGTTGATCATAGACCTACCCATGAAGGACGATTATGCGGTGTCCATCACGTTGGTCTAGTATAGGTTGGTAGATTCTCATACGCCGTCGAATTTCTTCTCCGGACGTGTAGGTTACTTCATGACATTTTCCATAACCAAAAAGATAGACCTGTGTAAATCGGTACATAAATTCTAAAGGTTTGCCAGCAGCAACGCCAGCAACGCCGCAGCAGTGCTGTCGCAACTCTAAACCCCATTTTGAGATAGACAATTTCGTTGTAGCGCTCTTAAGGAATTCTTTAGTACAGTACTGGGTTTGAACCTACGTCACGCGTTTGTAAATCAAGTGTTCTCCCATTAGGCCAGCAACACTTCAAAAACTACAAAAAAACGCAAAGCTTCACAGAATAAAGATAATCTGACATTCTAACATTCCGACTTCCAAATATTATTGTCCGTTCCAAAAGAAGAATCCACCTTGTGAATTCCGCTATGTCATTAAGTATGCTAATCTTACAAAATTACTTACTTAAATGGCAACAGGAAACGTATTTCACGAGTGATTAGACAAAGCTTTCGCCAACACCAATCAATCAGGTTGTTCGGTTGCAAAAACGGCACAAAGAGTGCCCATATACAGATCATCTACTATGTGAGGTATGTCAGGCGTTGGAGCATCTATGCCGGACCTTAGGTGTGGGCTACACTTGGGTATGCAAATAGGGTACGTAACTGTGCTCATACTAGAGTTTGTACAAAAAGAGAAGCATCGTAGATGAGGTCGCCCGTGTGCCATTTTACTAATTTAGTTACGTTGACAATACTACACTGTCATTGCTAGTACAACTATTCGGTTTTTTTTCTCAGTAGATTCGCGTCTACCAAGTAGTAGGTACCTTGGCAGCTGATTAATGATGATGAAAATCTGATTATTAGTTCAATTTTTCATGATTTGTACGGAACCCTCGGTGAGCGAGCCTAACTCGCACTTGTCCAATTTCTAAAACTGTTTTAAAAAAAAGCTGCGGTTTGCAACAATTGATATCAGAAACATGAAAACTTGTCATCATCATTATTATCAGTCGTACTGCTGGACAAAAGGAGGCGTATCTTTTGGATTTCCGACAAGACCGGTTCGAATGTTCGTTCCTATGTATGTACTCGTATATTTTTAAGTAGTTTTAAGTTAAACATTTATTATTTACATATAGTAAAAACATTGTTATTAATATTTTTCACTAGCTGTCATAATTATCTCTTAAATAAATTTTAAGTACCACAATATGAATAAATAACTGTTCTTATCATGCCGTGTGCTCATTGTTTTGGACCACAGAATCGGTCGAAATTGTAATCTATTAATTAAGTCATGTATTTTCTGTTGTTTGTTATGAGTGCCCAATAAATAACAAAAAAAAAAGAAATGGTTTACACCTAGCGTATTCTTGCGTACTAAGTTAAACTAGGCTAGTGCCTGTGTAATCAGGGTAATGCCATAATTACTCGTACGTGCTTAATAATTACTTTATGTTTTAATAATTTGTTTAATTTTTTTTTACATAATTTAACAAAATAAAAGAAAGAATTGAAATAAAAGATTGAATTGAAATGAAAGAAAGAATTGAGAAAAGAAATTGTCGGTCCACCTTTGCCAGTCGGTCACAAAAAAGTACCGTAGCATGTAGCCCCAGCCTTACCTTCTAAGATTAAGTAAAGCAGTACTATAATTGATTTGGCGAAGTGAAAGTCGTGTGCGAAAGTATTCGAGTGATTAAAGGCTCGCTTTTTGTTTTTGTTAATTAAACCTCTTGATTGGGCCTTATTTGTCTTGGGTAATGGTTTTATTTATGGCAGGCTTTGGTTTAATTCGATCGTTTTTGTGGGGCCCCATTAATTGTTTACTTTTGCTGTATCTTTAAGGAATTTTAAGTCTGTGTACTTCATTTTCAACTTCTTACATAAAGTGCGTACTTAATACAATTACAAAGTAAAGATAAGTTATTTTGTTCCGTAAAGTATGATTTTGATGCTTCCTTGAATAAATTAACCGTTTTGAGTTTATATTTAACGACTTTTTACGGTAAGTATAAGAACAGTTTTGCGTGCGTTTTTAAGTGATAGCTAATATTTTTGGAATGTAATGAATAACACAAAAGTAACAAGGTGTAGTAAATAGTAGTAGTTTTCGGAATGAGTTTATGTTATCAATGTAATGTTTTTTGGAGGATTTAAATAGCCTGAACTATAAGTAAAACCACTTAAAAAAAATTAAATTGCTAAAATTTCAAGTAAAGCTCCATCTACCAACATCTAAACTAGGCTAAGCAGAAAAAATGTAACATTATTTTTAAAGTATCATGCAGACATCGCAAGCCAGCCTGCTATACCAACCCGCACTAGGCCAGCGTAGTGGATATGGCTTAATCACCCTTCGTGGGTAGGCCTACGACCTGCAGTGGACTATTAAAAAGGCCGGTACAGGTATAGCAAACCAATATCCCCACTAATCAACTACTATCAATTTTAAAAAGAAATATAAAACAAGGTTAATTTTCATTAACTGTCACAGTATTATAGAAAACGAGAAAATTTTCTCACCTTTTATGAAAACTCGCTTCTCATGAACAAATTATACGAGCCATAGATTAAGCCTTAAGTGAAACGATTCACACATACCAGAGTACGATAATTAGACATGGACTGTTATTATCTAAGTGCGATGGCTTTCGTCTTGATCGCTCGCATGACGTTACTTATGGTGCTTTTCTACTTGAGATGTGCGAGGTAGCTAAATCTATGTAAAAAAACTCATAAGTAAATTCGTATAGGCTGGGTGGCTCTGGCTAGCCCTGGTGTCAGAGTTTTTTAGTCCATGTAGTGACGGTTACATAAGTTAGATATAGTAAGATAAAACAGTTACTGCAAGTAAGATTGTGTTTATATCGTGTAATCTAAGTTTCCACTAAGGTAAATGGGTATTAAGACGAGTAAGATGGCAAATGCTTGTTTTGAATTAATATTTAGTCTATTTCCGTTCTGTCGTAGGCATATAAGTTAAGGGTACCATTCAACAAACCAAATTAAATCACAAACAAAATTAGTAATGAATCATCTAACTGTATCATGGTTCAGCTTTGGTTAGGTTAGGTTAAGGTTTGGTTAGGAAAAAAACAAAATAATCTTAGGTGGGTTAAGCTTAGGTATGTTTAAAAAATAAACTGGATCTGAAACAAAATTTGAATTAATCCGTTAAAAATACAAAAATAATTAAACCTGTAACAGATATAATAAGTGTTCTTTTTTAAAACATATGTTCTTTTTTTTTAACTTTGTGTAACCCGTTTCCATCAAAGCTCACCTAAGCTGTGATATGAATTCTAAGAAGCTTAACCCATCCTGATAGGTGAATATTAATTAGAACATATTCTTAGACACACGGCGCAAGCAGAATAAAACTCCAAGTCCAACGCCACCACGCTTAGCCGATACGGGTCATGGTCACTATGTGATGAATGAGTTCAGGCGGGCATGCTTCTGTAGGCAACTAATTGCAGTGGAGAGTAGCTCGAGTACATTCTTGGGATGGTTAGTCTTTGCCGGAGATCAGGCATGTGCATATGATGCGATTAACTATTTAAAATTGCGGCAAATTCTATTCGATGACTGAAAAACTGTATGACCTAGAGGACATTTATATATGTACTAGCTTTTGGCCGCGGCTCCGCGCGCGTTGTATTTTGACTTTTGTGCTATCCCACAGGAACTTTTTATTTTTTCGGGATAAAAAGTAGCCTATGCCTATCACTTTCCGGCCTTTGAACTAAATTCTTGCCAAAAATCAAGTCAATCCGCTGCTCCGTTGCTGCGTGAAAGAGGAACAAACTAACAAACTTTTCGGATTTATAATATTAGTATGATTAAATTGATTAATTATAACAACTTTGTTAACCTAGGCCCACGGGCTAAATAAAGTGATTTGATTTGATTTGATTTGAAAACGTATGTTGTTGTGGAAATCCGAAGTCAAAGTTAGTTCGAAGTGTAGGAATAAAGTCAAACTAAGTGTAAAAATTAGATATTGAAAGACTGTGCCTATACATTTTATTGAAAGGGTTTAGGTAGCCATTTACATTATTTATCTACCAATTACTGTAAGTAAGTAATTGTATTTCATTTCAATTTCTATTTTTGATAAAAACTCTTAATAGTTAAAGTTCAGTTAAAGGTCAAGAGGTCAATTAACGAAATTCGAATCCTACTCAGTTGGGTAGCGACTAGCGTGTAGAAAAAATTTTGTTTTTCTTTGTCCGACATACCTACCTCAGTGCCTCAAGCATTAATGTGTTAGACCGGCTTTGTTGTCACCTAATTGTCATAGACATTTCAGAAGCCTACCTCTATCACCTAATCTATACGTAAATTTATCGATAGTTCCACATAGCAAAGATACATCACTAGTCTTATATGTACAAGTAAGTACTATCGAGAAAGCTTCATCCACGACACCATACTTCATAGGCATTCAAGACCTGGCTCGTGTGAACGATATTATAAATAGCATAACCAGTGGAAAGTAAAGAAAGTCTGCCTCGTCCAGGTGATAAGATACTCTGGGATTCATTAGCTGTGATAAAGTAGCTTTTAGCAAGGTATTTAAAAGGTCAGCTGGAATTATACTTGGGTCAGTAAGTTACAGATAGCCTTCACAGTAAATTGATTATTTCAATAATTTAGCTTTGACTTTACTTACCATGAGTAATAAGATTAAATCTGCAAAGACACCTTTAGCTTTATAACTTACTGGCTTTACCCACGGTTCCTTTTTTTTTTTTTTTTGTTTCGAATTGGTTTGCGTTTGACTACACACTGCCTGATGTTAAGCAGATGTGCGGTCTAGGGTGTAGCACGCTTACCTAGAAGATACCTATTTACTCGGGATTTGAAGACACTCACGTTGTACTTTAACGGGAAGACAGACCCAGGCCGAGCATTTTATTTATCGATTATTTTTGAAATGATTAGTGGCGCTTTGGTCGCGTCCGTCTAGCCGTACGATAGAAGAAAGGGGCAGGGGGGACCAGATTGTGCAACTCCTGGGCGCACTCTCCGAAGTGTATCCGGTAAAAGACCGACAAACACGCTACCTTGCGACGATGCTCAAGACTTTGCAGCTGCGTCTTAGTCAAGGTGTCGTTGTCAATCAGCCTCCTGGCTCGCCTCTCAATCGACTCCAGAGCCTCCAGTTGATATTCCTTAATGAATCTTTTATTTATTTTTGGGAAAAAAAAAGGTTATGACACTCTCCAACTTTTAAATTATACCCATGCCAAAAAAACAAGTCAATTTGTTGCTCAGTGAATAAAATAACAGACAAACCAATAAACCAACACATCAGTATTTGCGTTCCTTGAATGACACTGGAATTAGTAGTAATTAAAGCAAAATATTAAATAGGCTAGTATGTCATCCATTCATATCGTCCTTTTTTTTAATTCTAACTTTATTTTATCTAAACGAAAGTGCCAGAATAGCGCAAATGAAACTTAACAGATACATAAATACCGTGGTCCAACCATAAAACTTTTGGTGAAAAATCGCGAATTTTTTTTCTATCATTGTCTGCTGACCATTTAATCAATTCCCGTGATAAAGTGGCTCTAATACTGGAGATTGACGAATAGCCGTGCCCGGGTAGAGGGTAATAAACCTGCATAGTTAGCCCGGCCTGATGTTATCGGCTAAGATTTGTGATTGAAGACTATTTGGCTCAGTTAGTAGAGCCTCGGTCTGAAGTGCAGGAAGTTCAAGGCTTGATTTTCTGCTTGGTTGTTCAGAATTTGATTATCAACTCGACAATATTTTTTTTTTCCTAGCCTATGATGTCCCACTTCTGGGCGAAGGTCTCCCCTATTTCCGCATTTTACGTTTCGCAGCCAAATCCCGCCGACCAAGTATCAAGATCGACTTGAGGGCAGACGACGTCAGGGAAGGCCTAAAATACTGGCGTGACGATCTTGACAAGTTTCAGGAAGGTTCGTAATATAATTGATATGACAAAAGTACCTAATTTTACATCGTGCCGTTTTACGTCTATTGCTAAACATAGGCCTTTACAAGATTTGCCCTGATGCCGGGGCACTAGAATACGGCATCGGTATCACCTGCCTGTAGTAAGAGCCTACTAAAAGGGGACCCCTGGGCTCGTGGATGGTCAGAGTTGGGGCTCTGGCCATCCACTCAAGCGGGCCCGAGAAGGACGGCAGCTTGTGTGGAAACGCTGTCGTACAGGACCGTACAAGCCTGATCTACTACCAGGCGAGTAGACACACGAAGTGCTGGGAGCACCGGTGCGTTCCTTTTGGAGATCCTGGAAGAATGTTGTTTTCAAACTTTCGCGATTTGAGCACATTATACTAATATATTAAAACGGGACTTATCGCGCAATAAGAAAGAGAGTAGGGAGGCAGTAGAAATTAAAAAACACCGTAATTTCAACCGAGAGGATGGTTTCAAACTATCAGTGTCGTGGAATCCTGTAGTCGACAAATGTAAACTGCGTGGTGTAGGCATTAAGACCTTTACAGATACTGTCAGTGTAGTGTGTCGTGGTGACAATTTCAATTTGAGTGATACGGCGTCGCATTTAGTCTGCCCGTGACCACGACCAATGCAACTTGGTCGAAACGTCGGGAGAAAGAGAAATAGAGGTATTTATTAATATATATCTCATGTTTTATTGCGCGATAAGTCCCGTTTTAATATATTAGTATAATCCTGGAAGAAGGCACATAAGCTGGCCACCGAGGGGGTTTTAGTGAGTACAATCCCACATAACCCGACTGCACCCCAAAGCGGTCGGGCTTTTTTGGAAAAAAAAGGCCTTTACAAGATGTATTTCTAGACGACAGACCAATTATTGTTATAATCAAGTTTTATTATAGATAGAACTAACCCCAAAAGAGCGAAAAACAAATGGGCAAAATTTAAGAAAAATCTGTTATATAAATAGCACCTTTTTTATATTTCTGTTGCTATGTCGCACGTCAATTTTCATAGAAAAGCTCTTTAATTTTCGTGAATTCATTTTTGATCCCATATTAAAAGACGGCCTTTATGATGAGTAGGTACCATGATATCATATCCAAGAATATGTTTATCGTCCAGAGATACACGCAAATATACATTGTACAGCATATATATTGTATATTGTATAGTTTCTGTACTGTGATTCTGTGTACAAAAAAGATATATTTATTTATTTGTATAGTAAATTGACCATGTTAGTTTTAGACTTGTTACTTTATCATCTAAGAGAGGCTAATAGCTCATGGTATGAACCCTGTACTTAAGTAACAAGTTAAATTAAAGTTAGACAAGTAACAAATCTAGATCAAGCTATTAGTAATTAAAACAGCAATTTCTCTGCTAAAGGCTCATAAACTGGCGTCTGGAGACATCGACATTCAATCAGATTTGAGTAACGGATTGGGATAGTTATTGTTTTGGGTTAAGTTTTTATATAATTTTCAACTGAATTACTGAATAAAAAAGGTACTAAGTAATTTTTGGACATATACACAAACAAAATATGCATAAATAAGAAAGAAAAATATAAAAAAGTGAAAAAAAATGAGACCATTGTCAAATGTGACCTTGTCGTTTATCTCCTGAATAAATTAATAACCCCTGAACTTTATTATGTCATGTAAAGTGTAAGTTAAGTATCTACTCTGTACTTAGTGCCCACTATAAAGAGTTCTATCTATCTATCTGTATTAGATATTATAACATTATAAGTATGAGTATTACTTTAAATTAAAAAAAAAGATATCCGTCATCATCCTATTATCTCCAAAAACTCTGACACCAGGGCTAGGCACCTGGCCTATACGAACTTACTTTTATCATCTCCGTCTTCATAATGAAGTTTGGACGTCACCAGACGAAACGTTTTGACGTGCCGATAGCTCAATTATTTATCTACATTTTGACCACAACAGGTTCGAATCCCGAAATCACAGCATTTTTTTAGTTACCACAAAAAAATGGTTTAGCTTTTATAATTTCCTTCTTGGAAACGAAGAGACTTTCCCTTACATAAAATCGTATGAAAAACTCCTCCCATCGCTTAAACAAATTATTAACTTTAGCTAACATAACGTTCATTAATTTCCTCCTATACTTAGAAAACATGTACTCAGTTATGAAGTGCGTGGTGTTGACATACTTTCGAGCTTTCCTAGACCTCGTACGTTTGATAAAAGTTGCTTGAAGCTACACGATAGCGTGCAAGCGTTCAAGATACGAAATGACCGATGTATTTTACAGCTTTGACCTGGAAACTGAAATAGTTATTTTGCTATGTTAAGAACTAAAGATGGGATGGGAAAATTAATGCATATAAAAATTTGTTAAAAATTGTGTTAAGTAATATTGATCATGCGTTATTGTTGGCTCAAATTGGGGCTTTTCTGGACTTTGTATGTTTGTAGGGGACGGTAGCGTGCAAGCGTTTAAGATACAAGATGGCCGAGACATTTTATAGCTTGATTTTGAAACTGAGTTTTTTGCTATGCTCAAAAACTAGGACAATACAGGAAAATTAATTAAAAGTCTAGTTATTTTAACACGTGCGTAGACATAATTTCGAGCTTTCCTAGACCTCGTACGTTTGATAAGAGTTGCTTGAAGGTACACGATAGCGTGCAAGCGTTCAAGATACGAAATGACCGAGGTATTTTACAGCTTTGACCTGGAAACTGAAATATTTTGCTATGTTCAGAAGACGAGTTGGGAAAATTGATTAATTTAAAACCTTGCTGATAAATTAAGTTTGGTTATTTGAATTCCCCTACGAACAAGTGAGATTGAAGATTATTTGGTAATTTTAGTGACTTTATAGTTTTTAAAGTATAAAAGTAAATGCTTGTGATCATAAAATAAATATTTATGTGTTTTTTGTCCAGCCGGTTTAGTTAAATGATAAAGTTTTACCTGCAATGACCTACATGGCAATGGGTTAGCAAGCTGAAGTGATAGAGGATCTGTATCTCGACAAATAGACGATGAGTCGAGGGTTTGCATCAAAAAACACGCATTAAAAATCACTGCGTATTTATTCAACCAAAAAATGGAAAACGAGACTGACCACCTGTTCAAAAAAAAAACTGATTATTGAATCACACTTTTTTAACAGTCTTATTTATTTACAAATCTAAACTGGAGCTTGACTGGAGCTCTAAATCTATCTATTCAGCAAAGCAATTCTGTTAACCGATCTCTTTACTGAAGTGATACCTTCTTGAACCTCTCTTGTTTTTCTGACAGGTCAGACAGCTCAAAACTGTCAACAAAAGACGAAAGAGGTAGAACGTATTACCTCGGTTTTTTGGCGGGAACGCGGAAAAGTCATGTCGCCTCATTGTATTATTTTGTTAAACTTGTGTTTTTATCAGTGATAATTAGTGAAAAATTGTGGTATTTCGTTGATTATGAACTGAATTACGTGCATGAGTGTGGCCAAGTGATATAATGTGACGAATCATGTCGTTCCGTGTTGTTACCAAAACTCCATTAACACCTCTAGTAAAGTCTCCACTGTTTTGCTGAGGTATGACTTAGACTATGTTTGGATTTGACCGCGACTTTATTGGACTTTGACGTGACTACGACAGTGACTATTTTGATAAAATATCAAAAATTATTAAAACTTAATATTTGACACTGGCAAATGCACGACAATGCGACGCCAAACAAAAGAAGAATGAGAATAACGTATCACCTCAGCAACTAGATCGGTTAACAGAATCACCCCGCTGGTCTTACAGCTGAGATAATGAAAGAACCCTAAATTAACGTTAGTAAATATACATAAGTGCATGTATTTACTTATGCTAGGTTTTACAAGCCTGTACTCTGCCTTACCACGTTTCCACACTTAATCAAGTGCTGTGGTAGGGAATTAGCGGTCACATTTTCTCCCCATTTGCATGTACATTACAGGCTGTCCGTGTGTGGGTTAATAGTGTTGATGTGGTGCACGGTATCGGAAATATTATGCGAAACGACGGCCGTGATAAAAATAGGAGTAGAAGTAGATAGAGTTTGTATTGACATAATTACTCGTACGTACCTTTGTTAGTATGGCATAAGATTGCAAGCATCTTTACGAAGATCAGGTCATTTCTGATTCTCTGATTTTAGTAAAAGCATAGGAACTTTAAGCCAAGTGGTGGTCAAGAGGTAGTGACACCCGCCTTACAATCTTAAGGTCGTGGGTTCAAATCCCCGGTCCCGTACCAATGAGTTCTTTGGAATTTATGTACGGAATTTCACACCACTGGTTTTTCGGTGAAGGAAAACATCGTGAGGTAACCTGCATACGTCTGTAGAAGAAATTCGATGGCGTATGTGAATCCACCAACCCGCTGCGCCAGCGTGGTGGATATGGCCCAATCACCCTTCGTGGGTAGGCCTACGTCCTGCAGTGGACTATTAAAAAGGCTGATACAGTACAGTATAGGAACACTTATAATTTTTTATTAGTATAGGAGTTCAGTACGGCGGTTGAGTGGAAACAATAAAAAAGATTATATTTATAAACAAGATTTTGTTCTGCATCTAATGTTTCCGGAGATTAATGGACCGTTGTTTTTCATCCATCATATATATTTACAGAAGTGATATACTCACATGGGTAACTTTTACTATGGAATCAACCCTAAAATCAGGCAAGTAGAAAGTCAATTAAAATTTTATAAGGAAGAGCTGATTTATTTTAGCGATTATATAAGTAGGTAAGTAGACACACACACTCAAGACATTATTCGCGATCTATAGGTGAGGCCTATTTCTATGTCCAGTATTAAGAAAAAGAAACACGTAGACAAACACTCAGACACCAAACTTATAATATTCCTTTTGTTCTGTTAGGGGATGAAAATAGGCATGCGTTCTCCTTACTTGTCGATGCAACCAAAATCTACGTTCAACGTTCCTTAATGAAGAAATCTTGAAGCTTATACGAAACAGTTTAAAAGTTTCCGACAACATCCCATTTCATATTTTCGAATGACGATTTCCCAGGAGAGATAGTCATCAAGTTTCCCGCAAGTCCTTCTCACTTGGCCCGACGAGTTAGTCAGCTCCGTCTAGACGCCGGGATGGCGACAACCTACTTGCACCTGCGGAAGCTGCTACCCTACTGCCAGCAACAGTATGGGCACTTCATATACTGTCTATAGGCTGAATTAAACTACATAGCAGCGTAGTGTCAGCTACAAGTTAAAGATGACCCAATCTTGACTGGAACTTACTTAACAGCTGTGCAAGAATTGGGTTACTGCAGCTTATAGCTATATGTCACAGCCGCCAAGTTGTTCGATTGAAATACCAATAAATAACTCATTGATGTACATACAGGGTGTTAGGTATAACAGTACCAGCCTTTTTAATAGTTTATAATAATCCACTGCAGGACGTAGGCCTACCCACGAAGGGTGATTGGGCCATATCCACCACGCTGGTCCAGTGCGGGTTGGTGGATTCACATACGCCATCGAATGTCTTCTAAGTTAGGTATAACAGCGTTGTCCTTTTAATGGTTTGTTCAGTATCATTTATAGATGCCTAATACGATGTAAAAATGTCCCACAAATTTTAAAACGATGGCGCGCGCAAAAACCGAAGCTCTACGTAAGTAAATAATAATTACCTACGGAGCGCTTCCATACTATGTTGGACGCGACGCACGGGTTACCGTAATTTAATGCTGTATTTGGATAAAATGAATCTTAGAAAAACTAAGCAAGCTGTTATCGGAATTTTACAAAAAACTCTTATATAATTCAGAAATTGATTAAATTTTCCAGTTTTTCTGATGACGCTGTTAAGACTAACACCCTGTATATGTCATCTTATTTGCCCTGGATGGAAATCCAAACCACTCCTTTTTGACCCAGGAGCCAGGGTCACTAACTACTGGGCAATCTCAATATCTCCAGAGTGCTTCTACTCTGGCATACGCTAAGCTGTGTACTTATTTTCATCTAAGTTCCATACTGTTTATATGGTACAGCGTCGCCACATGTTAATGGTTAACAGAAATCAGTTATTAACTACTCATTAATTTATAGACTACTACTACGACTACTTGTGTTTCAGATCGTTGGAGCCACGACCAGTATTACCAACTTACACCTCTAAAGTTATGTGAGGTCCCTCTTGTCGCATTTTCAACCTAAAATTGATAAATCACTCATGCAAATTATTTAGTTCTGTAATTTGCTCCCTTTTCAATAAGCTTACCAGTTTTCGAGTCACATCGCCCTGATTATATTAGTTTCCGTCAGAAAATTAACTGTAATAACAGCATGATAGGGTCGTTTTAGAGTTTTCTTGGAAGCTGTGAAGTGAAACTTATTACATTTCAAAGACATTTATCGATCCTGTACGAAGATATAATGCTGCGACACTATTTTACTTGCTATCTCTGTATTTATATATTACAGTCTTAGCAATAAGTTCCATAGTCATTGATCATGAATCATAATTTTGATATATTTACTTCGAATCGATTGTCTAAATTAAGTTTTACGAAACCTATTTAAGATCTCTGCTAGAATATGAGTTTCAGGTGTGGAGTTCTGACTCCCGACTTTAAGCAAGGTATTGATTTGTTTGAAAGTGAACAAAGAAAAGCCACCGGGATACAGGTAGCGTCACGTATATAAGTGTAGCGCTGAGGGTGGTGTAGAGGGGGTGGCTGTGCATAGTGACCGCCATACTAAACCCATGCTCAACCATCCCCTCCACACTTCGCTCAGCGCTAGACTTACGAGCCGCGACCAATACCAGATGCTCTACGCCGCAAAACCTATGAAGATCGGTTTAAAGCTCTTCGTCTCACACCCTTTGAAGAACAGGGATTGCGCAGAGACCTAACCGAGTCCTTCAAAATTCTCAATGGCTTTTATAATCTTCCGGATATTCACGACATGTACCTACACTCTGAAGGAAAACATGCGCGACAGCAGACGCCCTGTATTCCTTTTACAACCTAGGTACACCATCACAAACCAATATTGCACACCACATCCCTTGTAAAAATCCAACAATCAAATTCGTCCTGGTCTGAGAGCAAATAATAAAATCCAGAGGGAACGTTGTCAAGTGAAGCCGGTTTTTTATACATGTGTGAGTGCGTCGCTGATGTGCCGCCATAGTTTGACTGACAAGCCAAGGCGTAGTTTCATAGTTACCTGGATGTGTGTGTAATTGTCTGTACACGGCGAGGAGTAGTTTTGGTTGGCTTCACTAGTTTGTTCACAACATTCTCTCTTGATTTTTTTATTTGCTCTGAGGTCCTGGGGCCTTATTGTGTAAGCGCTCTGACGTTCGGCTTCGCTTTTCCTCCCGCTCGCTCGCGTGGCGTGAGTAACTGGTGCAGGAGAAAAAGCGAAGCCGAACGTCAGAGCGCTTACACAATAAGGCCCCTGGTCTACAAATTGACATATTATTACACATAAACAACACAGTCACCAATTAGGTTATATAAAAACTCACTGCAAGAACTTTTTATTATTTTGTAGGTCATATTTTAAAGATTAATTTGGGTAATTAAGTTAAATTGTTTTAGCATAACACATAAAACAGTAAACGGTTGCAATAAGTTACAAATCACAATTAAACATGATAATTTACATCATTATAAACCTTATATGGGTTTTAAATTTGTCATTGTCTACCCCCCAAAGTTAAGAGTTGTAACTTGAAACGTTGGCTTAAGAGCGACTAACTCATTTTCGTCCTTCCTTGCTGTTAGTATATTGTGATTAATACAACGTACCTAGTTTACATTTAATATTAACATTGGTATAATGATTTTATTCTTGAAAGTGTTAAAAAAGACACTGTGAAATTGATATTTTCCTACATATATTAAGGAGATTTTTTTTTGCACTAAGCAAAGTTGGGTCACTAGACTTTTGCCCACCAGTTATAGTTATAATAGCTGTTATATTTGTCGGTATAAAATATAATTAATTTATAAAACATTTAATGTTGGTTTTAGGTTGGTAGGTACATTATTTAGCTTAGAGTAAAGATTTATGTCTGATTAAGATACTACGTAATTAATTGTTAAAACAATCTTAACTTCTGAATTCGAAATCTTGACTAAAACGATCTTGTTATACAAAGGAAACAATTAATCTACGCGTTTTTAAACAAAATTCGGTGTCTAAAATTACAAAACAAAATTAATTACAGTCGTGAATAAATTAATGCCAATTAATTATTAAATTATTAATTAAGCACCCGAGTAGGTCACTGAGCATTGCTGTTATTAAGTTAAACATGGTCTTAAACGCGTTTTTTTACTGTAGGTCTTAATATAAGTGCAAGATAGCCCAACGGGCTATGGAGAGGACTGCATATACTCGGAGTCTCTATGAGAGATAGAATAAAAAAAACATAGTGCGTGGAGTCCCTTCGCGCGGAAGAAGTGAAACTTCGTAATCATCATCATCTTACCCTTATCCCGCTAGGTGGGGTCGGCACAGCACGTTTCCTTTCGCCACTTTACTCTATCATTCGTCATCTCATCATCAACTTTTTTCCCTCGCATGTCATCCTTCACACAATTCATCCACACTTTTCTTGGTCTTCCCCTCCCGCTTTAGCCACTTACCATCATATTAAGACATCTTTTTGTGACATGACTATCCTCCCTTCTCATTATATGCCCATACCAAGATAGCCTGCCACTCTTTAATTTTTCAGTCACTGGTGGGACTTTTAGGCGTACTTCTAACTTTAAGTGAAACTTCGTAATGTGGAAATGAAAATAGGATGGGGTAGAAATTGATTTTTCATCACATCTCTTCGAAAAGGACTACTTGGTTCGCCTTTAAGTGCGCCCAAAGGTGGTGTTTTCTATATGGAACTTTATAAGTGCGCCGAAATTATCTTTGCCGCGCACTTTTTGAATTTGGAACAAATAAGTGCGACGGAATGTTCTTTGCCGCGCACTTTTTGAATTTGGAAGTATTTGTAATGTTAGTGTTCAGCGACAAGAAAATAAATAAAAATAATGTAAATATAAGTTTTTATTTGTTTTATTATTAGATACCATTTAATTTCAATTTAGTTGTTACTCTACGTTTTATTTAATAATAATATTACAATAAAATATGAGGCACCTTTTATGGCTCGGGCGACGTACTTTGAATCCCTCGCTACGTTCCGGATTCTACTAAAGAATCCCTCACTTCGCTCTGGATTTAAAAAAGCGCCCTCGCCGTAAAAATATTATTTTGCTCCCATATGATACAATCTACTATTGAAACGCTAAACGTTTAACGTAACAATGCTCTCATACCCCCTCCATGGTAGCGTTAAACGTTTAACGCAACCTTGTTGAAAGTCGCATTACAAGTTTCTCTTCAATTAGGAGACCCCAGACGAACCATACTTACAGACATAGTCCAGAGGATTAGCAAGTTAAAATGGTAGCGGGCAGGTCACATAGTTCGAAGAACGGATGTCCGATGGGGCCGTACAGTTCTCGAGCCCACGGACCAGCAAGCGCAGCATAGGACGTCCCATTAGGTGGACAGATGTTATTTTTTTTACATACAAATGAAGACATGACTTAAATAAATGGTGTCTTTTGTTTTTACGCTTTTTGTTGGAGAAGAACAATACAAAAGTCAGCGCGATCTGATTAAAGTTTGCTTTAAGAGTTGGTAAATCTAGTACAGAGTCTAGTTTTCGTGACTTATTCATAATGATGAGATAGATGAGTAAGATGAGCTCCTTCCTGTTTCGTACAACCCTTTCCGTGTAACCTAGTCAATTTTATCATAGCAATTTTCCGAGCCTATACCTACTTGAATAGGTTAGAAATATGTTAAAATTTCTGAAAATAAGCAGTTATTTCCATAATAGTAGGCGTTAAGAAGAACTAATAAGACAGTTGGAATTATAGTGCTAGAAAATAATAGTTAAGCTTGTACTTGGAGGAAATAAATAATGTAAGCAAGCATCTTACTGGTATAGCGCGCTCAATCCAAGAAACAAAGGAAAATATGGTAAACCAAAAACGATTTTTTGACCGACGAACCACCGGAGGAGGTATATATAATTATATATATATATGTGTGTAACCACGCATAACTTTTTTTGTAGTGGTCCGATTTCAATAGTTCTTTTTTTATTGGAAAGAATATACTTTGAAATTGGTCCCATTTAAATTTTATTGAAATCGGCTGAGCCATTTTTGATAAATCGACAATAATGTGAAAAATGCTGCATCGATCCGTGCGAAATATTCGCGAATTCTGTACACGGGTGAAGACGGTCATGCTAATTTTTGCAAAAAATAATCTTGTAAAAATCTATAGTATGTATGCCTATATCCACGGATATCGATATTCAACTACATTTTGTACTTTATAACGCGAATAATTAGTTTGTCCACCATCTCACGTGATGGTAACCACAGTTTTAATGGAACATTCTTACTTAGAAAATTCACTTAAGAGTGAATGAGCCTACTGTAAAAAATCTAACGTGTGCCTAAACTTTAGTGTTCATTAGATTTGAGCAACTGTGGATAACTTTTGTGTTTTTTTGTAGACTGCGCTAACTCTATCTGTACCAGTCTTTATAATAGTCAACTGCACTACAAAGGCCTACCCACGAAGGGTGATTAGGTACAGAACGGACGAGTGGTCCACAAAAGGTACGGAATTTTACACCTCTGGCTTTTCGGTGAACGAAAACATCGTCAGGCAACCTACATACGCCTGTAGAAGAAAAATTCCATGGCGTATGTGAATCCAACAACTGGACCCCACTATACTATACATTTATAAACTTAATGAAATACTTAGCACTGGCTCAGACAGCTTGTTCCTATTAAGTACTTTAGCTATTAATGCCGTCTTCTACGCGCTTTCCATTTAATTAATTTGCGTTAATCTTTAAGTCATTAAAAAGTACTATATAAGAAAATTTATGCTGAGCAGAAAAGCCTTCGTCTTTGGGTGGTCTCCTATATCATAGTAAAAAGCAGAACCATAGGAATACTCGTAGCTGTAAACCACATTAGAATTAACTGTGGCAGTAAACAAGCCTGAATGAGAACTGGGAGCTTTAGAAAAAGTCAATTGGAACTGGGGGTCTACTATAGATTACAGTTTTTTCGATTCAGTAATGAGGAGATACATAGACGAATAAAATAATTTATTTTCGGTTCTTTCCCGTGGTTCACCTATTTTGTCCACCTGGTGGACCACGGGTAAACATATTCTTCCGTGGTCCACCAGGTGAACTAAGATGAACCATAGGAAATTATTATTTAACCGTGGTTGTAACCACCCTTGAGCACACAATCTTTTTGGTCTTTCGTTGACGTGCTTCACTGTAATTGAATCTTTTCAAGTGCACCTCTTTTTCAAGAACTTACAACGTACCTATTGTTTCTTTATCGTTTGACAATTAATCTTTGAGTATTTCCTGACCATCTAACAGAATTAGATGTGTTCTGTTTAATGAAATAGTGCTCCGTCCCTGATCGCTTGTGAGTAAAATTAAATCTTATTAAAATGGGAGATACGCAAGACGAAGAAAGCGATTTGCACTATATTACCAGAAAGGGGGGCACTGTATTGGTGCATGATGTATATTTTTTCTACAGAGTCAAAACCTTTAAAAAACCGCAGCGGTTTTATGGAGATGTGCGGAGTACAAAAAAAAGAAATGTACCGGAAATATTATCGTTAAGGTAAGTCAACATTCAGGAAGTCCTGTTTCGTAAACCTCCACGCTCCTAGAACTTTTCAAATACTAAAATTGATTTTTACATTTTTAAAATCTTTCAGGATGGAAAGGTGACAAGAAAAAAATGTGCATCTGATTTTTCCAAAATTGTGGTTGCAAATGAAATTGAATCTTTGAAAAACAAAGTCAAAAACACTGATTTGCCTTTAACACAACTTTATAAGGATAGTGTTGATATTTTAGAAAGTAAAGGATTGAACATGGTTACGCAAATACTTACCGTCGTTTTTGAGCATACAACAGAACTTATATACAATAAGAAATAAATCTTTAGGAGTTAAAAAAACTATTTATAGCGATTTTGAAGAAGTGGAAGTTCCCATCAAATTTGCACACTTGGTTTTGGCAAACTATTTTTATGAAGGATCGCGAATCATTGTCTTTTGTTCAAAAAGAGCTAGAGAGATCATTGCTGATGTTACTGAATATTTCGGTGATGCCACTTTTTCTTGTTGTCCGAAACCATTCCAACAATTGTACATATTACATGGAGATATCGGAAGTACTATAACGACTACAAAAGTTGTACCGCTGATATACGTATTGATGCCGAACAAAAAACAGGAATCATATTCGATTGTGTTCGATTTAATTAAATCAAAGTTATCAAATTTCAATCCTAAAACTTTCATCTTGATTTCGAGAAAGCCGCAATAAATGCTATTTTATGCGCTTTTCAACATGTAACATTGCGCGGTTGTTTTTATCATTGGAAGAGGGCGATTTGGAAGAAGGCCAAAAAGTTAGGCTTAAAATCGAAAGGAGAAAAGCGGATCGCTGCATTAATTGCTGCTCTACCTTTGATACCCAATGAAAGCATCAAAGAAGGATTGGAGTATGTTAAATCTGAAAGCAGTGATAGCAAAAAAATGTTACTCTTCTTAAAGTACGTTGAAAGTTTTTGGCTGACTGATAAATTCAGTGAAATTTTGTGCGTATTTGGTGAAAGACACCGCACCAATAATAGTGCAGAGTCTTATCATTCGAAATTGAATAAAGAAGTAAATAAAAGAAATGCAACGGTAATAAATCTATTAAAAGGTTTAACAAAACTATAAACATCAAGTTTCAAGACAACATCGAAGAGAAGAAAAATATATATTGATAACGACGATGATATTCTGGGGATACAATTACAGTTAATAAATGGTGAAATTCCAATCAATTTCGCATTGGAGAAACTACGTTGAGAGCAATTTTAGTTTTAAGTAATCATCATTTTAATTGAAGTAAATTATTTCAATAAATGAATTTAAAAAAAATATATCATTCGGTATACTTCTTAATTTGTCGGGATCAATGTTGCATAGATTTAATCTAGCCAATGAAAAGAGGTGGACAATAGGCAATATATTTCAATAAAAATAATTTACGAGAGTTTAAGGTGGACCACGGAAGAATATGTTTACCCGTGGTCCACCAGGTGGACAAAATAGGTGAACCACGGGAAAGAACCGTTTATTTTTGGCTTATTGACATTGAATATTACGTAATTTAGACTGCTTTCTGTTATATTGGATGATTTTTATAGTTTTGTTACAAATACATACTCATTTGTTAATTAATTAAACTATGCGATTTTTGCCATAAGTTTTGGTATTAAAGCATTGTTCAGATTTATGTTGAATGATTATTATGTTGTTTATACAATTTCATATTTGATAACTTATTTAACTTTGTTATTTTCTTATTAATTTTAAGTAATTATGATTTTAAGATAATTGTGCTTTGCTGTAGCAAAGCTGAAATTTTAACGATTAATATTATTATAACAACAATTGTAATTGACTTGTATCTTATATTTTGATACCAATAAAATAATATAAATATATGAATATGAAAAGTTACTGTCGTAGTTCATCGGTTCAATAGTAAGTTGAAGTGGTTGAAATCCATTCTTCCATAGAAAAATGTAGTTTACCCGCAATATAATGTATGGAACAGCTGATTTTTTTTGAGTTTTGACAAATATCGCAGAACAAAAGTTGTTAGTTTTCATGTACAGAATAAGCCCCTGAAAGGATGCTAATTGATTAGAAATAACCCTGTAGTGTATAGTTCGAAGAGCGGATTACCGATGGGACCGTAAGGTTCTCGAATGGAGACCACGTACGGTCAAAAGCAGGGTAGAACGTCCACCGACTAAGTGGATCGGCGATAAAGGCAGTCGGAATGAGCTTGAAACCGTTTCCATCCGGCTTATTAGAAATGCATAGGAGGGGCCTATGTCCAGTTTGATTTCCTACGGCTCGTGGATGATGACTACAATTTATAAATAGGAAGTGACTATTTTACGAGCTTCCTGACTTCGTCTTAGAAACAAAAGCTGGAAAGAAAACAATAAATCTAGTATTTTTGTAACGATATTAAGAATTTTATTGTGTTGTGTCCAAAACTACGTGAAGAAAAGCAGGTCAAAAGTCAGGCTCGCACATCGAGGGTTCCGTAGAAATCCCGAAAATTTCACAAAATTCGGAAGTAAGTTGTTATAATCTCTATAGGTACTATGGTTATACCTAGTATCGACAAAAAAGTTTTTTTTTTTCACTTTTCTCGTCATACATCGAAAATTACACATTGTTAAAATAACTAAAAACCTGTTTTAGCATGTGTTAATGAAGCTCTTTTATATGATACCTTACATGATACGATTTACTCACTTTGAATTTTGATCCCATATTTTGTGAATTTTAAAGCCCTATTTTTTGGTGATTTAAATAAAAATGTACAGTTTTCAGATTTATTCCTATATGTGTAGTTTTAGACAATGCTTTTCGCCAAATTCCATAGTTCTATCTCAACGGGAAGTACCCTGTAGGTTTTAATTTTTGTGAGTGTCGAAATATGCGGATTTTTACGACATAAATGGTTCTAACTTTTTAATACGATAACTGAGAAGTTTTTCTTTTACGCAACTGCAAGAGACCATATAGTTCCAATTTTAACTCGATATCTTTACGCGTTTCTGAGATAAAGAGTCTTGACATACACACAGACGGACAGACGGACAACAAAGTGATCCTATAAGGGTTCTGTTTTTTCCGTTTGAGGTACGAAACCCTAAAATTAGCTCTTGCGTACTCTTGGGTATCTTTAATCAAGAGTTCGACAATGTTGCACATAGTAGGGTCAATCAACGTAGAAATCTAGGAGATACAGGCCACGGCATCCCGTCGCAGACAATCATATATAAATCTAGAATAACGCGGTAATTTCTAGCTTAATCTGCGTTAATTGATACTACATTAGTACTTATTTAGAGGGAAAGCTAGTTTTCTACAGATTTGTGTAAATAGATTTATTGTCAGTTTATATGGTTTAGTGGTTGATATGACAAACCTATTATATTTTTAAGACTTAAACACGTTATTGTACAACCTCTAACAGCTACAATACCTATATACTTTAATAGACATCTGTTTAGACAAACACAACATGCAAATAACAAACGATTTGGCAGACGATGCGCTATCTTTTTATGACAATTACAGTCCTAGGCCGTCTATAAGCCTCGCCGATAGATTTCTAATATAGCCGACCGTAAACGGCTCGATTTTGATCAAACCTTGTCTAAGGGTGTTTACACATTATGCCGCAGCGGCAGCGGCACCGTCGCCGCCGCGGCGCCGCTGCGATAGTCTGCCTTAGATTTATATGGAGCTTTACATACTCGTACGTCGCCGCCGCGGCGTTGCCATCGTATGTAAAGCTCCATATAAATCTAAGGCAGACTATCGCAGCGGCGCCGCGGCGGCGACGGTGCCGCTGCCGCTGCGGCATAATGTGTAAACACCCTAACTCACTCGTCTATTCTGGGGCCTGATTCTCTTTCGACCAAACGTAACGTAACGCGGTACCAGTAGGTACTTTTTTATTTTCGTGAATTTCGTTTGGAGAAATGTTTGATAAATGTAAAGTTACCTACGTATTAAAAACCGACTTTAAGTTATGTTATTTGAAAAATAAACAGTTTTCACACGAATTTATTAAAAACAAAGAGCACGTTAGAGCGCGTTACACGCTTGTTTTCATACAGAATTATTTCTTTCGTAGTGTCAGAACGAGACAGCGTTCTGGAAAAGTATACAGGGTTATTTCTAATCAATTAGCATCCTTCTAGTGGCTTATTCTGTACATCAAAACTAACAACTTTTGTTCTACGACTTTCGTCAAAACTCAAAAAAAATATTTGTTGTTCCATAGAAAAAAATTGTTCACTCGCGACAAAATGTATGGAACAGATGATTTTTTTTCGAGTTTTGACGAAAGTCGTAGAACAAAAGTTGTTTGTTGTATGTACAGAATAAACCCCTAGAAGGATGCTAATTGATTAGAAATAACCCTGTATGTCTGTCACTCTTTCACACCTCGAAATAAAAATAAATGACTATAAATTGTAATTGTAATAATATCCTGACATTACCTGTTTTGACATAATATAACTAAATTGATAAAACTACATTGACATTATCATATTTTTGACATTAATTTAGTTATAATTCTATTGTTTAATAATTGTAATACCATGTAAACGTCTGTACACCTATTTTAGGTAGAAGCTAGAGAACATACCTAATATTAATTTAAGAACTTTGTAAATTACACTTAGTTTTACAGACAAATAAATCATTCATTCATTCAATAAGTTCTTGTCGTGGCTTTTCGTGGTTGTATGTTTGATTAGCAGGTTATATTAGAAAGAAATGAATACTTAGCAAAGTCACTGTTCTAAAATATTGGCTAGTGACAAAAACAGCAGGCCAATCGCACTAAAAAATTACAGCTGAACCACAATTGAACTTTAACCGAACTTCAACTTTTTGTCTATTTTCGTATCGCTCTAATGATTTTGACAAAAGTTGAAACGCAGCTCAATCAGAATTGTAACGTAACCGCTGTCAAACGAACGATTGGTGTATGAAGTTTAGCGCAATACCGAATTCTTTAACGCTGAATCGAAACTTAACTACAATTTAAACCGAACTTTAACTGGATTACAGACGGAACGCAGCTGTTTAAAATTAACGCGATTGGCCTGCTGGTCATGTGAACTATCATCACCAAAATAACAAGATTATTTTTATCTAGGTACTTTTATTATACAGGGTCATTTCTAATCAATTAGGATCCTTTTAGGGGCTTATTCTGTACATCAAAACTAACAACTTTAGTTCTGAAATTTTTGAAAATAAAAATCATATGTTCCATACATTTTGTTGCGGGTCAATACTATTTTTCTATGGAACAAACATTTTTTTTTGAGTTTTAGTTTTGATGTACAGAAGAAGCTCCTAAAAGGATGCTAATTGATTAGAAATAACCCTGTATAGATATTAATGCTTGAAGAAACTTCTAGAACTAAAACTCTAGACATCCTAGTCAGTGTTGCTAGTGCTCTCGTTTCGAATAGGTCCTCAATTAGTGGCTCGCGGGACCCGTCCCGCATCCATCAAGATGTAATCTGGCAATACAATTTATTGGAGAAAAGCTGATTGAGATTATATGATACTTCTTAGCTATATCCTTCTTAAGATTAAATAAATCATTATAAATCACTCCAGTTCATTTTCTAATAGATACCATTTAGGTACATTGTTACGGTATGTGTCGTAATCCCTGGAGCTCAATTTTCAAGAAGTTTCAAATTACAAATGTTAAATATTCTTTATGATTACCGATATTTTATCCTCTTTACACTAACATAGATTTTCAATGCTTGTTTCTGTTTTTACTCGGTATTATAATATAAGGGATTATTA
This sequence comes from Hypomecis punctinalis, assembly GCA_949316475.1. Classification (NCBI taxonomy): domain Eukaryota; kingdom Metazoa; phylum Arthropoda; class Insecta; order Lepidoptera; family Geometridae; genus Hypomecis; species Hypomecis punctinalis. The sequence continues at coordinate 4,016,594 of OX438808.1, forward strand.
GGAATATTTAAGGAATTATACTGCCCTGCAAGCCGTGGTGGTCGAGAGGTAGTGATACCCGCCTTACAATCGTGAGGTCATGGGTTCGAATCCCCGGTCCCGTACCAATGAGTTCTTCGGAATTTATGTATGGAATTTCACACCACTGGCTTTTCGGTGAAGGAAAACATCGGGAGGCAACCTGCATACGTCCGTAGAAGAAATTCGATGGTGTATGTGAATCCACCAACCCGCACTGGGCCAGCGTGGTGGATATGGCCCAATCACCCTTAGTGGGTAGGCCTACGTCCTGTAGTGGACTATTAAAAAGGCTGGTACAGTACAGTAATAATAGGAAATTTAGGAATACGTCCTAGCGGGCTATACCGATTTAAAAATGAAGCTCCTGAGTCTATGTGGAGTTGGTAATTCTGTGGGAGAACTCTGGCCTTGCTATTGTGAAGTGGTGGTTTCAAACAAAACAAATGAGTTCTTTGAAATTAATGCACATACCTATACCTATTTTCGCACCACTTCACTTTCGGAGAAGGAAAACATCGTGAGGAAACCTGCATACGTTCGATTCGTAGAAAATACTACAGCGTATGAGAACCTACCTACCAAACTAAGCTAGGTCATTTTGGTGATTTGAGCCCAATCTCTTGGGTGATCATGGGTCGGCCTATATCCAGTACGGAAATGGCTGGTATGATACACCAATGATATAACTTCATTAACACAACCGTGAGTATTCATCATAACTATAACAGAATACGGCTAAAACTCACGTTATAATTTTACAGTCGATCGCGCCCCGCGCGCCGCGCCAGTCGACGGGGGCGCGCGTATTCTCTGAGGATGGAGTACTAAATACACCGAAACTGGTCAGATTCCTTGCGGATCGACCGTATAATTATAACGTAAGTTTTAGCCATATTCTGTTATAGTTACCAATGATATTGGTACACTAACTAACGAAAAGTTAAAGTAGACTGCGATCGGTATACGGTAAAATTAGTTTGACTGCCTCGGTGGCTCAGTGGTTACTGACCCTGGCTTCTGGGTCAAAGTTCTGGTCTGGGTGTTATTTAGGTACTGTCTAAATAAGTATGTATTTAAAAAATAATAATATGTATATTATGTAGTATTATCAGTCTCTGGCAGCCATATCACAAGCTATGCTTAGTTTGGGGTCAGAGACCGTAAGATGTCCCCTAATATTTATTTATTTATTATTTAGTAGGTTATGTTGTAAGCATTGTAACGATTTTTCAAAATATGAATGTTTTAAAGTTCTTTTATACTACACCTGCTCGGAAAGTACCTTGATACTTTATCAAATTTACGGTAGAAAGTACGTCATTGCATATCGAACAAATATGCGGCGAGAAAACGCATCTGAGCGGGAGAGAAAAGTGTATGAAAATCCATTTCTTACGTGGTTTTTCTTTTTTAATTTTGGGTAAGACTATGCGCTGGTAACCTAAATATCAAAAGCCAAAAAGCTTTTACAGTGAGTTTTTATCTCCAAGTTCGCAAAATGACACTGGCCACTAGCTGTGTGTTGGATGGTGTCAAACAATTTGAAAAAAGAACATGTGAAAATTGCAGACGCCATTGGCGCCATTTTCAATTTGTGTATTGTTTGAGGATTCAGACATCACAAACAAACATTAATGGAAAAAGTGTTACATTAAGCTTCACTAACTGCAACAATTTCAATATAAATTTAAATTAGTAAAGATTTAGTTTTTTATTTTCCTCGTAGGTGTAGTATAAAGCACTATGTATCACTCGAGAGAAAGTGCGATTCCCGATCTCGGGTGTTTTAAAGCCATCGCCTACGGCTCGGGCTTCAAACGACACCCTCGATGGTAATCGGTCACTTTCTCCTCTCGGTGAACAATGTACTATTTTTGGCCTTTCACTAAACCTGTGATTTTTTCAGGTTACTTTGACAACCTCCTTTCAATTCAGTACCACGTTTTCACGAAGCCCTATATTCCTAGTGTGTTCTATGATAGGAATGCACTCAAATTTCGTAATGGAAATCCGATTCCCTTACAGCAACTCTGTTTACAAACAAAACAGATCGATTTGTTCGATCGATTTCTACTCTGCACTTTTCATACGCTTTCCTGCCTTGAGTTAGAGTGTAGATTCGATTAGCAAATAAGTTTAGATAATTATGATAATGCTTCTATGCGAGATGATCATTGATGTATAGCCGCGTACCCACCTAGCGCACAGGCTCGCGCGGCAGCCTCGCGAGCCAAATGCCTCGGCTGGTGTGGACGTGCCTCGGCCTGCCTCGGGCGCGCGTTTGCTCGACCGAGCACGGCTCGGCCCCGAGCCATCTGTTGTCGGTAAACTTGACGTTGACGCGCTCAAAGGTGCCTCAGTGAGCGCTGTGTGTTAGGTGGGAACGGTTATGTTTTGGCTCGCGCGCGAAGCTACTTCAAGTTTTGTCTCTTGCCGTGTTTGTCTTCTGTAATTTTGATATCATGGGCAGTCAGGAGGAGTCCATTCGCTCTATCTAGAAGCGTCTAGGTTTTTTCTTGATACGTGACTGTTTTCGTTTCTTTAAACAGTATGCAGCTAGGAAAATAGCTGCAGCTGAAAATACACGACTATCCAATTACGAATACTCGCGGAATTATGATGGCTCAGCCTGCCTCGCGAGGCGGCCTCGTGTAAATTGAACAAAACTACTGAGGCTGCCGCGGGAGCCATCGCTCGCGATCCGGACACCGAGGCTGCCGCGCGAGCCTGTGCGCTAGGTGGGTACGCGGCTATTGATGTATGGCATCGTGATGGAGCCACAGCTTAGGTCAATGTTAATACGTCTAATAGAGAATAGGTTAATATTAAAGGCGGTTACGCACTGGGAGAATTTGTTTGCAATGCAAGAAAGCAGTTGAGCATGTACCTACTATCGTTTGCTAAGATTATATAGACAGTCGTCAAATCTTTGATTTATCAAATTTTATACTGATTTTATTATGCGCTTTAATAATTTTAATTCATCCAATTCGATTATATTTGTATGTAAGTATGTCTAGTTATTATTTTTGCAGTAGCACAACGTATTGTTATTATTTTTTAATGTAAAAGCTGACGTGTCTCATGTGACTCTCATTGTATAATTTAAGATATGACCAATAGGTGTAATTTTTGAAACATAATTTATATGGCAAATTTAAGGCAATCGTGAGGCGCCAACATGGCCATACAAAAACAATAAGTTACCTCTAGTAGTAATCTACCTCTAAATATTGTCGGATTTGAGTTATATTTTTTTAATGTAATTAGCACTTCAAAGGCTATGATTATGTCTTAGTTTTTACTGTTTTTTAATTTATCTTAAAGTTATAAACCTCTAAAAAGTATACATAACTAAAAACTATTCTGAAAAAAATATTATGACATAATAATATAAGCGTGAATATTTCTTTCTCAAGCGATTGACACCAAAAACATATCATTTTATTGAGATTTCTCCTAGAACGTAAATTTTACCAAAAATGTATCGAAAATTCTCTCGATGTTCTACAGAAAATGCGAAAACAGTGGTCGATTCACCATCATCTTAATAAAGTGCTGTTTAGTTTAAAATATGGAAAATATTTTTGAAAAAAATAATTACGTAAGTGTAACGTTTAAATTGCACACTTAAAGCTCAGTATCGATCAGTGCCTCTAATTTACTTTGTAATTCCAAAAGCTGTGAGCACTCTCAGTGAGTAACCGCCTTAACCATAAGACATCATAGATAACGTTACAGTTACTATGGAAAAAGACACAGATTTGTTAATAGTTAATATAGACAAGGTGAACGAACGCCTGTATCAATGGACTGAGTATGTTTTGACCGATGGCTGCACTTATGATGTATTTAGATTCGATCGGAGAAATATTGAGCTCTAATGAATGGAGCGCGGTGTCGAAAGTTACAGAAATGAATGGATATGAATTATGTAAGATTGCTTTAACGTTGAGATGATAACGAAACACTTAATATCAATAATTTTTGATGTCACCGGTAGAAAAATTTTATATTTAGGTCTCAGAGCAAATAAAAAAATCAAGAGAGAATGTTGTGAACAAACAAGTGAAGCCAACCAAAACTACGCCTCGCCGTGTACAGACAATTACACACACATCCAGGTAACTATGAAACTACGCCTTGGTTTGTCAGTCAAACTATGGCGGCGCAACAGCGACGCACTCACACATGTATAAAAAACCGGCTTCACTTGACTGTTCAACGACGTTCCCTCTGGATTTTTTTATTTGCTCTGAGATTTAGGTTAATATTTATCTTATTCTTTTGATATTACCTCGACTTGTAGGAGGGATTTTACAATAAGGGAGCTGAAAACGTTCTGAAAAATAGGCAGCATTTTTTAAAAATTGAAGATGGTTGAATGGGTACTAAGTACATCTCACAAATACGGATAGAAATTTTAACCCACTTCAAAAAAGAAACTTCTAAATTTGACTTCTTGAAGGCTTTTTATGTATTTTAAAATCGAATTAAGAAACTATTGTAAAGAAAAGAAAAATTGCTGAAAAGATTTCTTAACACCGAATTTTTTAATATGTAAATGTAATCCCGCCAACATTAATAAATGAAAAAAAAAAATGCCAAGTCGATGCCCGTCAAGTAGTTACAATAAGAAAACAAAAGTGGAAGGATATTATTCTTAAAAATACAACTTACCTTGATTCCAAGCCGCAGTAATATTTTCATGGTAAAAATACTCCGTCTCCTCTTCATCCGACCACAGCACCCCTTCTATACTGGACGTGATCCCCTGAGCATCGGGGCCTTCCACCAGCGACCTTCGCGAAAGCTGGTCATAACTCGGAGGCCTAGTTAGCGAATACGTCGAGATATCAGCTAAGGACGACCTAAAATTCTTCACGCTCCGACTGTCTATCGGACGGTAAGACGGGCGAAAACGCACTTCTTCCGATTTTACCGACCTTAAAGACCTACAGTCATAATTAGGGTCACTAGATAGGTCTCCTAAAGAGACCTTGAAGTTATTAGAAGAGATATCTCCCAATGGAACTTCGCAAGATCGTCTTTTCATACTAGTTTTTTGCGAAGGAGCTTCGCCAGTCGCTTGCATGTGACGACTGACTCCTGCACTATTTAAAAACTCGTTTGAAGTGTAGGTCTGCATTGTTACTTAATTCTAACTTTAGGAACTTTAAGGTTGACTAAGTTTTGGAATTATTCGTTCGTTGTTCGTTTTTATCTGAAACAATACAAAAAATATAATTAGCACAGTTAATAGAAATGCTACAGCTAGCGCCATCTATCAAAGTTGTGTTGAACTATTATAATGATAATGAAAGCTTTAAGCTAACGCCTTGCTACAAAGTTGTTACAAAATCTTGGACAGAGGCGTACATAGTAGTTACAAATAATTTTCATAGATGGCACTTTACTTTCACAAATAATTATAAAATATAAAATTCATTTTTAATAGTGTAAATAAGATTATAAAATCACTGTGACACATAGATGACACAAACATTAACAAAAGGTGATCTGAGTCATCCCTTTACGACTTAGGTAATTCAATTTTTTAATAACTTTGTGTGTAAGTACATCTGCGTTGTCCTTATTTTTTCGGTGATAAGGATGGTAAGTAGGTGAAACGTAATAAGATTTAAAAAATAATTGAATTGAATCTTTGAATATGCCCATTTATATGCACTAAATGTTCGACTTTTGTATTTGTGTATTCTTTATGTTCCTGTTTGTGAACACGAGGCTTTATTTGAAGATCAGCGGATTAAAATCAAATCGTGTTCCCATTTAGCTACAAACGCCGTACTAGGAAATCTAAAGCAGCCATAGATCTTGCAACATATAAGACATGTCATCTCGATCTAGCAGAGACCTAATTTTGTACAAAACTCTGTCACAACTACCTACATGTGATGTTGATAATTATTTACACAATTATTACTCCCAGAAAATAGCTTATCTTTCATTAATTTTGTGCATACACAACGTTACAACCTGCTAACTGCAATGTCTTTATCGAAAACATGCATTTGCGGTGTATCTATGAGTATTTACTACATACACGCTTTTGGTTTCCAGAGTGTAAGGATTTTCCGAGGTATAAACATATCATAAAAGCGGTGATGGAGGCTCTGGGCCAGGAGAAGGAGAATTGCCATAGGACCTGAAAAAGTGTGAGCATTGCGTACATGCCCCAAGCATTCATGCTCGCCATCGAAGGCTACTTCTTGCGGCGGCATCATGTGTCGGGTCGTTCTCTTCCCTCAAATATGGTCGAGGAGAGCGATGGCGGGCACATGTGTCACACTCGTGATCGGGTGCTGCTAGCGGGTCGCCGGTCTGCTCGTGTCATTCAGGCAGTGCATTGACTAACTTAGGCTAATATTTCTAGTACCTACTCTTTGTATATCGATAACGCAAAAATATCTTTAATTTTATGAAATTAAACAAATCGCATGTGTTGCAGCCCTGAAAATCCTGCGATTAAATCTAATATTTTTGTCGTTTCTTAATCAAATATTTCATTGACTTTTTTCCTATACTTTGATTAATTAAGTGGGCCCCTAGATAGTATTATTCCGGGGCCCCTAAAATCACGGCCTTGCAGGAGGTTATATGATTGGTGTAGGTACAGGGTAAAGAGGCTTCGCTTTTACCATGTTCTGACAAATAAAGAATCTGAATCTGAATCTCTATAGTTATCTATGGAAGCAACGTACAGCTTAGCTGTTAGGATTCCCCTCGGGAACTGATCAGTTTTGACCTGGCTCATAACTGGGTTTATGCAACTCACGGATTACGCCTGTACTGAGGCGAAATTGAAATACGAGGCACTGGATCTATACAAATTGAAATACTGGTTCTGTGCAGGTCGTCGTCCGTTGTTTCAGCCATAGGAAATCACTCCACTGATGGATATACGTTTCCCTCATAGATCTTCAATATTGTGTGTTATCACTAAGGGATGGGTTTGCCCATAATAGGGTATTTGACTAGTTTTTGGATATCATTTTAAATTATTTATTCGTACATAATAAGCACACTACATTTATATTTCCGAGAGATCTACTGTATTAACGATGAAAATCAGTGTTAAATAATAGATATTTAAGATCCGGCCAAAAACGACATTCTGTAATGGCGCTGGTCTTTGACGTCACACACTAGTAAATAACGTTAGTAAATACCAGTATATATGCTAGTTCACATCTAAAAAAACAGTCACAGTTTTCTGTATTCCGGGTTGGTCTATAGCAAAAGTTGTTCATAAAGGTAGTCTTTTTGATCTCTTTTTAAGGCGTCCTTTCTTCCAATGTTGCGGAAGTCAAGACAATCACCTTGCTGACGCTGGGCGCTGAATGACACTGCTCAGAGCCCTGGTGTCAGAGATTTTAAGACGTCACATGGCTCCTGACAAATGTCTTAACGATTAAAGGAACCCGGACCTACAATTCAATGTGTCATTCGAGCAACAACAGCGCTCAGTTGTTAATGCCAGCTGCCCTGCTGGGTGACCCCGTCCGAACGCTAACCATGCTGAATATTGCTATTAAGGGGGCGCCTAATGCCAAAATCGACTTTTTAAAGACGTGGTGTAAAGGTAACGAACATAAATATCCATATTAAAAAAATACTATAAAAAAGGAAAGAACCTATATAGTAGCAGAGTAATCGCGTAGAATTTTGGAAACTAATAAGAAGTTTTAATTTTTTTCTAAGGTACCCATACCTTAGAAAAAAATTAAAACTTCGCATTATAAAAAAAACTTTTTTTTTAAATGCTCGAAATTATCAGCGACAACACCACATTATTTTTGACACATTACGTAGCTAGACTAATGTTCTAGTAGAGTAATTGATTAGTTTTTTTAATATATGCTTAAATTTTGAATAAATAAATAAAATGTCACCTAAAAATTTAAGCTAGCGCTCGCCAAAATCGTCGTGAACTGTGTCATGCGATTTTCGACTCTAAACAAAGCAGTATACTTAGATGATAGCGGGCGATGCAAGAAGCGCGGGTGAAATCTGTTTTTTTCATGGCATTAGGCGCACTCTTAAGGAATTCGGAATCTCATGTTAATAGCCACTGGTATTCTTATTTCTATTCCAGGGGGTATTCAAACAGACGAACATAGAAGCTCCTCCTTTTTGGAAGTCGGTTAAAAATAACCTTCGAAGTGCTTCTAAAGGTTTCCTACATTATCGCGCCGGAGGCGGTAGGTGGCGCTCTAATCGATCGGCAAAGTTCGAGGGCGAACAAGTGGTCCCGATCGACAAGCGTTTCATTAGAGCCTACCGCACCACTACTGTATAATTAATCAGTGTGATCCCTAGTGCTGGGATCCGATTTTTTGGGATTTTTATCGACATCTCATTATCAAAATATAGCAAAAAGTTACTAAATATCAGTCCCCCGACCGCCTAAGCAATAGCAATCGTAATAGCAATCGTTTATGACTTCATTTCAGTCATTTGGCACCGCTGATGTGACGTTAGCCATCAATTGCTTTGCGCGGATTGCGAAAGCAATCGTTGAATGAACAACTTTGTCATAAACGATTGCTATTGCTTAGGCGGTCGGGGGGCTGGTAAAGACTACAAAATTAAGGGATGCATGCCAGTAAGGGCATTAAAAATATTTTTCCGAAGTTCGTCAAGTACAAGATATAATTTTTCCTGAAAAGGTTTTCATCTAAATGTATTTATCTCAATGAAGTTAGAAGACTTAGAATATTTTTCACATTAGCCTTAAAGATATTGTACAGAACAAAATAGAACACAAAGAAATAAAGATGCGATATTAAATAAAAAAATATTAGGGGACACCTTACACACGGTCTCTGACTACTGATATGGCTGCGCCAGAGACTACTACAAATATTTATTTTTAAATACATACTTGAATATATAAATAACTAGCTGACCCGGCGAATTTCGATTAACGCAGTATATTTTTAAATTATACCCTATATGTTATTTTGATGTATAAACATTACTAATGCAAAGTTTCATCTCAATTTATTCAGTAGTTTTATTTATTTATTTATTCATTTATTGCAAATATATACATAATTCAGTTAAAAACTAGATTAACTAAACATATGGCATATATACCCTATATTGAGGGCGCTGCAATGGCTAGTACAAACTTAAATAGGTACCTATTATTAAAACACTATTCTTATCATACAATATTACACGTACTTAACTTATGCACATAACATAATTACACAAGGTACAATAATTGCATTATTTATAATTTTAGACACTAATGATACATTTTTATTTATTATTATTTGAAGAGATTCGCGCCGTGCAGGAGTGAGCGAGACGGAAGCGAAATTTAGAAACGCACACATAGACGTCAGGAGGACGGGTGCTATCGTGAAAGCGCTTCTACGTATGGTATACTTTTTTGTGGTAGGAATTGGTAGAAAGAGTGGTATTTAAAAACAAATTTATCGATTGTATAATATTATAAATAATACTTATCGCGTTATTAAATACAGTTTGTCAATTTCTAATTTCATCCTCTAGAAAGTCATTGATAGTGTAATAGCACTTCTCTATAAGAAAAATGCGGAGTTTGTTCTGGAATCTATTATTATTTGTTTCTTTTTTTATTTGATTGGGTATGTGGTTATATATTTTTATTGAGGTGTACATGGGGCTTTTTTTTGAAAATTTCTAAACGTGGTATGGGTAATTTAAGTTTTTGTAGTCTACGAGGATTTGTTTCGGGGGTGTATAGATGAAGATGTTTCCTGACAAATGTAGCTGTTTCGTATATGTAGATATACGGAAGTGTCAGTATCTGATGATGTTTGAAATATGGTTTGCAACTGCGGATGTTGGCTATTATACGTATGCACTTTTTTTGCAAAATGTGAAAGAGGAACAAACATCCATAAATACAAACATTCGCGTTTATAATATTAGTAGGAGTAGGATAACAACCAGGCACAGAGCAAACGCCTACAATCATTTACAGATCAGCAAAATCTAAAAACGTTTTATCGATACCTAACTCAGGATAGTACTCGTACATTTCCCATCCTTATCCTCACACATGCGGCTTTGGCATGTGTTAACAAGGAATAAAAGATTGAGATGAGATAAGGCTTATACCCGTCTATACTTAGATATACCTAGCTATATAAGGATTAGCATTGTTATCACAAATTAAACGAAGCGTGATCCGCTGAAAGTTCCTTCGTGAGGTCGATTTTCATCAAAGATAATTCAAAATAGATTCCGTATATGAAAACGCGGCTAATTTGAATTATTTGACTTACTTTGTAGTGTAAGGTATATGAATAAAACCAGAAAAGTGCGAGTCAGGCTCGCACATCGAGGGTTCCGTACAAATCCAGAAAATTTCACAAAATTGGGAAGTAAGTAGTAAAAATCTCTATGCCATCGACAAAAACTTTTTTTTTTCACTTTTATCGTCATAAATCAAAAATTACACATTGTTAAAATAATTGAAAACCTGTTTAAGCATGTACTAATGAAGCTATTTTAAATGATACCTTACATGATACGATTTACTCACTTTGAATTTTGAACCCATATATTGTAAATTTTTAGAATTTTTTGTGATATAAATAAAAATGTACAATTTTCAGATTTATTCCTATATGTTTACTCTAATACAATGCTCCTCGCCAAATTTTATAGTACTATGTCAACGGAAAGTACCCTGTAGGTTTTGATTTTAGTGAGTGTCGAAATATGCGGTTTTTTACGACATAAACGGCTATAACTTTTTTAAACGATATCTGAGAAGTTTTTCTTTTACACAACTGCAAGAGACTATAGATATACAAATACAGTTTAAATTTCAACTCGATATCTTAACGCGGTCCCGAGATAAAGAGTCTTGATATATACACAAACGGACAGATGGACAACAAAGTGATCCTATAAGGGTTCCGTTTTTTCCGTTTGAGGTACGAAACCCTAAAAAAAGACAAAATATTTAGTTAAGATCATAGAAAGATGTTGGGCGCAAGCCGCTTTCCAGCGGTTTTACTCGAGATATACTTACTTATAGGGAAAATTGATATGCAGAAGTAGATATTCTACGACAAAATGGCGAAAGGCTTCAAAAGTGAAAATTTTCTTCGAACATTAGTTATATAAAAAGTTTTCCATCGTAAAATATATTATGTAATGAGACTGATTAATCACCCAAATGAAGAATTAACAAAGAGGGTGAAAAAATATTGAGCTGTCTCGTGAGTAGAAAAAATCAAGCATTCTTGAATAGGTATCTTCTAGGTACCTAAGTGTGGGTACCTAGAAGATACCTATCCAAGACATGTAAATCGATTGAATGGGGTAGGATTACAGAGGCGTCATCGTAATTATATTAGCTAAATAGCATAGTTCTGTTTCTCTTTCACTTTAAGCATTCAATAGAGAGAACACTTTTTACGTTGCTATTAAATTTATGATGGCTCCTCTTCATTCGGGCTTATTATCTGCTTAACATCAGGGAGCATGTAGTTAATCGCAAACCTATACAAAAAAAGAATTATGCCTATGAATTACGGAGATAATTTTTCATTAATTTCAAGGAATTTTATAAATTTAATCTGCTGTGTTAATTTAATTGTAGAAGCGTAATCTTTTAAGGGATAAGCTATGATAATGATTTATTCAGTTCCCGTAACCAGTGTTATTCAAACTTTGGCGAGTTTTGATCGAAACAAAGATCTCATTATGCGGCTTTTGTAAGGGTGCTCTCACGTAGCAGTTAATTTATGTTGTGTACAGAACAATAATTTATATTTAGGATTAATTGCAAAAGTTATAATTTTCATTGCTGCCACGATAGACGGAAATATTTGGAAAAGAAAACCCAGGTGCATTTTTTGCGTCATCATAAATGCGAAAGTGCTTTTGATGTTTTTTTTGTTACTTTTTTAGGCAACATAGACAAATCGATTGATTTTTTCATAGATATGGGTTAGATAGTATCTACCTATCATATTTTAATAGGTTATGGCAAAGTCACTGGCGAAAAAGCTAGTAGTAAAATAAATTGAAGACGTAAAATGCTAATGCAAATTATATCAAAATATCGGAAATTAATGAATACAGTTTTTTTTCTTTTATAGATAGGTACCAGAGTTCGTACGTACCACCTACCAGATATCTGAGTAGGTATGAAATAAGGAATAAATCTGTTCATAATCGACAACCTAACAGATACTAAACATTATTCCTATTTTCCTTTCCGGAAGTCGGTCAAAAAGTACAGTTCACTCAATGAGACCACTCAGAAGGGTACTCGTTGCAACTAAGGCTTCACGAACTTTACAGTCTCGGCTTTACAGTCCAAGGTTTACAGCCCAGGGCTGGGAAATATTTTTACACTAGAGCAATGCCGAAAATATTTTGTCTACGTTTTATCTAAGTATTTTTTTTCTTCGTGCTTTAAGCAAAAATTAACCATATACCTAATTTAATAATTCTATAAAAAAGAAAAATTTTCTCGGAATATTAAGGAAATTTTGAATTGCATGAGATTAATAAAAAAACCGGACAAGCGCAAGCCACGCTCGCACACCGAGGGTTCCGTACAAATCCAAAAAATTACACAAAATTGGGAAGTACGTTGTTAAAATCTCTATACTCATCATCATCATCGACAATATAATATAATAGCATGTGCTAATGATGCTCTTTTATATGATACCTTACATGATACGATTTACGCACTTTGAATTTTAAATCCATATTTTGTGAATTTCGAAGCCCAATTTTTTTGTGATTTAAATAAAAATTTAAAGTTTTCAGATTTATTCCTATATGTGTACTCTGAGACAATGCTTCTTGCCAAATTTCATAGTTCTATGTCAACGGGAAGTACCCTGTAGGTTTTAATTTTTGTGAGTGTCGAAATATGCGGTTTTTTACGACATAAACGGCTCTAAATTCTTTAAACAATAACTTAGAAGTGTTTCTTTTACTCAACTGCAAGAGACCATAGATATACGTATACAGTTTAAATTTCAACTTGGTACCTTTACGCGTTCCTGAGATAAAGAGTCTTGACATACACACAGACGGACAACAAAGTGATCTTATAAGAGTTCCGTTTTTTCCATTTGACGTACGGAACCCTAAAAAAGACCGAATTAACGGAGAAAAAGTTTGATATGATTAGAACTATTAACTCTGGCAAATGCATCAACTAGGCAAACCCTTGATTCTAAGAAAAAACGACAAACCGAACGGTACCTGAAAGAATGTACAATTATCTAAATGATCATAACCAAAAACGTCCAATGTACATCTCTAACAGCAAATATGCGTGGAAAGTCCATCATTCACCGCGCCGTTCTGTCAGTCTATGACTAAGTATAACCAATTTGATAAAACCACAAAGTTCGATATTAGGAAATGCATGAGATATCCAACGCCGCGGTCTGCACGAAAAAATGACCGACCTAAAACTGAATGAACAAATGAACGAAGGACCGAATATCCAAAAGCGACCATCCCTAGCAGCAAATAGGAGTTATACAGCGCGTAGAAAGTCCATCATTCACTGCGCCGTAATTATACAGTCTAGTTGAGGAAGGTCCTGATTTATGCAGTTTATTGCAGCCTGATTGCTTGGGTTTATGTCCCATTTGTGAAATAAGCTTTGTCTAATGAAGTAATCAAACTTGTTGTACGGACTTTGTAGGCACTGACTGGTTAATTTTGTGGTCTGACAGATTTAATATGGTTTTGTTAAACATGCAGTATACAGGGTCATAGGTATTAAACGTAAAACCCTTTAAGGGCGGGCCTAGTACATTTGTACAAAAACTTTTGTACTACGTCTTTTGAAAATTCGCAAATGTCAAACTTTTTGTATGAAAAGCTGATTATTTCGTGATTTTACAAAAATCCCTTAAAAGTTTTTGCGTTTAATACCTATGACCCTTGATAAAGTACGTATTATAGGTATCCTTCTGAGACTCCAGGCATCACAGGTTTTTTTCTCCCGGAAAGTTTACGTATATTCCACTGCCTCGGTGGCTCAGTGGTTAGTGACCCTAACTTCTGGATCAAAGAGGCGTGGGTTCGATCCCCACCCAGGGCAAATATTTATGTGATGAACATAAGTGTTTGCTCTGTGTCTGGGTGTTATTTAGTTACTATCTATATGTATTTAAAAATAAGTATATGTAGTACATATATCAGTCTCTGGCAGCCATATCACAAGCTTTGCTTAGTTTGGGGTCAGAAGCCGTGTGTAAGATGTCCCAAAATATTTATTTATTTATTATTTATTTATGTATTATACCTATAAACTTTCCGGGAGAAAATTGGTACCCAGGCAAAGGTGGTTCAAGCAGGTAGTTACAGTACAATACTGTAAAAAAGTTAGTGTGATAATAACGGTAATGACTATAGAAAAAGTTTAGTATATTTTTATCAATTTTCATTTTCATAAGCATAAAATTCGACCTATTACGAGTATTCAGTAAACAAAAGGCATCTAAGCATGTCTAAGTCCCACATCAAAACCAATTTTGAGACAAAATAATGGCAGCACTGTCGCACCGGAAATTAAATGCCAATAGCCTGAAAGGGCGTATCATGTTGCTGCGAAAAATCAGATGTTATAGTGTAGAAGTTACTGTTTAGTTTGATTACTGATGTAACCTAACTAAACTTGAAACAAGCTTCAGAGGACAAAAATTCTTTATTCAAATATATTGTTTAAACCAAACTAGTCAAAACTGAAGGTACCAGTTTTTGCAAACGGTAGCATCTTAATTAAGAAGGTTAACCCTTTTTTGAAAAAAAAAGCCAAAGATGTTCCCGATATGAGCAAATATGGATTTCAGGTGGACCCAGAGTTTCTGCCGAATATCGAAGTTACAATAAAGAATATGCCACATATTGGATTTTAGCTCAAATTCTTATTTTGTTTCAACACAAAGGATAGTTTATTAGATAGTATCTACTACCAAATCTCTTTAATACCAAACTCAATACAAATAATGGAAAAGGAGGTTATTTAAACACTAAGCTAAGGTTAGCACGTGTTTGTAAAATATTTCATTAACAATTATGACCATGACTTTGATTAATTTTTACTTTTTTTTGGATTTGCCAAATAATGAAAAATATTTTAGAATGAAAAAAATATTGAGTGGATTTATGAAACTACGGTAAAAGTGAAACTTTTTGTGACCGTCACGCGACATGCATTAGATGCACGAAAAATTTTGAGGCGATGTGATAAAAGTTTAATACAATAAAAAATCGCGGTCTCCCGGACTATAGTGAGAAAAAATTCAGATGTGAGTGGGACGGGACGGAAATGAGTTGGTCGGTGGCGACCCACGTCCTCCCATGCAAACATGGGACCTCAGGCCAGCTCAAAGGAGGGCTCTTTGAAGACATTGCCTCATTGACATTGCTTTTTCTTTGGTTGCAAAACAGAGGAAGTTCTAAATAAATTAAAAAAAATCCGTTGTCTGTTAAGTCGGTTTACAGACGATTATAATTTTAAGTGATAACGTCATAAGTAATCATTGTTGAATCCACTACTGTATCAAGCCGAATGCTTAGGCCGGTCGTGCCTCTCTATCGCTTATTCCACGCTCTCGCTTGCACGACGGACTCAAGCGGAACGTGACATTTTTCGTGGGTGCAGTCGGCGTTCATCGATTTGTAAAATGTCATCACATCAAAAACGCTAAGCGATACGATCTTCTAACACGGTTTTGGAATAGTGGGCAGAAATCTTGAGACAAGAACATTTAAGTCATCGATAAAGTGGCGAGATGATTTAACGACTGGCTAAATGCAAATCGCTTCCAACCGATCTTATTAGACATGTATAGAAAATACGAATATCCAACAGAAGACATCTTGAAAGTTTTTTTTTTTCTGTATTCCTGTATTATTTTGTCAAATATAATATCTAGGTAATATGTCTTTGAAGGCGAAATTTGACTATTTCCACCGAGTTGGCCCAGTGGTGGTTAGGTGCACGTAAACGACATCCAATGTCATCTTTATATTTTGTAGGTTTTGAAGAAAGTATTACGTCGCCGGAAAGTTAATGAAATCCGTACGTGAATTCTGAAGAACAAGTCAATGCGATTCTATTACAAAATTTCTGTACTGATTACACGGACCACTGACATACTAATTTACGAAGATTAGAAATTCCAGGATTCACGCAAATTATCCCAACTGCATGCAATTTCCACTTCTAACGCACACACATTACTAACATTACTAAACACAACTGTAGGTGTATTCTACAACGAGCGCGTTTTCCTCGTGACTTCTCTTTCGAGCACATTTTGCACGAAATTCTGTACGCCTGGCTTTTCCGACCGGATTATAACCACTTCCGATAAAATGAGCTGTCACTGACCTAAATGTTCAGGCTGTGGTTGTGGTATAAGAGGAGCGATTTATTTTGAGGATCGAATGTATTGATTGGCGGATCTCACAGGCTGCTGTAGCTCGCGGCAGCGACATAGTGACCAATTACAGAGAGCGAAATGGTTAAATCAAGACTGCGATTGGATGATGACAGTCGTAGCTATCTGGGCGATGTATAATAAAGAATTTAGAAGTATGGACTACGCTAAGGGCATTGGGCTAAGGGCAAAGCTTTCAGGAGACGTAACAACGAGCTCTTACCAAATTCTAAAGAAGAAGATGCTATGTTCAAGGTCTAATTTTCTCTCAATAGCTTATTTTGTTTAGATGCCTTAGAATGGTAAAATATTCTCTCCTGAAGAATGCGTAGCGATATAGTAAGCTTATAGCATATCAACCGTAGTAAAAAGTTATATACAGATATTATTATATTTAGCATGTGGAATTCCTGAAATAGATTTCTAGCCGTCACGATAATTGGGCTTAACCAAGTAGGCAAGTACCTCTTTCTACAGCTCGCTCTACTATACGCTCTGTCTGTTACCGCATCTTTGTGATGATACAAACAGGGCCTACAAATGATAGTAAATAGGAATGGGTTGCCTGAGGATGTCATCTCAGCAAGAACTATAAACACTTTTAAGAATAGACTGGACCTTTGGATAAAGAAGAAAAAAAAGTCTGACAGATAAATACTAATTTAATTTGACTCTGCATGATATAGGCATATCAGTATACAATCGCCTATAAACAAATCTAGAAAAACCTTGGATTTTCAAACGCCAAAATAATTTAAGCCCCGCCTCTCTTTGCTGCTACATCTCGCTCTGCCTGTCACCAAATTCTTCCCCAATCTAATCCTCGTTGACGACGTCGGGACAAAGTTACTGCGCGGTTGATTAACTGCCACTAACTGTCAAATGAGATCTCCCGCCAGCTTTATGCTATCAGATCTTGGCAAGCGTCGGCAGTTTCTGGCCAAGTTTGTTCGGCGTTTGCTATAGAGTCCGCGCATGACGCATGACGGTGAAAACGGTACCATATAATTTTCTTTCCTAGAAAAAATAAACAAGTCAATACTAAAAGTTCATTGACTCTTGACAAAATGTACGGAACAGTTGATTTCTTATTCACGATTTCGTGGTTGGTTCCATGTTAAACATTCGTTATACCTTATGATGTGTTCAATAATAATAATTATCCTAGAATACTTCATTTATCTTGAGAAACACCTTTACAGAGCTATTCAGAAGGGTCGTCCCACTTTTGGTTTAGTAATTTATTGAGAACGGTTTTTACAATAGAGTCAATATTGATTGCGAGAAAAAATAATCAGTTGTTTCTTTTTTAGCGCAATTTTGTAGTGAACTAAAACCTGCCCCACAGTCAAAGTTGAACATGATAGTGATATACAGGGTTATTTCTAATCAATCAGCATCCTTTTACGAGCTTATTCTCTACATCAAAACTAACAACTAATCTTCTGCGACTTTTGTCAATATTCAAAAAAAAAATTGGTGCTCCATAGAAAAATATTGTTCACCCGCGACTAAAATGTATGGAACAGCTAATTTTTTTTTTGAGTTTACTCAACAGTCGCAGAACAAAAGTTGTTAGTTTGTAGAGAATAAGCCCCTAAAAGGATGCCAATTGATTAGAAATAACTCTGTATATCACCCTCTTTTGGCTTAGTACATTTTTTCTGAATAACTCAATAACCTCATAGCTAAATCAATAGTTTATTTTTCTATAGATATCTAGGTTTTTTTTAAGCAAAGTTCTTTGGAAAATAACGAGTACGTAATATTTCATCTCTGCAGGATCGAATCAGGAATGAGGAGATCCGTAGAAGAACCAAAGTTACCGACATAGCCCAACGGATTAGCAAGTTGAAATGGCAATGGGCAGGGCACATAGCGCGGAGGACTGATGACCGGTGGAGTCAAAAAGTTCTCGAGTGGAGACCATGTACCGGCAAGCGCAGCGTAGGACGTCCACCCACAAGGTGGACGGATGACCTCATTAAGACCTCAGGATCGCGCTCGATGCAAGCCGCTTCCAAACGGTCTTATTGGAGATCCATAGGGGAGGCCTATGTCCAGCAGTGGACGTCCTTTGGCTGATGGGTGGATGATGATAATGAATATTTCATTCGCGAGCAAGATTTCTAGAATACTTTTCTAATATTAGTTTCAATATACCTATCATCAAATTCGGAAATAAATTGCACGGCTTGCAAAACGAGAAAAATGCGTAGCGAATGTCTGTTCGTGAAACACATAGGTATCTAATATGTATCTCTGTAAGTCCTTGAGCACTTGGCTGGCACGTTAAATTGTAAGTCTTGGTTGTTTTATCCGTTAAGCCATGTGAGAGGCCTTCAGGCGGCTAAAAAACTCTGACACCGCACATCTTCACATCATCCTTAAGGGGGATTTTATCGCTGGCGCAATTTCACATTAATAAAGAAAAATAAAACACAGGCTGTGATTTTTAATTTTTTGATTTAACCTTTTCTGTCCCACTGCTGGGCAAAGGTCTCCCCCAATTCCTTCCATTCCTTTCTGTTCTGTGCTACCTCCGTCCAATCCTTTTTAAACCTCTCGATTTCGTCGCGCCATCGTGTTGGAGGACGGCCTCGGGGTTGACTAGACAGTGGAACCCACTCCGTTGAGACCTTTGCCCATCTGTCTGGGTGCATACGACTCACGTGTCCCGCCCACTCCCATTTGAGCTTTGCAGATTTTAGTCCAACGTCGCCTACGCCTGTCATGGAACGCAGTGTGGTGTTTCGGACGCGGTTTACTCTTTTAATACCAAGTATACTGCGTTCCATTGCTCTTTGGAAAACCTGAAGGCGAGACTTCTGAACATTGGTGAGCGACCACGTTTGTGCACCGTACGTTAGGATGGGCAGGATACACATTTTTATTTTTACTAATCATAAAAATATCTCAATTTGACGAAATACATCAAAAACACACAAAAACACCGCCTTACCACAAAATATTTATCGTACAATTTGTACTGTTAAACATTGTTTAACGCGTGCGTAAAACTTTTATGGTAAGACGGACAATGTTTATCTCTTATTTGTTAAATGAAAATATACCAAAACTACCTATATTTTGAAATAGCTTATACGTGTTGAAGCTGTTATAATAGGGTTTTCAGAAATTCAATGCGTAGTTCGTAATCGAACTTGCAAATGTGCTAGTGAGACAACTGTAACCGGTTGTAAAGCCTTTAAGTAACCAACGAATGCTAAAAGATGTAAAAATAGCTGCTCCTATTTGCGGGGCTTGCAGCTTTTAGAGCTGCACGCGGTTAGAACTTTTTAAAGCGCGTTCAAAGGAGTAATGCATTTTTGGGTTGTAAATTTTAAGAAGCATAAATTAAAGAATTAGGGTAACATTTGTTGCAGTTTTAAGGGTTCTATAAAAATAACAACTATTAGAATTTTGCCCTGCTTGTATGTTAATATAATATCGTCTCGTAGTACAATTTCACGTTGCTTATATGTCTCATTGGGTATATCGTTATAAAATATTGTGGGTTACAAAACTATCTATATTAGTATTGCACAAGTCATTTCGTAGCAGAATTATAAATAGATTTCTTACACATCAAAAAACTTTTCATACACTTTAATATGTCAAGCAATATTCCTTAAAAAGCCTGTTAGTACAGACACCAAAAGCATAATTAATCTATATTTAATTACAAAAAAAGATACCTATTTTTTTCATTGTAGGCAGGTAGGTATGAGGCCCTAATTTAAAGGCGCCATCGCAAATTTAATAGCAACGCAAAATTTATATTGACGTTATTTTATAGTGACGTTTTATCAAATGCATAAATAGTGAAAAAGAAACAGGGTTACTCTAAATTGCAATTATAATTTCGACGGCGCCTCTCAAATTGGGCTTATGGTATTATTTAACTATACAGCAGCGGTCTATATTTTTCTTAACCAAAAAAATCCGTCACAGAAAGATTTTCGCTGCCACAATTCGATTTCAAAGTTTCCATTTCCCTAAAAATACGGGTAGGAAAGGAGCTTTCCGTTCTTGCAACACGTGTTTCTATTACCACCACTAGCATGAAAAAGTTTAGTACTTATCTTAACAGTACTAAGGCTTTAAACATATTTGAAAAACTTTGTAAAGGTAGAAAATGTCTTGAGTGGAGGCCGCTGTAAAGCGTATCGTAGGATTTCCACCCACAAGGTGGACTGGACTGAGAACCTCAAGATCGCGTTGGACGCGAAAGCTTAAGCCGCCATCCAATCTCAAAATACCTTTATAGAGCCCTAGTTAAACTGACTTTTCTCCATCAAACCTTGAAGTTGTCGAATAAAAATTAAATACACAATATTCTCAAAACTATACGGTAGGGGATTCAATAACTCGAAACACAATTCAAATAACTTCGCTCGATAGAAATTAAATGCAAAGATACCGCTTTTTAGAAGAAATTCATGATTTCTAAGAAAGTTTATTGCGTATTTGGGCACTTTTCTATACGTTTTCAATTTTTTTTAATCTGTTATTTATGCACATGAATTGAACTTAAGCTTTCATCCATAAAATTTGGGAAAAAGTGGTGATATCAGTTTTATATTGATTTTTGAATGCAAAAATCGGGCAAAACCGGGTATTGGTCTTCACCCGCTCATATAAAAAAATATGCTGATACTATGGCGCCTTAATAGATATCTATAGGGGAGGCCTATGTTCAGTAGTATGGAAGAGCTCGGCACGATGCTCGAAGGCCTCAATCGGGTTTCTCAACAGGTGGGTCTTAAGATGAACATGGACAAGACGAAAGTCATGTGTAATTCCCATGTTTTACCCACCCCGATTTCTGTTGGAAACTCGGTTCTTGAAGTCGTTGACTCGTACGTCTACCTAGGACAAGTAGTCCAGTTAGGTAGGTCCGACTTCAACAAAGAGGCCAATCGCCGAATCCAACTCGGCTGGGCAGCGTTCGGAAAATTGCGTAGTGTCTTCTCGTCCGACATACCTCAGTGCCTCAAGTCGAAAGTTTTCGACCAGTGTGTGTTGCCAGTGATGACTTATGGCACAGAAACGTGGTCTCTCACTATGGGCCTTATTAGTAAGCTCCAAGTAGCCCAACGAGCCATGGAGAGGGCTATGCTCGGAGTCTCTCTGCGTGATCGAATCAGAAATGAGGAGATCCGTAGAAGAACCAAAGTTACCGACATAGCCCAACGGATTAGCAGGTTGAAATGGCAATGGGCAGGGCACATAGCGCGGAGGACTGATGACCGGTGGGGTCGAAAAGTTCTCGAGTGGAGACCACGTACCGGCAAGCGCAGCGTAGGACGTCCACCCACAAGGTGGACAGATGACCTCATTAAGGCCGCAGGATCGCGCTGGATGCAAGCCGCTATCAACCGGTCTTATTGGAGATCCATAGGGGAGGCCTATGTCCAGCAGTGGACGTCTTTTGGCTGATGGATGGATGAATGGATGTTCAGTAGTATACGTCCTAGGGTTAAGGGTAGGTAGGGTAGGGATGTTTTTAGTTGTAACGTTATTCCATCCACAAGGTGGACAGATGTCCGATTAAATAGTATTGCAGGACCACATTGAATGCAAGCTCATGAATCGGTCTAAAGAGATAATAATATAATTGTTACTATAACTCACTATGCGTAGCGCTCGTAGCGTAGATTGACTAGGGGCCTTATTGTGTAAGCACTCTGACCTTCGGCTTCGCTTTTTCTCTTGCTTGCGCCAGTTACTCACGCCACGAGAGCGAGCGGGAGGAAAAGCGAAGCCGAACGTCAGAGCGCTTACACAATAAGGCCCCAGGTGTTTGTCAGCGATTACCAATATTAAGCAACGTTTTTCAAATTCAAATGTTTTTTATTCAGATCACATAATCCAAAGTTAGTAACAAAACTTATATACTATATTAGTACTTAAATTCTATTGCAGTAATCTCGGAATGAACGTATTTCATATATAATTATATGAATAGAGACATTGAGAGGTATTTTATGCGGTTACGGGTTCCTCACCCACACATTATCCGCACGAGATGCCTCATCAATGGCGCTCGAAAGTCCGCCACTGTTCTCAGGATAGAGTTTTGACTTCCTCGCATTCTCCTTAGCAATGATGCCACTTTTTTGCGAATAACAGCCTGAAAGCCGTCTGTATGGGCCTCCACAAACATCTCGGAGGCGCTGCAAAAGCGATGAAGTCTCTTCATCATCGTAAAAACATAGTTGTATTGGACACGGAGAGTTTCTATCGATCTTTTGACATACCCAAACCATAGACCACCCGTGTACAGACCCTGACAGTACGCCTAAAACGCATGATCTTGACTTCGTCCGTACAACGAGCGAACCTACGGGCGAGCATATTGCCTCGGACTGACAGAGCTCTCCGTTTCCTCTCGATGTCAACATCGTCCTTAAAGTCGTCGGTTTTGCTCTGTTAGTATTGGGATGGGTGACCGCGGGTAGCATTTTCCAACTGAGCACTACCGTGGCTCGGATGACACGTTAAATTGTAATGTCAGGGGCCTTCAGGCGGCCTAAAAACTTTGACACCAGGGCTAGCCACCCGGCCTATACGAACTAAGTTACTTTAGCAAATTTTAACCCAAGTTTATCTTTAAAAACTAAGCTTTGTATGGTATTAATTAACTTAATGAGGCGTTTTAAAAAGTGTATAGTTGCATTTTGGATAAGCGTAATTTTGACTACTGTTTCATTTACCATCTACTGGCAAGGTCTTTTTCACAGGCAATCTCAAGCTGTAAGCAATCCGTCATTGCTCGTAGAACCTCACGAGAGAATTTTTCTTCAATTTTAGGAATTGAAAAGGTTTCTTGAGATGTTACATTAAAGGGTTGACTACATTTTCCTTTTCATACAATGTAGGTTTTCAGACTTTGCTTACAGGCTTTGCTTAGTGCAAGGACTACAAGCATACTGTACTGTATCAGCCTCTTTTAATAGTCCACTGCATGACGTAGACCTACCCACGGAAGGTGGTTAGGCCATATCCACCACGCTGGCCCAGTGCGGGTTGGTAGATTCACATACGCCATCGAATTTCTTCTACTGTCATATGTAGGTTGCCTCACGATGTTTTCCTTCACCGAAAATCCAGTGATGTTCTTCTTCTTTTCGAGTCAGCGATTCGATCATAAAATGTATATTTTGTTATATGTTGTTCGACCAGTAAGAGGCCACGGAGACTGCGGTGGTGATGGCCTCGTGGAGATCTTCTTGTGTGCAGGTGTTATGGCGCAGTGGGCATTGTAGTAGATGCTCCATCGCCTGTTGAGTGGCGCCACAGTCGCATTCCTCCTTTGGTGCTTCGGCTAAGCCCCATTTGCACATGTTGTACCTACAACGGCCCACTCGTGTTTGGAGTCTGTTAATGGACTTCCAGATGGGCCATTGCAGGTCGTGGCCCGGTGGGAGGTTTTCTGTTGGGGAAGGATAGCTGGGTGGGACGGGATGTTTTTCTGTCCATAGCCTACGTCTAGCTTCAGCTGGATCTATTGTAATGGGTGCAGTGTGGCGAATAAAGTTCTTACGACTTTTTAACCTGGCTGGGGGAGGTTTATAAGCATACAGAGGATGTCAGAGGTCTGCCTCTTGTTTTTGTTTCTGTACAGCACACGCAATTTCTCTTCGAATGGGTGGTGGGGCAATACCAACTAATGGGTAAAGCAGATTTAGAGGTGTGGGTTTTAAACACCCGGAAATAATGCGGCAGGTGTCGTTAAAGGCAATTTCCACCTCTTTAGTGTGGGCTCTCCAGTGATGTTAAATTACATACATAAATTCCAAAGAACTCAGTGGTACGGGACCGGGATTTGATCTCTCGACTTCCTCACGACGATCTGCCAATTCTGCTGGTCCCCCGTCTTGTCGTGGACAGAACAGAAGACACTACTTACCAATATCCAGAGGTGCTAGCCAACCTCCACTAAATAGAGTGGCATTCTAAAATAAAATGCGAACTCCATAGATTAAGTTAATAAAAGCCTTTGTAAATAAGTACCATTGTAAACCCCTTTCCCTTCCAGGTGTCAAGAGTAAAACTCAAACTCCCATTCGATCCGAGATCGAGTCGGGCACGATTTATCGTCAAAACTTGCCGTAATTTATGTTGGCCTATAAGTCAGGGCGCGCAACTTTCGGGTCTACTTCATTATTTGGTCTGCTTGCTTTTAATTTATAGAAGTTTACAATTTAAACGGGCTACGTTCCTAACATACCTGGGGCTGATTTATTCGAAAACTGGTGGAGTTATTTACAGTGTTTTCAGTTTTTGATTTAAAGGTTCGGCTGGTGTTGATGGAGAACAATGTCTGGGGTGAAACGGAATGATGAATTGCAGGCTTTTCTATTAGGCTAAGATGCTTGAGGCCAATTTATTAGGAAGGAAATCAATGTAATTTGAGAGTTACACGGAAGTTACTCAAAAGGCAGTTAATGATAGATTTACTTCTAATTGATTATTATTATTGTTTATTTTCACCCATCAATAGGCCCAATTGTGAAGGCGCCATCGTAGCTAAATTACCAATTAAGAATATTTCTGTTTCTTTTTCACTTTAGGCATTTGATACCGAGAACACTTTTTACGTTGCTATTAAATTTACACTGCTGAGCAAAGGCCAACCTATGTTAATGTAATATATACAAATTCTGGAAAGAGGGGATCCTTTCAGATTTTGTATATTTAGTCAACTTAAAACAGCATTCGCCTTCTTCTAAGTAGGGTAGACTCAGTACGTTTCCTCACGCTATCAAACTCCCATTAAATAAACTTTTTGGCTCAAAATTTTACGATAAGATAATATATTTCACAGAAATAACATGACAATATAAAGAGTAAAACTCAGTAAGAAACCTATAAATTGTACTGTTTTGTCCCTGTTATTTGTTTTTTATGTAATGTGGTTGTCTAATAAAGTGTTATTATTATCATTACACTATATTTGATATACATCTTTCGGGCCAAGCCCGGTTATTTGATGTTATTTATTATGTTATTTATTTATTATTATTATTCGAAGCATACTCTTTTCAATAAAAAAAGATTATCGATCTCGGACTACTACGTGAAAATTTATGCGTGGTTATACATAAAAAAAAAGATATAGGTACGCGTCGAATCGAGTACCTCCTCCTTAGAGTATAAATAGCCTTATTAATACTCTAAGACCTCCTCCGTTTCGTCGGTCAAAAAATCATTTGCGACAAAGAGCACAATTTCCAAAAGTGCACTGTATACATAGGTAAAAAGCACATGGTAACTTGTACCCAAAATGAAAAGGGCAAGATAGGAAAACTAACAAGAACGTATCAACACTTTACTCTAAACGATATTATCCGGCAGCGATGGAGCCATGCGAGAGCGTATTAAAGCACACCCGACTAAATTAGATCCTGGCTGTTACTTTATAAGCTGGCAAAATGCAGCAGGGATTTTATTTTTAAAATTGCTGCCCTTTTGGCTTAAGTAATCTCTAGAAAGAAGGTTACATGGTTAGACTGTGTAGTTTTTATATAACGTAAACACTATTGCTTACTAACACTACACTGTTGCTTCTTTCCATTCTATACAACGCCAGAACGCGGCCATAGGAAACTGCTCGCGTACGAGTATAATAATTATATTGTAATGTTGTTTTAAAATCTGTTATTACAATGCATACAAGAATTTTCCGTACTATATATCGCGTAGTAATGTAATACCTAGTTTGTATCGTGGATGCTCGCGTCTTCGTTCATGTCTATACTCAATAACTCATACTCATTTAATTTATAACAATAAGTTACTTACATGTAAAAAAACCTAATATCTTAATTGTAGATAAATGTAATAACTAATAAAATTGATTTTATAAAATAAAAATTAATTCAATTACATAATAATGAATTAACTTACACTTGACAAAAGTGTAAAAAGTCAAAGTACTATTTTTTGATTCAGTAAAATTTATTTATTTCATTAATTACAACTACCATTACAGTCGGAAACGAATGCGATAGTGTAATAAATATTATAATTACAAAAAACATGGAATAAAATAAAATATAGAATTATTTTTATTTATAGGATAAAATGAGTGCTTCCACTCTGCCCCACCAAAGCGCCCCACTGGTGGGGCAGATTCCACTCCATCATATTTTGGAGTGGAATCTGCCCCACTCGTCTTATCTTGGTGGGGCAAATTCCACTTACTTTTTAGACTAGTGGAATCTGCCCCACCAGGGGTGTCGCGCGATTTTAAATTAAATTGGTAATGCCATGAAGTGCAAATTTTACTGCAAAATTTTAATAATTATAGCGCCCCACCAAATTAACAGATAAGTGGAGACATTTAATGCAAAATAATTAAGAAGATTGTAAACTAAAAGCACATTTACTTAAAGTCATAAATTACAAATTGTATGCAGTTATAGTATTTATGTAGCAAATATTTTCGAAGCCATCATAAAGTAAAAGAAAATTATAAATTGAATACTGTCATTCATTGTAATAATCTTTAGTAATCTTTTCGAGATTTTATCTCAGTTAGCAAATTACTTAAATAGTAATTAAAATATGCACCTATTACAAATAATGAACATGTCCATCTTAATTGTAACAGTCTTTCTTATGTGAATTAATTATATTTTCTACATTAATACGTTATCCCAACTTATGTTTGTAGTATACATATTGGAGAGCTGACGCCGACATTAAATGACCCATAACTAGTACTAGTAACCCGCAATTGTAACAGCAATATGAAAAAAGTAATAAGACATCATACGTAACTCATTCAAGATATTTTGACATTAGACTAGTCAAAATAGTTAGGTATTCAAACTATGATGACATTGATGATTAATGTCGAAATCGCTCAAATTGTTGTATCATTACACTAAAATAATGTTTTAGAAAATTAAATTGTACATAACTAAGTAAATATGTTACTTTTTTTAATTCATATTATGTTGACGACTTTATATTTAAAAAGCCAAATATGTCATTTTATTTTGTGCTGGCGTCAGCTCTCCACCCAGTAAACAACGTAAGAAAAACTGAAAATAATGGAGGAAAGAACGGTACGTAAATTAAAAAACTGTTACATCTTCACAGAAAAAAATTTCTACGTTCGCCATTAAAATTAATTATCTGTTACGTAGCTTGATAAAATTCTTATTTTCTTATTCTTAACTTGTTATAAATTATGTAAGTGATTTTTATAAATTATTCAACCATGTCAAAAATTTGGGTATTATTTTTAAAGATTGAAACAGATAGCGCGCAGCATAAAGCCCATTCAGGTAAGTATGAATCATCACAAGACATTTTACTACACGGATTTATTAATTTACACAGAATATCGCTCATACAACTCTGAATTGTGCATTGAAATTTTTATAATGGTTGTTTGTTTCGCAGACCAGGATTATAAAATAAGTACACCTATCAACGGCTTCGTTCTGTCCTGCTGTGATCAAGCCACTCATATTACACGATCGAGTGAGATAGGAAACGATTATTGCTACCAGCCCCTATGCGTTAGGTAGGGCTTTTCTTTCTTATGATACGATATTGAAAACAATTGATTACAAAAAAAAGTTTGGCATTTTAATTATTTAATCAACTTAGAATTTTAGTCAATTATGTGCTGTGGTGCGGAAATCTGTGTAGTCAACTATCCTGTGATGATTTTTACTTACCTGAACGGTCTTTATGCTGCGCGCTATCTGTTTCAATCTTTAAAAACAATAATCAAGTTTTAGACATGATTAAATAAAAAAATCACTCACTAAATTGATCACTAGTAAATATTAGTAGCTAAGTTGTAGATAATCACTTTTAATAGCGACTGTAGAAATTTATTTCTGTGAAGATGTAACAGTTTTTAACTTACGTACCGTTTTTCCTTCCTTATTTTCAGTTTTCCTTACGTTGTTTACTGGGTGGAGAGCTGACGCCAGCACTAAATAAAATGACATATTTGGCTTTCTTAATATAAAGTCGTCGACATAATTTTAATTTTAAAAAATAACATATTTACTTAGTACGAGTACAATACAGTAGTTATGCACAATTTAATTTTCTAAAACATCATTTTAGTATAACGTTATAACAATTTGAGCGATTTCGACATTAATCATCAATGTCGTCATAGTTTGAATACCTAACTATTTTGACTAGTCTAATGTCAAAATTCCTATTAATTGTATGATGTAGTCTTTTTTCTTATTGCTTTTATAATTACGGGTTACTAGTACTACTTGTACATTTAATGTCGGCATCAGTTCTCCAATATGTATACTACAAACATAAGTTGGGATAACGTATTAATGTAGAAAACATAATTAATTCATATAAGATTATTACGATGAATGACAATATTCAATTTATAATTTTCTTTTACTTTATATGGCTTCGAAAATATTTGCTACATAAATACTATAACTGCATACAATTCGTAATTTATGACTTTAAATAAATGTGCTTTTAGTTTACAATCTTCTTAATTATTTTGCATTAAATGTCTCCACTTATCTGTTAATTTGGTGGGGCGTTATAATTATTAAAATTTTGCAGTAAAATTTGCACTTCATGGCATTACCAATTTAATTTTAAATCGCGCGACACCCCTGGTGGGGCAGATTCCACTGGTCTATAAAGTGAGTGGAATTTGCCCCACCAAGATGAGACGAGTGGGGCAGATTCCACTCCAAAAGTGATAGAGTGGAATCTGCCCCACCAGTGGGGCGCTTTGGTGGGGCAAAGTGGAAGCACTCGATAAAATAGCTAGAATTAAATTTAAAAAAGTACTTTTTATCAAGCATTATTTATATTATGTGAGACGTTAAATGCTTGGTCTTGTTTCCTTTTTCTATTTTTCTTTGCAGTGGGTGCTAAAGCTGAAGGTCGTCCTGACCGTATCCTATTTCTTGTTCCCTTGTTTTCGTGGTTCGTCTTGATGCAGATGTCGGCTGTAACTTGCGGGACAGTCCTTTTTAAAATGGTTGAATATGAAATTTTGTATATCTGAATTACCATAAAATAGAAAGAGAGGTCAATAAATCAAAATGGCGAGCATGCAAGTAGATTTTAGCGCAAGTTTTAAGTCATGTATAGTTTGGTGCACTTATTCCAAAACACACGATTAGTCCGTATGCGTACTGGCGCTGTACATTATGGAACAACATAATACTTCTTGTTACTACAAAGTATACGCGAGTATTTGCGTACTGATCTTGTATGGTTTGGAAGAACTTAGTAAAAAACTTATTTCTAATCTCTAGGTGATTAGTATCATACCCTTGCGTTATGGCCTT
The DNA here is from genome assembly GCA_949316475.1 of Hypomecis punctinalis. NCBI lineage: Eukaryota > Metazoa > Arthropoda > Insecta > Lepidoptera > Geometridae > Hypomecis > Hypomecis punctinalis. Next base: position 4,046,391 of record OX438808.1, read on the forward strand.
GTATAGAATGGAAATACGCGTCACTGTTACCTTATCCGCAACCTCTTAGATGCGACTTTATCGCTTCAAGTTGGACAACTTTTACAATTGCATCAGATTAAAAAAATAGCAGTACCACGTATTATGTCAAAAGTCATTGAAAAATTGTATCAAAGGGCTGATTTTTTTCAGAGTTGGTTTCATACTAATGAACCCATAGTAAAAAGAACAGAAAAAATTAGGAAAACAAACAAAAACGTATCAAGACTTTACTGTAATGCTACTGTTTCATCTAAATTTTATCGCGTGTTCATTTAAGTGTACTTTTGCGAATCCTGTAGGTATTTACTAGGTACAGAGATACAATCCAGCATTGACGCATAGTTTAAGATAACATTAGTCCACCAGATTGTTATACATGTACGTATGTATCTCGTGGACTACAATACATCATCTACATTTTTTTTAACTTTTTTTTTTTTTTATTTTTTTTATTTGATGACAATACTACACTACTACTACATAGAAAGCAATTGGATCATCCACAGACCCCTGAAGGTCTAAAGATAATCCAAGTGCTCAAGCCCATTGCCATCATCTACATAATTATAATGCATCGAAATGTATACATAGAGGTGATAGTTCGAAGATTTTATAGCCTACATAGGTACTACGTACTTTCGACTAGAGAGCATGTAAATTGAAGCTACAAGTACTGCGATAGACTAAAAACCCGTCTCGGCTTCAGAAAAGTATAAGTTAAAATGATTCGTTCCATCACCAAAATAAATCTTAAAGAAGAATTATATAGAAATATAGATGAAGAGAGATAGATTATAATTTTCATATCTATACAGGACAACCAGACAAACGCGGCGATTTTATACAATTTATGAAAAACCATGTAGGTACCCCAAAAAACATGCCACCCTACCTATATGAACTTTCCTAGCTAATTTGTGGACCTACCTAGTTTGTATTTAGAGTTAAAAAAAACTATTAACATATGACTAAAGTAGGGACAAGACAATAGGTCACTTTTGACAGATGTCAGTTTTATATTCATAGTGAGGTGACCTGCTTAAAAACATCGATTAAATGAATGAATCGATACAGACTTGAAACATATGTGAATTTTAAAAATGATCATGCGAATCCCTGTCCCATTATTATTTTTTCTTTCATAAATTAAAGGAGCAAAATAAGACAAGTACCTACGTAATTTAACAAAAAAATTGCTTTTATTCATTTGAACTATCGGAACTGCTATCTTCATCACTGCTGTCAGCACTCAGAGATATTATTAATTCATTTTCAATAATATTGTCTATTCTCACATCTCGTTCAAAATCTTGTAAAATTATTTTCTTTGTCTTCTCCACGACTTTTCGCCAGTCTTCTGTAGTGACTTCTGCACATGCAGTTTGTAGCAGAGTCATCATTTTAGCAGTACTGAAGGGTGGTTCAGTATTGTTCCGCGCTGCATGACCCTTTATTTGTGCCCAAATAAGCTCGATGGCGTTATACTGGCAATGGTAGGGAGGCAATCGAATAACTTCGTGTCCATGCTCTAGGGCTAGTTCATCGATTACATAGCGGAGCTTGGACGGCTTAGTTGCTTTTACCAGATTTAACAACTCAACTTTTAATAAAGTTGGACTTGCCTCCACACCATTTCTTACCAGCCACGAGACAATTTCTTGCTTTTTATTTGCTTGAGTTGGTGGTTTATCAACTTGTACATAATGATACGGAGCATTGTCCATTATAATTTTCGATGGGTTTTCTAAGCTAACTAGCAGCTTCTCAAACCACTCTTTAAAAACATCAAAGTTCATTTCCTCATGGTAATCTGTTGTAGTTTTAGAGGCGAATGCGAGGAGGCAGTCTGGAATAAAACCTTGAGAAGCTGATCCCGCGTGACATATAATAAGTCGGGCTTCTTTTCCCGATGGAACTTTTGAGGTGGAGGCCGCTGTATCATCGGTCCATGTCCGCGCAACCGTATGGTTCGCATTCAACCATGTTTCGTCAATAAACACGACATTGTCCCAATCCGTCATTTTATTTACCTCACGTAAGAATGTTATTCTCTTCAAAATAATATCGTAGCGTTCTAGCAGGATTTTCCGCTTGTCGGATTTTTTAAATCTAAAGCCAATCGATTTCAAAACCTTTGATAGAGACGATTTGCCTCCAAAAAATAAACCTGCGCCTTTTAACGAACTCAATAGCTTTTCCCGTGTAGGATATTCTTTTCTCGAGTAATACCCATAAATGTAGTTGCGAATTGCAGTAGCATCAAAATTATCAACGTCAACAATTTTTTTGTCCCTCTTTCGTTTTTTTGGTGTACGTAAAGTATTATCTTCTGAGCCTGATGGTCCGTATTTCTCTTTCAGAATTTGAGTTACTGTCTTCTTCCCTATTCCCAATGCTTCGGCAACGCGTTCTCTCGGTGGTTTCAATGGTAAAAGAGGCCCATCGTTAACTGATTCACGTCCAAAATAATTGTACAATTTCAGCACTAGTTCGCGAGATTGACTGTTTAGAGTTTTCCCCCGTTTCGACATAGTAAGACTGTAATGTTTTTCTTGTTTAATAATCGTTAAGCAATCGGAGTCCAATTTAAAGCCAGGTAAACGTAGTCAGTAAGATCAGTTCAATGAAAAAGCCGGATCAGAAGAAAATAACAGAGAGCACACCAAAAACGCACAGTCACTTCGCACAACAACAAAAGACTGCGTCATCATCATGTTATGGCGACATGACATGCGTCATCGACAGCCACTGGTGTTGCCAGCAACATCCACCTAAATTGCACCCAACATCAATGACCTTTCTATTTAGTTATTTTTTTGTATTTTTATAGTTAGTTAAAAGAATAATAAATATGTATAATTAGGTTTTACTATAATCACAACGTGGTTTAATATTTTCTTCACAAGTAATCATTGCATTCGATTCAACTTACAATCCTATCAGCTTTCGATTTTTAGAGTAACATCCCTAGTGTTTAAAAAGAAAAAGGGTTGACTGACGCAACATTGTAACGACGTTCAGTTCTTTAGATCAGAAATTGTTTATTATGTTTAGAATGGTTTATTAGTGAAAGCAAATCGTAAAATTACTCGTATCGGTCATTATTACAATAAATATGTAAACGTAATTGAAAAAAGTTAAGCAATTATGCAGTTCTTATTTTATGCCCGCCGTTACAAGGTTACGTTGTTGAATTTTGATGAAATGTCAAAAGTGACCTATTGTCTTGTCCCTACTTTAAGTATAATTTGTTTTGAAATTAAAGGGGAATGGCAAAATTAAGATCTTTACCCACAAAAGTTAATGATCATTCACCTGGTCCTTGAAAGGCACCAACCCATACTGTACAGTACTGTATCAGCCTTTTGATTAGTCCACTGCAGGACGTAGGCCTACCCACGAAGGGTGGTTGGGACATATCCACCACGCTGGCCCAGTGCGGGTTGGTGTATTCACATACGCCATCAAATTTCTTCTACTGACATATACATGTTGCCTCACGATGTTTTCCTTCACCGAAACGCCAGTGGTGTTAACTTCCGTACATAAATTCTAAAGAACTCATTGGTACGGGACCTGGATTTGAACCCACAACCTCACGATTGTAAGGCGGGTGTCAATACCATTAGACCACCACGCCTTACCAACCCATAAGTCAATGTTATACAAACAGAAGTTCAGGCCATTAATAATAATAATTATATTCAAGCTGAATTCACTAATCATGATGGCCACGGCAAACAATTCATGCTCAATTAGACATGATTATTATTGTTTATTGAATAATATTTAAAATCGTATCGTTTAATTTAGATTTCACATTATAGTAATCTTTAAGAAAAATAAGTAGGTACAACGCGGTCACATTAACTCGACACATCGCTGGAATTTTTAAGCAATTTTTACTCGATCTTAATAAACAGGTAGAAACTTATCTTTAATAGATGATGGTTCGGAACCTTTCGTGCGGGAGTCCGACTCGGACTTGGCCGTTTTTTTTTTGCACACCGTATTTAAGCGCCAAAATAACGTCACATGGTCAAGCGTCTAGTTAATGTGACTGCGTTGTACCTACCTATTTTTTAACTCGTATCGCAATAAAGGGCAAAGTAAATATGTTGTGCTTGTCTGTCTATCTGAAGCATCTTCCAAACAAATGAATCTGATTTATAAACGGTTTACTTTTTGGCTGATAATTGATATCAATGAAGTGGACCATAATATCAATAGACCATAATATCATATAATAGACATTGTAAAAAATCAATAGTATAATTAGTCCGTGAATTAGATTATGAAAAAACATTGGACACGTGTTTTTTCTTTTATCAATCAGACAACAAATGACAAGGATAAATATTGTCAAAGTTTGGGAGTGGGGGTCGTGACGTCACTTATCTTACAGAAGTCTATACATTTCAATGGCACTTGTGACGTCACGCGGAACTTTAACGCGCTATGTTTACATAATTGTTTAATTGACAATAAAAAAATATGTATTTCTAATATTTTTAGTCCATCTGACGGACTAATTATATTTTTTAGTCATCTTGCCTATTATATATTGAAGAAAAGTGTATTTTTGATACTATTATGAAACTACCTATGGGGAAGGCCGTCGGTCATAGGCGTGGAGCATCTGCGGTTTGGCGGTCCTTGGGTAGTAGTTTTTCTGTCTGTTTTTCTTAATGCTTGTTTCAGGCACTCACATGTGCCTCCTAACCTACTTAAGGCGGTAGTGATGCCAATAATCAAGAGCAAAACGACAAGTGCCTCTCTGAGTACAAATTATCGGCCGATCTCAATTGCAACCGCTTGCTCTAAAGTAATCGATTCCATATTACTGAATTTGCTTTCAGAAAGCATAATTATAAATGACTCGCAATTCGGTTTTAAAAAGAAAAGTTCGACGGATATGGCGATTTATAGCTTGAAAGAGATAATTCAATATTATACGTCTGATTGTAAATGAATTTTAATTTTTTTTTTAATTTAATTATTTTTGTCCATCAAGGGTGGATGATGCGCAATATAGCACTAAATGAGAATAAGTCACTCAGCCTCTCTCCACCAACTCCACTCCCAGCCTACCCGCGGCGAACTCTGTTACGTCGGGTAACCTATAGGTTACCCGACTCGAGATTGCGGTAGCCAACCCCTTTGGAGATATAGGTCGACAAGCAGCAAGGGAGAAGGGGGTCCGGACTTTGAAGTCACTAAGTCCGGATATCAGGCGTCGACAGCAGGGCGTTCTGAAGTCTACTATAACTTAACTACGATGCAGAAGGCGAGGGGAACCCACTGCACTATTTTTCCCAAGAAACCCGTTATGGAAGTGCAAGGAAATGAGAGAACGATGAAGATAGGAAGGAGTGGAAGCAACTCGTCACTGATTCCGTCAAGGCATTTCAAGACGGGCACGACCTTCAGTAATAAAGAGGACGAATAAGAAGAGCCTATTCAACATATGGTTATGGTATTTGCTGAGTGCTAAAAATTTACATAAACCGAGATAAATCTATTTTCCATTTGAACTCAGTCTTCTGTAATGGTTGTACTGTGGACTCTATAATTAGTTGATTCGCTTCACTGTGTTTGAGTCTAAAAACATCACAGCTTTTTACTTCACTTAACGCTAACATTTTTCAGTGGTGCTTATTTAAAGCCTGTATGTGGGCTTTTACCGCGTGAGCTTTTAGTTCAAAGGTGAAATGTGACAGCAAATGGCGCAGTGAGACGGAAAGGCGGGACACCTGCCATTTAGTTCATCTATAATATACACACTATTTTACACATACATTTATTTTACCTAGTATGGTGAGAGAATGCCTTACAAGCATAAAGCGTGGGTTCAAACTTGGTGCGGGCCCATTTCTTTGGAAATTTTGTACAAATTTTTACACCACTGGTTTTCCGGTGATGGAAATCATTTTAACAAAAGGTGACGTCCACAAGTGGTATGTTATTCAGAGAAAAATCGAACCAAGATGATATATACATCATTTGAAAGCTTATGTTATGGGCTTCCCAAAAATATTTAATTTAGATTTTTTCACCCCTCCGATTTTTTTTAAATGCGAAAAATAAATTGTATGAAAAATAACAATACAAGTTATTACTTTTTCTAGTTTAGCAATGATAAAGTGCTTCTATCGTTATTTTACTAGCATTCGTGGCTGATTCTTCCACATACTCGTACATTTTGTGGACATGTTCTTTGTATAGGTCCGTAGAAGAAATCCGATAGAATATCGGAATTCACTAACCTGGAACTCTATACAGGGTTATTTTTAATCAATTAGCATCCTTTCAGAGGCTTATTCTGTACATCAAAACTAACAACTTTTGTTCTGCGACTTTTACCAAAACTCGAAATTTTTTTACTCGTGGTTACACCGACTGGTGTAACCACCAGTAAACTAATAAAAAAAATGGCTATGCGAATCCACTATCCATCCGCAATGGGTCGACATGGTGGATATGCTATAATCGATCTTTGTTAGTAGACCTATATTCAACAATGGATTTTTATTCCATTTTGAAATACTTGTTAATATAAAATTATGCAAAGTCATGGATTAAAAAAATCGATGATATTTTTACAATTTTTAACCGGCTTCCAAAAAGGAGGAGGTTCTATGTTCTGTATATATTTTTTTTGTGTGTGTTAACTATTCGAATTTTGTACACGATGGAAGTCGGTTTTACCATTTTTTTGCGAAAAATAATTATTAATTTACTTAACTTGCAATATATGTATGTGTGTTTGTAACTATCTATGTTTGTTCGGGTCTATTTTTACAATTGGATGTTGAATCTCAACCAATTTCAATGAAATTTCGCATTAAAACCTTTGTTTCGAAAAAAATTTAGAAGGCAAGGAATTTTGACATTCTCCATATTCCCATGACTTGAAAGTGACGACAAAAATAAAACAACACCCATTTTAGTACGAAAAGATACAAAATTCTGTTTGACCATGACGGGAATACGAATAAAGGGTTGTCTTCGGCAATATTCTATTTAGTAGACCCATGTCAAAAGGTACGTTGACCGATCCTTACGGCTCTAGCTGGTTTTCATACATTACATATAGATATCCAGTAAAGAATAGAGTAAAAGACAGTACTTTTTATATACAAGCTTTTGAGATCCTGGATATCATGTAGCAGCAGAGTGACAAGACTATAGACATAGGTATGAGCCCAAACACGACGAGTCTATCTTGTTTAGTACAGGAGTTCCTATGGCCACCTTCCGACTCCATCATCAGATCAGTCCCATGGTACCATATTATTGCATTAACAAGTGATATACATATGCGGGCAAAATTTCAGCTCAATCGGAAACCGGGAAGTTGTTCAAAAGTGACGTCCACAAGTGGTATATTATTCAGAGAAAAATCGAACCAAGATGATATATACATACATCATTTGAAAGCTTGTCTTATGGGCTTCCCAATAATATTTAAATTAGATTTTTTTCACCCCTCCATTTTATTTTAAATGCGTAAAATAAATTCTATAAAAAATAACAATACAGCTTATTATTTTTTCTAGTTTAGCAATAATAAAGTATTCTATCGTTATTTTACTTGTATTCGTAGCCGATTCTTCTACATTCATTTCTTAATTTGCTAAAATTAAAATGTATAACCTACCAGTGTGACCAGTTAGTAGGTACAATGAGACAAAAAACACTTAAAAAGTTTGTCTAATTGGTAAAAATGTTTTTATTTAACAATTTGGAGGTTACTTAATCAGGGTTGCTAGAGATAATCTACCTATTGAGCCAAATATATTTATGTATCCTAATAAATTCAAAATTAATTTTAAAAAAATCAGAGGGCTTTTTTTTCTGTTGTAATAGACTTAGAAAAATATGAACTTTCTCGAAATGTAACGAGTGTTGTGGTTAGAATTTTTGATTATTATTATACCAGCCTCCATACATTTTGTGGACATGTCCTTTAACTTGCAAAATTCCACCCGAACTTACATACATACATCCATTGCAAGTTTGATAAAAGCTTGTAAAAATCTGTTGGACTGAAAAGAAAATTAATCTGGAATACACTTCCAGATTAATTTTCTTGATGATTTCCGGATGTTGTGAGAAAGAAAATAAGATCCCTGTTGTTTTTAAACTTTCGCGATTTGAACACATTGTTATTATGTACTACGGGACTAATCGCGCACTGAAATTACGAGATAAATAAATACTTCATTATCCCGACGTTTCTACCGAGTTTCAACGATCGTAGGCACGGGTAGACCAGCGTCTACCCGAGTTTCATCGATCGTGGTCACGGGTAGATCGTCTACCCGTCTACCCGTAACCACGATCGATGAAACTCGGTCGAAACGTCGAGATGATGAGGTATTTATTTATCTCGTAATTTTAGTGCGCGATTAGTCCCGTAGTACATAATAATAATAAGACTCCTAATGTCAAGAGTATTATTTTGACTATTTTTTGTTGTCATGGTGGCAACAGAAATATATCATCTGTGAAAACTTCAGCTGTCTAACTAACAAGGTTCATAAGATACAGCCTGGTAACAGACAGACAGAAAGACAGGCGGACATCGGAGTCTTAGCAATAGGGTCCCGTTTTTACTCTTTGGGTACCGAACCCTAAAAACTGGATCGAATAGAATGCCGCTTTAAACCGTCATTAAAAAAATAGTAAATCCCTACTGGAGACCTGTAGTTCGCTTTTCTGTGAGTAAACTTGTGACGGCTGATATCCACACAGTCATTTGTAAGCTATTTTCCATACTGTTAATATAATTCTAACATTACTTACATCAACATAGGTTTCTATTCTATGCAAAATGTGCTAAACTAGCCCCTGCCAGAGGTTGGCGAAACTACCCAAATATTGCGGGGGCGTACCTTTCAAATTAAGATTTATTTTAGCTTTGTATGAAGTCTGCCATTTTCCTATGAAAATACCTAATTTTATGAATACAGGGTAATATTCTTTATATAATTGTACGAGTAATAATTATCTCAAACAGTGAATTCTAAAACGCTACAAAATGTGTAGCATTATTAGTAATATGAAACAACATTTTAGGTACTCGTACCTAAATCATTATGAAGTATGAACCACGTTTACTATCGAACCAATCCCAATTTCGCGCAAACTATCAGATATTCGATATTTTTTAGTAATTTGAAGGTCAGTCTCACAGTAAAAGTTGTTCATGATAATGTATCTGATATGTGGTTTTTGTATTAGTAAACGTAATATCAATACATTGCAACGCGTTTTTTTTTCTTTTAATATTTTAGTTTCGAAAGGTTCCCATCTATCCATCAGTCATAGGACGTCCACTGTTGGACATAGGCCTCCGCTATAGATCTTTAATAAGACCATTTGATGGCGACTGGCATCAAGTTGCATCTCGCGCTATCCTGCGGTCTTAATGAGGTTATCATTACCTTGTGGGTAGAGGTCCTATGTTGTGCTTTTCAGTACGTAACAGACAGACAGACAGACAAAACTCTTTATTTACAACCACAATATGAAAAGTAAACACTATTTACACATATACGACAAAAATATGATTATAAAGTGGCGGCCTTATCACCCATGGCGATTTCTTCCAGGCAACCTACGTGGTAACCACTCTAGTTCTTTTCGACCACGCCTGTCATAAGTCCTATGTGCGTCCTTTTTAACCGACTTCCAAAAAGGAGGAGGTACTATGTTCGTCTGTATGTTTTTTTTTTGTGTATTTTTATCGTTATTTTCGTCAATAGAGAACCGATTTAAAAAATCTTTTGTATTTTGAAAGAGTATACTCCCGGGGTGGTTTCATATGTTCTTGGGAGGCTGAGCCATTTTTGATAAATCAACAATAATGAGACACCTTTATGATTATTATTTCGGTTTTTAAACTCTTTCATGTCAAAGTACACACTCCTGGCGACATCGTCTCTGCGAACCCTGACTCTCACGAGGACTTGTGTATCGCAGAGACGATTCAATTGAAGATAGACTCACAAACGTTTTCAGTCATACATACACACATACACATACACACACACACACACACACACACACACACACACACACACACACACACACACACACATACACACACATACACACACACATACACACACACACACACACCGTGTAAAATACCTGCGTACTGCTAAGTCGTATTAGTCGTGAAATTACTCGTATACTTTGTTAAATATACTAAATAACTGTAATCGGTTTTGGCCTTATTTTTAATTACTGTAGCTGTATCTAGATATCAAGTAACGCTGTTGATTACATGAAATAATTAAATAAATAAATAAAGTATCTAAATGACATATCACCATTTCCATTTAATTCCTTTTCAATGGTTTATACTGAGTGACTGAAGAAAATCTACCAAATTGGATAGATTTGGCCGGTTTTCGTCATTCATACTACTGGTACCGTGTTGTGTTTTCTTGTTTTTAATGTATGATGTAGGTACCTACCTAATTGTAATGTAATTTAATTAATTAATGTGGATTAAGTGTAAATGGGTTATTTATTTATGTAAGCAATTGATTTTTTTTGTTAAGTGTTTACCATTGTGTAGATTTTTATTGTCTTCTCAAAATTGTGTCTCTGACACCTATTTGTTGAATAAATGAAATGAAAAAAAATGTACATGGATGTCACATCGATTCGTGCAAACTATTCGAATGCTGTATGCCGTGGAAGTCGGTGGTGTATTTTTTGCGAAATATAAATATTAAACCGGAAAGTTTATTCATCCACAAGTGGTATATTATCCAGAGAAAAATCTAACCAAGATGATATATACATCATTTGAAAGCTTGTTCTATGTAAATTTTATTCTAGCTATAATATAATTATATTTATTTATTACAAATATCCCTAGCAATTTAACGAGGTAACGCAGCCAGTCAGATGGGTACATTTGGGTGCGGGATGGCTCGCGACGGACCGCATCGTAGGACATAGAATAAGGCGACTTTGGTTACGACACGTAACAATCATGTTATTATTAAGTTTAACATACCTAATTATCTATTTTACATAATTATGTATATTTTATACAGGGTTACTTACTTCTAAAACACCAGCAACCCCGCAGGACTAAATACCTAACACCATAAACAACAACTTCTGTTCTACGACTTTCGTCAAAACTCAAAAAAAAAAATCAGCTGTTCCATACATTTGGTGAACTATATTTTTCTATGGAACAACAATTTTTTTTTTTGAGTTTTGACAAAAGTCGTAGAACAAATATTGTTTTTTATGGTGTTAGGTATTTAGTCCTGGGAGGTTGCTGGTGTTTTAGAAGTAACCCTGTATATTATAATTTATTGGTATAGCTTGGCAAAGCTGCAAGGGGCAGCTAGTTGAACAATATATACGTCATAAAGCACATTGAGTGCCCCAATTCAACAAAAAAGTAATTAATCAGACAACCGCGTAATCAGTGAGAATTTACCTCCAATTATGACGTTTATTCCAACATACATAAGATCATATATTATAACATTAGATTACGAGAAGACGGCAAGAAGCTTAAGTGTCTCATCATTATTCAGCGAAGCTTTTACACGTTAACTCGATGTCGTAGCGACACCTTGATGTGTTATATTGCTGTTAATAGTGATGTGCTGTGGTTGGGACAAAATTGGCAGTTTTGTCCGGAAAATGTCTATTTTAGCACCATTTGATGTAGTGTTAAAATGAGGATTACTATCCTACTAATATTATAAACGCGAAAGTTTGTGAGGATGGATGGATGTATGGATGTTTGTTACTATTTCACGCAAAAACTACTGAACGGATTGAGATGAAACTTTGCAATAATATAGCTTATATATCAGAATAACACATAGGCTATAAATTTTAATGATATTGCATCAAAAATTAAAATATCATGCGGGCGCAGCCGCGGGTAAAAACTAGTAATATATATATTATTATGTACCTTACCATACAGGCTCCTATGAGACCTACTGCGTGGTTCAAGTATTCTAATGGTACTTTAACCTTATCTCGTTACTACGATTTTTAAAAGGTCCACTGTTTGTTAGTAGTTAATAGTACCAAAAATTTAATTTGATGTTTGAACAAATAAATAAATTTATTATTATATGCTATGAAGATGGCTTAATTATACACCTGAATAATTTAATCGTCTTTATACCGAGGAGTGAGCTGTCCTATTTTTATAATTAAAATGTAGCATGTTGATGAAAAATACCGATCATCATTGGTCACCATAAAAAGTTGTTAAACTTTTTATATATCTGAACTATCGACCCAAAATAAAAAATAATTGAAAAACTACGCTGACAGATAGAAAAATAGATTTTTTTAATCATATTAATACTGTAAATATTAATTTGGTTCTTTTAACATACACGTTTTAATATCAGTAATAAATTATCACTAGTTTTTACCCGCGGATTCGCCCGCATGACATTTTCATTTTTGTGCTATCCCATGGGAATCCTTTATTTATCCGGGATAAAAAGTAGACAATGTCACTTTCCGTCTTTCAAACCCGAGGCCCTACCTTACCACCCTTAATAAAAGAGGCGGAAAAAAAATCTATTTGACGGTTGTTCGATTCGACAGTTGTATTTTTTGACATTTCTTGCTCGCAGATAGCAGAATTTTTCCTACTTACTTAACATTTATCATTATATTATGGAACATTTACGTAATATCATTATAATTTTTAGCCTATGTGTTATTCTGATATTTAAGCTATATTATAACAAAGTTTCATCTCAATGCGTTCAGTAGTTTTTGCGTGAAAGAGTAACAAACATACATCCATCCATCCATCCTCACAAAATCACAAACTTTCGTGTTAATAATTTTAGTAGGATTATCATTACAGGCCATTAAAATTAGGCCTTATAATAATAGGCTCAATTTTAAAGGCGCCATAGTAATTTAATTAGCAATTTTAAATGTCTATGTCCTGTTCCTTTTTCACTATTTGCATTTAAAAGAGAGGACAATACTATATATTGCTATTATAATTACGGCGGCGCCTCTAAAATTGGGCCTATTGTCTTGACAAGAAAAATATATACTTATTGACAGTACAAAATAGCCTTACAAATTACATACGATGCTCAAGTAATTTTCAATAAAATTATGCCGGCAATTTTCCTGATTTTTTCCGGCAAAATTAGAAATCAAGCCACAGCACTAATATTAAGTACTTACCGAAACGCTTATGGATGGTAATTGGAAATGACTTGGGCCAGAGCGCGGATGGAGAATTACACGCTGGTAAATTATTTTATAGCAATTATGCCTGCTGTTAACGACTAAATGTAAGTTGTGCTGCATCCAAGTCAAAGTGATTTTTATGGTGTGATACACAGCATAATTATCACACACACGCATAAGCTGAATCAAACTTCATGACGGCTGTGAAGTTAGCTACGAGCTACGGAAAACCCAAACCTCGCGCAGCTGGAGTGACCTTCAGTAAGGATTGGGTTTTATGCAGCTTGTAGTTAACATGGTTATCAAGCTTGCCGGTTAGTTAACATTTAGGTCGGGTGACTAGCCCTGGTGTCAGAGTCTTACGGTCCAATAGCCTATGACGCAAAACTGTATCATCTGAGTCATGGTAGCACTGTACGTACTGTATTAGCCTTTTACTAATCCACTGTATCCACAACACAGGTTGGTGGATTTACATACGCCATCGAATTTATTCGGACGCATGCAGGTTGCCTCACGATGTTTTCCTTCACCGAAAAGCCAATGATGTTAAATTCCTTTCATAAAAAAGAACTCATTGGTACGGGACCGGGATTTGAACCCACGACCTCGAAATTGTAATGCAGGTGTCACTACCTCTTGACCACCACGGCTTTCCGCTCGGCCAGCTCGGCTCGGAGTCATGGTAGTGCTCAGCTTTAAATATCAAACACGGTTGCCGCTAGCGCTTATGGCGTAGTCTGTCAGCGATCACCAAATTTTCCTTAAATTTGGTGATCGCTGACAGACAGTTCGGCACGGTCAGTCTTCGGATGAGTGATTAGGGGCTGAGCGGTACCGTGGCTTGGATGACAAGTTAACTCGTGAGCTCCGGTTGTATTAACCATTTAGCTATGTCAGAGGCCTCCAGGCGGTATAAAAACTGTGACACCAGGGCCAGCTACCCGAACATACTTTATCGGTCAAGGTCACGATACGAAGATTGACCGAACTAAAGCCAACTGGTACTCAACAGTGGGAAAAGTAGCAGTTCTACAAACTGTAGACTTCGCGACACACATCTTTAACTGGATCTCCTTCTATCTATTTATTTTATTTATTTATTTATTTAATAACTAAAACGGCAAAAGGCAGTAGGTACCACTTACATTAGTTACAAACATACAGTAATACATCTAATATATTCAACTTTCTCCTGGAATCTTATCACCCTTGTTATTTATACATGTCCTAGACTCATAGGCAGCTTAAAAACTCCAGTACCAGAACCATTTACACAGTCTACACAAACTTACTTATTTTATTGTCAATGGGTCAGCCACGTGTGGACATTCCGCTCGTTAGAACCAAGCGTTTTGAATCCTCATTTCTCATACAAACAGCCAGAATGTGGAACGCTTTACCTGGGTCGATCTTCCCTCTAAAGTACAACGTGAGTGTCATCAAATCCCCAGTAAATAGGTATCTTCTAGGTAAGCGTGCTACACCCTAGACCGCATATCTGCTCAACATCAGGCAGTACGTAGTAAAACGCAGGCCTATACGGAATAATAAAAAAACTGGAGAGCAATTATTTTTCGGTCCCATATTTACCCCAAAAGTTTTAAACAAGCGTCACTCGAGTTACCCTCGGAATAAATCTGTGTCGCCCATTTTGTGAGGAATGCACGCGTTTTCTGGGGATAAAAACACTTTAACGACTATTTATGGGGACCCACACTCCTTTTATCTTAACTTCCTACGCTTTTACACATTATCTCCATGTATAAAAACACAGAATCGTATATTGCTCTTTCAAATATTTGTTATACTAAAAAAAAGGCCCATGGTAGGCCTTATTAGCAAGCTCCTAGTAGCCCAACGAGCTATGGAGAGGGCTATGCTCGGAGTTTCTCTGCGGGATCGAATCAGGAATGAGGAGATCCGTAGAAGAACCAAAGTTACCGACATAGCCCAACGGATTAGCAAGTTGAAATAGCAATGGGCAGGGCACATAGCGCGGAGGACTGATGACCAATGGAGTCGAAAGTTCTCGAGTGGAGACCACGTACAAGCTAGCGCAGCGTGGGTCGTCCACCCACAAGGTAGACGGATGACCTCATTAAGACCGCAGGATCGCGCTGGATGCAAGCCACTTCCAACCGGTCTTATTGGAGATCTATAGGGGAGGCCTATGTCCAGCAGTGGACGTCTTTTCGCTGATGGATGGATGGATACCGTCTAAGGTCTACCACAGAACAACGACTATAGTCCGTCCCATAACCGCTGAGAACTATGGTCGCGACGACCTTTGACGAATATAATTACATAGGTTTTCTTTAAAAATATCACTCTATACTGGTAGTTTCTAAAAGTTATATAGTTATATAATAATGCGTGTTAAAAATAGGTAATAATTACGTATTATTTTTACGACTTGTGCCAAATTCTTCAGTAGACTTCAACTGGTCCAATCTCAGCGGTTATGCAACGAACTATATTACTGATTGCATTTTCGAACAATTCAACTGTCCCTACTCCATGTACTGTCTATGCCTACATCACATAAGCCCTTACAAAGCATTACCGTATTTATATTATGATAAACATTATTTTATAATAACGAAAATTTCCCGCGAAAAGCTCTTAGTGTTGCAGAATAAATCACGGGCTCTTAGTAAAGTGGTTGTAGCGCCCACAGCGCTCTAGTGCACACATTTTTCATAATAATCATATTTTCTGGATATTTGTTTCGGATATGAGTGCCATTAGGATCTCACTGAAAGTCCAAGACGAGGGTAATATTTTTTTGTAGCACGCAGTACAATATTCATTGCGATATGGCGAAATTTAGCGCCTCTTTTGATAAGATACTTACGTTGTTTTTAAACTTTCGCGATTTAAACACATTATTATTATATAGTACGGGACTAACCGCGCACTAATATTACGATACAGATAAATACCTCATTATCCCGACGTTTCGACCGAGTTGCATCGATCATGGTCACGGGGTAGACTCTACGTCGGGATGATGAGGTATTTATTTATCTCGTAATTTTAGTAAATAGTAATAAGATACTTACGGTTAGAGATACATACTAGTATACACAGGAAAAGATATTCACTACTTAGACAATAAAAGCATGCAAATAATGAACCGAACAGTAGACTTCGCGAGTAAGTAGCATTTTCGCGTAATCTCAAAAATGTACAAGTTTTGCACTTGCAAAAATATCGCGAAATATCAATTGCAGCAGTACATAGTCATAAGGTTCAATTTTTCTGTACACACATCTTTTATGCCGCCTGAAGGCCTCTGATTAAGAAAAGTGGTTAAGGCGCCATAGTATTACTGTAATTTTTCATTTGAGCGGGTGAAGACCAATACGCCCCCGGTATCGGCCGACGTTTTGCAGTCAAAATTCAATATAAAATTGATATTACCACTTTTTCCTAATTTCTATAGATGAAAGCCACAGTTTAATTCATGTGAATAAATAACAGATTTAAAAAAAATTGTAAACGTGTAGAAAAGTGCCCAAATATGCAATAAACTTTCTTATGAATCATGAATTTGTTCTAAAAAGCGGTATCTTCGCATTTAATTTCTATCGAGCGAAGTTTTTTGAATTGTGTTTCGAGTTGATGATTCCCCTACCGCAGTTTTTATAATATTGTGTGTTTTATTTTTTTTCGACTACTTCAAGGTTTGATAGAGAAAAGTCAGTTTAAATAGGGCTCTATACAGGTATTTTGAGACTGGATAGGAGCGGCTTAAAACAACCGGGATAAACAATTTAACGAGTCATACGAGCCATGACTACACTTACTTGTAAATGTCACTTGCGGTCACCCATCCAAAGAGTAACCGTGCCAAAACTTCGGTAATATACTCAAAACAATATTTAGAAAAAGAAATACTTCGTTATACCGATTCCAAAAAAAACAATATTATGAATTCTTCGAATAAGTTATCCACGAGATTCGAAAAATTATTATCGGCGAAGATGTACCGAAAAATTTAATTTATTTGCCAGAAATAGGTCTGCCAATTTATTTGTCCAACATAGTCTAAGAGTCATGCAACAAGAAGATAACATACAAAATGGTGCTGAAAAGTTATGTGCAATTTTTTTTTATGAGATACCAGTTTGTTTCCTATTACACTAAACTAAAAATATGTACTCATAATCTACAATTAAGTAACAAATGCTCAATATAATGATGAATGTCGAATGCTCCAACGAGTTGACTCTACTCGTTGGAGTTGGTAGTTGGTTTTCAATCAATGAAAATTGCAGCGCCTACAAAAATTGAAAAAACACAAATTGCAACTATCGCCAAACACAAACTGGGATGTTTTTGGACTGAGATCGACTGTAAGTGTATAGGGACATTAGGCGTTGATTGACCTACTTTAGTTTGTTCTAAACTACATGTCTTTAATTTTGGCAGATTTTTTGTAATCCCAGAGTCGTTTCAGACTGTAAAAATATTGTATCATCATCCCCACTTCTGGGTACAGGCCTCTCTTTTATAGTGCCATCTGCCTCAGTATTTTCTATATCGTCGACCCACCTTGCTGCCGGACGACCGACGCTCCGCTTACTGTGTCTAGACCACCACTCTGTTATTGCCATGCTCCACCTGTCGTCACTTCGTCTTGCCAATGGTTATCATATTGTATGTTTATTAATATTATATAACTTATTAATTAATATTATATTATGGGTTTATAAGCACGAATATTTTTTATAGTATTATTCAAAGTGAATTTGGTAGCCTCACATAATACAATATCTTTACAGTGAGAAACGTTTCGGCGGCTGGCTCTCGGTTTAACACGATTTTCGCGCTCAAACGACTGTAGCGGAAATGAAATGCAAATTTATGTAGGGTTATTTGGTGTTTATTTAATTTCTGTTTGCAAATAAGCAATCTATCTAAAAACGTAATTTCCCCGTCGAATGGTATTTTATGTATTTGATGAGACAATTATTGCGATGTATTTTAGTATTTTTGGATTTGGTGGATTATTAGAGAGGGCGGTATTTGGTGGATTATTTGAGAAGGCGTTACGTTGCCGTTTCTTTAGAGTTTTCATAGATTGTAACTTACACGTACATCATACTTGTAGTTACCGGGTGGACGCGACGCCTGACATAAATACTGATGTTTATTTGGCTCAACGTATAAGTATTCCACCATCTCGCATTCACATTAATTGATCCACCAACCCGCACTGGGCCAGCGCAGTGGATATGGCCCAATCATCCTTCGTGGGTAGGCCAACGTTATGCAGTGGACTATTAAAAAAGCGGGTCGTGGTATAAGTATTGCCATTCAGAGTGTCAATGCTGCCAGCATGCTGGGCACACCGCCAACTGGCAGTGGACTTGAGCATTTGGATTATCTTTAGACCTTTAAGAGTCTGTGGATTATCCAATTGCTTTTTATGTAGTAGTACTTTATGTAGTTATAGCAGTTTCGTTTAATAGTTTTTGTAAGTAGTGTTGTATTTGGTTGTAGTTAATAAACCTTTCAAAATAAATATGAAAAAAGTTCCTTAGTAATTATTTACAAACTGGAAGTAAAAAGTTACGAAGGAACGTTTAAAAGTTTTTGGTATGTCTTAAGCTGGAAACATACTATCGGACGCGGCTGACGGCTGCGATTGATAGGTATCTAGACTATGAAAGTACACTGAGCCGTGCACACTATCGGACATAAGTTGCGGACGTCACCTTCGGACGACTTTGAGCGTTCGGACGTCCGAGAGAAATTTGGCGCGCCGGATGTTTTAAGACGTGCAAACCGCTAAGTCGCGGCTGTCAGTCGCGTCCGTCAGCCGCGTCCGATAGTATGTTTCCGGCTTTACGTGAAACTATAATTTATATTATACTTACATTTTTCTGTAGTACGTAGCTCATACATAAAAACTGATTTTGAAGTTGATATTGATTAAAAAATGACGGAATCAAAGTCTGTCAGCCGATTATAGACCGCAGAAATGCACTGTATTTTTTTTGGAAATCTAAATAATATATTAAAGGTCTAATTCAAGCAGTGCACGTTCTCGTTCTACAGCTGATATGATGATGATGGAACTATTGGAACAAAAAAAATATTATTTTAAAGGAGATTTTAGTTTAGAATAAAGCCATGTAAAGTAGCTCACTAAAATCTGACCCAACAAAGCATGAGCCAAGGTGTCATGAAATAAACAGATATTAATAACGTTATTATCCTCTCTAAACATTGCTAAGGTAAGGAAATGAATCTGCCTTTGAACAATATCGTACAGAGACATGAAATGGTTTAAGAAATAATGCTCATGTAATGGGTAATTTCATTAAGGCAATAGGCTCTATTTGTTTTTTACATTTAGTAGTATGAACTTATAAATCAAAGGTAAATAGTGAATTTTGTCTTTTTATGCAAAAAAGTGACAAACCAGCTATAGTGTCTCATATTGATGTCATTGTCAACTATAAAAAGCAATGGTAGATAATATTAGGACAACGCCAGTGCGTTGTTTAGTCTTTGTAATGGTAAAAATATAGAGAAAATGCATTGAAGAGAAAATGTATCTTCACAATTTTTTGGCAGTCTCTAAGTATACACACATATGTACACATCGGATATTATCTGGTATAAAAAGCATTCCATTATGATTGATTGCTTTTTTATGAGATGCACATCTTGTCAGTGATGACTTATGGCACAGAAACGTGGTCTCTCTCTATGGGCCTTATTAGTAAGCTCCAAGTAACGAGCTATGGAGAGGGCTATGCTCGGAGTCTCTCTACGGGATCGAATGAGGAATGAGATCCGTAGAAAAAACAAAGTTACTGACATAGGATTGGCAAGTTGAAATGGCAATGGGCAGGGCAATTACCTCATTAAGACCGTAGGATCGCGCTGGATGCCAGCCGCTACAAACCGGTCTTAATGGAGATTTTTAGGAGAGACCTTTGTCCACCAGTGGACGTTCTAAGGCTGAAACGACGACGACAAAGAAAGAAAAACAGAGCTACAAATTGTTGTCAACATCGACTTGGCATTTTTCTGTTTGTAGTCAGAAATACCCTAACTGTCAAATCCCGATCGCGTATTTGTCAAAGGCTCTAAAACTGGCTCCCGAATCCAACGGTTAGAAGATTTAAGATTATCCCGACAGCTATTTCCGGATTTCGGAGGTCTCTTTCCGGAATTGTTTCGGATGTAAACAGGGCTTGTTAGTTTAGTTACATAACTTTATTGACACGGGACTTTAAATAAAGGATGCCTGTTTACAGAGGGCGTTGTAAGATGCCGGATATAATGTATGAAGAATAGGCCGGTTAAGACATGATACCCGGATATTTTGTCTTAACTCTAACCTTACAAATTGAAGTTTATGGAGAAATCTCTCTATTTTGCAGTGTTCCGTTGCAGTACATTGAAATTATATAGATATACACAGGTAAATAAATATATGTGCGATAATTATAAATCAGCAAAATTCTTCTGCATTTTAGGGATCGTTTTCCGGAATTATAACGGATGTGAACAGGGCTTGTTAGTTTAGTTACATAATTTTATTGAAATGGGACTTTAAATAAAGGATGTCTATTTACAGAGAGATGGTGCTGTAGGTCGCCGGATATTATGTATCAAGAACAAGCCGGTTAAGACAAGATACCAGGATATTTTGTCTCAACTGTAACCTTATAAATTGGAGTTTATAAAGAAATATCTCTATTCTGTAGTGTTCCACTGGTAAGTAAATGATGCGATGATTATAAATCAGCAAATTCTACTGCATTTTGGAGATTGTTTTCCGAAATGGTTTCAGATGTAAACGGAGCTTATTTGTTAAGTTAAGTACATAACTTTATTGACACCGGATTTTAACTAAATAATGCCTGAGGGGGCGTTGTAGGATGCCGGATACGATGTGTCCGGATACATAAAGAACAGACCGGGTAAGATACGATATCTGGATATCTCATCATAGCTTCATCCATAGTATTTGGAGATATTATTTTAAAGGAGATTTCAGTTTAGAATAAAGACATGTAAAGTAAAAAGCTCACTAAAATCTGACCCAACAAAGCATGAGCCAAGGTGTCATGAAATAAACAGATATTAATAACGTTATTATCCTCTCTAAACATTGCTAAGGTAAGGAAATGAATCTGCCTTTGAACAATATCGTACAGAGACATGAAATGGTTTAAAAAATAATGCTCATGTAAAGGGTAATTTCATTAAGGCAATATGCTCTATTTGTTTTTTACATTTAGTAGTATGAACTTATAAATCAAAGGTAAATAGTGAATTTTGTCTTTTTATGCAAAAAAGTGACAAACCAGCTATAGTGTCTCATATTGAAGTGATGTCATTGTCAACTATAAAAAGCAATGGTAGATAATATTAGGACAACGCCAGTGCGTTGATTAGTCTTTGTAATGGTAAAAATATAGAGAAAATGCATTGAAGAGAAAAAAAAACACATCGGAAATTATCTGATATAAAAAGAATTCCATTATGATTGATTGCTTTTTTTATGAGATGCACATCTTGTCAGTGATGACTTATGGCACAGAAACGTGGTCTCTCTCTATGGGCCTTATTAGTAAGCTCCAAGTAACGAGCTATGGAGAGGGCTATGCTCGGAGTCTCTCTACGGGATCGAATGAGGAATGAGATCCGTAGAAAAAACAAAGTTACTGACATAGGATTGGCAAGTTGAAATGGCAATGGGCAGGGCAATTACCTCATTAAGACCGTAGGATCGCGCTGGATGCCAGCCGCTACAAACCGGTCTTAATGGAGATTTTTAGGAGAGACCTTTGTCCACCAGTGGACGTTCTAAGGCTGAAACGACGACGACAAAGAAAGAAAAACAGAGCTACAAATTGTTGTCAACATCGACTTGGCATTTTTCTGTTTGTAGTCAGAAATACCCTAACTGTCAAATCCCGATCGCGTATTTGTCAAAGGCTCTAAAACTGGCTCCCGAATCCAACGGTTAGAAGATTTAAGATTATCCCGACAGCTATTTCCGGATTTCGGAGGTCTCTTTCCGGAATTGTTTCGGATGTAAACAGGGCTTGTTAGTTTAGTTACATAACTTTATTGACACGGGACTTTAAATAAAGGATGCCTGTTTACAGAGGGCGTTGTAAGATGCCGGATATAATGTATGAAGAATAGGCCGGTTAAGACATGATACCCGGATATTTTGTCTTAACTCTAACCTTACAAATTGAAGTTTATGGAGAAATCTCTCTATTTTGCAGTGTTCCGTTGCAGTACATTGAAATTATATAGATATACACAGGTAAATAAATATATGTGCGATGATTATAAATCAGCAAAATTCTTCTGCATTTTAGGGATCGTTTTCCGGAATTATAACGGATGTGAACAGGGCTTGTTAGTTTAGTTACATAATTTTATTGAAATGGGACTTTAAATAAAGGATGTCTATTTACAGAGAGATGGTGCTGTAGGTCGCCGGATATTATGTATCAAGAACAAGCCGGTTAAGACAAGATACCAGGATATTTTGTCTCAACTGTAACCTTATAAATTGGAGTTTATAAAGAAATATCTCTATTCTGTAGTGTTCCACTGGTAAGTAAATGATGCGATGATTATAAATCAGCAAATTCTACTGCATTTTGGAGATTGTTTTCCGAAATGGTTTCAGATGTAAACGGAGCTTATTTGTTAAGTTAAGTACATAACTTTATTGACACCGGATTTTAACTAAATAATGCCTGAGGGGGCGTTGTAGGATGCCGGATACGATGTGTCCGGATACATAAAGAACAGACCGGGTAAGATACGATATCTGGATATCTCATCATAGCTTCATCCATAGTATTTGGAGATTTTAAACTATCGCGATTTAAACACATTATTATTATATACTACGGGACTAATTGCGCAGCAAAATTACGAGATAAATAAATACCTCATCATCCCGACGTTCATCGACCGTGGTCACGATATTTGGAGATTATTAGTGAAATATCCAGTTTAAAATTGCGCTCATAGCGTAGTTTGACTGAGTGTTTCTGGAAAATCACCGAAGTCAAGCAACGCTCGACACTGTCAGTCTTTGAATGGTTGACTGCGGGTGGCATTTACAATTGAGCGCTGCCGTGGCTTGGGTGATACATTCAACAAATTTTACTTCTTTCGTTACTCTTCTTTTCAAGGGTTATGTTTATTTTCACATTAATCACAAAATAACCCTAAAAAGTGGAAAAAATCAGAAGGCCAAAGAAAATTTAACTACTGAAATTTCTTCAGTAGAATCTTACAGCCTTCAAACCTTCAAAACGTACGGAGGTACGCATCAGATACGCTTACAAAGTCTCCGAGATTTAGCCGAGTGGTGTTTATTCTAGAAAATTGAAAAAGGGGCTTAGTGTGCTTGTAATAGGAAATTATTTGTGTTGATAAGTCGCGCGCTTCCGACGACGTCGCCCCTACTCGTGGTACGTTTAAAAGTTTTAGAAAATTATGATATATTTAATTTTCAAAATTTACTACTAGATACAATAAAACGATGTCCAGTTTTTGTATGTATATCTGTCTGTGTATTCTCTTACATCTTTTAAACTATTGGACAGATTAGGATGTTGTTTTAATAATTTTTTAGAATATTTATTTCGGGATGTTCATTGCGTTAAATTAACACTTTGGTACCCAAGAATAGCCAGGACGAGTACTTGGTTAGTTATTATATTATGGGACTTATTTTTGACCGAATTAGGTACATCTATGGTGTCAGACTGATTTTTTTATACGGCAATATATTTTGAAATAATAGGGCTTATAGAAATCGAATAGCAAAAAATAACGACTTTTGCTCTTTCAGCAAATATCTACAGAGCCACAGTCCCTAAGTGAAAGTAGTAATAAAATGTCCGAGCGCTGCCATTCATACCGACTTAGATATTTACATTAAATAAATCGCAATGACCCGTTTTTCCGAATCTCTACGATATGTCACCTAATTAATGCTTGTAAGCGAACACTTTGGCATCGCGCGGCGTTGTAGTCGGCTTGCAATCGCCTTACGACTAACTAAAATGCCTGCCCACTACGTAGCTTGGGCAGGGTTTTGTATCGGACAATTTTTTTGCACGATTGTGACTCTATAGATATTTGCTCGAAGCTTTTACTTTACCTTTTTAGCTTGAATCAATTCAACGAAGTTAGATTTTTTTGTCCAAAATAAATTGACGGTGATTTCAAGTTTCCGTTTTCAGCCACGGCAACTGTATAGTTTCATGTTACGTTACTTGATGAGTTCTCACATGACTGAAGTAACCAATTTAGCAGTGAAAATTCGAAAACAGGTATGTGGAAAAACCTGGTGGTGTAAAACACGTAATTGTAAATTATATTATTGCTATAGTAAACAAAAGGTAGGGGAATTCGAATTGATTCGCTATACTAATACCCGCACCAGTGGCTTCATCACGCCCCCCTCCGTACGCTCCAGACTGCGAATAAATAACGTTATATTCAACTTTATTCAGTTAAGATAAGGCTCAAAGCAAAACCAGTTTAAAATCGAAAGGCGTATTAGCTGGAAGCGTCTGAATTTTTAAATATACGCCATTACTTATTGGTTATGACAGGCAGCATTGATTGTGAGGTCCCGCAAAGTATATTTAGGTAGATGTAAATTAGGGGATCAGATCTTAAAAGGTGCGTAGGTACGTAATTATTATATAACATAACATGTTTCAGTAATGTGGACACTTAACGCCATAAACCGTGTTGTTATTTAACATGTTACTTAATCTGTACATGCTTTGATACGTCTTACCAAAATGTATGCAATACTAACGCCCATCTCGGCTTTGCCCCAGGACGGACATAATATTATTGTATTGAGATATATAAACTATCCTAACTCTCAAGTTGTATCAAACTGCACTGTGTGCAAAAATTTGTTGAAATCGGTTCAGTTTTTGTGCTAACAACGTGACACGAAATTTTTGTAAATCACTACCTACTCGTACATAGTGTATAACAAAGTCGCCTCCTTGTCTGTCTGTCCCTATGTATGCTTATATATTTAAAACTTCGCAAAGGATCTTGATACGGTTTTTTTTAAATAGATAAGAATGATTCAAGAGCAAGGTTTATGTGTATAATACACCTGTGCGAAGCCGGGGCGGGATATCAATCGTCAACATAGAATTAACCAACAAAATGTAGGTAATACACTTTAGGTGATACCGGCTGTATTGTGTTAAAACTAGCTGTTTTTGCCATTCCATCGCAAATATCCGTGTTTACATTTTATTTTATACTAGCGACCCGCCCCGGCTTCGCACGTTTAAAAAAAAACCCGCATTCAAATCCGTTGCGTAGTTTTAAAGATATAAGCATATACATAGGGACAGACAGAGAGGGAAGCGACTTTGTTTTAAACTATGTAGTGATGTTAGTGATACTTAGTACAGACATCCGATATTTCACTTTTTTTTTCAACCTACACTGTCCCACTCCTGGGCAAAGCACGGTGGTCCCTTCATAGGACAAAATTAAAAAAAACACAACCTCGAAAATCGCACAAAAACAATAATAACTAGGCAGTCCGATAAACAAACTAGCCATAGGTATAAATAGTTTAGCAATCCTATTTAATTATCATTTATTTTTTGACCTTTGAAGTGAGTGCATGTGCATTATTGCAACTTGTCGTTATCAGTGACTCATTCCTTTGGTATTTGGCGAAAGCATTTCTCAGAATTCAGTTGTTTGTTTCCAGTATTTGTGATAATGGAATTCCAAGAGCAAGGTATGTGTTTGGTTACCTGTTATATATTACGCAGATATATTGTTTCATAATTGCAATATTTACGTGCTACGCCGCCAGATACTATTTTAAAATATTTTAGTCGCATATTGATTAATCATCGACTTACAAAAATTGGCAGGCACGGGCCGGCATTCACACTATATACAAATTAAAGCTCTATTTGTATATTTTCAAAATAGAAAAATTCAGCTGCCTCTGGTTGCCTCTCTGGGAGTTATAGGGTCATTTTGCCGTCGTAGCTACTGGCGTAGAACGGTCTACGAAGCCGTTGAATTAACTAAAGTTTTTATTTTCAGATACATCAATCAAATGCTCCTTTTCAAGATCGTTTATCTTTGATATTTGGGTCAAAGCTGATAATAATACAAAGGAGAAACCTAAAGAAGTATTAGAAACCTTACAGGAAAGCTTCGATACCACCTATAACGTAGATATAAGTGCTTTAGGTAAACGAGATTCTAATTTGTGTAAAAGTTTAGAGTCATTTTGGAAAATAGTAAATGGCACTAAATCGAAATTATTATCAAAGTATGCAGATTGGTTGACGATAGTCGAATTTGTTGATTTACCCAAAAATACTGCGACATGAACCACAAGCGCGAGTGACGAGAGTACGGTTGTGTCAGGCTCGTCACGCGGCGTAGGGCGACCGCAGAAAGAGTTTTCTCAATTATGCGGTCGTTCAAAATGTAGGCGTTTATAAAGATTATCTAATTTTAACGAGTCTGCTGTAAATACATTACTTTGCAAAAACAATGCGAGCAAAGTAGATTTATGTTTGGTTTATCGCCCCTGCATTCATGGATCCGTTTCTTAGAATTTTTTCTTCATCTCTCTTACAGGACTGATATCAAAAAATGGCAGGTTAGGTCGGAAGAAGATAAAATTGTTAAAAAACAGAAAATTGTAGATACAAAACCAATTTAGGTCTAGGTAAGGCTTAATCGTAGACAAACCACGAAGTGGCGGAAGCGGAACATCGAACGACGGCAATACCGCCAGAAAATTTTGTATGAAACCTGAAATTTCAGCTGAAATCACAGGTTTAAAAAACGATTTGATGAATTGTTGCTCGATTATTTTACAAGCTTTGTCATCAGGATTTGATATTGATTTGGAATTTAGAGAGTATGCTTTAGAAACGGCTAGTTTTTTAGTTCAAGAATATCCGTGGTACTATCTCCCGGCTTCCGTTCACAAAAACCTTATCCATGGATCTGAGGTTATTAAACATGCGATAGTTTCTATTGGGAAACTGTCCGAAGAAGCTGTTGAATCAAATAATAAAATTCTCAAGGCTTGTAGCCGTGATCACGCTCGAAAAATGACACGAGAACTCACAAACACGGATTTAATTAATAGGCTTATGCTCAATTCAGACCCTTTTATAACAAGTCTTCGGAAACTTCCTCGGAAGAAAAAGAGCCTATTTTCAGGTCAGGTTTTAGATTTACTTATTGTTTAGGTCATTATATAAGAACATTTTGGTTTAATGTAACTATTAGTTTATTAATTTAGTTTATTGAAAATTCAGTTTAAATTAATTTTTAATTTATTTTTGAAAGTAGATGCATTATATTAGATCTAGTTTGTTAGTTAATTTTATTTTTTAAGACTTTGTACAGCTAGTTGTTACTGTTATATTTAGTTTTATTATTAGTAATTTCATGTTAGAGTTAGATTTAAGCGTCATAAAAATCTAGTATTTTTTACATGTTTTGTTTTTGGTAATAGCATGCTTAAAACATAATATACAAATGAGTAATTAATAAATTATGATTTTTCGATTAAATTATGTTATTATTTATGATTTTAAGTAACATTTACACAACGAATAACCGCTAATTAGGATTTAAGTAATTTTGTCCGCCGTTCTTAGCACGCGGTACTACCGTGCAAAGGTCTCCCCCAAATCTTTCCATGAGTCGCGATCCATTACAACTTCTTGCCAACCCCTCTCGAACGAGTCAAGGTCGTCACGCCAGCGTTTCTTGGGCCTTCCTTGGCTACGTCGTCCGTCAGGCACCCACTCCGTGACGATCCTGGCCCATCAATCAGGGTGCATCCGCGACACATGTGCCACCCAGTCCCAATTTAGCTTGGCGGCTTTTCGGCCGACATCAACTACCCCTTTCACAGAGCGCAGTGTGCTGTTGCGGACTCTATCAGTTGTTTTGATACCAACCACGCTGCGTTCCATTGCTCTTTGGCAGACCCCAAATTTGGAGCTTTGTGTATTTCACATAATCTATCTAAAATGCATCACTGTACAGAACAAAGTAAAAGTTAACCAACGTTTCGGGATGGAATCCTTGCTTTACGTTGTATGCGCAACTTCACACGCGACACAGAATTATGATATTGTCGCATGTGTTTGAAGTCGTTCATACAACTCCTTAAGCCTTCGATGAACAAAAACGTATCCAATGAAATGGTCCAGAAAAACAGCGACCATGTATTAGCTGTTCGTAATGTGGCTAGATATTAAATAATTTTAACACTCAATTATAAACGTTCCTGACAAAATATTGCGTAATTAATCTTTGTTCTTTGGCAGCTTACTGTAAAATGTCAAACGTAGAATTTCCTCCCCGCAGAGTCGAAATTCACGAACTCTCCGATACTTTCAGAATACATTTTTTTAGACTACAATATCGCCTTTTTAACTTCAAAGCCGAAGCCGAAGTGAAAAGTTCCGAAGTAGATCGAAATTCTACCATAACGAAGCGGAGCGCAAACGTTCTGAACATAGGACATATAGCAAAGCCTTAAGAGTATGTGAAAATTATAAATGCATCATCTCCGTCATTTATACACAGTCTCATTTATCCCACTGCTGAGCTTATGCCACGAATCTATCAAACAATGACACGGTCACGCTACTTTTTTTTCCCCAGGGTATACCCCACTCCGGGGGAGGCAGGGTTATTTGGGTGTCCCAACTGAGGCAGTGTACCCACTAAAATCCCTGGGGTGTTTCTTCTTTGCGCTCTACGTCGGTATTGGGGGAACGCTTGCGCATATTTCCGCTACCACGGTCACGCTATCTACCGTAACTGAAACATTCTTTTACAGCTTAAGCGCAAGCAGAATTTACGTATACGGTTCACGGGTGCTACAGTTCTGTACTGTAACAGCCTATTTTAATAGTCCATTGCACGACGTAGGCCTACCCATGAAGGGTGATTCACCACGCAGGCCCAGTGCGGGTTGGTGGATTTACATACGCCATGGAATTTCTTCCTTGGACATAATATTATATTATGCAGATTGCCTCACGATGTTTTCCTTCACCGAAAGCCAGTGGTGTATGTATTGTTACCAGATAGGTTCTTGGATAATCAGTTAAAGCGCCGATTATTCACTTTGCACTTTATTGCACGAAAACACAATACACACGACACAACTGTTCACACAAACACTTCACACTAGCACTGATATTCACACAAACTAGTCACTTCACAATAACTGATACCGAACTTGAACACGAGATGTTTTCGCTTCGACGGTAAACGAAAAACTGGTCCCCAAGGGTCGGCCGGCGTATTTATATCCGTTATTACCTACAGTCTCGAACCTATGAGATAATTCGCGGCATTGCTCGATCTAATAAACGCTAGTGTGTTAATAAGTAAACAACTTAAAAGTTCGAAAATTCCCTATTGTTTTCAAATACGTAAACACTCCAAAAAAAACTAAACAATAGACGTCAGACAAAGACTGATCCCGCTCGAGTCATAAAACCATATATCTCGCTTCTTCTATCACTTAGGTGTAAACAACTTGCCGTCATTACCACGCAGCTTACTGCGTTACAGTTCAGTAACTTGAAACAGTATGTGCTACAGTCATTAACAGTATCAAAAATCCCCTTTTTTATACTGTCAATGGCTACAGTTCAGTTTCTTGAAAGTAGTTAACTACGCTATGGGCTGTGTTTTGTTCTTCTTTAGCAAAATATGCTGTTTCTGCAGTTGGGCTTTTCCGATTACTACAAATTTTCTGAGCTCCACCTAAATATCTCTGTTCCATTTCAGTAGAGTCTGGGCCGTAGATTCGGAATCAATGTTAGGATAAAGCGGATTTTTTAAATCCGAACGCAAAAGCCGACCTAAAAAGTTTCCGTAAAAGTTTTTTGATTTGTAATTTCCGACGAAGTAAATTCAATTGTTTCGGTTTTTTGCCGAAAATTACTTGTGGGAAAGTTTTGAAACATTTAATGGAGGGAATAAATCGGTATTTCTTTTTGTGGGAAATACGTAGGTTTCTTTGGGCAGGTTGAAAAAAAATGTCAATAATGTATCAAGCCGCGAGTTTATGGTTCCGTAGACACGTTACCAAAATTATGAAAGTTGTATTTAATATAAGTACCTACAACATTAAGTTCAGAATAAAAAAATAGAAGATTTAAGCGACACACACACTAATGATATAAGATTTATTTAAGTAAGAGTGAAAATGATAACACAAATTAAGGAATCATTGTGAAAATTAATGTGAGAGTGTAAAACGTGACAATAGCACTGTAAAGAGTGCAGAGCGTGATAATTTTAATACCGAAATAAAATAAATTTAATGAAATAGAAAAACTAACAATGACGTCTTATTCTATGTTAATATTCCTGAAGTCCTAATTCATACCTAGCTTTCTTTATTACAAACAAATTTAACAATATTTATTTATGCTCTATCCTCCTTAACTGAAACATGAGACAACATCTGTGATTGCCTATACACTATTTATATTACCTACCTAAAGCTAAAAGTACTAATGCACCACTAGCTAAATGCACTAATAGTATGAAGCCAAAACAACTAACGAGACAAGACAGGCCAACGGCCGCGGACCCCCTGCAAACGGGCGTGCGCACGCGCTTCCGTAGGCACGGGAATAGACGGGTATAAATAGACGTGCGGTTATTACAAGGGCTTCAGATGGTGGTTTTAGAGATGTGCTGGGCCTTTGATGGTTGTTGGAATGTGGAATAAGTACGTGCTTTAAGTGGAGAAAATTATCGATTCCGTGTATTCTGATCGGATAAATTTAAAATCGGATTTTTTGATAAAGTAACTATACTAACTTTTCTAAACTTTGAAACTAAGCTTTTTCAGCAAATAATTTGTCTAAATTGTAGATACTAAGAAATCCATGATTTTATCCAATCGTAACTTTCGATCGTATCAATCATGTACTCGTAGTGAGATGGACAATTGACATGTCGTTTCGATCTATCCTCAGATTTTCTAAGACTAATTTCGCCAGAAACTTTTACAGAATTATTGCTGAATTAATCACATTAAAAAACATATTCACATGCGCTTACGTAACACAGAATTCTGCAATGTAGGTTTCGTAAACAGATTATGGTGAAACGATTGAAAACGATTTTTTTTTTCAATATAAAAGTGTCTCACGCGCTGTGCCTACAGAAGCAAACACTTTCTTTTAGACATCCATGGATCTTGCGGTCCATTTATTAGCATTGCACAGCAAATGTCAATATGATAATCTCTTTAGAACATTTAAGTATTATTTAGCGAACAGCCTAGTCGGGATAGTTGCAATCGAATTATATAACACAACGCCACAACTATAATCTAATCCTAATACTCAAAATAACTTAAGTTTTCCCGTAAACACTCAACAAATAAGCACAATTTAAAAATAAACAGCGTTGCCAAGACACCCCGACATCGACAGTTGAACGCGCCATTGCAGCGGAATTCCAATTTTGAAAGCCGTGATCAAGTTTGCGCGGCGGCGGCCGGAAACGCAGCCCGCTTCCGCCGCGCACTTCCCGTGACGTCAGCCCGTCTGTCTGACCCGCGGCCGCGCTCACACCGAATGAAAAATGGCGGCTGAATCCGGTAATTAACTCAGTCGTTTACGTTTAAGAGTTGTAGTTTAAGTTTTTTTTTTAAGAAGAGTAAGTTGATTTTGTCTCGGTTTGTGTTAATTTTGATGGAAACAAAAATATACGCGTCGTTTGTACCGAGTGTAACTCGCAAAAATTTAGCGAAAAATTGCAACGAAATTTTGTTTCCCGTTCATGATGATTTCTGTGCGTTTATTTGACCTGCGCGCCGGCCGCACCCACACCGAATGAAAAATGGCAACTGAATCCGGTAATTAACTCAGTCGTTTACTTTTCTTTTTATGAAAAGTTGATTTTGTTACGGCTTGTCTTAAAAAACTAATAGTATGAAGCCATAATTTATAAAATATAGGCGAATGTTGTACTGCGTTTTTTTCGCAAGGAATTGAGCGAAAAACATTTAACAAAAATTTTTTTCTCTTCAAGTTTTTGTCGTCGATTAGGTAAACGTTAGCCTTTTATTTTTTCCGCGGCCGCGCTCACACCGAATGAAAAATGGCGACTGTACCCTGTAATTAAGTCTGAAATAACAGTCGTTTAGTGGTTGTTTTTTTTTTATGGAGACCGAGTTATTTTTATCATAGTTTGTGTTCATTCTGATAAATAAATAATTGGCTAGAGTATACACTTTTAGACGTTAAAATTGTATACTCTTCTTGCTTCTTGCAAGAATTGAATCGCAAAGTGCAACAAAATTACGCTACATTTTTGCTACACAGCGTAGCAAAAATGTAGAACACGCAACATAAAATGAATAATCGGCCAAGGGCGAGTGCGAATTTTAATTTAATTATTCATGTTTGAAAGGAAAATAAAACTTATTATATTACCTATTCTATAGATATTTTAAGCATTTTACTGTTGTCGCTATTAATATCGAGCAATCGAATAACGTTTCTTGTATGGGAATTATAAATAGGAGTAATGTGTGGAAATTGTATGTATGACCCCTCTTAAATATTAATTTTATTTTTGTAGTGAATAATTAACTAAATATTCTGTGAATATTTCAAGCGACTACCTGTCACCGTTATTATTATCGAGCGAAAAACGGCTGAAAATTCAGGTTTGTTGATTGGAAGCGCTCTTGAATATTTATTTTAATCTATTTTTAGTAGTTGTGTTATGTGTGAAAATTCCAACGTTCTAGCTATCACCGTTCATGAGGTACAGGCTGCTGACAGACAGACGGACGGACAGCGGTGTTTTAGTAATAGGGTCCCGTTTTTACCCTTTGGATACGAAACCCTAAAATGATTCTCAAATACGGTAATTAACTCCTGAGTAAGAGTAGTCTATATTTTATGATTTTGTTGTACTGAGATAGTAGGTATTTCTTATTTATGCTTTAAGATGATAATTGGGGTTAAATTGCTTACGGGGGAGGAGGCTTATACCGTGCAGTGGGCCGAAATAAGCTGATGATGATGATAATGAAATTGCTTATGCATGAATGGCAACAAAAGGAAAAAATAATAAAAAATGTTGTTTCAAGAAAGGACATGTCCACAAAATGTATGGAGGCTGGTATAATAATAATCAAAAATTCTAACCACAACACTCGTTACATTTCGAGAAAGCTCATATTTTTCTGAGTCTATTACAATAGTTAATAACAAAAATGACGCCTCCGATTTTTTTAAAATGAATTTTGAATTTATTAGAAAAAATAAATATATTTCGCTCAATAGGTAGTTTATCTCTAGCAGCCCTGATTATGTTACCTCCAAATTGTTAAATAAAAGCATTTTTACCAATTAGACACACTTTTTAAGTGATTTTTTGTCACCTTGTACCTACTAACTGGTCACACTGGCAGGTTATAATTTTTTATTGTATCAAATTAAGACATGAATGTGGAAGAATCAGCTACGAATGCAAGTAAAATAACGGTAGAAGCACTTTATTATTGCTAAACTAGAAAAAATAATAAGCTGTATTATAATTTTTCATACAATTTATTTTTCGCTTTTAAAAAAAATTGGAGGGGTGAAAAAATATAAATTAAATATTTTTGGGAAGCCCATATAACAAGCTTTCAAATGATGTATATATCATATTGGTTTGATTTTTCTCTGAATAATATACCACTTGTGGACGTCACCTTTGACAAAAAGTTAAGTCTCCAAGTGTAGTAGTAGACTCTGTTAGTTAAAAATTTAATTTTAAAATTATTTCTATAAAAATTAATTTGATTAAAAATAATTTAAATATGTTAAGGGACAAGCTTTAAATTAAATTTTTATAATTTTACTGAAAATGATAATAAATGACAACTTCTCAATTTTGTATCTTGTTCTGATTTTGACGTCTGTGATATTTTATGATACGTATCGGTCTGAGTGGATGACTTTTCGATATACAGCCACTAAAACATTTTTACGCCAGTCTCAAAATTTACATGCAAGTAGATTCACACTTTGTTGCATTCTCGTAGATTTGAAGTGAAAAATAAAATATTGTGAAGATTCAATGGAAATACTTTACAACGGCTCTGTTCCAAGTTCTGAAATAGTAACTAAGAAATATAATTGTTCAATTAATTATAAGTAGTTTTCCACCAAATTATTTACTTTTACAGAATTCACTGTAGTATTTTATGTTATTCAATAATTGTGTAATAATGTTATTATTTAATTTTTATACCTTAGCTAGCAACCATTTAGGAATCTAAGGAATGATTTTATTATATGTTTTTAGATGTATGTTTTTTTTTTACTTTCTAGTGAGTGTTTTACAAATAAAATTATCAGATATTCGTATTTTTTATGAAATATTGGAAGTAGTTATTAGAAAAACAAACAAATAAAAGGTTATTAAGCCGTGGTGGTCTAGTGGTAGTGACACCCGCCTGACAATCGTGAGGTTGTGAGTTCAAATCCCGGTCCCATACCAATGAGTTCTTTGGAATTTATGTACGGAATTTAACACCGCTGACTTTTCGGTGAAGGAAAACATCGTGATGCAACCTGCATATGTCAGTAGAAGAAATTCGATGGCGTATGTGAATCCACCAACCCGCACTGGGCCAGCGTGATGGATATGGCCCAAACATCCTTTGTGTGTAGGCCTACGTCTTGCAGTGGACTATTAAAAAGGCTGATACAGTACAGTACAGTTACAAAAGGTCTGTGGTAGCTACCTCGGATTCTATTAATCAGCATCAAAATGAAATTTTAATGTATTTGGTTGTATTCAATAAAGGTCCGAAAAAATTGCAGGTGAAGTAGGCTACTAAACATAAGTACACCTACACTGTAAGCACTGAAAATCCCAAACGAGGTGCGAAAGAAGAATGAATTCATAACAAAAGATCTCATTTAAATGAGAAACGCATTCCAAATATAGGGCGCATCGTATGCGCAGTATGAACGTTGCTTTACAGGGAGTTTCACAGCATTCTTTTTAGTTATAGGCAGGCACAGCTAGATGAGCAGGAACCATGAGTGGACCATGTCCACTCATGCCCTCAAAAATTAAAAATGAGTACTTTCTGGGGTTGGCAAAACTAAAAGTAGCCTCTAGAGAAAATCTTTAGCTACTCAAATGACATGTCATCCACTAATCTTTGTTTTGAATAAATACTTAGTGTATTTCCGCTATCTTGTTGTAGGCAAATAAGTTTAAGGGCAATTAAAAATGAGTACTTTTTGGGGTAGGCAAAACTATAAGTTGCCTCCAGAGAAAATCTTTAGCTACTCAAATGACATATTATGTCATCCACTAATCTTTGTTTTGAATAAATATTTAGTGTATTTCCGCTATTTTGTTGTAGGCAAATAAATTTGAGGGCATTTAAAAAAAATCTTCAAAAAATAATATGACAAAATATTGAAAACACTTCACTAATCATTAACACCCTTATTCTCACTGCACTACACTCTGTTCGACACGTGTTTCGCCTCTCAACAAGGCATATTCAGGACGTGTTGACTCTTCGAGGTCGCTCACAAGAATGAGATCCGCTGCTAGACATTCGGCTTTCCTGCGGTATTTAGAGTCTGACTACCACTATTTTGGCGTTTTCTGTAAAACATTAAAAGAATTTTCGGTAAACGTACATCTTTCGTAGAATTTACATTCAGGGAGAAAACTTATTTTGCCTATTAAATTGTAACAAACGTTATGTTTTTGATATAAGCCGCTCGAGTAAAACATTACACGCTCATAGGTATTATTTATTTCAGAAAAAAAATTTGTTTATGTATTCTTTTCAGCCAAGCTTTTGGGTAAAAAGTAAGACTTATTAGAGGCTTATAATAACTTTAAGGCCATTTGAAAAACTGTAAAAAAAAGACATTTTATCCTAGTGATTGAAATGTTGATTTCATGAAAAAAAAACCGGACAAGTGCGAGTCAGGCTCGCACACCGAGGGATCCATACAAACCCAGACAATTTAACAAAATTGGGAAGTAAGTTGTTAAAATCTCTATACTATAATCATCGACAAAAAAGTTTTTTTTTCACTTTTTTCGTAATAAATCGAAAATAACACATTGTTAAATAATAAAAAACCTGTTTCAGTATGTGCTAATGAAGCTCTTTTAAATGATACCTCACATGATACGATTTACTCACTTTGAATTTTGAGCCCATATTTTGTGTATATAGGCCCTATTTTTTTGTGATTTAAATGAAAATGTATAGTTTTCAGATTTATTCCTATATGTGTACTCTAAGACGATGCTTTTCGCCAAATTTCGTAGTTCTATGTCAACGGGAAGTACCCTGTAGGTTTTGATTTTTGTGAGTGTCGAAATATGCGGTTTTTTACGACATAAACGGCTCTAACTTTTTTAAACGATAACTGAGAAGTTTATCTTTTACACAGAGACCATAAATATACGTACACAGTTTAAATTTCAACTCGATATCTTTACGCGTTCTAGAGGGTTCCGTTTTTTCCTTTTAAGGTACGGTACCCTAAAAACAACGAGTTCAATCCGAGAGTGCTGGCAGATGTGAAAACATGAACGTTAACGTTATGCATTTTCGAATAGTTAGGAATGTTTAGGGAATATTTGAATAAATTCGAATTGCTTTATTTATAATTATAAAAGTACTATCATTTATGTAGTAAAATACAATATACCTATCACACACGCACACTCGGGCAAGCGCCCAGTATGCTGTGTGAGTTTTGTCGTAAACATGACGCGCTCTTCGGCGAGCGCGTAAGCATGTAATTTGTATGAAGAAACGTACAGCGCCAATAGCGGCGCGTTTTTGAAACACAACAAGTTCATACAAATTACATGCTTACGCGCTCGCCGAAGAGCGCGTCATGTTTACGACAAAACTCACACAGCATACTGGCCGCTTAAACGAAATAGCAGGAGCATTTCGCGCAGTAGAAAGAAAGCGGGATATTACTTCCTCTCCTACGCTGGCGGTCTGCTCTCCCTCCATCTTACCAATTTTCGATCAGGCCACGTGTCCTGACGCGAGTTTAACAATTTTTTCCAGACCAAAAATTGCACAACGCTCCTATAGAAGTTTTCACTTAAAAATCACTTAAATCGGATTATATTTAAAGGTAACAGCTTATTGTTTTCGTATGGCCAAGTTCGCGGTTCGCATTTAGCATTAGCGAGGACGTCAGCCCTTGTGAGTGGACGTCCTACGCTGTTCACGTTTATGTGCCGTACAAGTACCATGTTTTTTCTTTACTTTTAAAATCGCCCATACTGATAATGCAGTTATTGGTAAGGAGCACCATTAACACGACAAAGAATTCAAATTACGTCGCTGATGGATTTTAATATTATTTTCGGGATTATGATTTTACTCTTTTCTTTTGTAATCGAAATAAGCAGCTTTGTGAAAGGAAAATAGCGAATTTGTTAAAATCTCCCTATGTTCGAAAAATGATAAACAAAATTTTATACTTTTAATAGTAAGTGGTAACGTGGACCATTTTTGCTACAAATATGTATATATTAATAACTATTCGATAATGATGTTGTCACTTGAGGCAATATTCATCCACAAAAATGTATGGAAAATCTTCCAAGCTGCTGTCAAAACTGTCAAATAGGTATTGGGATTTGACGTTTCTTTTCTAAAAATAAGACAACAGCCACCGAATCGAGACTCTCTCAAGTCTCTTTCTAACTCGTGCCATAGTAAATCGATGCTTCTCTTTCAGACTTTCTCGATCGACCACATCATCCCTCTGGTATCTCTGTGATTTTCGGAATTTAAAAAACAACAGGCATGTATTATTAAAAGTCAAAAATGGTCTACGTCAACGTCGTCAACTTTGGAAGACTTAGCTACGGGAGACCTATGTCATGGTATAAGAGGAAATGAGAC
This sequence comes from Hypomecis punctinalis, assembly GCA_949316475.1. Taxonomy (NCBI): domain Eukaryota; kingdom Metazoa; phylum Arthropoda; class Insecta; order Lepidoptera; family Geometridae; genus Hypomecis; species Hypomecis punctinalis. The sequence goes on from OX438808.1 coordinate 4,084,654, forward strand.
ACCAGTAATTTAAGTCAACTAATTTAGACTAAAACTTTTGAGCAATAAAAAAATCGAAAACACGAAACATACTCAAAATATACTTGGAGATAGTTATTGAGTAGGTCTAAATTAAACTATAAACTATATGTATTTACTATAAACTGAATTGCAAACTTTAAAATTAGTTTTACACTTACCTAATACTAAAAGCTCACAGTTCACCAATGAGAATCTGAAATGAAGAAAAATTAATTCATTACAAATGAAATAAGCAAGAAACTAGGTAAATACAAGCAATCTATCAGATTGATGATCAATATTATATGAGAAGAGCAAATAGAAGGAACTAATCGAGTGATTTTATCGTACTTCACACGCTAGGTTTATAGAAAATGTTCTTTTTGTGATAAACATTTCAAAAATTAACGCACTCGCAGGATTTGAACCTGCATCTCTCGTTACTGGTAAGAAATTCTAATAATTTCACATTGAGTGACGTCTGTTTGGTTTAACGCGGTAGTCACAGATGGCGCTTCCAACAGTGTAGAAGTTGGTAGTGAAATGATAAACACTTCACTAATTTGGGGGGTTCGTAGTACAGTGTTCTAGCTTAATTTGGACAAATAATCTGGGCCGGAATCCCAGAGGGATGCAGGTTCAAATCCTGCGAGGGCGTCAATTTTTGAAATGTTTATCACACAAAGAACATTTTCTAGAAGAAACTATTTTGAAGGAGAATAAATCCACTATTTTGTAGACCAATGTTATAAACTAAACGCCAATAGTTAGAAGTTTTGTCTACAGCATATAGCTGCCTCTTACGTTAGTCTAGCGTCTTGTGTTTATGTTGTTTTTAAACTTTCGCGATTTGAACACATTATTAGTTGATATTTCTATGCATAATTAGGTCTTCGCAAGATCGCAAGGACATGATTTTCCCATCTCGTAACTTCTGTGGCGTAAACACAAGACATTATTATTATATACTACGGGACTAATCGCGGACTAAAATTACGAGATAAATAAATACCTCCTCATCCCGACGTTTCGGCCGAGTTGCATCGACCGTGGTCACGGGTAGACTCACTAGGGTAGACGGGTAGGGTCTACCCGTGACCACGGTTGATGCAACTCGGCCGAAACGTCGGGATGAGGAGATATTCCCCAGATGTCCCCAAATATTTATTTTATGAAGTTCTACCAAGCAAACTAAATGCATGATTCAGACAAATAATAAAACTTAAAATCAAACTATTGATTTTTGCAATACAAAGCGCCAGCATCTACTGAATTATGGTTAAAAATTCGAACAATAACGTAGTCAAAAAGCGTACAAAACCAAACTTGGACTCACAGATTACCGTTTTATATCTCTTGTTTTTAATAAAATCGCTCGGTTCGTATTGAATACCGCCGCGGAATTTTAAAAAGGAAAGTTGTAAGCGAAAACAACTGGAATACAATAAAATTCCCACTTTTGGATGAAACGAGGGTTATTAGCTCGGACGAATACGCAGCGGGATTTAAAATGGAGAATTTGTGTCACTCAGCTGAGTGTTTCGGTTTGTGTAATGTTACGGGGCGTAAAAAGACATTTTTCTGTGTTTTTTTCGGTGTTTAGCCTGAAAGCACTCGTAATATAAATTGGTTAAACCAGCAAATAATAACAGCAAATATTTTTTTTTTTGAAATATTGTCCTATGTTATGATGCAAATAACGAGAAATGGGGCTAAAATATTGTATTTTTAATTTATTTCTTTGAAATATGTATATATATTTTCATTGATTTTTGTCATGGTGACATATGAATATATTTTTGTGTGACATTTTCTAGGTTACATTTGACATTATGTAAGTGACATTCTAAGTATATTTGACATTTTATTACTTTATTCGCTATAGGAATTTTAACACGTTTGAAATTGAAATTGTTTATTTCCAAAAACTTATGGACTATGTACATATTGGTTAATAGGAAATACACAAGTAAATATATCCTAAATTAACGTACATACAAAATATTATGTACACTGCAGCCCACACTAGGGTGACCAGTGTCGTGGGCTGCAGGCTCTTTCACTTAAGCTAGCTTATGATTCCTAAGATTATTTGTGAGCGAATGTGAAAGTGGGTGAGTGAGTGAGAGAATGAGTGAATTTTAACACGTGTGGTGTGTGTGTGTGTGTGTGTGTGTGTGTGTGTGTGTGCGTGTGTGTGTGTGTGTGTGTGTGTGTGTGGGGGTGTGTGTGTGTGTGTGTGTGTGTGTGTATTATGATAAGAATATATATTAAGAGGATATATGGATACATGAATACGAATTTGAGAACTAAAATAAATACCAAAAAGTTATAGATAGATATATAAGGCATAATAGCTCTACATAAATAGTACATCAGATTACATTGTATGAGTAATAAATAAATATCCAGATTCTTAAATTTACCTCTCAGTTGTAGGTATATTACGCACTACATGACAGCAAAAAAATAAAATAAAAAATCGGATCTGAAAGGCTATTCAAGGAGGACCTGATGTCTGGCTAGCCCACAAATTTCTGTGTTGGGATTGCATAGTTGTGAATGTGTAGATTTGCCAGGGATCAGGCCCTTTAGTGTTATTTTATTACGGCAATAATTCTTAACATTTTTTTTTGCAGATCTATCGGGAAGTTTCAAGAATATTCAGTTTCTTATCTAGAAATTGATATAAAAATGTACCTTTGAAATCAAAACAGTTTTGTGCAAGCACTGTTCTAGTCTTTGGAAGTTGCCAAGTGTTGCGACGGTCGGACTTACTCTTAGTACGCACCAACTTGTTTAAAGCAATTTTGTGTAAACGCAGAATTTATTTGAATATTTACTACGCTACCTAGATATTTGTACACCACGACAAGAACATGAGCTCTATACTCTTTAAAGATCTGTATGCGACTTTGTGTGTTGTTTGCACTACCATGTTTCTGACAAATAAATTATCTCGAATCTTGTCATTTAGCTTTTTTTTATTAACCTTCTGAAAGAATTGAATCAATAATTTGTATTGGTCTTAAAGGCAATTTTTTGGTTTATTAGTTAAAAATCTGGAAAAATAATTAGGTACCGACAATTACCGACCAGTCCATTGCTATATTTGTCCATGACAATGAGGCAAAATATTTGTTGTTCCTGAGAATTTCTAATCTTATTTTCTACATTTACCTTTTGTAATTAAAAACGAAAATTCTATTTGTATTTTGTTTACTTATCTCTTTGTAACATTTTGTACTCGTCCAAGTTATTTTTCAATAGAACACGATGAATTTCCTGTTTTACTTTCCGTCTTTGAAATGAAAATGTAAACAGTTTTGGTAACAGTGTTTCATTAATTATATTAGTAGGCATTTAGTAATGAAATGGTTATTTATTTTAGTTTCCAGTTTTTTGAAAAATTAAGAACTATTATTTCGAGGATCATCGGAACTCTTAATATGATGGTATGTGGCAAAAACGGGAGGGGAAGACCAAGAAAAATGTGGATGAATTGTGTGAAAGATGACATGCGAGCGAAAGGAGTTGATGATGAGATGACGAATGATAGAATTAAGTGCGAAAAGAAACGTGCTGTGCCGACCCCACCTAGCGGGATAAGGGCAAGATGATGATGATGATGATCAGGCTAGCTTACCATATATAAAATGTATACTATCTGACCTGGCGAACTTCGTTTCATGCATTATTTTCATAAATTATAGCCTATGTGTTATTCTGATGTATAAGCATTATTATTGCAAAGTTTCATCTCAATCCATTCAGTAGTTTTCGCGTGAAAGAGTAACAAAATTCTATACATACTCACAAAATTTCGCGTTTATAATATTGGTAGCGTGCTAAGAACGCGTTTTCACGTTCGAAAGCACGCGCTTCTTCGAGTACGCGTTCGGCGAGACTTCGGTAGGTACCTACTCAATTTTTAATTTAGTATTACACTTTGTAATTATTACGAAAATCATATATTATATCGTAAACTTTGTTATTTAATTTCATAATACAATTTGATATCAAATCTTAAGTCACGTAATAAATAACTTTTTTTTAAAATAAAAATAGTTTTGCAAGGAAACGAATATAAATATATATTCAAAAGACCAATTGGAAGTCATTGCCACCCCAGCTGCAATCGGCCCTCAGATCTCCGGCCGCCGCCGCCGGCTTAAACGCCGCCCTATTAAGTTAACCCGCCTCAAGTTAACTTGAGTTTACTTTCGACTTATCTCGTCGGAACGTAAACAAGTCATCGCTTAACTAAAAGCCTAGCTGGGTTAAATTTAGGACTAATCTGGGGACGCACGTGCGGCATTGAATTACAGTTAAGGCTGAAACGCATTTAAACGGTGCTACGCATCTATATATTATTCTCTAGATAGCAATGTTTTAACTCCTATCTAAGCAGATACAACATACTCGTATACAGTGTAAACTCCATGTAACGTCCCTGATTTAACGACAAACTCCCTAAAGCGTCGAAATCAATTGGCTTTGGTTGGTTTAGCTTGCATTTCTTCCATACAATAATACACTCTACATAGCATAACGACCACAATTGAGCAATAAAAAATACCTTTTAAGTTGCTAAAATTAGTAAAAACTGCGCAGCTGTGTACGTTCTTTTGTCGCTTTACTATTCTAGCCTGCAATAAATTCGATTGTCGGCATTATGTATACCGAACTTTCTAAGAAATTCGTTCTTTTGTTTACAAATTGGGATTGCTTGCACGTGTAGATTGTTATTGACCATGACTAATAAGTAGGAGTTTTTTTATATACGTAACTACTAGATAAATACTAACACTATTTTAAAATAAACTTTTCTTTTTCTAATTCTGATTTTTCTTATATCCATTTACTCGACACCTCTCTATAACGCCATAAAATGGACAGTCCCTTCAGTGTCGTTAGGTATAATTATAGAGTTTACACTGTATTATGATTTCTTGACAAAAACGTGGCCGTGGGGTGCCGGCAGAGTAGAATAGCACCCCCCTCTTGTACCAGGTGTCGTAAGAGCCGACTGAGGTACTACGGAACCGACAGGTGGCGGTATACCCATCGAGAACAGCGTAGCTCAAGTGCAATAGGGCGGGGATGGGCAGCAGCATCCCCGTCGCGAGAGCTACGCCCTGCGATTGCCAACACGCTTGCCCAGCGCGGCAATTATGGGCAAATCCCCCTTATGAGTGCACAAAATAAAACCAGGCCCCCAGTCCCCGGCAGCTCCGCTAGTCCTGGTTCCGGCAGCGACCACGGTAACGGCGGAGCAAGGGGTGCTAAGAATCCCCGGCAGAGATCCGGCTGCCACCCCAACAGACGACGACTGGCCCTGGCAACATATAACGTGCGCACTATGAGGACTGATGAGAAGATTGCGGAACTGGAAGAAGAGTTGGGTAGGTTGCGATGGGGTATTATGGGGTTATCTGAAGTTCGTAGAGAGGGCGAGGACACGATAACCCTGAAATCCGGCAACCTACTGTACTATCGGGAAGGTGACCAACGGTCCCAAGGTGGTGTCGGCTTTCTCGTTCACAGGTCTCTCGTTAACAACATCATTACCATCGAAAGTGTGTCGAGCAGGGTTGTATACCTGATACTCAGAATATCCAAACGATATTCGTTGAAGGTCATCCAGGTATACGCACCGACCTCGTCACACCCAGATGATGAAGTGGAGGCTATGTATGAGGACGTAAGTCGGGCCATACATACGTCTAAGACCCGCTTCACGGTTGTTATGGGAGACTTCAACGCAAAGTTGGGCAAGAAAAGCGATGATGAGTTGAGAGTGGGGCAATTTGGATGTGGGCAACGGAACCCTAGGGGCCACATGCTGGCAGACTTTCTGGAGAAAGAGGAACTCTTTATGATGAACTCTTTCTTCCAGAAGCCACCTCGCAGGAAATGGACCTGGATGAGTCCCGACGGTACCACGAGAAATGAGATAGACTTCATCATGACTAACGAGAAACGGATATTCAACGACGTCTCCGTGATCCACAAGGTAAAAACCGGCAGTGATCACAGAATCGTGCGAGGCAAACTGAATATCAACGTTAAACTCGAAAGGTCCCGCCTGATGAAGTCTACGCTCCGACCTACTCGTGCCCACATACAAAACCCTGAGAACTTTCAGCTCGAGCTCTCAAATCGCTTTGCTTGCCTGGAGAACTTTGCGTCGGTGGACGAGATCAATAACGGGCTCGTAGAAACTGTCCAAACGGTGGGTTCTAAGTTCTTTAGACCCCGCCGTTCAGATAGACCTAAGAAATTCTCCGATCATACTCTAAATCTCATGGCCGAACGACGCTCGCTAAGACTGCAGTCTTCCGATGATGCAAAGTCATACAGGCGGCTCAATAGACAGATTTCAAAATCGGTGCGGTGCGACATTCGTCTCTTTAATACTAAACATGTTAAAGAGACAATAGAGCGGAATAAAGGCTCCAAAGTGTTCGCGAGGCATTTTTCTATTGGGCAAAGCCAGTTGACAAAGCTGAAGAGAGAAGATGGCAGTATAGCGTCAACCAAGGCAGAGGTATTGCAGGAGATCGAAAGGTTTTACGGACAATTATACGCCTCGGTAGCAAAGCCTGTAAACAGCGCGGCCAAAGACCCAAGAGCCAAGCTGACCCGACATTTCACCGAAGACATCCCTGACATTAGCCTATACGAGATTAGGATGGCCCTGAACCAACTTAAGAACAATAAGGCGCCGGGTGACGACGGAATCACTTCAGAGCTTCTGAAAGCGGGTGGAACGCCGGTACTAAAAGTCCTTCAGAAGCTTTTTAACACTGTCGTCCTCGAGGGCATAACGCCAGAAGCGTGGAACAGAAGCGTGGTGGTGTTGTTCTTCAAAAAAGGTGACAACACCTTATTGAAAAACTACGGACCCATCTCGCTTCTGAGCCATGTTTATAAGTTGTTTTCAAGGGTCATTACGAATCGTCTCGAACGCAGGCTTGATGACTTCCAGCCTCCCGAACAAGCCGGTTTCCGGAAGGGCTTTGGCACCATGGACCACATACATACGCTGCGGCAGATTATACAGAAGACCGAGGAGTATAACCTGCCATTTTGCTTGGCGTTTGTGGACTATGAGAAAGCCTTTGATTCGGTTGAGACATGGGCTGTGCTTGAGTCTCTTCAACGATGCCGTATTGACCATCGGCACATTGAAGTGCTGAAGTGTTTGTATAATAACGCCACTATGTCGGTTCGAGTACAGGAAGAGAGCTCCAAGGCGATCCCTTTGAAGAGAGGCGTAAGACAGGGAGACGTAATATCTCCGAAACTGTTTACTACTACTCTGGAGAACGCCTTTAAGCTCCTGGAATGGAAAGGACTCGGCATCAACATCAATGGCGAATACATCACTCACCTTCGATTTGCCGACGATATCGTGGTCATGGCAAAGTCGATGGAAGAACTCAGCACGATGCTCGAAGGCCTTAATCGAGTCTCTCAACAGGTGGGTCTTAAAATGAACATGGATAAGACAAAGGTCATGTGTAATTCTCATGTTGTACCCACCCCTATTTCAGTTGGGAACTCGGTTCTTGAAGTCGTTGACTCGTACGTCTACCTAGGACAAGTAGTCCAGTTAGGTAGGTCCGACTTCAAGAAAGAGGCAAATCGCCGAATCCAACTCGGTTGGGCAGCGTTTGGAAAATTGCGTAACGTCTTCTCGTCCGACATACCTCAGTGCCTCAAGTCGAAAGTTTTCGACCAGTGTGTGTTGCCAGTGATGACTTATGGCACAGAAACGTGGTCTCTCACTATGGGCCTTATTAGTAAGCTCCAAGTAGCCCAACGAGCCATGGAGAGGGCTATGCTCGGAGTCTCTCTGCGAGATCGAATCAGGAATGAGGAGATCCGTAGAAGAACCAAGGTTACCGACATAGCCCAGCGGATTGGCAAGTTGAAGTGGCAATGGGCAGGGCACATAGCGCGGAGAACTGATGACCGATGGGGTCGAAAGTTCTCGAGTGGAGACCACGTACCGGCAAGCGCAGCGTAGGACGTCCACCCACAAGGTGGACGGATGACCTTGTTAGGACCGCAGGATCGCGCTGGATGCAAACCGCTTTCAACCGGCCTTATTGGAAATCATTAGGGGAGGCCTATGTCCAGCAGTGGACGTCCTATGGCTGAAATGATGATGATGATGATGATGACAAAAACGTAACAACCAACTTCTAACAAAGTCCATTAAATTTTATACCTTGAATGTCAAGATTACTTATAAACTATTGGTCCAATTTTGATACAATTTAATTGGAAATACAATGAATAACATCAGCCATCCAGCAATAAAAAATTACTTCTGGACATAGGCTTCCCCTATAGATCGACAACAAAATCGCTTCCTACAATCTATCGGCTATCAGTCCTCTGTGATGAGTAGCTACTTGGAGTTTTTGACTGCCTCGGTGGCACAGTGGTTAGTGACCCTGATTTCTGGATCAAAGAGGCATGGGTTCGATTCCCACCCAGGGCAAGCATTTATGTGATGAACATGTTTGCTTTGTGTCTGGGTGTTATTTAGGTACTATATATAAGTGTGTATTCAAAACTATGTATATGTAGTATATCAGTCTCTGGCAGCCATATCACAAGCTTTGCTTAGTTTGGGGTCAGAGACCGGGTGTAAGATGTCCCCTAATATTTATTTATTTATTTATAAGGGTACAGTGCTACAGGGCCCTAAATCGAAATATTCGCGAGTAAAAAACCTAAATCAATGTATCTGAATGCTTTAAGAGAAACAGATAAAGCGTACTACTCCAGTAGATGAAGTTAAGACACTCCTCAAGGCCAAAAGGTCAAGAAATAGAAAATCCAAGTACCCCAATTTGGGCGGATTCGTTCGTGTGATCACTCACAAATCTCACAATGCCTAAGTTATTCATTCGATTATTTCGATTCCGAGTTACGATCAATCGAGATATGGAATCATATTCTTCAATTTTGCACACAAAGGGAATCCATCAACTCGATACGGAGGTGATTTTCTTCCGATATTCTTGATTAGATTTTTGGACTTGGCTTTGTAATACAATGGTAATGCACAATTGTTACGAATGGAATACATATTTTATTTACCGATGTTTTTATAAGAATAGCTCAGAACAAAAGCTGACCAAGTGACTTTTGGTTCCGTACTCTATACGCATAGGAATTGGGATAGCTTGGCACATGTAAAGTGATGATTTTTAGGGTTCCGTACCTCAAACGGAAAAAATGGAACCCTTATAAGATCACTTTGTTGTCCGTCTGTCCGTCTGTGTGTATGTCAAGACTCTTTATCTCGGGAACGCGTAAAGATATGGAGTTGAAATTTAAACTGTATACGTATATCTTTCAGTTGTGTAAAAAAAACTTCTCAGTTATTGTTTAAAAAAGTTAGAGCCATTTATGTCGTAAAAAACCGCATATTTCGACACTCACAAAAATCAAAACCTACAGGGTACTTTCCGTTGACGTAGAACTATGAAATTTGGCGAGAAGCGTTTTCTTAGAGTACACATATAGGAATAAATCTGAAAATTGTACATTTTATATAAATCAAAAAAAAATAGGGCCTTAAAATTCACAAAACATCGGTTCAAAACTTGTACGGAACCCTCGATGTGCGAGCCTAACTCGCACTTGTCCGGTTTTTTTTTCACTGCATCCCCAAGGTATTGCTGATTTGCTGAATAAGGTGGTTAAAATATAATAAAAGTAATACCATCTATTATTTATCATACTTTTATCAAACATTTCATTTGAGAAGTACCTCTAGAATACAAGGCAACAATGTGATATTTTTTTGTGAAAAAACGATTATAATTTACAGTTTTACAGAGAACAAGATACTTTTGCCCACGGCTTCGACATTTTAATTTTTGTGCTCCATGCCACAAATTAAATTGATTTGCTACTCTGCTGCTGCGTGATATGAGTAGGTACTGTACTTTTTAATAGTCCACTGCAGGACGTAGGACCCACGAAGGGCGATTGGGCCAAATCCTCCATGCTGGCCCAGTGCGGGTGGGTGGATTCACATACGCCATCGAATTTCTTCTACGGATGTATATAGGTTGCCTCCCGATGTTTTCCTTCACCGAAAAGTCAATGGTGTGAAATTCCGTTCATTAATTTCAAGGGACTTATTGGCACGAAACCGGGATTTGAACCCACGTACTTACGATTGTAAGACGAGTGTATTACCACTAGACCACCACGGCTTACGATATTAGTACGTAAAATAGGGAAAAAAATAGTTTCACCCCACTCCTCTTCAAAATATTAGCGACTTCAGCTCCTATATCCAGTAGACGATACATCGTGCGCGATGATGACGAGAGAGTGATAAGTGGTTTCATACTCTCAATGCGATCAAAGGTTAAATACCCACATTATCAAACCCCAGTATCATAGCAGTTAATGATGAAGACCATTACGGTCGAATAATCAAAGGATCTCTAGCTAGATTTGCTGCCTTTGATGTGGGGCGAAACGATTCAAGTTATTATATGCTTATGGTGGCTACTTAGTGGCAAACTTATACTGAATTTTAACCGCTTTTCAGTAGGGGAATTATCGATGAGTCCTTTTTAGATAACACAATAGCTTATTATAAAAAGGGGTTTGGAACTGCAATGTAAACGCTCAACTAGTCGTGCCGTAGTGCATGAACGCTTACCTTTGAATTGTGTAATTAGTGGGTAAAAATTTTCGTCTCCTACCAATTAGTTTTTTAACATTTCACGGATTTTGGCATCATTGGTTTTTTGGTAAAGCAAACATCATGAAAAAGGCATAAGTCCGATATGGAGCCAATATTATTTACCAATATAATTTGTCTACTCGCTGGATCAGCATAAAGATTATGGTAAAATCGTTCTTCCAGGAAAAGCTTTTTTTTTTCAAGATACAACTATCATGAACATTATTGACATGATACGGTACTGTATCAGCCTTTTTAATAGTCAACATAGTCATCAGCAGGACGTAAGCCTACCAACGAAAGGTGATTGGGCCAAATCCACCACGCTGGCCTAGTGCGAGTCGGTGGATTCACATACGAGTACGCCATCGAATTTCTTCAGCGGACGCATGCAGGTTGCCTCACGATGATTTCCTTCACCGAAAATCCAACGGTGTTAAATTCCGTTCATAAATTTCAAATAACTCATCAGCCCGTACTAATGAGTTCTTTGAAACCGGGATTTGAACCCACGAACTCACGATTGTAAGACGGGTGTCACAATCACTAGAACACCACAGCCTTTTTCGATACGGTAAATACCTTCATATAATTAATCAAAGAAAAAAAAAGTTTCGTATATTTTATTTTATTCTTTGAATTATTGAATGTGTTTAAAATTGTAAGATATAATTGTAGTAGTCATAGCTAGCTTATCACATGCCTTGGCTTACACTGTTAGTGCGGCAAGCAATGGATTAAAATAATAAATAAATAAAGAGCAAGGTCATGGCGTGAATTGAAAAATTATGTTTTTTCCAAAATGGTTTTGCCTATAATTGTTTATAGTAAATAACGACACACTGAGCATTAATTGGCTAAGTACCTACTTAATGGCTACAAGTAAGTAGACATGTAATTTAAATTCAAGATCTATTCATTACACAGTTTTCAATGCGTGAGTCTATAGACTCAAAAACGTATTTCTTAAAAAAATATCCCCATTTTTAAGTTGCTAATATAAGGATAAATTCACCCACAAAAGTATTCCACTCCCATCGTATAACTTAAAGCAGTCTAAGCAGCTCCACATTAGCAAAGATAAACAAAGGGTTGCTTATTATTAACTTGAATAATTAACATTACGGAGGTGAGGCGAGCGGTTACAATATGGGTGGTATTTGTTTTAGAAAGTGCTTTTGTCAATTTGTGGGGGCTTGGGTTTACGGTTACCCTCCTTTTGATGGAGTCGGGTAAATAGGCTTTTATGTTGTGTGAGCTACGGGGATGTATGTATTGTTGGGGAGGAAGCAATTAATTTTTTAGTTACATTCGTTTGTACGAGAGTACGAGATAGTTTTCTTTAGATTTTTCTAGACGATGGACAAAGTCTAGGCTATTATTGTTGTTTTTAAACTTTCGCGATTTGAACACATTATTATTATAAACGGGACTAATCGCGCACTAAAATTACGAGATAAATAAATACCTCCTCATCCCGACGTTTCGGCCGAGTTGCATCGACCGTGGTCACGGGTAGACTCAAACGTCGGCCGAAACGTCGGGATGAGGTGGTATTTATTTATCTCGTAATTTTAGTGCGTGATTAGTCCCGTAGTATATAATAATAATAGGCTATTATTGTTCTCATCTATAAAGGTTATAAAACCAACTTACTTAATTACTAGATCAAATCTGTAATTTTTAAATAAAAATCTGCTGTTCCGAACGTATAAAAATTTTATTGACTCTTGACAAAACTGTATGGATCTCCTATTTTTTTGCGATTTCGGAGTTGGTTCCATAGTCAAAGTTACTCGTAATGATAAGTGAGAACATATTTTTTATAAACATGCAGATTGATGCAGATGCACACTATCTTGCTAGACAGTTTTAAAACTGATATTACTTATTGCTTACGTTTTAACTATCTGTATTTATTTATGTATGTAAGTAGGTTTATTTTTATTGTATGTATTACTAGCGGACCCGGCGAACTTCGTACCGCGAAAGTTAGTGAATGTAGGTAGAATGACCTTACGGAGATACCTACATTAAGATATTTTAAGTTTAATGGCTGTCATCCATAATGTAGATCTGATTGAGCTATCTCACTTTCGTGAAGATAGCATTGTTCTAAAGTTGACAGTTATAGAGATAAACTACTTTTAAGTTCGACAGCTCTCATACAAAATGTAGATCTGGTTGAGCTATCTCACTTTCTTAAAGATAGCATTGATCAAAAGTTGACAGTTACGGAGATTAACTAATGTAAGTTCGACAGCTGTCATACAAAATGTAGATCTGGTTGAGCTATCTCACTTTTGTAAAGAGAGTATTGGTCTAAAATCGGCAGATACGAAGTAAGTAATAGTAAGTGCGCCACAAAATATTAGCCCCAATTCAATGTGAAACGGTACACACATAATGTAGCAAACAATCATTTCAAACCCAAGAAACAGTCAATCTCAACTAATAAGTTTCGTCATGGTTATCATCCGCAGCTTTCTTTGTCCCACTGCTGAGTATAGGCCTCTCTTTTTCTGTGACATCTGCCTCGGCTCTTTGCCGGTCGTAACCAGGCTCGACCGGTGGTATTGATGATATCGTCGAGATAGTCGACCCAACTTGCTGCCGCGCCGCACATAGCTGAGCGCTCTCACCTATTCAAGTACCCTAGTTGACCAGCTTGGTCACCACCGTCTTTCTTGCTCAAGAAGCGCTGGTCGAACTGGTTGCCTCGCCAGTGTGAACGATGTCATACGCAGGGCTTTTGCGACCGACAATATAGCAGCCGTACTTGAACCGAATGGGTTTGCGCTTTGTGATGGCAAAAGGCCTGACGATATGGAGCTGGTCCCATGGAAGTGTAGACGGTCCTTAGTATGAGACGCGACTTGCGTATCGACGCAAGTCGCTTTGGGTGCCGTCACATCTTTCTGAGACTCAGAGAAGGGCAGACTTCCCACTGCCAGCATGCTGCTAACTGGCAGTGGGCTTAAGTATTTGGATTATCGTTAGACCTTCAAGGGTCTGTGGATGATCCAATTGCTTGTTATGTAGTAGTAGTAGTTTATGAAGTTTCACATTATAAGTCTTGTATTTAGTGGTTGTTTTGTTAATAAAGGCACTTTCTCTATAAAAAAAAGTCAAGTACCCTTGCACCTTGCCACTGTCCAAACCTAATCTGACATCATAATACCTTATACTTATAAATGCTTCTGTTGATTAAGATAAGGTTAGAGTGTACGGGTTCCCGCCTTGTCGTGGCGGGGGAACTTAGTAGCCGAGGCATATGGGCGGCGCAGGAATCCCAGATAGAGACGTTTCTCTGTGTTTCTTCTGAGACAGCTGAGAAGGCGGCGCTCGAGGTCTCCCGATTTTTTGGGTCTTTTCTCCCTTGGCAGCTTAGAAGTTTGCACTCGTGGTTGGGCCGCTTTTCTGGGCTTTTTAACTAAAGCAGCTGAGAGGCTGGCCTATAAGTTGCGTGCCTCATGAGGAGTGCCGCAACTGAGGCGAACTGAGACTTTTATCACTGTTCAATCCTAACCAAACCAACAGAAATGTATGTTCGTGTCAAGGTCACAGTTCACAGTCAAGGTTCGTGTCGAATACCTAAAGTGAAAAAGAAACAGAAATATTCTAATTACATGTTATAATTACGATGGTGCCTTCAAAATTGGGCCTATTTGCGTCGTTGTGATAGGTGACAGTTTCGCTAAATTATATGAAAAATATAAGATGAATAACTATTAAAAAATAAAAAAAGGAACGGGATAAAAAGTATCCTATGTCCTTTTCCTGGCTCTAAACTACCTCCCTGCCAATTTTCAGCTAAATCGGTTCAGCCGTTCTTGAGTTATAAGTGGAGTAACTAACACGACTTTCTTTTATATATATAGATAAGAAATATTTGTGTATGCCTATTATTATGTAGTGTATTTTATTGTTTCTGGATATTTATAGCTTTACTTTATTCATTTATGTTTACACCACCGTCCATGTCAATCACATGTTTCCACACAGTAGAGGTTGTCTGGAAGAAATAGCTTTTAGCGATAAGACCGCCTTTTGTACCATTCTTCTGTCGTTATTTCTTTTTCTGTTATGTTTTACTACTTGTGGTGTCAATAAAGTGTTTTTGTATTGTATTGTATGGATTACAATCAGATGGATTGGGCCCACAGTGAAAATTGTTTACGATGATGAGTATACGTCTGAAAGCATCTACAATTGGGTGGTTGACTGGTATTTTGCTGGTAAAAAGAATTAGTTAATTCTGGAATTAATTACGTAAACTAAAAAATAATTAAAATTGGCTAATCCAGTTCAGATATATTAGCTTGCAAAGATTTTGGTAGGGATTAAGAAGGGATGCTTTGTCCCTTTCTCACAGCATAACATAGTATAGCAATGTATGACACTTACGGGCCGTGACGTCATAGCCAGCTATAGTGCGTTCTAGCTTGTCTAGCAATGAAATAAATATGCTTGTATAAATAAATATGTATTTCTTTATTTCTAAGTTGATTTTATTTTTGTTTTCGGTAATCGGCTCTGTTTATGGCTAGCTGTTACAAGAGGATATCAAAAAAAAAATATCGACTAGCCTATTCTACTCTTTGTAATTTTGTCGTATCTACTAATTGTTATACTGTGGCCTAGTATTAAAATAAGCCCGATTATAGCGTAGACAGCGTAAAGGTGACGTCCACAAGTGGTATATTATTCAGAGAAAAATTGAACCAAGATGATGAATACATCATTTGAAAGCTTGATTTATGGGCTTCTCAAAAATATTTAATTTTGATTTTTTTATCCCTCCATTTTTTTTATATGTGAAAAATAAATTGTATTAATAATAATAATACAGCTGTGTATTATTTCTAGTTTATCAATAATAAAGTGCTTCTATCGTTATTTTACTTGCATTCGTAGCTGATTCTTCCACATTCATCTCTTAATTTGCTAAAATTAAAAATTATAACCTACCAGTGTTACCAGTTAGTAGGTACAATGTGACAAAAAACACTAAAAAACTGTGTCTAATTGGTAAAAATGCTTCTATTTAACAATAATGGAGGTTACTTAACCAGGGTTACTGGATATAAACTACCTATTGAGCCAAATATATTTAATTATCCTAACAGATTCAAAATTAATTTTAAAAAAATCGGAGGGCTCTTTATTGGTTTTAACTGATGTAATAGGCGCAGAAAAATATGAACTTTCTCGAAATGTAACGAGTGTTTTGGTTAGAATTTTTGATTATTATTATACCAGCCTCCATACATTTTGTGGACATGTCCTTTAATAGCAACTTAAAAAGCGTTTTCTCTATCGAATGCCTAAAGTGAAAAGGAAACAGAACTATGCTATTATAATTACGATGGCGCCTATATATTCGGGCTTAATATCTCAAAAATAGCTTTAAAAGAGGTTTTACTAAGACCTCGGTAATAATATTTACCGATCAAAATTTTGCAACTTTAAGTAAAAACCGCAACAGGCTTTACGACTTTGTTACACGAACAACTTTTTACAACCTCCGCGGTTGGTGTACACCGGCAACTTTTTAACCACACTGCGGTTGCTTTATACTGGCAACTTTTTGTTGCCAAGTTGTGGTTACGCGTCCAAAGATATTTTACTATGGATACGTTATACCTGCTCCAATGCACGTCCTTGAGGCAAGTGCCAGAAGTTTCTCTTGATGCATTTCAGGCAATGCCAGGAAATGACAATGGTAGACAAATTAACGAAAAAATACATATATATTATTAATTTGTGGACGTAATAACTATGTCTAATTATGAGTTTTTTTTTATTCCTTGTAGGTTTGCGTTTGACTACATACTGCCTGATGTTGAGCAGATATGCGGTCTAGGATAAAAGCACGCTTATCTAGAAAATACCTATTTACTCGGGATTTGAAGACACACACGTTGTACTTTAGCGGGAAGACAGACCCAGGCAAAGCGTTCCACATTTTGGCTGTTCGTATGAGGAATAAGGACTCGAAACGCTTAGTTCTAACACGTGGAATGTCCACCATATAAGGGTGGCGCTTTGGTCGCAGTTTCAGAACTTCAGGATACAATATTACCACCTTTTAATTATATTAATATCTATCATTTTTATTCTATTGCTTGAAAAGCTTAAAACTAACTGGATTTTAGTTTTTTTTGACTTCCGAAAAGGAGGTTGAGGTGACTTTGTTCGACTGTATGTATTTTTTTGTGTGTTCGTCGATATTTTCGCCAATTGTGAACATATTTAAAAAAACTTTTTCGATTCAAAATCTGAGCTGTCTTTGATAAATTAACAAAAATGTACATGGATGTCACATCGATTCATGCAAATTATTATCCAGTTGGAGGCTTTGGAGTCCATTCAAAGGCGAGCCAGGGGGCTGATAGGCAACGAAACCTTGACTGAGTCGAAGCTGCAAAGTCTCGAGCATCGACGTAGGGTGGCGTGTCTGTCAGCCTACTATCGGATACACTTCGGTGAGTGCGCCCAGGAGTAGCACAATCTGGTCCCACCTGCCCCTTTCTTCTATCGTACGGCTAGACAGACGCGACCAAAGCCACCCTTTTATGGTGGACATCCCACGCGTTAGAACCAAGCGTTTCGAGTCCACATTCCTCATACGAACTGCCAGAATGTGGAACGCTTTGCCCGACTCTGTCTTTCCGTTAAAGTACAATGTAGGTGTCTTCAAATCTCGAGTAAATAGGTATCTTCTAGGTAAGCGAGCTACATCCTAGACCGCATATCTGCTTAACATCAGGCAGTGTGTAATCAAATAATAAATTAAATTAATAAATTTATTTATTTGACTTTTCTTATGGCTATGTACATAACTATTTCAAATAAAAAATAAAAAAATATTTGAATTTTGTACACGGCGGAAGTCGTGTTGCGACTTTTTGTGAAAAATAATTATTAGATGTCTTGATGTTGGTTTATAGCGCGTCTACACATAGAAAATCATTGTAAGCGTCTCTATCAGCTTAAATTATACTTTGAAATTCCGCCGGGAAGTAATGGAATTCATTATTTCAAACTTGTGATGCGGAGTAATTAATTATGCCATGCAAAGTGTCGTGCAACTATTATGGTGTGCAGGTTTTAGTCAAATTAAACTTTAACAGGATTGCTTTACATTATTTATAATTATACTTACTGCTGCCTGTGGTTTTGTGCTCACTGAAACGCATTTTCATTGTTTTGAATCGAGTTTGATATGTACATTCACTTTTTTGACCGACGAACCACCGGAGGAGGGATACAATTCGACGCGTATATATATATTTTTTTATGTATAACCACACATAACTTTTTTCATAGTAGTCTGATTTCAATAATTCTTTTTTCATTGGAAAGAATATACTTTGAAATTGGTCCCTTTAAAATTTTATCGAAATTGGCTGAGCTATTTTTGATAAATCAACAATAATGCGAAAAATGTTACATCGATCCGTGCACAATATTTGCGCTCTAGCGATGCGCCCTGGCTTCGCACAGATGTACTATACATATAAACATTTCTCTTGAATTACTCTATCTATCAAAACAAACTGCATCAAAATCCGTTGCGTAGTTTTATTTTATTTTATTTTTTACAAGTTCGGTACAAAAGTGACGAGCAAACTTAAAAACTTAAATAAACTAATTCACAAAAACATTATGAATTTGCCAATCAAAATATTGTACACAGCATTTTCAGAAAAAACTTAATTTGAAACAAATAGGTAATCAAACGCCAAACTAGTTAAAATGTATTTTATAGAGTGTACTTTTATAATTAAACAAGTTTTGATAAAAAATATCGAGTTCACTGCACACCTCTGTGCTTAGATGGTTATATAAATGACACATACGATAAAGGGGATTATTGCCTCCTACATTATTATTTGAAGGTGGAATACTGAAAAGCGTACTTGTTAGTCTTCGCTTGGATAAGTTGGGAGCCATGAAGTTTATATTGGCAAGTAGTTCTTCGCTTAGTGAACCATTAGCAACTTTGTGTAGCAAACACATGTCAGTGATTTTACGTCGGTCGACAAGACTTTGAATGTTGTAATGAACTAAACGGTCTTCGTACTCAGGAAGCGTTTTTCTCAAACCATGTTTGATACTAAGCTGTCTTAAAAAACGCCGTTGAATTGATTCAATGCTATCCCTGTCAATTTTGTAAATTGGTGTCCAAATTGAGGAACAATATTCCAAATGTGATCTAAATAAGGAAGTATACAATATCTTGAGCGAACCTGGTTGCTTAAAAGGTTTCGAGGTACGCATAACGAAGCCCAGCATTCTACTTGCCTTAGCAACTATACTCTTGTAGTGATATTTGTAGTGATTTTAAAGATATAAGCATACATGGGGACAGACAGCGGAAAGCGACTTTTATTTTATACTATGTAATGATTCTGTACACGGATGAAGTCGGTCCTGCTATTTTTTTGCAAAAAAATAATTATTGGCGTAGATAATGCTATACCTTACAAAATAGGTCATAAAAAATTAGATTATGTCTTAGAGGGTTACGCTGGCGTATATGTATTGAGCAACGAACATATTAGAAAATTTAGATCACATTTCTTCGAAAATGTGCGTATTGTAGGTATTGAAGTCGCGATGAAGCTAAGAAGAACGTTTGCACATAAGTTTAGCGCTGAGGGTAGTGTGGACGGGCTGGCTGCGCATGGTGACCGCCATATTAAACCCATGCGCAGCAATCCCCTCCACACTTCGCTCAGTGCTAAACTTATATGCCGCGACATGTGAGGTCATTAGTCCAAATCCCGGCCAGTACTAACTTTTTTTTTTAAATGTTCGGATTTTCATGTCATCAGCTTATCGATGAATGAAAACATGCTAGGATACCTACATATAACTGGAGAAAAAAATCAGCGTGAATTCATCATCCGTAACTGGGCCATCGTGATAGGTCAACAAAATTGATTAATAAAATAAATTGACTCAATAAAATTAGTCTTCGAAGGCTTAAGGCTTATGTTCAATAGCAAAATTTTAAAAGTTTTATATCATTGTTAATAGTCTCAAAAATGGCATGATGACTAAAAAATATAATATTTATATTTATTATTATTATTTAATATATTGATTGCCAAAAATATTAGATACATATTTTTTTTTGTCAATTAAACAAAAATTAACAAAGTTAATCATAGCCCGTTAAAATCCCGCGGGACGTCACGAGTCACATTAATGTACCTATACTCGTAGATAGACTTTTACCAGAGGAGTGACGTCAGGACTCCCACTCTCGAACTTTGACAAGGTTAATCTTCGTCATTTATTGTTTGATTGACAAAAGAAAAAAATATTATCCAATATTTTGGATAATCTAATATGGACTGACTCATGTATTAATAAAAATAATTACTTTTTAGGGTTCCGTACTTCAAACGAAAAAAACGGAACCCTTATAGGATCACTTTGTTGTCCGTCTGTGTGTATGTCAAGACTCTTTATCTCGGGAACGCGTAAAGATATCGAGTTGAAATTTAAACTGTATACGTATATTTATGGTATCTTGCAGTTGGGTAAAAGAAAAACTTCTCAGTTGTCGTTTAAAAAAGTTAGAGCCGTTTATGTCGTAAAAAACCGCATATCGACACTCACAAAAATCAAAACCTACAGGGTACTTCCCGTTGACATAGAACTATGAAATTTGGCGAGAAGCATTGTCTTAGAGAGCAAACATGAGAATTAATCTGAAAACTGTACATTTTTATTTAAATCACAAAAAAATAGGACCACAAAATTCACAAAATAAGGGTTCAAAATTCAAAGTGAGTAAATCGTGTCATGTAAGGTATAGAGCTTTTAACAAATTACTTCCCAATTTTGTGAAATTTTCTGGATTTGTACGGAACCCTCGATGTGCGAGCCTGACTCGCACTTGTCCGGTTTTTTACCCATTTGTCATGTTTATTCAAACTGCCAACCCCCTAGCCAACATCACCGCCTCTAGCAAATTTAAATCCAGGAATACATCATGTAAATTGCACCAGGTTAAATTTCACGACTAAATATTTGATCCACTACTAAAACGAGTGCACTAAAGTTAGCAAGCTGCAAATAGGTAAACTACTCAGGCAACAGCTCCTATCAATAAAAACCCCGATACACACGACCCCTCAATATTTTACGAGCTAATAACAACCCCGAACACGAGTCAACCTCTCATAAAACTCGACTGAGTGATTTCTTCGTAATGGAATATAGCTGAACGATTTGTGCTTATGGATCCTGATTAATGTTTTAGTTTTTTAGTACATTTACATAGCATGTAGCGCTAATAGCGTAGTTTGACTAGGTGTTTGTCAGCGATCCCTGAAATTAAACAACCGTTCCGCACGGTCAGTTTTTAGATGGGTGACCGCGGATGGCATTTTCAATTGAGCGCTACCGTGGCTCTGATGACACGTTGAATTGTAGGCCCTGGTTTTTTTAACCGTTTAGCCATGTCAGAGGCCATAGGGAGCCTATACGAACTTACTTACTCGTGCTTACTTACTTAGTACATTTACAATACGAGCCTTTTCTCTCAAGGCGTTTCTCTAGAGGTCATAATTATTCTAGGATTTTACTCGTTATTATACATTATGAACCTATGGTATACGGTGTGGTATACCCTCATTATAGGAATACGCACATTTCAGTTATAGAATGTAGTGCAGTAATGTATAAATAAATCTTGAAAGCGATCGCTAAATGCGGTCGAAACTATATCTAGAATTACTGTCTGCCTTTAGAACTACGCGTGAATAACACTTGTGTAATATTTTAAATAAAAAGATTGGGTGTTGGGCACTAACCTATTTTTTTTAAATTATTTTAGTATATTTAGAAATAGTAGTATATATGTGTATGTTTTATGAGTACGAATCTATTTTTGTTAATCGCACACCCCCGTCTTTACTTGTTCTATATTCCTATTCCATCCAAAGATTGCCTGGCAGAGATCTCTTTTAGCGATAAGGCCGCCTCTTGTTACATGCTATAGTTTTTAATGTTTTTGTTATCTGTGTTATTTGTGCTCTTTGTGTTAACAATTAAAAATATCTATCTATCTAACCTGCATTGGGCAATGGGTTAGCATGATACTTGTAATCAGATGAGAGTATTGTTCGTTTTGCCACTCGCTTATAGAAAAACCGGACAAGTGCGAGTCTGGCTCGCACATCGAGGGTTCCGTTCAAATCTAGAAAATTTCACAAAATTGGGAAGTAAGTTGACAAAATCTCTATACCATAACCATCGAAAAAAAACTTTTATTTTTTCACTTTTCTCGTCGTACATCGAAAAATACACATTGTTAAAATAATTAAAAACCTGTTTTAGCATGTGCTAATGAAGTTCTTTTATATGATACCTTACATGATACGATTTAGTCTACTTTGAATTTTGAACCCATATTTTGTGAATTTTGAGGCCCTATTTTTTTGGGATTTAAATAAAAATGTACAATTTTCAGATTTATTCCTATATGTGTACTTTAAGATAATGCTTTTCGCCAAATTTCATAGTTCTATATCAACGGGAAGTACCCAGTAGGTTTTGATTTTTGTCAGTGTCGAAATATACGGTTTTTTACGACATAAACGGTTCTAACCTTTTTAAACGATAACTGAAAAGTTTTTCTTTTACACAACTCCAAGAGACCATATATATACTCGTACGTATACAGTTTAAATTTCAACTCAACATCTTTACTCGTTCCCGAGATAAAGAGTCTTGACATACACAGACGGACAGACGGATAATAAAGTGATCCTATAAGGGTTCCGTTTTTTCCGTTTGAGGTACGGAACCCAAAAAAAACTAGTCAAAGTAAACACTCCAAGAGTGCCGGCAGAAGTGAGAACTTGTTCCCTAAATCTTACGAATTTTTTCGTGTCCTGACGAGAATTTAACATTTTTCACCGATCCAAAAAATGCACAGCGCCGCTAAAGAAGTTCTCACTTCAAAAATTGAGTATCACAGAAATATCAAGAACAAAACGTAATGTGCAACTGAAATAATATAACAAAATGGTTTGTAATCCTAGGGTCCAAAAACTCATAATCAATTATCCAGTCGACTAGCACCGGCTAGGCACGTCCAGAAGCACCACATAAATCCTTTTTATCGGTCCCCTCTCACGTCATTACTTTGTCCGTGTCCACTGTAGCTTCGTCTATCGTGTTTGTCCGACTTAAAATAAGAGGTTCTCAATTTGTCTCTATCATCAATATGGAATGTAAGAAAAAATGCCAAGTCGATATATTTTTTAAGGTTCCGTACCTCAAAAGGAAAAAACGGAACCCTTATAGGATCAACGCGTAAAGATATCGAGTTGAAATTTAAACTGTATACGTATACCTATAGTCTCTTGCATTTGTGTAAAAGAAAAACTTCTCAGTTATCGTTTAAAAAAGTTAAAGCCGTTTATGTCGTAAAAAACCGCATCTTTTGACACTCACAAAAATCAAAACCTACAGGGTACTTTCCGTTGATACAGAACTATGAAATTTAGCGAGAAGCATTGTCCCAGAGTACACATATAGGAATAGATCTGAAAACTATTATTAAATTATATTGTACAATAATTTAAAACAAAAAAATAAGACCTCAAAATTCACAAAATATGGGTTCATAATTCAAAGTGAGTAAATCGTATCATGTAAGGTATCATATAAAAGAACTTCATTAGCACATGCTAAAACAGGTCTTTAATTATTTAGCAATGTGTAATTTTCGATGTATGACGAGAGAAGTGACAAAAAAACTTTTTTGTCGATGGTTATAGTACCTATACAGATTTTAACAACTTACTTCCCAATTTTGTGAAATTTTCTGGATTCGTACGGAACCCTCGATGTGCGAGCCTGACTCGCACTTGTCCGGTTTTTTTGTTTGTTTGTAATGTTGCGCGTTTACTCCGCCACTTATGAACCGATTTTAAGATTCATTTTTTGTTCAGTAAGTCATATTTTAGAAATGGTTTCATTTAAATTTTATTGAAATAGCCTTTGCCATTTTTGAAAAATCCTTACTAATCCGAACTAAATCCGAGAGTGTGTTCATTGCGTGGAGGGAGAATGGCTGGAGGAGTTACTAGCGTAAAGGGTGTGAGAAAAAAGATGTGCTATATTCACTTAGATAGCTACATATACGTTGTTATGATTTTGTCATATTTAGACTCTAACGAGTTTAGACTCTACTCTAAGTGAAAACCTGCTAAAAACGTAATGCTAATAGAAGTGATAGAAAATGGATAATAGTTCATAAATATATTGATTTATTTAAGCATCTCATCAAAAATTCAACAGTAGTTTTTGGCGCGAAAAATTTGTGTGACTATTACGTCTAGACCGTGCGTAACAGTCAGGCAAATAAAACGTATATGTACGCAAATAGAGACAAATAATATTAGTTTCGTCCTGTTCACACTTTGCACATCTCTCCGCCTCTTACTTTTGTAATTATTATTATTTAGCGCTCTGTCTAGTTTATCCTTTAACTATGGTTTATTGGTGTGGTCCTTTTTCACGCACCAACGGAGCAACGGATAAACTTGATTTTTAGCATGGACATATTTTGGAAAACAGAAATTGATATAAGCTACTTTTTATCCCGGTGAAATAAAAAGTTTCCATGGGATAGAACAAAAATTAAAATACCACGCGAGTGAAACCGCTGGCAAAAGCTAGTCATCAATAATGTAAAAACCGGACAAGTGCGAGTCAGGCTCGCACATCGAGGGTTCCGTACAAACACGTTGTTAAAATAATTAAAAACCTGTTTTAGCATGTGCTAATGAAGTTCTTTTATTTCATACCTTACATGATACGATTTACTCAATTTGAATTTTGAACCCATGTTTTGTGAATTTTGAGGCCCTAATTTTTGTGATTTAAATAAAAATGTAGTTTTTAGATTTATTCCTATATGTGTGTACTCTAGGACAATGATTCTCGCTAAATTTCAGAGTTCTATGTCAACGGGAAGTACCCTGTAGGTTTTGATTTTTGTGAGTGCGAAATATGCGGATTTTTACGATATTAACGGCTCTAACTTTTTTAAACGATAACTGCGAAGTTTTTCTTTTACACAACTGCAAGAGACCTATACGTTTACAGTTTAAATTTTAACACGATATCTTGACGCGTTCCCGAGATAAAGAGTCTTGAAATACACACAGACGGACAGACGGATAGACGCACAGACGGACAACAAAGTGATCCTATAAGGGTTCCGTTTTTTCCGTGGTTGAGGTACGGAACCCTAAAAATACTACGTTAATGACACATCGTACATTGATTCGTGCGAATTAATCAAATTCTGTACACGGTTGACGTCAGTTGTGTCATTTTTGATACACAATTATTTACTTAATGCTCGTTGGGTCATGATGAAATTGGCACAGAACCGAGACAAGTGATAAGAAAATACGGGTGTTCAAGAATAGAGGCCTATGCTCAGCAGCGGTGATTACAGAGTGGAAATGACTAGGTACGTCCAGCACCACATAAATCCTTTTTATCGGTTCTCTCTCACGTCATTACCTTGTCCGAGTCCACTGTAGCTCTTCGTCTATCGTTTTGGTTCGCTTGTTCTGCCAATTTGATTCCGGTTCCGTGCTATGGATATATCCAAAGAAAGATAAGTAATTTTACAAACTTCTTAGACCCAATTATAAAGGCGCCATTGTAAAAAATCAACGTAAAAAGTTTTCTCTCTATCGAATATAAATATAGTGACTGCCTCGCTGGCTCAGTGGTTAGTGACCCTGACTTCTGGTTCAAAGAGGCGTGAGTTCGATCCTCACCCAGGGCAAACATTTATGTGATGAACATAGGTGTTTGCTCTGTGTCTGGGTGTTACTTAGGTATTATCTATATAAGTATGTATTTAAAATATGTAAATGTAGTATATCAGTTTCTGGCAGCCATATCACAAGCTATGCTTAGTTGGGGTCAGATAGCGTGTGTAAGATGTCCCCTAATATTTATTTATTTATAGTGTAAAGAAACAGGACCATTCTAAATTGCTATTGTAATTACGATGGCGTCTTCATAATTGGGCATATTGTTGAAATATATTTAGTAATCAAAGACTAACATTAGTCACTGCTGTACATAGGCGTATTCAAAGGTGAATTTCCAATAAGACCGGTTGGTAGCGGTTTTCATCCAGCGCGATACTGTGGTCTTAATAAGATCATCCGTCCACCTTGTGCGTAGACGTCCTACGCTTTGTTTTAGCGGTACGTGGACAGTATGCTGGGTGTGAGTTTTGTCGTAAACATGGCGCGCTCTTCGGCGAGCGCGTAGGCATGTAATTAGTATGAACTTGTTGTGTTTCATAAACGCGCCGCTAGTGGCGCTGTACATTTCTTCATATAAATTACATACTTACGCGCTCACCGAAGAGCGCGTCATGTTTACGACAAAACTCACACTCAACATACTGCATTCGAAAATTTTACGGCCCTATGGCTAGCCATTCTTCAAGCTATATGCCCTGCTCTCTACCATTTTCACTTGCTAATCCGCAGGTCTGTGTTGGTAACTCATTTCTGATTCGATCTCGCAGAGAGACCAACCACGGTAGCTCAGCCCGGTTTACGAGTAGTAAAGTAACAAATAGAAATCTTCACGCTGCTGTTAAGATGAGACATCGGGTCGATAAACACGAAAACGAGTAATTTTGAATGCGCGATGTGAGAGGACCAATGATATTGATACAAATTTAAAAAACATCATAAATAAGGGAAAATATTGAAAAAAGTTATGAACCGGAAAAAAAAAATAAGTAATCGGTTTTAATAAAAAAATAACTTCTCACTAAAAATGTTTAATAATTCGAATGCTCAGAATTATCAGCGACAACACCCCATTATTTTTTAAGAATAAAATAGCCTGATCACTTTTCTATTTTACAGACCGAGAAGTTATTTTTTTTAATGTCTATCATAAGAGTAATTAATTAAAAACTCACTGCTGCCCGCCGCTCTGGCGCGATCTTGTCAAGCGCGACCGCGTAAAATTTGTCCGAGCCAAGGGGCGAGGTACTCGATTTTGAAACAATCAATCAAGTTTATCAATGCGTCACCTTAAGCGAGCTGTACCCAGGATTGGGTTATCCGCAGCTTGTAGCACACAGCCGCCAAGAAGTTTGATTCGGCTTATTCCAAAACAACGTATCTTTTCTTCAGGATATATCATTCAAGTAATGTTACGATATTGAATGGAGACGCAATAAAAGGTATTATCGGGTTCGCAAAGGTTTTATGGATCAGGCAGGGGGTTGTTAGGCTGTAATGGAACACGTGGTAATAACTTCCGATCAATCTCTTTGTTTTTATTGAGCTGGTAATCTTGTATGTACCTACTTGTAATCGCTAATATCAAAATTCGATAAGCTTGAAAAGCCTTAAAATTAGGTACAATTTTTTGCTAAAATGCGTTATAATACGCATACCCCTGAAAGGATGCTAATTGATTAACAATAACCCTGTATAGATTGGTGAATATACCTACTTTTCTACTAACTTCCTTTGGCGGCTTCAACATCGAACTGTGGTTGGCAAGATTTGATGTAAAGTTGAGCCGCTCCGGCTCAAAATGAGCTTATTCGAACTTGTATATAGAATTACTCTCGAGCGATATAACTGTACATATAAATCTCTGTTTGCCGTTCACAAAGAGAACCTTTCAACATCTAGTTTTTTTTTTACCGAAAAATCGGTTCTCTGACAGATTATTAAAAATAATGTACTGATAAAGGACAAACAGTGATTTCTATATACAGTTACTTATATCGTTTTAAGTTATTAACATCAAGACTTGCCCACCACATTGCTTCCAACCGGTCAATTATAAATCTATAAGAGAAGTCTATGTTTAAGAGTAAGCATCCGCCTGCTGATATGATAATAGCATAGATAATATTAAACATATATGAAAAGAAATAGTTTGAGCAACCTAACTGAAATTCTGTGCCAAGACTGACTAGGTATAAATAGCGCACATCGCAGTACAC
The DNA here is from genome assembly GCA_949316475.1 of Hypomecis punctinalis. NCBI lineage: Eukaryota > Metazoa > Arthropoda > Insecta > Lepidoptera > Geometridae > Hypomecis > Hypomecis punctinalis. Next base: position 4,112,430 of record OX438808.1, read on the forward strand.
TTTAGGATCTATGCACCAGAGAAACTACGTCTCCATTCTCGAACGCTCGAAATCACGTAAGTCGCTCTTACTCTCATGATATTCCGTACAAGAGAGACAGGGACTACCATAGTCTCTACAATGGAGTGAAAAACTGCCCGCAGAGTGACGGTGCGAACTTAAGGGTACTTTACCAACGCTGCGCCTTTCCACGCGCACTTCATTAGAGCGCCTTTACTGGCGGCAGCATAATGAAGTCACACCACACGAGCATTTATCAAAGAAAAAAGTTGTGCTACTTGCTTTGAACATGGTCTATTCATGAACATCTTAATTATACATATGACACTGTCATTGTAAGTAAGTTCATGTAAGCCGAGTGGGTAGCCCTGGTGTCGGAGTTTCTAAGTCACCTGAAGGTCCTACATGGCTAAACGGTTTAATCCACAGAGGCCTTCAATTTAACGTCATCCGAGCCACGATAACTCTCAATAGTAAATGTTACCCGCGCTCGCCCATCTGAATACTGACCGTACTGAACGTTGCTTAACTTCGATGATCGCCAACTAACACCTAGTCAAACTACACGATGACGCTGTGAGAAATATTAGAGTTAATAGCGTAGTTTGATTTTAAGCATTTGCTATTTTTTAAATTGTTATAGGACTATCTGCTTGATCTGTACTACGCCGACAACTAATTAAGACCATCAATAAGAATGACTATTACGAGTATGGGCCAACTTGGAATCCGTAAAAATATCAGCTGTTTCATACATTTTGTCGATTCCATTTTGTATGGAAGTATAGTAAAAGAGAAATGATTTTAATTTTAATGTGTATCTCACACTGGGTTTATCTCAAAGAGTTATTTTTGACCGGCGAACCACCGGAGGTACTCAATTCGACGCGTATGAATATATATTTTTTATATTAGAATTACGATTTCAATAAGTCTTTTTTTATTGAAAAGTGTATACTTCGAAATTAGTCCCATTTAAATTTTGTAGAAATCAGCTAAGCCATTTTTGATAAATCAACAATAATGTGAAAAATGCTACATCGGCCCGTGCGGAATATTGGCGTATTCTGTACACGGGAAAGTAGGTCATGCTATTTTTTGCAAAAAATAATTATTGTGAAAAACATTTCAAAAATTCGTCAAATGCAGGACTCGGACCTCGCGTCTTCGGATCACCAGCCCCACGCTCTGCCAACTGCGAGGACAGATGATTTTATAAGATCACAGCAGTACACTGGATGTAAGCCGATTCCGATCGGTCTTACTGAAGATCCATAAAAGAGACCTATGTTGAGCAGTAGACGTCCTATGGCTGGTGGATGTATTATACACACGCTTTCAAAAAGTAGCGTGCGCACGATTGCTTACGCACATTACTAACTCTAAAAGGAGATAATAAACCATCAAAAGAAATGACAATTTGACTAGACAGTCTTGCCTAGAGTCTATATTTCTTAATAGTACAGACAGTACCTGTCAATGTCATACTTTGTGGGCATGCCGATTAGTGATGGGCGACGAATGATCGTGACCACAGAGTATTAGATAGAGTTTTAGTTAAAATATCGATAGTTTATACTGACGATATTTTACTCGTAAATATAACTTAATTTATCATTAATTTTATTGTATATTTTAATATCATAACTTTTTTACATGTGTAATTAAATTAAACCCAATTATATGTTACATTAGCATCGATAATAGTGAAAAACGTCGATAAATACTATCGTTACATTATTATGACTATTTTAATGTCATAACATTATTTACATGTGTAAATACTTCTTAAATAATAGTAAGAAAATAAAATACAATTTCTTACCTTCAACTAACCATTCGATTTTATAACAACATTGTTTGAAAATCGATTTTTTTCCACCACTATCTCAACTCTAAAAATGTCAATCTTCTATGTCAATATTGTCAATGTCACTAACGCAGAGATCAAGTTAAATTTTATAGAGTATAGGCAGTTTCGATTCGACAGTTGGTTTTCGCCACGCGGCAAAAATCGTGCGAAAATCTTTCTTTCATGTAAACCCCTCATATGAGAAAAATAAAAGAAAAACTGTACAAAAATTACCCTTAATACGAATTTAAACGCACAAACTCCAAATAATGTGACAGTATGGAAACAATGGTCTCCCGCAGACGCAGCGGGTGAATTTCATTATACGCTGAAAGGGGCCTATCTCCGTCCTTTCACTCCATCCATTGTGGGCCAGCCTTTTGTTCTGCTTAATTCACACACCTGCTGTGCGTCCGTTCCGTTGATTATTAATTAATAATATGGATTAAAGAAAACATTTTTGTCGACAAAATAAGGTAAATCTTTTGTAGTGAAGATATAGTGCAGTCAGCTTGTTTTGCGTAATACGCTGTAATTATGAATTAAAGTCATAATCTCTCACAATTTCTGCGTTTCTCCAAAAAACGTGACTACAATAAGCAAGGCGTATAAAGATTGATTCAGACTCGCGCGGGAGCGCGCGGACTCATATCGTGAGAATTGGGCAATATGAAATCTAACTACTGATTACTAACTACGATGACATATTTTAGTCAGCTATCATGATTAATAAAAGAGAGTTATTTGTAAATTACATAAACTAGTCGTCGAAGTAGTTAAATATTTTGATTACTAACTAATAATTGTAGTTGCAATCACGATTACTTTTTTAGCTACTAACTTTTAAAAACATACTAATTTCAACCTCAGTCCAATATAAAGAGTTGGAATATTGTTTTATTGTTGGAAAGTTTATTTTTACAACGGCTCACCTCTCAAATTAAACTTGAAAGCCCCTTACTTGATATTGGTGACGGCACACCTGAGAAATTTGGTGCTGGCCAGCTATACCAGCCTTTTAGTCCACAGCAGGACGTAAGCCTACCCACGAAGAGTGATTGGGCCATATCCACCACGCTGGCCCAATGCGGGTTGGTGGATTCACATACGCCATCGAATTGCTTCTACGGACGCATGCAGGTTGCCTCACGATGTTTTCCTTCACCGAATATTTATTCTAGTGTGTATCCCACTCTTATTTCAATATATAGAAATTGTAGTTGATAGAACATTATTATCATCATCATTTTCGATATTTTATTCCTTCTTTTTCGATTGAAATTTCAGTTTTGACTATCTTTAAATTTTACTAAAAGTCTGATTATCGACGTATTTATTTTATTGATATCTTTTGTCAACTGTGAATGAAATGTCTGCAACATTGTTGGTTCTGTAACGCTTACCAAAAACGCTCAAGATATATAGCACTTCAAACCTGAAGAGATTTCATAACTAGGTGGACGGTGGAAACTAAATATTACCCAAAGAACACCCAGGTGGACAAAGGTGAGATGTTGTGAAAAAAAAATTCCACGGTTCACCCAGGTGGTCTGAGGAGGTGGACAGTAGGTAAGAACTGGTCTAGTGGTAGTTAAGGTTACACGAAGCTGACTACATGTAGTTATGATTGCATGCAACCATAACTACATAGAGTTAACTACTTTTTGTAGTAGTTAACTCTATGAACCTGATTACAAAATAGTAGTTAACAGCGCCCAACTCTGTCGCATAGCATCGATTGCGGTACGGAAATTGTACTGAGATATTGAATAAATGCTTCATAAATTCCGAATCACATTGAATTGGCTTTCTTTGCCGCAGCAACTCAGCTGAAGTCATAATTATCTTAACTAAAAGCCTCAAAGCAAGCAAAACAAACAAATTCAAGGTAGAACCAAATTTAATAAGCTTTCATGCATTCCTTCACAACTCCAAACAAAATGTAGCCAACATTAACAGTTAGTAAGTATAAATTTGCGAATAAACAAAGCCGCAGGTGCGTTGAGACGAAACGCAGAATACCAGCTATAGGTAACGCATCACACTTTTCCCCGTACTAAAGTACACCTAATGTTTTAGTCACAAATGATTTAGTCAAATATGTCTTACGTTGCATAAGCTTTTCCCATTTTGATTCTCATTCATTTAAAAATTAGTCAAATCAACTAGTTTGTACTTTTGATTGTAAATTTTGCTGTAAGTATTGAAAAGAATGCAAATTAATAAGTACAAAGCTCAGCAAGACAGCAAACTATGGAAACCGGTCACAGGATGCCCAAGATACAGGCTTTGCCTAGTTTGGGGCCCGTTAGCACTACATTGTAGTAGTAAATTCTTTAATGTTAAATAAATATATTTGATTTGATTTATATTATACCTGAGTACCTAATTTTTAAATAAATTTATCTAAATGGTGTCAAGTTATTTAATTTGTTAGATTTGAATACTAAAACACAAGAGTTTATTAATTCAAATATGTAACGGGTATTTATCGATGTACTAATTTTATGGAAAAAAACAGATCTGCAATAGCTTTTGTTCTAAAATAACATGTAACGAAAGCACAAATATGTACATATTGGAATAGATGAAAAATAAAAAACATTTTAGTTTTGAAACGTGAGGTGATAAACCAAATCTCAAAAATGCATAGTGAAAATACAAGCATACACAATTATGTATGATTCAAAATTATGTCCATGTGTTAAAAATGCCATTTTGTGCCAAGTGACTCTACTGAGGCAAATCATTATTTTCAAAAACTACCACTTCATTAAAACTCGCGTGAGAATACATTATATTAGATAAAATACCGGTTTTAACTCACGTATGATATACGGCCGGGCCGCTGTGAAACCCGACCGGTTTCGGAGTAAAATTAGTACTCCTTCTTCATCAGGGAATACGCGCACTCCCGTCGCCAGGCGCACGCGCAGTAACATTCGCGACGGCGGCTCGCCCGGCGATAGCTCGCGCCTCACGCGCCTCTGCTCGCGCCGCCCTCGCCGAAAGCGCTCTGCGATTTGCTTCAGGAGCTTGGTGGTGTTCTTCCGTTTCGTCTTCTGATGACCCTCCGTTTCTCAAGCAATTCGTGTCCATACAAAAAACAAAGCTTACGTCGTGGCGACGGGAGTGCGCGTATTCTCTGATGAAGAAGGAGTACTAATTTTACTCCGAAACCGGTCGGGTTTCACAGCGGCCTGGCCTTATATCATACGTGAGTTAAAACCGGTATTTTATCTAATTTCAAAGACTAGTTTGGTACCTTGGTACCATTACATTATCTTTCCAACATATTGATTACCTACTTGTTTATGCTACTATTTATAAGCTCTATTTGTGGAACTCTTTCCTATAAGCTCTATTTGTGGAATCTAGAGCCAGAAGTGTAATCTGTGGAAGAAATTAAACTCAAACAATACACCGTCCACGCATAAATAATTCTCTCTTTCATTTGAGCGCAGCCAGCGTAATAAACTGGATACAGTAAGGCCTCAGAGGTAATAGTATATTACACTGCAGGACGTAGGTATATCCATGAAGGGTGATTGGACCATATCCACCACGCTGGCCCAGTTCTGGTTGGTGGTTTTACATATGCCATCGAATTTCTTTTACGGAATATGCAGGTTGTCTCACGATGTTTTCCTTCACCGCAAAGCCTGTGGTGTGAAAATCCGTACTAAAATACAAAGAATTAATTGATATGAGACCGGGATTTGAACTCACTACCTCACGATTGTAAGGCGGGTCAATACCACTGGACCACCACGACTTCCTTATATATGAAACCCTGGAATAGTTTGGGACGTAGTTTTGTAGCCTGTCATAAGTCTAAAAAAGTCACTCATAGTTACACAAATACATAGACGTCTTCTCTGTCATCAAAATAATATCATTGTAGTCAGGTCTTGCACTTCTTGCAGCCTGGTATAATGTTTCTAGTTATAAGCTACGCGTGAAGAACATTTTTTACTAAGTCATACGGGGGAAAATAGTTATATTATACCTACTACCGGGGTCATACCTAGATCGCTGTAAAAATATATATTTTTTTTAGTTATAAATATTGACTTCACACTGCTACTCGGTTTTTTTACACAACCCAACATTTTAAATCTTCTTCTATTTACACGAAAAATTAATTAAGGGCCTTGTCGTTGAAACTATTAAGCTATTGCAGAAGCCTTTAACAAATTCTGACAAGAGCCTGGAGGCATCCATGCTCTTTTATAAATACTTATTTTAACATTCCTAAGTTGTGAAATCGATAAATAAACTACTGCCATCAAAAGTAAACAGACAAGCTCGTAACTTTAAGCTAGATATGGTCAAACGCATATGCAGTGCGCGGGCGTCCGTTGTCGGGGGCGTGCGTATTCCCTGAAGAAAGAGTACTAACTACTCTGAAACCGGTCGGACGCATAGCGGCCCGACCGCTCAAATAATCGTGAGTTGTATCCGGTGTTCATATAAATTTTAATGGTCAAACGCTCAACGATTTAAGCACAAACTTACTGAATTAAATTACGTCTAAACATTCTAGAGCCGTATTTGAATCAATAACCGTCGGCATCATTTCAAGGTCCACAAATTTTAATATAGCAATCCTCTACACAAGAGCTCATACCTAAACGTCGTTGGCTACAAATCGTGCGTGAATTCCCCTTTTCGCGTCCAATGAGTAAGAAATACTGATAACGCTGAACGTTGAGTTACGTATTGATTCGGGAAATCGTGATACTGCTTGGTTCTGAACGGTGGTCTGATATCAGCAGGCTTTTGCTGTGTTTAAGCTGGTATTTTTTTTAAAAGATGGATTTCGAACATCATCTCTTAAATTTTGGTGTCTGTCATAGTTAACAAAAACATGAAAATAATCCTTAAAAAACTATGTAGCGACAAAAAAATGCCAAATCGATGGTATGTAATGTAAGATATTATTAGGTATATGTAATTATGTTTTTTTTTCGAATAGGTTCGCGTTTGACTACACACTGCCTGATGTTAAGCAGATGTGCGGTCTAGGGTGTAGCACGCTTACCTATAAGATATCTATTTACTCGGGATTTGAAGACGTAACGTTGTACTTTAACGGGAAGACAGACCCAGGCAAAGCGTTCCAAAGTTGCCCGTTGGCCAGCGTTGAGAGTGGTAGTGTTTAGTGCTTCGCCTCCGCAATTAACAGTGCAACACAGAATTCGCCTTCCGCCTTCCAGCGGTTGGGTCGAGTCTCGTACGAGACTCCACCCCACTGCCAGCGAAGCGCGCACCGCGAAAACGTCCACCACGTCGCGTCGCCACGTGTGAACCTTGCACTCCGCCGGTCTAGGCGTTGAGAGCAGGGTCGCGCGCGCCGCCGCCACCCACGCGCAGGAATTCTGCGCCCCGCTGCCCTCCTCTCCGCTGCCCGCTGTCCATATCGGACGGTTGTCCAGCGAGAGGCCGCGCGGGTCAATCCAGCCGCCAACCGCCGTGGTTTCACCCACAGCCGCCAACGGCTCTGATTCACACGGATAAAGAAATAAAACCGTGAGTTAGTACCGGCCGCCAACGACACTGATTCACCCCGGCCGCCAATGGCCGTGATACCACCCGGCTGCTAATAGCCGTAAACCACGTAAAATTCCAACCGCCAAGTTCGTGGAATCGACCAAAAAAATTTGGTCCCGCGGTCCGTGCGGCTCAAGCTGTCAAGTACCTTGACGCGGCTCAAAAAGTGGGTGCTGCCATCCGTGCAGCCTAAGCCTCCAGAAAGTTTGACTCGGCCCAAAAAGTTGGCCGCAGTTATAACTATAGAATAGAATACCAGTGTCCGAGCCTTAAGGGTCGACGGGCAGTTTACTGTGCGACATACGCCGCCCTCTCCGTTAAGCGTCCCTTTGAGCTGATCAGGTTAGCTGGGCCTTCACCGGTTTCGCCGGTGATCTCACTTGGCTGGCCTTGTATCGCCGTGGGGCGTGGAGTGGTGGTAGTGTGGGATGCACCACTGCTAAATTACGGAAATGTCGACCTCGGAGGAGGACGGGAAGACAGGACAACCAGCATCACCTGCGCTACAAGATTCGCCGGCACCAACGCTGCGCGACCGATTACAAGATGAGCACCTGGTAGTCAGCAGGGACCTCTTCGACCCAGAGAGGTCTACAATCATGCCGGCAACACTTGCGTCACGCAGCGTACCGCGAGCCCAAGCATGGACAGCAAGCGGCATATTTCGGGGTGTCGCCAGCTCCTTAGCGAATTCCGGACGGAAGGGCCTGCGCCGCGCGACACCATTGTCTAGCGTTGCCAGGAAGAAGCGACTGAAGGGCTCGCCTGACGCCAAGCACGAAGAAAAGAAGCCACGGAAGGAGTCGGAGACACCACCGCCGAACCCACAACAATCGCAATCAAAGATTCCCGTGCCTGTGGTGCGCGTCGTGCATCGCGACGCACTACAGGCCGCTGCACCGCGACCACGACGCGCACCACGTCACCAACCGGAGCCGACGGGTGTCGTAGACATACCGATACCCGCCCCGAGGGCGATTCAACCACCACCGGAGCAGAAAGCTCGCGCCGGACCGAGCCGAGAAATCCCTGGTGTTCCTCACCAGGGATTTCTCGGAGACCTCCCGTTACCACCACCGCTGACCATGCCGACCTCATCATCGTCTACCTCATTAAAGGCGATGTCAATGACGCCGACTCGCCCAGTGGTACAATTACAAGAACCCAACAGGCTCCTTTCGATGGATCGAAAACCGAACCGGACCTCAGAACAACCGGAGGCTAAACCTACAGAGCAACCTCAATCCCAACGTGAAGCTACGTCATATGCGGCACTGGAGTCGGTGCCAATGGATGCTGCACCCATGCCCAGCCCGCCATCGCCACCGCCGGCGGCGGCCGCTGCATATGCGGCGGCGCTAGCCACGCCGCCACCACTGCCGCGAATGTCACCACGTACATCGCCACGTATGTCGCCACAGCCGAGAGTAAACATACCGCCAGCGTGCGCTGCTGCGCCAGCACAAAGGAACGTGCGCATGGGCAAACATCCAGCCATCATCGTCGATGTATTCCCCGAGTGGCACGTCCACCTGGCAGCATTAAAAGCCAGGTTGGGCCATGCACCGAATGCCCGCCCGCTAGATAAGGGCATTATATTCCACCCAAAGACGCCGGAGGAATACCGAACGGTGCAAAAATACATGACGGAGTTAGATGAGAAGCCCGGGGCCCCACACTGGCACTGTTATTCGATGGACCAGGACAAGCCACAGAAAGTGGCACTATGGGGTCTACCTGCAGATACGGATCCAGCGACAATCGTGGGGGCCCTTAAGGACTTGGGGTTCCCGGCGATATTCGCAAAGGACCTCCCCAGAAGACGGGCTACCCAAAAGGTGGTCTACCATATACAACTGGAACCTATGGGAAGGGACCTGTTGGACAAACTATATACGACAACAGAGGTCCTCAATATGCCGCGGGTGGTTATAGAGGCGTGGCGCGGGACATCCACCGTCCCGCAATGCCATAGGTGCCAACTGTTCGGACACGCGAGCACCAACTGCCACCGACCGCAGAAGTGCGTGAGATGCGCTGGTCCGCATTTCGGCAAAGACTGCCCGAGAGACCTCACGACGCCAGCCACTTGTGCCAATTGCCAAGGAAGGCACCCAGCGAACAGCCGCACGTGCGCGGTATTCAGGGCTGAAGCCAGGAAACGCAAAATTAAGATTCCTGGCGACCACCGCCCACCTATACAAGAAGACCGCACACAGACGCAGAGGCTCAGCTCCCATCAGAGAGGGGCACCAATGGCTGGACCGCAGAGGGGGGCAGCTCGCCCCCAACCGATGCCACAACCTGGTGGCAGCAGGGGACTACCGCCTGGGTGGAACTGGCCGCCGGCACAAGTGGCGCCAACGACATTGGCACCTCCAGCTAACATGCCAACAGAAAAAAGAGGCACCCAGACAATCACAAGGGGTAGGAGCAGAAGTAGGAGGGGCAGAGCGCAAACCCCTCTGGCGGCATCGACTCCAATCCCACAGACGGGGGGGCTACCAATTTTCAATCCCTTCGCCCCTTTGGCCTTATTCGCGTCAGAGGACGAGAACGCCCTCCCTCCAACCACCACAGCCAACCGGCCCAAAAAGGCGAAAAAGAAAGCGCCGAAAAAGAAGCCAACCAAGGCAGATCAAAGGCATGCCACACAACCAGCGACCCAACCCGGGATGGAGGAGACCCCCGGTCCCTCCACGGCGGGACCCCCGCCGCCACCGCCACCACCACCAGCAGTAGCTGCAGCGCCAAGGGCCGTTGACATACCGGCACCAGCGTCTCACCCTCAACCACAGCCTAGAGCCACCACCACCAATGAGGAGGGGCCCAGACCTCCGATTCCTCCAAAGAAGACGGCCCCTAGGAGAAGGAGGCGGGCTACATCAGCGCCACCGTCACCGACAGAAGAGAGGGTAGGCCGGCAGGGGGTGAGGGTCCGATTTGCCCAAGCCCCTCAGGCCGTTCGCCCAACCGCACAAACCAATCAACCCCGCCATGCTCCGCCGGCGGCGGTGCTAATGAGACAGGCTCCAGGCGGGTGGCAACCTTGGCCACCATCACAGCAGAGCCAGCCAATCATCTATGGACCTCCTGGCCTCACAGGCCCGAGGCTCAGACTACCGCAACCACAAGCCCAACCTCGGGCTTACCCCCGCATCATTACGGCGGGGACACCGGCGAATGCCCAACGCGGGGAGCCCATCTGCGCAATGATGGGTGCCCTGGTGGGCCTACTTGCCGCCATCGCATCCGGCGAAGATCTCCGGGAAGCGGCGATGCGCGGATTGGCCACTATTCAAGGACTCTATTATGGATAGTCGCCATCTGCGCATACTATACTGGAACGCCGGGGGGATAAGGAATAAGATCCCGGCGCTTCGTCTTCTCGCCCGGTCGCAGGACATACACATAGTCCTCCTGGGCGAGACCAAGCTAACACCGAAGCAGGAGTTGGGGATGTCGGGCTACTTCGTGTATCGCCGGGATGAAGTCTCTCCCCGGGGCCCGGCTTATCGTGGAACGGCGGCCCTGGTGAGGAGGGACGTAATACACGAAGAGCTTGAGCATCCTAAATTCAAGCAGATAAGAACCACCGGAGTCAGAGTACGGGTGGCAGGACGCGAAACAAATATCTTCGCGGGCTACCGCCCTCCGGTGAACGCACCCTTGACCGCAGAAGATCTTGACGCCATCTTCGCCGAAAAGTACCCAACGCTACTTGCGGCCGACCTCAACGCCAAACACGTGTCGTGGGGGTCGCATAGCAACACAGCGCAGGGGAAGAGGCTGATGCACGCCACGGAAACCAGGGGAATCACCGTGGTGGGACCGGACTCACCATCTCACGTACCGACGAACCCGCACCATAGGGCCGACGTACTGGATATCGTGCTGCACAAGGGGATCGATGCGCCATTGCTCGTGGAGGTAATTTACGACCTAGACGAGCCGCATCTTCCCTTGCTGATCACAATCGGAGGGCCGACGTCCTGTGCTCGACCTCGATTCGTCCGATTCAAGACGGACTGGTCTAAGTTCCAGAGAGAACTCCAATCGCTGACAGTCGGGAAGCTGAGCACCGCAGAAGAGGTGGAAGAATGCGCGTGCTCGCTGACCAAGGCGATTGTAGCGGCGAAGGACTCAGCCACCACGGAGTTGCCACGAACAGCATGGCGCGAAGAGCTGCCTTCGAACCTAAGAGCGGTACGCAACGAGAAGCGGAAACTCAGACAGCTGTGGGCCCACACACGCTGTCCAAGGACGAAGAGGCAGTTGAACGCCATAACAGAGAGATTCGCAGAGTTGGTAAGGGTCTGGAGGGGCACCACCTGGGACGCACACATAGCCCAGTGTGAAGAGGACAAGACCAACCTGTACAGTCTCAACCGCCACCTGACCCAGGCTAAAGCGTCAGTTTGCCCACTGCTAGACAGCACAGGGCAGCGGCGTTATTCAGCCTTAGAGAGGGCAGAGCTCCTAGCTGACCATTTGGAAGGTCAGTTCAAGCTGCACCCGGTCCCAGTTGAAGCCTCAGACGACGTCAGGGAACATCACCAGCGAATCGCACGGGAGGTGTCAGAATTCCTACGGTCCCCGGCTACACCATTGGGAGGGGAGGACTTTATATCCCCAATGGAGGTGGTCCGAGCCGCGAGGAGACTTAATGTGAAGAAGGCACCGGGTCATGACGGGATCTCCAACGCCGCCCTTCGGAGGATGCCAGCGAAGGGCTTAGTCTGTCTGACCCGGTTATTCAACGGAATTCTGAGAACAGGACACTTCCCTACGAATTGGAAGACTGGAAAGGTGATCGTTCTACCGAAGCCCGGCAAGGATAGAAGGCAACCGTCCAGTTACCGACCAATAACGCTGCTGCCACACGTGTCAAAGCTGTTCGAGCGTTTGATGTTGCGGAGATTGCGCCCCCACTTCACACCAAGGGAGGAGCAATACGGATTCCGAGCACATCACTCCACCACGCTCCAGCTGACGCGAGTGCTGCACCACCTAACCAGCGAGTTGAACCGAGGACGACACTCTGTGGCCGTCTTCTTAGACGTCGAGAAGGCCTTTGATCGGGTGTGGCACGAGGGCCTTATCCATAAGTTGATGCGCACCACGGCGCCACCCGCGCTAGTCCGAGTCGCGGCGTCATCCCTTGAAGGCCGCCAGTTCTACGTGTCCGTCGAGGACGTCAGCTCCGGACACAGAAGAATTGCTGCGGGAGTTCCTCAGGGGAGTTGCACATCACCATTCTACTATGCCATATATACGGACGACATACCGATCCTGGAAGACCTCAGGCCTGGAGAACGGGGAGTCGTCCTCGCCCTCTTCGCGGACGACAGCGCTTACATAGCGTCGTCCAGGAGCGACAGAATAGCCGCTGGCAGGATCCAACGAGTCCTAAACATCCTGCCAGAATGGCTCGATAAGTGGAGGATTGCCGTCAACGTGGGTAAGACGGCAGCGCTGCTGACCGGTAACACAACAAGACGACCAATATCGATAAAGCCACTGCAGCTTAGAGGACAAGACATCGCGTGGGAAAACAACTGCAAGTACCTGGGTGTCTACATCGACCGGACCCTTCGCATGAGCTCGCAGACCTTGCACGCCGTTCACCAGGCGAAGGCTGCTCGAGCTCTGCTGCGGCCCGTGCTGAGCTCTAAGCTGCCACTGAAAACCAAGGTGTCGATTTACAAGACCTACATTCGTTCCCGGCTGACTTACGCAGCGCCCGCTTGGTACGCGCTCTGCTCAGCCAGCCAGAAGAAAAAGATGCAAGTGGTGCAAAACGTCGCTCTGCGGATGATCTCAGGAGCCGGCCGGTACGTTCGCAATGACGTTATCGCCCGGGACGTGCGAATCGAAACGGTGGGGGAGTTCGTGGCTCGTCTGTCACGCGGCATGTTTGACCGCGCAGACAATGGGCCACACCCCCACCTGAACAACATTGCGCCGCTTCATGCACGCCCTCCTGACGAACGTACATGGCGTGCCCTCCCTAGAGATCTCCTCCTGGCTGGCTCGGACACATGGCAGAACTCTGAGGAACCAAGCGCCATCCAGAAAAGAGATGAGGCCCAAACTAAGAAGAAGAAAGTACCACCAAGCCAAAGAATGGCCACCCCATTACAACCAAGCCAAGATGTGGCCAACGATGGCCATACAAGTGGCTAGCGAGGGTGCTGAGAGAAACCGCCCGTCCTCGCGGACGGGAAGGGTACTCGCACCCTCCCAACATTGCCCCTCAGCTAGATAGCTGAGGCGTCCAGCCGCCGAAGAGAGCGAAAGCTCGAGTCGGCATCCTTACCCTCGCCAAACACGGGGGGGGAAGAACCCGAATGATGATGTTCCACATTCTGGCAGTTCGTATGAGAAATGAGGATTCGAAACGCTTGGTTCTAACGCGCGGAATGTCCACCATAAAAGGGTGGCGCTTTGGTCGCGTCTGTCTAGCCGTACGATAGAAGAAAGGGGCAGGGGGGACCAGGTTGTGCAACTCCTGGGCACACTCTCCGGAGCGTATCCGGTGAAAGGCCGACAAACACGCTACCTTGTATCATATAATAAAGAAATCTAGCAACGGTTTACAAGATTCCTCCACAGTTTGAGGACCAATAATAATTTGGGTGTTGTTGGCGATCTCTTTATTGTATTTTTATGTAAATACTTTTCCGTAAACTTTGTTTTTTTTATGCTATTTTAAATGAGTAGAATGTTTTAGTTTTCTTTTGTTCTTCCTGTCTCCACTTCTGCTTTACATTCAATACAGTGATGGTTTTTTTTGTGCTCGTTTTCTTATAATTATTAGCTGTAGTTATTGTCCTCTACAGGTGTACCTAAATAAGTACAAATCAATAAATGAGTAAAATAGTTTTGATAAATTATCGCTTGTAAAATATTTACTTTGGTTCAGCAATTTTGAATAATTTACAAAAAAATACAAGAATTTATCAAAACATGCTACTTTTAGAACGATTTGTTCAGATACCTTCTGTGTCCTGTAAGAAGGCTCACTTCTTTTTCTCAGTTTGAATTTTACAAAACCGGTAGGCACTAAGTTATGTCGTCGTCAAACAATATTGTTTTTTTAACGTTTGCTGTAAAACGGATATGAGTAGATAAACTAAAGGCTCAGAAAACAGTTAGTATAGTTAAATATTAAAATACGAGTACTTACAAAAGAAAAGAAATAAATTAAGAGCAAAAATCTTTTTAAAAAAAGCTTCTTAAATAGAAGCTTTTTTAAATAGACGCTCTAAAAAGAAGGAAATAATTTTTTCCTTAAAATTTTTAATTATCAACTTATAATCTCATTATATACAATTTATAAGATCATAAAAGCTTCAAAATTGAGTTTTAAAATTCCACCTGAACACACATACTTACATACATACATTGCAAGTAAGTAAGTAAGCTCGTATAGGCCGGGTGCCTAGCCCTGGTGTCAGAGTTTTTAGGCCGCCTAAAGGCCTTTGGCATGGTTAAACGGTTAAAACCACCGGGACCTACAATTTTACATTGCAAGTTAAATAAGAGCTTTTAAAAAACGTACCTACAGTCGACTTGAAACCCTCCTATTTTGAAGCCGTTTAAAAATCTTAGCTAAAACAGTAAAATGCAGTTCAAACTCTCACCAATCCATGCCGCAAAGTGGCTGAATTACAAAGGAAATTTCTGTAGAAGCTGAATATTTGAGCGTTCAGTGGCCGCGGCCAGGTTCTCGAGTTCCTAAGTATGATTGGATTTCTCGACCGCTGAGCCGTGCCAGCGTAAACTTTCCCTTAGTGGAGATTTTGTTCTCCATCGAACTGTAATAAGCTTGATATTTCAGAAGATGCTTAGAGGAATTATTCGGTAAAGTAAAACTTAAAAAAATCGGTTGACTACGAGTCGGACTCGGGCACGAAGGGTTCTGAAGCATTATTTATACGTTGTTTGTTCTCTATTGAAATGTAATAGGCTTGATATTACAGAAGACGCTTATACCAATTGATTGCCTCGGTGGCTCAGTGGTTAGTGACCCTGACTTCTGGGTCAAAAAGGCGTGGGTTCGATCCCCATCCAGGGCAAACATGTATGTGATGAACGTAGGTGTTTGCTCTGTGTCTGGGTGTTATTTAGGTACTATCTATATAAGTATGTATTTAAAAATATGTATATGTAGTATATCAGTATCTGGCAACCATATCACAAGCTTTGTTTAGTTTTGTGGTGTGTAAGATGTCCCCTAATATTTATTTATTTATTTTTATAATTATTATTCGGTAAAGTAAAACTTTAGAAAATAGGTTAAGTACAAGGCGAACTCGCGCACGATGGGTTCCGAACCATTATTTATACGTTGTATGGGAAACCCATTCCCCCTGATTTGTCATATTTTAATTTAATGTATTTTAGAATTGAATTAATATTAATTCTATGAATTTCTATTTTATTTTGTTATATAATTGTAGTGTGCATAATATGTAATTTATAAATAGTTTATTTTTGTAGTTATTACTTTATATCCTGTTAAAAACGTATTAAATAAATTACAATCAAATGTAAATAGAACTAAATATTCTAGCATTTACCTGTTGCATTAATATCGAGCAAAAAACCGCAAAAACATCAAATTTGTCGTAAGGGCGCCTAAATTATTATGTTCTATTCTGTTTTTAGTTCTTATTTGTTGTTATAGCGCCAACAGACATATAACATATCTCTGAAAATTTCAACTGCATAGTGTTTAACTATCAGGGTTCATAAGATACTATCTCGATGAACGACAGACATATGAACAATGGAGTCTTAGTAAAAGGGTTTTGTTTTGACTTTTTGGGTCCGGAGCCCTAAAAATAACATCAAAAAAGTAATTTCGTACAGGCCAGACTATTGTATCTAAGTTTTCAAATCACCTGAAGGGTTCAGCCAACGGTTAAAAAATTAGAACTTAGAAGGTGCCATCCGAGGTATGATAGCACTCAGATGTAAATACCGCCCGCGGTCACCCATCCGAAGACTGGACGTTCCTGGGTCGTGCCGACCCTTATTTCGTGACCATAATGTGACCATAATGTTGTTCCTTAAGCTAATTTTACTTAAATAAACTAGATTATTATTATTACTTAAGATATTTAAATACATGCATTAATTAAAATTTGTTATTAATTAAATGAATTAAAATTAAATCGAATTAGGTACATATTGTAGGGTTTATTATAAAAGTTTTATTTTTAAAGTTAAGCACAAACATTGTTTTCTCCTTCGTATTTAGCTAGTTGTGAAGCACTAGCTTCCACGGTAGGATTCCCTGTGTTTGTGGAAGCTATTTCTCTTCAGGGATGATTTGAAATAGGGGGTTAGTAGGAGTGAATGTTTAAAAGTGTAATTGCTGGTGAGTATGTGCAAGAGTTGTATGATCACAACAATAATTATTATATAATAGTTCGTGTCAACGTTTTCAGTAATGACATGACCTTTTATTATAAGCAATTGTGGGCACGGGCAGTCCATAACTTCGGGACTCGCCTAGTCTTGCTGCGCTTAATACCTGGTCAAATTACGCTCTCATATAAAATCATTATTTTTCGCGAAAACCGACTTGAACCGTGTACAGAGTTCGCAAATATTTCGCACGGATCGATGTAGGATTTTTCACATTGTTGTTGATTTATCGAAAATGACTCAGCCGATTTCGATAAAATTTAAATGAAACCAATTTCGAAGTATGTTCTTTTCAATAAAAAAATAATTATCCATATCGGACCACTCTGTAAGAAGTTATCCGTGGTTATACATAAAAAAATATATACGCCTCCTCCGTTTCGTCGGTCAATAAGGAAAACATTGACGTAATCCAATCACCCTTCAGGGGTAGACCTATGTTCAGTAGTCTAATAAAAGTTGATACACCCAAAAGATTTTGTCCAGATTCGTAGTTTTTTTCATCAATAGATTTAGATTTTTAGGTTTTTTGTATTACCAAAGCTATCTTAAATTGTGAATACGATATTAGTTTATCAATACGATATTAGTTTACAAATCAAAAAAACTAATATTCGTTCAAACCTAATACGTCTTCGACAAAAGAAGCTTTTAGCGACCCAAACACAGTATTGTTTAAACCCTCGTGTAATTGAATACAAAAACGGAATAACAGAAAAGTTTCATTACAGCACAGAACAAACTTTGGGGCTGTTTTGAGAAACAAAGTGAGTTTAATTTGATATCGACTATCTACCTTTTAAATAAAATATTTTTGAAGCTATCGGTTCGGTAGAAACGCATTTTTCTAAAGCTACGGGTTTTTTTGATGTGTCGAGTACACATCAAAAAAACCCACCGCCTAGCACATAAATGCACGTACCTACTACGTAAGTTTTGTTAAAAATCCAATCTTCATTTATTTTGCTTTCGTTATGAAACGCACGACTTATATTTGCTAAGAATATATCCGCTATAGCAAAGGTACCTAGTTAGGAATAAAAATAGTGCTAAGAATAAAGAATCAATGCATTTATTAGACACGCATTAACTTTGGCTTTTTGATTTGATTGGCACACACACGTAAATACCACCATCAAGAAATATTATTATCTTATTGTTTATAAAAGCTGTTTTGGCGATATTTTAATATTTTGAAAAACTCACCCAGTGGTGCTAGAAAATAATTATTATGAAGTTAGTTTTCATTTAGAAAATACACAGAGAAAATAGGACATTTTTATACGTCAATTCAAGCGCCGATGCTTTAGTTGCCCTTAATGTCAGTTTTAGATGGATAAACTCTTTGTTGCATACCAAGAAATAAACAAAGTTACATAAACAGTGTAACAGTGGGCTTCCTTGTCGATGATAGCAGTCTCTGCCAGTTCTAGTGCGTATATTACTGAAATTTTTGCACTTTACAAAGTTATACCTATATCTCGTAGCTATAAATTTTGGCACCAACTCTACTTAAACAAAGAGCAAAAAGAACTAAATGGCGCAGACGGGACAAACGCGTATATGTCACGCCAATGACACGTGCAAATGAAAAAACACGAAAGGTCGAACACAAATACCTAAGTACATTTCGGAAAATTACAAATTTGGTTAAAAGCATTTACGTAGTGGCACTGATGTTAAAGTTGCCAGACACGAGTGTCTGCGAGATCTTTGTACGGTATTGTGTTTTTCAGTTCGGGTTCAGGAATACGGATCTTGAACTGAACTTGTACTGGTATGTGACAATACCAGATGTTTCTTTATACGATTGAATAATGCTTTACAAATTTTACTCAGATATAAACACCAAACTTCCGATTAAAAAAAACAACTTTTTGAAAATGTTAGTATGGTTACCTACGGAATAATTTCGATTACGAGGGGAAAATCAAATCTTCCAAAGATGCCCGACCGCTTTGTGGTGCAGTCGAGTTATGTGGGATTGTACCCACTAAAACCCCCTCGGTGGCCAGCTTATGTGTCTTCTTGGGAGCTCCGGGATCTCCAAAAGGAACGCACCGGTGCTCCCGGCACTTCGTGTGTCTACTCGCCTGGTAGTAGACCAGGCTTGTACGGTCCTGTACGACAGCGTTGCCACACACGCTGCCGTCCTTCTCGGGCCCGCTTGTGTGATTGCTTAGTGGACGGCCAGAGCCCCAACTCTGACCACCCACGAGCCTAGGGGTTACTACAGGCAGGGGATACTACCGATGCCGTATTCTAGTGCCCCGGCATCAGGGCAACGCGCTGGCGGCCTACTCTCCCTCCGTCTTACAAATTTCCGATCAGATATTTACAAATATCTGTGGAACAGGTCATGTGTCTTAACCCGAGTTTGACATTTTATACCCATCGCAAAAAGTGCACAATGCCGCTAAAAAGATTTTACTTAAAAAAAAAAATATTCCAATCAAATAGTTGATTTTTTAATAGTTGTCTGTCCATAAAAATGTGTGTAATAGTTGGTTATTATGATTAATGATGAGTAAAATGATATCTTCGAACATGTCCTTTGTCCAGAGATGAACCTTCGTATAAAAATCCTACTATCCTACTAATATTATAAACGCGAAAGTTTGTGAGGATGGATGGATGGATGTTTGTTACTCTTTCACGCAAAAACTACTAAACGGATTGAGATGAAACTTTGCAATAATATAACTTATATGTCAGAATAACACATAGGCTATAAATTATAATAATATTGCGTCAAAAATCAAATTATCATGCGGGCGAAGCCGCGGGTAAAAACTAGTTCTACTAATATTATAAATGCGAAAGTTTGTGAGGATAGATAGATGGATAGATGGATGTATGGATGTTTGTTACTCTTTCACGCAAAAACTACTGAACGGATAGAGATGAAACTTTGCAATAATAAAGCTTATATATCAGAATAACACATAGGCTATAAATTATAATGATATATTGCGTATGCGGGCGAAGCCGCGGGTAAAAACTAGTATATTATTATTATTATTTTTTTATTCCTTGTAGGTTTGCGTTTGACTACATACTGCCTGATGTTGAGCAGATATGCGGTCTAGGATGATTATAAATTAATGAAGATGTAGTATGAGCCGCTGAGATAATGTTAAATGGGAGGTATACTTATTTTGTTTGTTTTGTAGACACTATACATAGTAATTTAGTCTTATGTCCGGGCAGAAATTCTACATCCTAGTTGTATCTTCGTGTGGGAGTTGAATATTTTAAATCTAAGTAATCTACAAAAATGTGGTGGAACATTTTCATCATTATGAAGTGCCCTTTCAACTTCCCGCCTACAAAATCATGTAACACACAAAAACGAGAAAAGAAAGTAAAAGAAACAAAGGACATGTCCACAAAATGTATGGAGGCTGGTATAATAATAATCAAAAATTCTAACCACAACACTCGTTACATTTCGAGAAAGTTCATATTTTTCGGAGTCTATTGCAATAGTTAAAAACAAAAAAGAGCCCTCCGTTTTTTTTTTAAATTAATTTTGAATTTATTAGGATAAATAAATAGATTTGGCTCAATTGGTAGTTTATCTCTAGCAACCTTGATTAATTAACCTCCAAGTTGTTAAATAAAAGCATTTTTATCAAAATAGACACACCTTTAAAGTGTTTTTTGTCACATTGTACTTACTAACTGGTCACACTGGTAAGTTATAATTTTTAATTATAGCAAATTAAGTGATGAATGTGGAAGAACCAGCTACGAATGCAAGAAAAATAACAATAGAAGCACTTTATCATCGCTAAACTAGAAAAAGTAATAAGCTGTATAGTATTTTTCATACAATTTATTTATCACATTTAAAAAAAATGGAGGTATAAAAAAAATCTAAATTAAATATTTTTGAAAAGCCCATAAATCAAACTTTCAAATGATGTATATATCATGTTGGTTCGATTTTTCTCTGAATAATATACCACTTGTGGACGTCACCTTTAGTAGGCAAGTATAAGAAATTATTTTATGACCTATAGGTAGAATAGCAGCTATTTTTGCAGGCAAACGCAGCGTCGAATCGTTTGTAGACACTGTGCAGTAATACCTAATGCAAATATTTCAAAATAAACTACTCGTGTACAAGAGAAACCGCGGACGCTAGCAACACTCAAAGCAAAGCAAAAGGGCGCAACCAGAACTTGCTAACGAGTTTAAAACGGCTAACTTCGGATTCCACTTCAAAGTTAGGGAGGCATACATTGGATAGGTTTTCACTTACGCTACGGAATATTAAACATGCCCGATATAAAACTCTGAATAAGACAAGAAAATATTTTTATAAAACGATTTTATTTAATTGCCCGTTTTTCGGGTCAAATCTAGCAATTTAAATTTGACCTCCACTTTGATTTGTAGACATATTAATATGTTTTTATTTTTTTAAATTTCCTAACCACAGACTCCAGGTTCTGTGCCCTTTGTTAACTAAATATAATTATTAGATTTACATGACATATGTACCTCAGTGTCTGAAGTCGAAAGTTTTCGACCAGTGTGTGTTGCCAGTGATAACTTATGGCACAAAAACGTGGTCTCTCACTATGGGCCTTATTAGTAAGCTCCAAGTAGCCCAACGAGCTATGGAGACGGTTATACTCGGAGTCTCTCTGCGGGATCGAATCAGAAATGAGGAGACCCGTAGAAGAACCAAAGTTACCGACATAGCCCAACGGATTAGCAAGTTGAAATGGCAATGGGCAGGGCACATAGCGCGGCGGACTGATGACCGGTGGAGTCGAAAAGTTCTCGAGTGGAGACCACGTACCGGCAAGTGCAGCGTAGGATGTCCACCCACAAGGTGGACGGATGACCTCATTAAGACCGCAGGATCTCGCCGGATGCAAGCCGCTTCCAACCGGTCTTATTGGAGATCCATAGGGGAGGCCTATGTCCAGCAGTGGACGTCCTTTTGGCTGATGGATGGATGGATGGAATTATTAGATTTAACTGTACAAAGAGGGTTGGTACATGGTTGAATCTTAGTCTAAGCTATTCAGTCGATGCATTGCGTGAAAGCCACAAGCAGACCGGCGACCCGCTAGCAGCACCCGATCACGAGTATGACACATGTGCCCGCCATCGCTCTCCTCGACCATATTTGAGGGAGGAGAACGACCCGACACATGATGCCCCCGCAAGAAGTAGCCTTCGATGGCGAGCATAAATGCTTGGGTCATGCACGCAATGTTTACACTTTTTCAGGTCCTATGGCAATTTTCCTTCTCCTGGCCCAGAGCCTCCATCACCGCTTCGTTCCGATCCCTGACGGCCATCTGCAGGTTGTATTCCTTGATGTTCTTCGATGACGCAGACGATGCTCGCCGCACGAATCGACTGATGGCAACATTTACGATATGATATTTGATTAATATGATATTTGATACACAGTTTTACAATACATTTTTTTGTATTCAGTATTGACGTAAATACAAGATGGCCACCGCCATAACATAGCGGATTTTTTTTTTAACATTACTCCCCCTCAGTATCGGCATCAAATGAAGGGGCTTTTCATGTAGAACACAGTTTTTAGTAACAATATAAAAACTAAAAACACTAAAATAAAATTGGTAAAAAACTTTTATAAATTAAACGATTTCATGTACTAAAAGCTAAAAAATAATAACTCGAAAATAAAATCGTTGGGCGCAACGTACATAATGAAATCTTCCAGGTAAAGGCCCCACGATTTTAGTTTTAGTTATTAATTTTTAGCATTTAGTAGATAAAACTGTATAGTGAAAAAAAAAACATTTTTTTTATCTCTAAACAAGTTTGCGTTTGATCACGTTCTGCCTATCCAGCATTATCATTGCTGATATAGGACGTTGTTGGATATAGGCCTCTCCAATAACTTTTCATGAGACCAATCGTAAGAGGTTTGCTTTCAGCGGGAGCTTGCGTACGTTTTCTTATTTTTTGTGCGATTTTTGTGGACTCATTTTTATTATCATTATGATCATTTCAGCTCTATTACTGGTCGAAGGCATCTTACAAATTATTATTTTATTATCGCAAGATACTTTTTTTGCCTGGAAGTGATCGGTTTCAGCCATCAATGTAGAGAACGAAAATGCCAAGTCGATGCTTTCAGCGTTAAGATCGTCTTTTTTTCCCTTTTTTTGTTACTTTTATTTATTTTTGTGGTGTCAACAATATTTTGTTGTGTTGTATTATATTACGGGGTTATACTTGGGGTTCAAATAATTATTTTTTGCTAAAAATAGCATGACCGACTTTAACCGTGTACAGAATTCGCGAATATATCGCACGGATCGATGTTAAATATTTCACATGATTGTGGATTTATCAAAAATGGCTCTGGCGATTTCGATAACATTTAAATTGGACCAATTTTGAAGTATATTCTTTCCAATAAATAAAGAATTATCTAAATCGGACCACAACGTAAAAAGTTATGCGTGATTATACATCAACAAAAATATACGCGTCGAATTGAGTACCTGCTCCGTTTCGTCGGTCAAAAAAGAACAAATTATGCACTGAAATAATTTAAGATTGAATTAAATTCGTCCATTTGTCTTGGAAATAGAATTTGGTACACATTTACTATATTCATAAAGGCTATTTAATTATAAAATCTATCAATTTCTCATTAGCTAGTAACCTACACCAAATGAATACCGTCGAAAAGTCACCAATTATGTCCCTTTGATACAATTTATAGCTCTGATTTAAACTTTGATTAGTAATTTGTGTACAATTATTGGCATACGCAAATATTTAATCGAATAAACGCCAATTAGAATTTCAAATTATGTTTTAACTGGAGTTTTAAAAATTAACAGAATCAAATGGGCCGAGGTCAACTACAAAACATTAATTAGGCGGGAAGCATGGGATACAAGATAGCGAGCGTACTCTGTACTAAACTGTACCAGCCTTTTTAATAGTCCACTGCAGGATGTAGGCCTACCCACGAATGGTGATGATAGCGAGCGTGCTAGAACAATACTCGGAGTTACAGACGATAGTTAACTGCTTATGACTAATGCAAACCAGTCCATGGCATATTCTAGTAAAATGCTGCTAAGAGACATTTGGCCTTTTTAACGAGGGATATATCTTCAAAAGATATTCGACTGCTTTGGGGGGCGGCCGGGTTATGCTAGATTGTACCTACTTAAACCCCCTCAGTAGCCAGCTTTTATGCGCACTTGGGAGCATCAGGATCTCCACGAGAACGCACCGGTGCTCCCAGCATTTTAGGAGCCTACCTAGCCTAGGCTTGTACTTACGGTCCTCTATGAAATTTGTGTCACACACGTTGTCGTCCTCTCCGGTGTTGCCGTCTACTTGGCACACTTGCTGCTACTGCTGCTGCCGCTCCTTACCTGCTACGGAGACCCTGCCCTCCGAAGACCTGGAACACTACCCGCGCCGACGACCTGCATTTCCCACTCTGCCTGTGCTCCGGCCGGCCGCGGACTACACGCATTATATCGAGGCCAGTGTATCGGACGGTTGCGCAACGCAAATCACGTCATTTTAGTACTTACCCCGACCCTAAATTCTAACTTAATCTTACTACTTAAATTACCCTCTTTTATTCTATTTTTTTCTATCTAATTTTCTCCTTGTGTTTTTGTAAAAAATAAACTTTGTTAACACTTTATCGTTTTTAATTTCTACCGTGTAACTAAAAGTGTTACACCGGACTTGTTTGAGTGAATTCACTTGATCCATTTACGAGCTCAGAAGCCCCTTTTTAGTACGCTCCTACTACAGTCAGGGGATACCGATGCCGTATACCAAGAGACCGGACTGGGCAATTAGTTCGGGGAGCAAAGTGTGGGGTGCATTTTTACTCCAATTAGCAATATTTCAGTAAATTAGTAGTTGGTGAAGCCGTGGTGGTCTAGTTGTAGTAATAGCGTCATTACAATCCTGAGGTCGTAGGTTCAAATTCCGATCCCCTGAGGGATTTGAACCTACTTTTATTGAGGAGGTATTTATTTATCTCGTAATTTTAGTGCGCGGTTAGTCCCGTAGTATATAATTATAATGTGTTCAAATCGCGAAAGTTTAAAAACAACAAAAATATTCTTGTTGTTCATGTTCCTTTGTATGAAAATTTGTAAAAGTAATTGTAACAATGAATCTATTTTTAACATAGTGCATAATACCACATTGGGTTTATCTCTGCACTCGTGCCAAATTTTTGAAATGTTTATCAGAAAAATAACTCTTTAAGTATTTGTATCATTATCATAAGTTGATTCTCTGTAGAGAAATGTTCTGTGCTCATACTTGGGCTTGGATTTTTTGAGCATAAAACTTTTAATGCTGCTCAGAACTTATAATGAACGAGCCATTTGTTACAGATGATCGCTCACACATTTCGGGGTTTCAATTTAGGTCACAAAATCAACAATTGTCTGCTTAGTTGAGCGTAACACGTGTTTTAGTACTTGATTCTTTTCGATTCAATTGCTTGTGTGAAACATTAATGTTACCTGCTTGGTAGAAGAGAATAAAAATACTAAATTAAAAATGCCGAATATCTCCCATCAAAGCCACACTGGATGCGTTCTACGGACTAGGGTCAGGTCAAATTGAACGCAGCCTGCATTATGTAAGAACAACATTGTTGGTCTCTATTTATTTTGTACAGATATGGGATCTGCCCGAGCAATGGAAGGAACGTGAGGACGCGTACGGACAGGACAGGCCAGAGGATAGGGCAACGGTCACGGTCACGGGCAACGGTCACGGTCAGTTTGATGTTTCTAATCCAACGGATTTGCTCTGTCCGCGTCGCGCAGACAGCTGACCGATTGCCCTGACCGACAATGTTTTTCATACACAATGCGGGCTACGATCAATTTGACCTGACCGCAGACTGCTGGACGCATTCAGTGTGGCAAATCCTTAAGTGTTAAATTTTGTATGGAAGAATATAAATACGAATTTTTAGAAGACGTAAAACAAAAGTTACTTTTTTATGTGCAGAATATGCCCATATGCTGTATAGCTAAGAACCCTCTTGGTTACATCAATTTGAAACAAATTAAAAAATTGCATAAATTTTAATGCATTCATTCGGAAGATATGACGCCACCAAAAGCCTTACAACCGTTTTTGGTTTGCGGCTAATCCGTGGTGGTGGAAGAGGTTCCGTTTCGGAACCTCGTCCACCTATTTGCTTATTGAATTTGAAGAACCTATTTTACATCATGTAAATTATACCTGGCACGTATTACTATAAGAACTCATGCCAACCACATAATGTGTACTTTTAATTCAATTACACAAACTTATACAATTTTTCAAATTCAAAACCACGTCCTGCTAGTCAAGCATGCGACCACGAAAAGTCACGAAAAGAACTCATTACGACGTGTGAAAAAGTGACAGATATATACATTGTCATAACGCTGTCTCGTTCTGACTACGAAAGAAATAATTCTTAGCGCGCATACTATGAAACAATGATTTATTAGTCAGTGGAAATAGGTATCTATGTAAATACATAGATGTCCGAATAAATTATTAAAAGTTCTCTAGCCTCCGCCATCAATGACATACAGACAATTGGTTGTTTGAAGCTATATAAACATAGTAAGTTTAAAATTAGGTACATCAATTAAACAGTATGTCAATCAGATTTAAAGTATATAAATGTCAAAAATAATTCATTGTCAAATCAGTCATGATACAGAAGGTCAACAAGCTGAACACTTATATATAAGTATAAATAATGCAAAAATGACTTATATTATGCCACTCATGTTTTTATCTGAAAGAAATTTGTCGACGCTGCAGTATGCTTTTTTAACTAACAAATTGTACAGTAAGTTTTTGAATATATTTAGATCATTATTATTATGAATGATTTCTGATATTTTATTGTAAATAATTGGTGCCATGCAGAATATACTTTTATTTAAAAAACGTTGTTTTTGAAGGGACAATATGTAGGCAACCCTCTCGCCTACTTCCTGCTGGCCACACTTTAAAGACTAGCCCGGCAGTTTAAATAAATTCATCATATTTCACCACATTTCTTATCATCCACGTCCAAAAGCTATCAAAATGTCATCATTAGCGTCACCAAACTTTCATTAGCGCAAAATTTCGTGCATAAAATTTAAAGTTGTTCGCAAACGAACGCGGAATGAGGACATGGTTGTCACAGACGTGAATTTGGATCTCTCATTAGATGATATTACTTGAGTGTCTGTGAGCACCAGTACATAAGCTCAAAAAGTCGATTACCAACTTCATACCACATTTTTGTTAACCATCTATACATGTACAAGCCTACAAAATGCGGGGTCGCAGTGGTCAAATATAAGGATAAAATAATTTAACTATTTTTAGGGTTCCGTACCTCAAACGGAAAAACGGAACCCTTATAGGATCACTTTGTTGTCCGTCTGTGTGTAGGTATGTCAAAACTCTTTATCTCGGGAACGCGTAAAGATATCGAGTTGAAATTTAAACTGTATACATCTATTTATGGTCTCTTGCAGTTGTGTAAAAGAAAAACTTCTCAGTTATCGTTTAAAAAAGTTAGAGCCGTTTATGTCGTAAAAAACCGTTTATTTCGACACTCATCAAAACAAACATCATAACCTACAGGGTACTTCCCGTTGACATAGAACTATGAAATTTGGCGAGAAGCATTGCTCAGAGTACGTATATAGGAATAAATCTGAAAACTGTACATTTTTATTTAAATCACAAAATATGGGTTCAAAATTCAAAGTGAGTAAATCGTATCATCTAAGGTGTCATATAAAATAACTTCATTTGCACATGCTAAAACAGGTTTTTGATTATTTTAACAATGTGTAATTTTTGATGTATGACGAGAAAAGTGAAAAAAAAAACTTTTTTGTCTATGGTTATATTGGTTATGGTATAAAGATTTTAACAACTTACTTCCCAATTTTGTGAAATGGCAAGGCAGACAGACGCGTTCAATTCTGCTTGTAAATGTTAATATTGTTGTAAGCACAAGAATATTAAAAGTAGACATTCATCCGTACATAATTCTAATTCTTATAATTCTTTTTTGTTAAGGCCGTTGTTAATCTGCTATTTCCTGTCAGTTCATGGTTGCCTGGAAGAAATCGTTTGAAGCGATAAGGCCGCCATTTAGTATAACTAATTAATGTTTTTATTTTTCATGTGTTTTTATTGTATTTGGTTAAGCTAATAAAGAATTATCTATCTATCTATCTATTGGCCGCCGGAAGGATTCTGATCTGACTAAGAAATACACTAATCATATACTTAAAGCTTTAATACTGAGAATTAGAGTTTACATTGCATTACATTCGCTAATGGCCAAGTCCATTAGACACTTCGTACTCCAACTACCTACTTACAGCAAACTCCGTTTATGAGAGCTGCTGAACTGAATAAAAAACCAACTGTTGTTCATTATGGTTCCCTAGTAGTACTTTCGTTTGTGACTGCTAAAAACTAGTGAGAGATATTGGTAGTTGTTTTATTTTATTTATTTGGGACAACAAACAATAGCACAATTTACATTACAATAAAACAATTAACCAAATACATTAATAAATGTGCCACCAACTACATTATCCACCATTTACTTACATGTTTTACAAGGAGTGAAGATTTACAAGATTCAAAAATAGGACTGAAGTCATCGATTTAGCATTTTTCCAGTTTTACCGAAATACTCATAATTTTGAAAAAAATATTTACCAACTCCGAAATCATGAAAAATCAGCTGTTTCAAACAATTTTATTATAGGCATGAAAAATTGCTTAGTCGATGATTATTGGACAGCTGTTTTTTTGCAAACCTCACACAGGTTGTTAAGTCTGTTTCTATTTTTATGTGCACCACAGTTACTGTGAAAACGGAGCATACATGTGACTTTATAAATATTCACACACGTCTACTAACTTACGGCTGACTATGTCAGTTGCTACCGTGCAACTTTTTTCCCTTTGAAACGAACCCGGCACCCCTAACTTAATTCTTTCACCGCATGTAGAATAACGGGTTTTCACAGTACGCTCTGTACTAAACCTCTATTAGGTTTCGTTTGTCTTGTCTATTTGGAATGAGTTTTTTGGAATTTTTATACGGATCTACAAACTGTAATCTACCAACTTGCACTGGATCGATATAATAAAACATCTCCAAATCTCAAGTCGAATTCCTCATGTCTGAGGGTCATGACCATCACCTCCCAAAAGCTACTCTTCGACGATCTTGCGCCATAATCCTCTATCCTCCGCGGCGTAGAGCGCCTCGTAAACTGACGTGTCCGCACCACGCTGGGTGCGGATCTGATCAACCTAACGCATCAGGCTCCGACCTCGTGACCGCCTGCCATCGACTTTCCCCGTAACCATAAGCTTTTCCAAGTTGTCTCCGTCCTTCCTAGTTATGAGGGCAAAACACTCAAGGACACGTCTCAGATGGTCGAAAGTCTATCCGTGACCCTGAGCTGTTAAAGAACTGATACGTTGGTCCGATAAGCTGTTCATGGTATTCTAAGTATAGCATAAACATCTAGTATAGACGAAAATAAAAAATATTCTCAATTATTTAAAAAGTATTTCCTAAAAATGTAAACAAAAGAAAACGCCATTCATTATGAATTTTTCATAAAAAATAAGCCGATTTTCTACCCCTACATCTCCAAGATCAAGGCGTTTACGTCTAAAGGATTTCTGTTTCATATCCTGGTAAAGAGATCTTGATCAAATGTAGGCAGAGTCAACAGCTCCAGATGATGCCTCGTGGAAGGGAAACACGTGTAAAGGGGGAAAGGATTATACATGTATACAAATATACGAGTATCTCTACAGATTTTAAGGAATCGGATGTTTCGTCTTGGTCTAGTCAAATAATTTTGCACAATTACATTATAATGATGACTGGGTGAAAACAATCATTATTGTATTTAGTCCGATAGTTAGATTATCAAAAAAATTGACTCGTATTTTTTTTGTCAATAAAACAAAAAATGATAAAGATAAACCTTGTGAAAGTTTGGTAGTGGGGGCTCGTGACGTTACTAAGTACCTACGCGATAAGTCTATAGGTACATTTGTATGTGACTCGTGATATCCGACTTTCAAAATCATGTCACCACCTTTTATAAAAGTCCAGTTGATTAAATGATTGAAATGCACCATGTGATACCACCAATAAATGGGATGAAATTAAAATATTCTTTTTTTTGCAGTCGGATAATAGGTATAGCAAAGTTGCACAGTTATTATTTACTAGAGGGCTAGTAAATAATAACTATGTATGAATTTGTCAAAGCAAATCCGCTCAGACTCTCATAGTACAGTTGTGTTTGCCCAAGCTTGTCAACGTATCTTACTATACAACTGTTTTTGCGTTGTATAAAAAGCCCGGCTTATAAGAGTATTGAACCAAATTATCGGCAACACTCAAAAAATACAACCAAATTAATAGGTAACCTCTTTTTTTCACAGATCGAAAGATAAAGTGGCCGAAGACCTGCTGGAGATTGGAGTGCAAGACTGGCACCTACTGGCGCAGAATAGGGACAGATGGCGGACCTTGGTATCGGGAGCCAAGATCCACTTTGGGTCGCTGTGCCAACAAAGATAGATAGATTTTTTCACCGGGTACCTAGTAAATAATAACAATGCACGAAGAATGTATGTAGCACAGTTGTGACGCATACGCCCGGTCACGTATCAACCATTCTACTTTCAAATAGTGTTGTACAAAAGTCCAGGTGACTAAACAACTGAACTGTACAATAGATACGAACCAAAAATCCAATCGAATTAAAAACGCTCTCTTCTATTAGTCGGATAAAATAGCAAAAGCCCTCTAGTAAATAATAACAATGCAATGAATTCGTCAAAGCGAGTCCGCCCAGACTCCCGTAGCAGTAGCCCGCCCACGCCCGACCACGTATCCTACTTTCCAACCGTGTCAATTGCCCCGCAAAAAACGCCCGTCTGTTGCCAAGAACGAGTTTAAATTTGCGTAGTATTTTTTAGTGTTAGTGATTTTATGCAATGTTTGGGTAGAGAACTGAAGCGTGAGAGTTGTTTTGTTATGAGAGAGGGCGATGATTTTGTAAGAATGCTTGAAGATTTGATGCGTAATTTGTGGAAGCTGTATAATTGGCTAAATACTTCAGGACATTTTTGTATTATTACGTCTATTGGTACTGGCCTTTTGGCTTTTAATTGTCCAATATTGAACATACCTACCTAGTTCCGAAAAGCGAATGTGCCATATCTATCCTAGTGGTAGGTCAGTAGATTAGAATAGACACAAAATTTTATAACTATTATTGTTCAAATCTAAGTTTGTCGTGTGTTGAAATTATCGACATTGAATTTATAACTGATAGAGTTAAAAAAATTAACAAAAGCAACGTAGGTAATTGAGTAATGACAAAACAAAACGTTCAACAAAACTAAAACTAAATAATTAATCAATATTTTGGGACATCTTACACACGGCCTCTGACACCAAACTACGCAAAGCTTGTGACATGGCTGCCAGAGACTGATATACTACTTATACTTATTTTTAAATACATACTTGTATAGATAGTAACTAAATAACACCCAGACACAGAGCAAACACTTATATTCATCACATAAATATTTGCCCTGGGTGGGGATCGAACCCACGCCTCTTTGATCCAGAAGTTAGGGTCACTAACCACTGAGCCACCAAGGCAGTCAAAACCGATTAAGTACAAGCTATAATTTCAGTACCTTAGTACGCCGAATGATAGAACACTAATTTATTCAAAATTTTCAATATTAATATATTTCCACGTAACTTAATAATTATTTTTCGCAAAAATTTGCAGCACTGACTTCCTCCGAGTACATACGAGTAAGTCGAATAATTTGCACAAATCGATGTGACATCCAGATACATTTTTGTTAATCTATCAAAAATTGCTCAGCTGATTTTAATAAAATTTAAATGGGTCCTATTTTGAAAGTACATATTTTAACGTATTTAAAACGCTTTTTAAATCGGTTCACTATTGGCGAAAATATCGATGAAAATACAAAAAAAAATACGTGCAGACGAACATACCTTCAACAGTATTCAGTCCACCTCCAATAATAATAATAAATAAATAAATATTTTGGGACATCTTACACACGGCCTCTGACCCCAAACTAAGCAAAGCTTGTGATATGGCTGCCAGATACTAATATACTACATATACTTATTTTTAAATACATACTTATATAGATAGTAACTATATAACACCCAGACACAGAGCAAACATTTATGTTCAGCACATAAATATTTGCCCTGGTGGGGATCGAACCCACGCCTCTTTGATCCAGAAGTTAGGGTCACTAACCACTGAGCCACCGAGGCAGTTTCCAGTCCAGAGGTCAGTCCAATCGTAACAGTAGTCCTACAATACCTCCTCTTTGGAAGTCGGTAAAAAAGAAAAGCCCTTTTAACCTATAACTCTAAAAATACACTCCTTCACTCTGTAAATTTGCTATTTACTGTACCGTCCTTAAATTTTGCTTACACGTCCAAAACTTCCAAGATAAAAGCTTAAACGTGCTACAAGTGAATTCGAAAAGTGTACGTACATCGAATTGTGCAAAATACTCGGAAAAAGGTTTCGCTTGTTCCAGCTTAACTTGGGGCACGTAACTTGATCCAGTTCTCGACACCTACGTGAAATGTGCGATCGAGGATTCGTGCTCGTGCATTGTTTGAAAAGAGGATCGTAAATGGTGAGGTAAATATATAGTTATTTTAAAGAGTCGCCGTTTCAGCCATAGAACCTCTATCATACTTGAAATTATGAATGCGAAAAGTTTGTTCCTCTTGCACGCAGCAACAGAGCAACGGATTGACTTGATTTTTGGCATGGATATAGTTCAAAGGCCGGAAAGTGTCATAGGCTACTTTTTATCCCAAAAAAATAAAAGGTTCCTGTGGGACAGCACAAATTTATTATATACTACGGGACTAATTAATTATCTGTATAGTTATTTTAAATAGTCGCCGCGTCAGCTATAGAACGTCTACTATTATTATATACTACGGGACTAATTAATTATCTGTATAGTTATTTTAAATAGTCGCCGTTTCAGCTATAGAACGTCTACTATTATTATATACTACGGGACTAATTAATTATCTGTATAGTTATTTTAAATAGTCGCCGTTTCAGCCATAGAACGTCTACTATTATTATATACTACGGGACTAATTAATTATCTGTATAGTTATTTTAAATAGTCGCCGTTTCAGCCATAGAACGTCTACTATTATTATATACTACGGGACTAATTAATTATCTGTATAGTTATTTTAAATAGTCGCCGTTACAGCCATAGAACGTCTACTATTATTATATACTACGGGACTAATTAATTATCTGTATAGTTATTTTAAATAGTCACCGTTTCAGCCATAGAACGTCTACTATTATTATATACTACGGGACTAATTAATTATCTGTATAGTTATTTTAAATAGTCGCCGTTTCAGCCATAGAACGTCTACTATTATTATATACTACGGGACTAATTAATTATCTGTATAGTTATTTTGAAAGGTCGCCGTTTCAGCCATAGAACGTCTACTATTATTATATACTACGGGACTAATTAATTATCTGTATAGTTATTTTAAAAAGTCGCCGTTTCAGCTATAGAACGTCTACTATTATTATATACTACGGGACTAATTAATTATCTGTATAGTTATTTTAAAAAGTCACCGTTTCAGCTATAGAACGTCTACTATTATTATATACTACGGGACTAATTAATTATCTGTATAGTTATTTTAAAAAGTCGCCGTTTCAGCTATAGAACGTCTACTTTTATTATATACTACGGGACTAATTAATTATCTGTATAGTTATTTTAAATAGTCGCCGTTTCAGCTATAGAACGTCTACTATTATTATATACTACGGGACTAATTAATTATCTGTATAGTTATTTTAAATAGTCGCCGTTTCAGCCATAGAACGCCTACTATTATTATATACTACGGGACTAATTAATTATCTGTATAGTTATTTTAAATAGTCGCCGTTTCAGCTATAGAACGTCTACTATTATTATATACTACGGGACTAATTAATTATCTGTATAGTTATTTTAAATAGTCGCCGTTTCAGCCATAGAACGCCTACTATTATTATATACTACGGGACTAATTAATTATCTGTATAGTTATTTTAAATAGTCGCCGTTTCAGCCATAGAACGTCTACTATTATTATATACTACGGGACTAATTAACTATCTGTATAGTTATTTTAAATAGTCGCCGTTTCAGCCATAGAACGTCTACTATTATTATATACTACGGGACTAATTAATTATCTGTATAGTTATTTTAAAATAGTCACCGTTTCAGCCATAGAACGTCTACTATTATTATATACTACGGGACTAATTAATTATCTGTATAGTTATTTTAAATAGTCGCCGTTTCAGCCATAGAACGTCTACTATTATTATATACTACGGGACTAATTAATTATCTGTATAGTTATTTTAAATAGTCGCCGTTTCAGCCATAGAACGTCTACTATTATTATATACTACGGGACTAATTAACTATCTGTATAGTTATTTTAAATAGTCGCCGTTTCAGCCATAGAACGTCTACTATTATTATATACTACGGGACTAATTAACTATCTGTATAGTTATTTTAAATAGTCGCCGTTTCAGCCATAGAACGTCTACTATTATTATATACTACGGGACTAATTAATTATCTGTATAGTTATTTTAAAATAGTCACCGTTTCACCGGTCCCGGTTGTTTTAACCGTTTAGCCATGTCAGAGGCCTTCAGGCGGCCTAAAAACTCTGACACCAGGGCTAGCCACCCGGCCTATACGAACTTACTTACTTTTACCGTTTCAGCCATAGAACGTCTACTATTATTATATACTACGGGACTAATTAATTATCTGTATAGTTATTTTAAAAAGTCGCCGTTTCAGCCATAGAACGCCTACTATTATTATATACTACGGGACTAATTAATTATCTGTATAGTTATTTTAAATAGTCGCCGTTTCAGCCATAGAACGTCTACTATTATTATATACTACGGGACTAATTAACTATCTGTATAGTTATTTTAAATAGTCGCCGTTTCAGCCATAGAACGTCTACTATTATTATATACTACGGGACTAATTAACTATCTGTATAGTTATTTTAAATAGTCGCCGTTTCAGCCATAGAACGTCTACTATTATTATATACTACGGGACTAATTAATTATCTGTATAGTTATTTTAAATAGTCACCGTTTCAGCCATAGAACGTCTACTATTATTATATACTACGGGACTAATTAATTATCTGTATAGTTATTTTAAATAGTCGCCGTTTCAGCCATAGAACGTCTATTATTATTATATACTACGGGACTAATTAATTATCTGTATAGTTATTTTAAAAAGTCGCCGTTTCAGCCATAGAACGTCTACTATTATTATATACTACGGGACTAATTAATTATCTGTATAGTTATTTTAAAAAGTCGCCGTTTCAGCTATAGAACGTCTACTATTATTATATACTACGGGACTAATTAATTATCTGTATAGTTATTTTAAAAAGTCACCGTTTCAGCTATAGAACGTCTACTATTATTATATACTACGGGACTAATTAATTATCTGTATAGTTATTTTAAAAAGTCGCCGTTTCAGCTATAGAACGTCTACTATTATTATATACTACGGGACTAATTAATTATCTGTATAGTTATTTTAAATAGTCGCCGTTTCAGCTATAGAACGTCTACTATTATTATATACTACGGGACTAATTAATTATCTGTATAGTTATTTTAAATAGTCGCCGTTTCAGCCATAGAACGCCTACTATTATTATATACTACGGGACTAATTAATTATCTGTATAGTTATTTTAAATAGTCGCCGTTTTAGCCATAGAACGTCTACTATTATTATATACTACGGGACTAATTAACTATCTGTATAGTTATTTTAAATAGTCGCCGTTTCAGCCATAGAACGTCTACTATTATTATATACTACGGGACTAATTAATTATCTGTATAGTTATTTTAAAATAGTCACCGTTTCAGCCATAGAACGTCTACTATTATTATATACTACGGGACTAATTAATTATCTGTATAGTTATTTTAAATAGTCGCCGTTTCAGTTATAGAACGTCTACTATTATTATATACTACGGGACTAATTAATTATCTGTATAGATATTTTAAATAGTCGCCGTTTCAGCTATAGAACGTCTACTATTATTATATACTACGGGACTAATTAATTATCTGTATAGATATTTTAAATAGTCGCCGTTTCAGCTATAGAACGTCTACTATTATTATATACTACGGGACTAATTAATTATCTGTATAGATATTTTAAAGAGTAGCCGTTTCAGCTATAGAACGTGTATTATTATTATAAAATACGGGACTAATCACGCACCAAAAATTACGAGATAAACTCGAGCTGTTAAGTTGCATCGACCGTGGTCACGGGTAGACTACATTTTAATAGACTGAATATTATAAATAATATTCTATCAGACTCCAGCAAAAACATAAATCATTCCTCAAATTTGGTCAATAATAAACAATTTAACTTACTCTTAATAAAACTTACTCTTTTTTGTGAAGTCAGAAGCTCAGTTCATAACTGAAACAAAAAATGAAAAATATATAATACAATTTCTTTGCTTTTCTATAATGTGTCATCTAAGCCACAGCAGCGCTCAGTTTTAAATGCCGTCGCATTCGACGACTGACCGAAAAAATCCAATTGCGGTCGATTATTATTTAACAATTTTTATGTATCAATTTAAAAAAAAACACAGAATATTGCTTAAGGGCTTACAGTACCGCTTATAATCTTTTGTTCTCTCTGAGATAAGATAACAAAAGATATTCCTCACCTGAATTTGACATGTTCATAATGAAATCAGTCTTTCGAAAATAACCTTACATAATAAGATCCATACCAAAATCAACTTTCATCTCCGGAGGGTGGTTTCCGCGAATCCAATAAAGGGACGCTACATCATAATAATCTAAATATGAAAACCCGAGGGCTGCCTCTCCATAAATTAACCGTAATTAATAACCCGTTACCGGATGCGGTGGTATGTATGTCACAGTATACACAGTATTACAACGCACAATTGTACATACTTACTAAGTCAATTATTTGCAGGTTTGTTGAAAATTAGGTAATATAAAAAATAGTGCGTGAAATCCCTCCGCGCGGAAGAAGTGAAACTTCGTAACTATTCCCCCTCCCCAGGAGCGTCCGCAACAGTACTTTCATACTCTTTCCATGGTAGCGTTAAACGTTTAACGCAACCTTGTTGGAAGTGGTATTTGAAGTTTGACTTCAAAAAATACATAATACTATTTTCTGTATTTTAATAATCTGAGATAAAAATTCGAGGGCTCTCCCTCTCCACGTATTAACCATAATTAATAACCCATTACTGAATGCTGTGGTATACATGTACTGCATACTTGCAGTACTTGTAATGCAAGTCAATTTTTCAAAGATTTCTCTGATTTAAAAAAAAATCAAATAGGTTTGCGTTTGATTATACACTGCCTGGTGTTAATTTAATATAGATAGTTATTGTTTCCTAGCGAAATTTTCCTCGAAAAGGGGGAAATATTTCTGAAGCGCTATCTATTTAGTTATTAGTTGTTTTCTATGATTTCTTTTTGGTAGTAAAATCTATCCTGGACAAGCCTGGGTCAAGGGTTGATTACAATTTCGATGATATTTGGTAAGATCGATATCCTAATAAGATTGCCGAACAAATCAGCCAAGATCGAGTAGAGATATAGACTTGTGTAGATTCAGTTAAAGAGATACGAGGTCTACAGTTCAGGAAACTACTAGTTCATATTTGACCTTTTTCAAACAAAACCTATTTTTGACCGACGAACCGGAAGAGGTACTCAATACGATGCGTATTTTTTTATTGTATAACCACGCATAACTTTTTTCATAGTAGTCCGATTTCAATAATTTTTCTTCTATTGGTAATATGAAAAGAAAGTATACTCTACTTTGAAATAGGTTGCATTTAAATTTCATCAAAATCGGCTGAGCCATTTTTGATAAATCAACAATAATGTGATAATGCTACATCGAACCGTGGGAAACATTCGCGAATTCTGTACACGGGTAAAATCGGTCATGCTATTTTTTCCCAAAAATAATTATATAATATACCAATAGGTTCTTGAGTTACTGAGTAAACTGTACCTCGGTGATTGTAAGAAGAAATGATAAATTGAGAAAAATACCGCTATTTTTTCCTACAATTGCATCTGACGTCTAATGCGGACTACACACGCGAGGCGATAGTTCCACGATAAATTTGACGTGATAAACTACTACTCCACACTTAAATTGGTCTCTTGAGATCAGTAGTAATCTAAAACTCCTTTCTACGGAGAACCAGACATTTTAAATTAGTAAAGTTGAGTCGCAATGTTTGGTTTGATTCCTAGTTAGGATAGTTACCTCTTTGGAATTAAAACTTGTTTGTAAAATATATTAGCACTAGGTTTTTAAAAAATAAATTGAAAAAAGAGAATGAAAACTACGAGATTTAATAAAAGTAAAACAAAATTATAGGCGCTTCTGCATGTTATAATTATTGTCTTAGAAAATGTTTTGAAGACAGTGCCACAAGCACATTTATATGCATACCTTGTAAAAGGCACTTAAAGGTGATGTCCACAAGCGGTATATTTATTCAGACAAAAATCTAACCAAGATGATAATTATACATCATTTGAAAGCTTGTTTTATGGGCATCCAAAAAATATTTAATTAAGATATTTTCACCCCTCCAATTTTTTTTAAATGCGAAATATAAATTGTATGAAAAATAACAATACAGCTTTTTACTTTTTCTAATTTAGCAATGATAAAGTGTTCCTATTGTTATTTTATTTGCATTTGTAGCTGATTCTTCTACATTCATCGCTTAATTTTCTAAAATTAAAAATTATAACCTACCAGTGTGACCAGTTAGCAGGTACAATGTGACAAACAAACACTTTAAAAGTGTGTCTAATTGGTAAAAATGCTTTTAATTAACAATTTGGAGGTTACTTGATCAGGGTTGATAGAGATAAACTACTTATTGAGCCAAATATATTTATTTATACTAATAAATTCAAAAAAAATTAAAAAAAAAATCGGAGGTGTCATTTTTGTTTTTAACTGTTGTAATAGACTTAGAAAAATATGAACTTTCTCGAAATGTAACGAGTGTTGTGGTTAGAATTTTTGATTATTATTATACCAGCCTCCACACATTTTGTGGACATGTCCTTTAGTGAAATAATTCTCGTCATTATTTATGGTATGGCACTACGAAAATTAACAGTGGATTTTTTTTATAGGAATTCAAACTAACAATTAAAACATGAGCAAATAAAATATAAGGTACCGTACAGCTGTCTACAGCTGTAATTAATTTATTTTTGACAAAATAATAATTAAATAATTTCGAACTTCATATTTAAATACCGCAACACTATAATAAGTTTGTCACACTCTTACCTAGTCGACTCTTGTAAAAGGTCTTAGAGAAATGTTTCAAAGACGTTTCTGTCTACCCATTTAAGGGCACTGCCACGTTCCTAAACATACTAAGTTCTTTCAAGGGATTCATTAACAAATGAGCGCACAGTGCGGTCGGGAACATTCGTCGTGCAATCCCGGGCGCGGTTTCCAAGTGCCAAACTTGGGGATTCCTCGGGAGCATTAGCAA
Organism: Hypomecis punctinalis; assembly: GCA_949316475.1. Lineage (NCBI taxonomy): Eukaryota > Metazoa > Arthropoda > Insecta > Lepidoptera > Geometridae > Hypomecis > Hypomecis punctinalis. Next base: position 4,152,116 of record OX438808.1, read on the forward strand.
GAAGTTTTAATTACGAACTAAGCTGCCCGTATAAACAATCATTAGACCTTGTTGATCGTTGGCAACGTTACGGGACATACGGATTTTTTAAGTGGAGAACAACAGATGTGGCCACTTTTTTATGTAAAGGTCTACATTTGGCCACCAACTTGCCTGATGGAAAGCGAAATTGTAGCTGAAGATGGAATATGCAGATCTAGAAGATACCTATTCACTCTTGACTTGAAGATATCCAAATTGTAATTGTCAGGAAACAATGACGGAAGCAGGGCATTCCAATCCCTGGCGGTCCGCATTATGAAGGAAGAATCGAATCGCTTAGTACGAGCAGGTGGTACGTCGACTATGTAGGGATGGTGAGTGTTCCTCTTACAAAAGCGAGCTGTGCGCTATATCCTAGGTCTTAAAAAGCTTGATTCGTGTAGAGGCGCTTTTAGAGAACTGGGAATCATGACCATGACTGGGGAAATTGTATACCATAATGTATTATATGTTTTAGAAAATATGAATAGTATTGAGAAGAATGATATTTAAGAAGAATGTTATTATATTTGAGAAAATATGAATAGAACAAAGCTTGTGATTCTTATAGACGTAGTTGCAGATTTCAAAATAAGTTGGTACCACCATACAGGAGACTAGCAAAAACATCTAATAGTTTTTACTGTCTAGGAATAGATTTTTATAATAAGATCCCAGAATCTGTAAAAAGTAGTGCAAAAAATGATATCCCTAATTATGTAAAAGAACATCTCCTAAACAAAAGTTATTATAAACTGACCGACGCCATTTCAGATAAAAGCATTTTCAAGAATACGTGAGATATTTTAATTTTCATGATCTATGCCGTTATATTTAATTGTTTTTAATTGTAATTATTATCTTTGACGATGCTATTGCAGATACCTTTTTATATGTTTCATTTAAATATATTTTTTTAAATATAAACTTGACGATGCTATTGCAGATAACTATTCTTATATTCTAATTCTGACATGACATTTTTAATAATTATTAGTAATTTCTGCTATATTAACATAGTAATATTGTTGCCGATAACGTAACTATAATTATTATAATATCGTTGATAACGATAACGTATCGTTCTTAAATGCTACTTGTTTCGTATCTGTACCTGTTGACATCCAAATTGTCAAATGACACTGACATTTATTATTTTTGTTTCTATTGTATCAATCTTATTTATTATTAATTTATTTTTGTTAATTTGTTGTAGGTATTTGATATATTTTAGTTGTATTTTCATAAATTTTAAGTATTTTGTAATAAAATTTAATTTTAAGTAATAATTCTATAAGCATAATCTATTATATAAAAGGCTTCCCTGAGTGACTGACTGACAGACAGCCTACAGCCCAAACCGCTTAAGATATGAGCTTGAAATTTGGAATATAGGTACATTGAACGACGTAATGGAGCACTAAGGACGAAAATTTTGAACTTTCGACCTCTAAGGGGGTAAAATGGGCCCTTTTCGTTTGTATGTAACTTTTTATTCCCTGTACCGATTGACTTAAAACTTTGTATACATGCTTATCAAACAAAATAAAAGTTACGTTTTTTCCTGTTTTTCCGAATTTTCCTCATCTAAGGGGTCAAATAAGGTCCCAAAGTTGGTGAAAAAAGCGTCAATTACATCGAACCAGCTGAACGGTTATGGTTGAAAATTGGTATGAAGGAAGCACTCAGCATGTTTTAATAGAGTAACTAATAAAATCCAGGAAAATCTATAAGGTTCCTTAGGGATACGCAAAATTAATAAGTTTAGGCTACAGCCCAAACCGCTGAAGATATGAGCTTGAAATTTGGGATATAGGTACATTGAACGACGTAATGAAGCACAAAGGACGAAAATTTTGAACTTTCGACTTCTAAGGGGGTAAAATGGGCCCTTTTCGTTTGTATGTAACTTTTTATTCCCTGTACCGATTTACTTGAAACTTTGTATACATGCTTTCCAAACAAAATAAAAGTCACGTTTTTTCCTGCTTCTCCGAATTTTCCTCATCTAAGGGGTCAAATAAGGTACCAAAGTTGGTGAAAAAAGCGTCAATTACATCGAACCAGCTGAACGGTTATGGTTGAAAATTGGTATGAAGGAAGCACTCAGCATGTTTTAATAGAGTAACTAATAGAATCCAGGAAAATCTATAAGGTTCCTTAGGGATACGCAAAATTAATTAGTTTAGGCTACAGCCCAAACCGCTGAAGATATGAGCTTGAAATTTGGGATATAGGTACATTGAACGACGTAATGGAGCATTAAAGACGAAAATTTTGAACTTTCGACCTCTAAGGGGGTAAAATGGGCCCTTTTCGTTTGTATGTAACTTTTTATTCCCTGTACCGATTGACTTGAAACTTTGTAGACATGCTTTCCAAACAAAATAAAAGTCACGTTTTTTCCTGTTTCTCCGAATTTTCCTCATCTAAGGGGTCAAATAAGGTCCCAAAATTGGTGAAAAAAGCGTCAATTACATCGAACCAGCTGAACGGTTATGGTTGAAAATTGGTATGAAGGAAGCACATAGCATGTTTTAATACAGAAACTAATAAAATCCAGGAAAATCTATAAGGTTCCTTAGGGATACGCAAAATTAATAAGTTTAGGTTACAGCCCAAACCGCTGTAAATACGAGCTTGAAATTTGGAATATACCTACGTACATCGTACGACATAATGAAGCACTAAGGATGAAAAACGTACCCAACTCTAACTTACGGGGTAAAACGGGCCCTTTTTGTTTTCATGTAACTTCTTATTCCCTGTACCGATTGACATGAAACTTTGTAGGTATAGATGCTTTTGAGACTAAATAAAAAATATGGCTGTACCTGTTTTCTAAATTTTTCTTAAAAAAATCCTTAGGGGTCAGATACGTCCCAAAACTTCAATGCGCTTTTTTAAATAATGTAGTATCTAGGATTATGATAATGATTGTTTATCTTTAAATGGGGCAAAATGGGTCCCCAAAAGTTTACGATTTTATTATTTTGTGAGCCAATAGTCTTAAGCTTAGCGCACATATGGATCAATATAGGTATTTTACTATGGGATCAACCCTGACAAGCGAAAATTACCTACATTTTCCATACATTTTGTCGCGGGTCGATGAACTTTTTGTGTTGAACAGCTGATTTTATTCACGTGCTTTTGGGGTTGGTACCATTGTAAAAGTTAATCAAATTATGAGTATAATAGCATCCTAGAATATGCCTGACTAGAATTACGACTTGTGTGTCATTTTTTCATTTGCCTGGAAAATTAAATTTCTAATGACTTAATGAAACATGTCGAATACCTGTACCGGCCTTAATTAATAGTGCACTACTGAAAATAGGTACTACGGATAGCACTACGGATAATAGAAACAGGTGGGTCTTAAGATGAACATGGACAAGACGAAAGTCATGTGTAATTCCCATGTTTTACCTACCCCGATTTCTGTTGGAAACTCGGTTCTTGAAGTCGTTGACTCGTACGTCTACCTAGGACAAGTAGTCCAGTTAGGGAGGTCCGACTTCAACAAAGAGGCCAATCGACGAATTCAACTCGGCTGGCAGCGTTCGGAAAAGTGCGTAGTGTCTTCTCGTCCGACATACCTCACTGCCTCAAGTCGAAAGTTTTCGACCAGTGTGTGTTGCCAGTGATGACTTATGGCACAGAAACGTGGTCTCTCACTATGGGCCTTATTAGTAAGCTCCAAGTAGCCCAACGAGCTATGGAGAGGGCTATGCTTGGAGTCTCTCTGCGAGATCGAATCATTAATGAGGAGATCCGTAGAAGAACCAAAGTTACCGACATAGCCCAACGGATTGGCAAGTTGAAATGGCAATGGGCAGGGCACATAGCGCGGAGGGCTGATGACCGTTGGGGTCGAAAAGTTCTCGAGTGGAGACCATGTACCGGCAAGCGCAGCGTAGGACGTCCACCCACAAGGTGGACGGATGACCTCATTAAGGCCGCAGGATCGCGCTGGATACAAGCCGCTTCCAACCGGTCTTATTGGAGATCCATAGGGAAGGCCTATGTCCAGCAGAGGACGTCCTGCGGCTGATGGATGACTGAAAATAGGCCTATCTGCGAAAGGTAATTGGGCCATATCCATCACGCCGGCCAAGCATGGGTTGCTGAATTCACATACGACATTGATTTTTTCTACGTACCTACGTACAGGTTGCCTCAATGTTTTCCAGCAAAGAAAAGTGAAATTTCTTACATAGTTACTCATACAATTATTATTATTGGCTCCCTCGGTGGCTCAGTGGTTGACCCTGACTCCTGGGTCAAAGAGGCGTGGGTTTGATTCCCAGGGCAAATATTTATGTGCTGTTCATATGTGTTTGCTCTGTGTCTGAGTGTTATTAATGTATTTTTATTTATTTATTTAACACTTTATTGCACACTATTTGTACAAAAGGAGGACTTAACGCTAAACAGCATTATCTGCCAGTCAACCTACATGTATAAATAAATAAATAAATATATCTTTATTGTACACAGAAACACAGTACAGAAACTATACAATATGCTGTACAATGGCGGCCTTATCGCCTTTGGCGATTTCTACCAGGCAACCTTTGGATGGACTGGAATTATTCTAAAAATAGGAGTATGGTCGGTGGTGTATACAATACAGTACATACATTGAAATACATGTATATGTAATATATCAGTCTCTGCCAGCCAAATCACAAACATTGCTTAGTTTGGGATCAGAGACCGTGTGTGAGATGTCCTCCAATATTTATTTTATATATTTATTTATTATTGAGTTAATTTCAGAAAATCGGCAATTTATCATCCAAAAGTTCACGTATGTACTCTGTAATAAGCTTTAGATACAAGTAAATTAAATAACCAAATACTGAGACAATTCAGGCTAAACCGTAGGCATTATTTTGCAAGTAATACAATAATAGGCCCAACAACAACATAAAAAGTGTTCTCTCTATCGAATGCTTAAAGTGAAAATGAAACAGATATAATTATGATAATTAGCTATTATAATGACGATGGCGCCTTCATAATCGAGCCTAATGCGGGCTTAACCACGAGCTACTATTATTTTAAGTAAGTTCCAAGAAAACGCGGGCCTAACTGTGGGTTTTTATCATTTTAAGCAGTTACGAAAATAACGCGGGCCAGACCGTGAGCTATTATCATTACAAGCAATACAAAAACGCAGGCTAACGGCATGCTATTATAATTTTAAGGATTTATTAAGACAACACGGGCCAGACCGCGAACTATTAGATATTATTATAAGCAAATGCCAAGATAACGCGGGTTGAACCGCGGGCTGTTATTTTAATTAAGTAAGTATTAAAACAACGTGGGCCAAACTGTGGGTTATTATCTTTGTAAGTACCTAATTATTAACACAACGCGAGCTAAACCGCGGGCTTTTATCATTTTGAGCAAGTATTAAGACATCGCAGTCCATGCTGCGTGCTATAAATAACCATCTTAAGGGTTTTTGACACGTGGAGCTAAGCAACTTAATCCGGGAGATGGCGCTATTTCTTCGAAACTAATGTGATTTATTAATTTTTCATTATTTAGCATGAAATAACAAATTTAAAGTATTTTTGAGAATATTTCCTTTCATTCTTTAGGCGTATAAAACACAATTGAAACTTTTGGTACTTAAACTCCTGAGAAAAGGTCAATGAAAAGATCTACTCTCGTGCGTGTAAACAAAACACACACACTAGCAAATGAAATGAACAGTAATAACTATACATCAAAATTGGTCACATTGTCATCTTCTCAAATAGCAAAGTTGTACTGTGATGTGAAGAATTTCCAATCTGAAGTACTGAGTTTGAATCTTAGATTCGAAATATTCAATTTTGCAGAAGATTTTTTTTTCTTTATTTATTGTACATAGATTACCTAATAATTTGTTCCCAGTAAGTTGCATAGTATGCATGATATGCGAATCGCGTGACAATGAAATATTATGATGACTGATCAGATGATAAAACTGGAAGGTTACTGGCCAAAGAAACATCGCAATGAAACGACACAATCTCATCGAGTTTGGGCTCATTTGAATAGTCACGACGAGTAGTTTGGTACTAGATGGTAACCAGGCTCTGATGATGGAGCTCGAAGGTGGTAATAGAAACTAAGTAATTACACGACATAGCTCCATCAAGTCTCATCTCGTTTGTTTCGTCTTGACGAGTACTTTGGCACTAGATGGTACCCAGGGTCTGATGATGAGGCTGGAAGGTGACCATAGAGACTCAGTAAATAAACGCTATAACCGGATCGAGTCGGAACGTTCCTGTAAGTTCTACTATAAGTACTACTAATAGAACTAGTGGCTTGACAGGTGGCATAGGTGACAGCTGTCAAACTTCAAAGTGATTTATCTCGGTTATTTTCGATTGTAGAACACTGCTGTCTTCACAAAAGTGATAGAGCTTGACAAGATCTACATTTCGAATGACAGCTGTCAAACTTCAAAGTGATTTATCTCGGTTATTATCGATTCTAGAACACTGCTGTCTTCACAAAAGTGATAGAGCTTGACAAGATCTACATTTCGGATGACAGCTGTCAAACTTCAAAGTGATTTATCTCGGTTATTATCGATTGTAGAACACTGCTGTCTTCACAAAAGTGATAGAGCTCGACAAGATCTACATTTCGGATGACAGCTGTCAAAGTTCAAAATGATTTATCTCGGTTATTTTCGATTGTAGAACACTGCTGTCTTCACAAAAGTGTTGACAAGATCTACATTTCGAATGACAGCTGTCAAACTTCAAAGTGATTTATCTTGGTTATTATCGATTGTAGAACACTGCTGTCTTCACAAAAGTGATAGAGCTCGACAAGATCTACATTTCGGATGACAGCTGTCAAAGTTCAAAGTGATTTATCTTGGTTATTATCGATTGTAGAACACTGCTGTCTTCACAAAAGTGATAGAACTTGATAAGATCTACATTTCGGATGACAGCTGTCAAATTTCAAAGTGATTTATCTCGGTTATTATCGATTGCAGACCACCGTTGTCTTCACAAAAGTGATAGAGCTTGACAAGATCTACATTTCGGATGACAGCTGTCAAACTTCAAAGTGATTTATCTTGGTTATTATCGATTGTAGAACACCGCTGTCTTCACAAAAGTGATAGAGCTCGACAAGATCTACATTTCGGATGACAGCTGTCAAACTTCAAAGTGATTTATCTCGGTTATTATCGATTGCAGACCACTGCTGTCTTCACAAAAGTGATAGAGCTTGACAAGATCTACATATCGAATGACAGCTGTCAAACTTCAAAGTGATTTATCTCGGTTATTATCGATTGTAGAACACCGCTGTCATCACAAAAGTGATAGAGCTCGACAAGATCTACATTTCGGATGACAGCTGTCAAACTTCAAAGTGATTTATCTTGGTTATTATCGATTGTAGAACACTGCTGTCTTCACAAAAGTTATAGAGCTTGACAAGATCTACATTTCGAATGACAGCTGTCAAACTTCAAAGTGATTTATCTCGGTTATTATCGATTGCAGACCACCGTTGTCTTCACAAAAGTGATAGAGCTTGACAACATCTACATTTCGGATGACAGCTGTCAAACTTCAAAGTGATTTATCTCGGTTATTATCGATTGTAGAACACTGCTGTCTTCACAAAAGTGATAGAGCTTGACAAGATCTATATTTCGGATGACAGCTATCAAACTTCAAAGTGATTTATCTCGGTTATTATCGATTGCAGACCACCGTTGTCTTCACAAAAGTGATAGAGCTTGATAAGAATCAGTGACGCATAAACGACGTCACTCTTAGGTCATAATAGGGTCGGTCGTTAATGCGTCGTCGATGACGTCATAATGTACGTCAATTAAAAGTCATTATTTCGACGTCTCATATTCACCATAAAATTGACGTTTTATTGACGTCCATTTAGGGTCAATATCAGGACGTACTATATTCGCCACAAAGTAGACGTTTTACTGACGTCCATGTAGGGTCAATATCAGGACGTACCATATTCGCCACAAAGTGTACGTTTTACTGACGTCCATCTAGGGTCAATATCAGGACGTACCATATTCGTCACAAAGTGGACGTTTTACTGACGTCAATTTAGAGTCAAAGTCAGGACGTACCATATTCACCACAAAGTGGACGATTTACTGACGTCTATTCAGGGTCATTATTAGGACGTATCATATTCGTCTCTGGTGGACGTTTTATTGACGTGCATTTAGGGTCAATATCAGGACGTACCATATTCACCACAAAGTGGACGTTTTATTGACCTCTATTTAGGGTCAATATCAGGACGTACCATATTCGCCACAAAAGGGACGTTTTATTGACCTCTATTTAGGGTCAATATTAGGACGTACCATATTCGCCACAAAGTGGATGATTTACTGACGTCTATTTAGGGTCATTATTAGGACGTATCATATTCGTCTCTAATGGACGTTTTACTGACGTCCATTTAGGGTCCATATCAGGACGTGCCATATGCGCCACAAAGGGGACGTTTTATTAACCTCTATTTAGGGTCAATATTAGGACGTACCATATTCGCCACAAAGTGGAAGATTTACTGACATCTCTTCAGGATCATTATTAGGACGTATCATATTCGTCTCTGCTGGACGTTTTATTGACGTGCATTTAGGGTCAATATCAGGACGTACCATATTCGCCACAAAGGGGACGTTTTATTGACCTCTATTTAGGGTCAATATTAGGACGTACCATATTCGCCACAAAGTGGATGATTTACTGACGTCTATTTAGGGTCATTATTAGGACGTATCATATTCGTCTCTAATGGACGTTTTACTGACGTCCATTTAGGGTCCATATCAGGACGTGCCATATGCGCCACAAAGGGGACGTTTTATTAACCTCTATTTAGGGTCAATATTAGGACGTACCATATTCGCCACAAAGTGGAAGATTTACTGACGTCTCTTCAGGGTCATTATTAGGACGTATCATATTCGTCTCTGCTGGACGTTTTATTGACGTGCATTTAGGGTCAATATCAGGACGTACCATATTCGCCACAAAGGGGACGTTTTATTGACCTCTATTTAGGGTCAATATTAGGACGTACCATATTCGCCACAAAGTGGATGTTTTACTGACGTCTATTTAGGGTCATTATTAGGACGTATCATATTCGTCTCTAATGGACGTTTTACTGACGTCCATTTAGGGTCCATATCAGGACGTGCCATATGCGCCACAAAGGGGACGTTTTATTAACCTCTATTTAGGGTCAATATTAGGACGTACCAAATTCGCCACAAAGTGGAAGATTTACTGACGTCTCTTCAGGGTTATTATTAAGACGTATCATATTCGTCTCTGGTGGACGTTTTACTGACGTCCATTTAGGGTCAATATCAGGACGTACCATATTCGCCACAAAGGGGACGTTTTATTGACCTCTATTTAAGGTCAATATTAGGACGTACCATATTTGTTTGCACGCGCGCTCGCATCGGTGCGGACGTGTTTACTTTTTGTCGCAGCAATTATTTCTATTTAGTTCGATCGCAATGTTTACGTTTTGCCGGGCTTGTAAAAAAGACGTTACCGGTGAACTTATAATGAAGTGTACACTATCAAACTGTGAAAAAGTGTATCATATATTGTGTCTCGGTATTAAAAGACGAGATTTCGAGTCTTTTTCTACGGACTATGTGCGCCAATGGATTTGCCCGATGTGTGACAGCACAAAAAGAAAACGTGCTGGGAATGACACGCCAGTTCGCACTCCAGAACATAGGAAGTTACCAAAAATAGCGAGCCCTAATTATGTCAATAACCAACGGGGTAGCAAGTGCAGTCAAATGGAAGTTTCCGTGCTGGAGAATGGCGGCGGTTTGTTATCAGAATTCCAAGAATTCCGTCGGGAACTAAGAAAAAGATTGCATACGCAAGACCAACATATTTTACAAATTCAAAATGTATGTTCAGCTACTAATGACGAAATTCATGTACTACTTAAGACCGTTATAAAAGATAGGCGATGTTCGTGTGATTTGACCTCAATAGAAACCTACTTAAAATGCTTTGCGACCGCAACCAGCGCATCGAGTAATTGTAATGTAATGCACAAACAAATCAAATAATTTCAAGTGTCAGCAAAAGTCCGATGCAGGTGCAGAAACAAGTTAACACCAAACTGATTAGTGATAACAGTGCATTAGTAATTTCTCCAAGAGATAATAAATAGTTAATCTAAATGTGCCATGGTCATAAAATTGCTATGGGATCGACATTGTAATTTTAAGACTATGGATTCATAACAATTATTGATTATATATAACAGTCTAAGTATGTATATACTTCTTGAATATAAATCTATTATGCTACTTACATTGTTTTGTTTGGTTTCATCCATAGTCCTAAGAGTCTGTTCAGGGTACGTGTATAATATACGAGTAGGATGCCTGCTATCGCAAACTAAATTCTAAATTCTTTTCGTCATTTACTTTGTTCACAGGAAAGTGGCTGTACATATTAGGGCAGCCATCGTCGTTGGAGTATCGTCATTTACTTAGTTCACAGGGACTGGGCCATACATACAAAGGCAGCCGCCGACATAGTAGTGACGTCATACACAGGATTCACAGTAACGTCACTATGAATACTGTATATGACGTCACTCCAACGTTAGTGTCTACCTTAATATGTACGGCCCAGTAACGTCCCTATGAGTACAGTAAATGACGTCTCTCCAACGTAAGTGGCTGCCCTAATATGTGCGGCTTAGTGACGTCTTTATGAATACAGTAAATGACGTCGCTCCAACGTCAGTGGCTGCTCTAATATGTACGGCCTAGTGACGTCCTTATGGATACAGTGAATGACGTCGCTCCAACGTCAGTGGCTGCCCTATTATAAACGTCCAAGTGTCGTCTCTATGAATGCAGTATATGACGTCACTCCAATGTCAGTATATGGCGTCACTACAACGTCAGCATATGACGTCACTCCAACGTCAGTATATGGCGTCACTCCAACGTCAGCATATGACGTCACTCCAACGTCAGTATATGGCGTCACTCCAACGTCAGCATATGACGTCACTCCAACGTCAGTATATGACGTCACTCCAATGTCAGTATATGGCGTCACTTCAACGTCAGCATATGACGTCACTCCAACGTCAGTATATGGCGTCACTCCAACGTCAGCATATGACGTCACTCCAACGTCAGTATATGGCGTCACTCCAACGTCAGTATATGGCGTCACTCCAACGTCAGTATATGACGTCACTCCAACGTCAGTATATGACGTCACTCCAACGTCAGTATATGGCGTCACTCCAACGTCCTCCAACTTACGTCATGAGGCTGTGACAAATTGTCGTAATCTGAAGAAACTACCGACGTCATGATAATGACGTCTCTTACGTCGAGCAGTACCGTAAACGGACGTCATAATAACGTATAAATGCTACCTGGGTATTAGATATTATTATAAGCATGTACAAAGACAACGTAGATCAAACCGCGGGCTCTTTTCATTTTAAGTAAGTACCTATGTACTAAGACAACGCGGGCGAAGCCGCGGGTTTTAAGCTAGTTTATTATAAAAGCATTGTTAACGGACGTTTTCAAGAACATGTAATTTGTCTACGAAATAAAGAGAATTTGACTTGATGGTATTTATGCGACTTCTGGCTTGTTCTGTTGTGAAAAGGAGATGGAGGAATCAGGTCGTGATTCATTCATTAAGAATTTAAGAGCGCAGCTTTTGGAGGTAGAGCAACTTCTCTTCTCGCTGTCACCGTCAGATTCTTCTTCTTTTCTTGATTGTGCGCAAATAAATTTTAGTGATCTTGAATTGGTGTGCTGGATTTACAACAAAAATTCAGTACATATGATATGTCGAGAATCGTTGATTGTTTAAAAAGATTTGTAGAGAATCGTTGATTGTTTCAAAAATGATTTGTAGAGAATCGTTGATTGTTTCAAAAGTGATTTGTAGAGAATCTTTGATTGTTTCAAAAATGATTTGTAGAGAATCGTTGATTGTTTCAAAAATGATTTGTAGAAAATCGTTGATTGTATCATAAGGGAAAATTCAGAAACTCGAGAGTATTTTTTAATTTTGTAATTGTGTTATTCGAATTTGCCGCTATTTGTTGTTAACATGGCTCAATTATTATTTTACTCGAGTGCTACCAATATTTTCTTCTTCTTCATAATTACTCTTATAGTTTTTTAAAGCGCCTAATAATATCTGGCAATTCAAGCTACTTTTGAAACAGTTCGCTTTGATGTCACCAAGGAAAGCTTTGCAGTCCCCTTTTTATAATTATGTTTTCGTCAAAAAATAATATGTACAATTCTTAAGACGTTTATTAAACGGGGAGACGTAATGTTGGTAAATTTTTCAGACAGTATTACAGCACAAAGAAGCTGGTTGCAGACCAACTTGGGACTTCCGTGTCTTATTTGCATTCCGATCCCGAATCGGACGCTAGCATTGCTCGAGGAATCCCGGGAAAAAGTAGCTATGAATATTTTAGCATGTAGCTACGATTATTTAGGTTTTCCTAGACGCTACTATCCTACTAATATTATAAACGCGAAAGTTTGTGAGGATAGATGAATGGATGGATGTTTGTTACTCTTTCACGCAAAAACTACTGAACGGATTGAGATGAAACTTTGCAATAATATAGCTTATATATCAGAATAACACATAGGCTATAAATTATATTGATATTGCGTGAAAAATCAAAATATCATGCGGGCGAAGCCGCGGGCAAAAACTAGATAATAATTCTTTGAGGTAAATCAAAGAATGAAAGAAACTCATGTTAAACCCCACACAAAAATCAAGCGCTACAGGAAAAATCCTGGAATTGTAAAAAATGTGATGTTCCTTATTTTTTTCAGATGTAACTCAACATTTTTAATCAAATATTTATACCCTTAAAAAAAGAAAATTAGTGTGGGTTTGGTGGTTAGCCTGGTGCCGCAGTTTTTATGCAGCCTGAAGGCATCTGATATGGCTAAACGGTTAAAACGTCCGGGGTCTACAATTTAACGCGTCATCCAAGCCACTGTAACGTTCAGTTGTAAATGCCACCCGCGGTCACCAAACCGAAGACTGGCCGTGCTGAACTCAGATATTTGCTTAACTTTGATGATCGCTAACGAACACCTAGTCAAACTACCTAACACTTTTTATACCCTTAAGATGCGTAATTTTAAGCTTCCAAATGACCTACCCAATATTTCGTAAATACAAGTTGTAACATTGCATATTAGCATAGTTAAGTATGACTAGAATCATCAATTGCGTATAGGGTGTGAGAAAAAAGATGTGATACGTATACATACTTAGATAGCTACGAGTATATACACGTTTTTATGATATTATCTTATATAGAATCTAGATAATAGTAAAAACCTGCATAATACTAATAGAAATGATAGAAAATAGGTAATAGTTCATAATCTTGATTTACTTAAGCATCTCATCAAAAATTCAACAGTAGTTTTTGGCGCGAAAAATGTGTCTGACTACTACGTCTAGGCAGTGCGTAATAGTCATACAAAAAAAACTTATACGCAGATAAAGACAAAACATATTACTTTCGTCCTGTTCACTCTTTATACTTGCACATCTCGCCTTCTCTTACTTTTGTAATTATCATTATTTAGCGCCTAGTCTAGTTATATACTTCACTATGCATATTGGCCATTTCACAGAGATAAATATACTATCTCTTATCGCCATTAATAATGTGTGCTATATGTAAAACGACAAAGAAACATCTGAGGGCTAAGTGCGCGACCGCGTTAACGTTTGATGTGATTTGTATGGAAATGGCACAGCGCCATCTTGTGTCACGTACAGAAAACTGAATAGCGAAGTGTGAGTATTTTTACGGTAATGTAACGAGCGCCAAACCGATCGAACACGAGCGTGGCAACATCTGTGATTGGCTAATTCAAGCGTGTGTGTCAATGTGCTCGCGAGTGTGCGCGGCGCGCTCGGTCAACTCGACGTAAAAGTAATTCGATATGATTTGCAAATCTCCCACTCGACACTCTGTTCCGTTACATTTTGCTGGTCAATACCCATTTTGCATCAACTTGACTGTTGCTACTTCAGATTGATCTTAAATAAAAAAAATGTTTATAATGATGATATTAATATGGCATGAATGCGAAATCACAGGCAGCTGTTTGCATTCCGATCCTGGATTGGACGCTAGCGTTGTTCGAGTAATCCAGTACTAGAATGGCCATGAATATTTTTTATCTTGAAATTGTGAAAGTGAACTTTTTCTTCGATAATGTGTTTCGCAATCGTTAATACTTAACAATCCACGGCTAAAAATTAAGGGTGCTACCAGTTAAACACATATTTATTTAATTTCCTAAGTCTAAGGTTTTTTACACTACTTATCTATATTAATAATTTCGTCAAGGGGTACGGTAGACTCGATCGAAACTATCTGAATGATAAAACATAAAAAAATAATGATTTCGAGTCGACAACATATATCCGGAAAATTCGGATTATCGAGTATTTTAATAAATTATAACGGTGTTGACAAATAAAAACACGGTCTCCATAATGACACCAGATGACATATCTTGAGCAGTGTTGCCAATAGCACAAATAAAGGCTATGCTAAAATGGTGTTAAAATTGTGGCAAAATAAATATACTAAAAATTGTGATAACATTTTTCAATATCAAATGAAACGGAACAAAAATAGTAAAATTATTGTTAATTAACAAAATATGTGTTTTAATCGACTATGAACTAATTATATGCTATCGAATAAAATGTAAGTATCTTGATCTTCATCGACAATTAAAGTGCTTGAAGACGAGCTAGCGTCACTGCTCATACTGTATACCTAGATCTCCTTGGTACCTACAGAGCGCAGTGCATTATCTGGAACTGCGTAAAGCTGGAAACATACTATCGGACGCGGCTCACGGACGCGACTGACAGCCGCGACTGATAAGTAAATAGACTATGAAAGTACACTGAGCCGTGTACACTATCGGACATAAGTCGCAGACGTCACCTTCGGACGACCTTGAGCGTTCGGATGTCCTAGAGTGATCTGGCGAGCCGGATGTTTTAAGACTGTGCACATTGCTAAGTCTCGGCTGTCAGTCGCGTCCGTCAGCCGCGTCCGATAGTATGTTTCCAGCTTAAGAGTAGCAGTTTTTCTTTGCCCTTTTTAAATCGAATCTTATAAGTATAAAATAACATTTTAAATTTATTACCGACAAATAATTGCCTAGCTTAGTTTTTAATACATTCATTTGACTAAAAGAAACCCGTTCAATTTCGGCATTTGAATGTGGTAGCGTTAAAAACGATATTGCTGAAATAAATTTTCATGGTAATAAACTTTTATTGTATAATTATTTTACATGCCAAAAATATGGTGTATGCTAAATTGCAAATAAATATGCTGAGCAAGATCAAAATGTGCTAAATTGGCATCACTGATCTTGATACTCAAATGACATGATAATTGACTACTGTCAATTATCTTCTTTTATGTTTTGGCGTCGCATTGTTGTGCATTTGCCAGTGTCAAGTATTAAGTTAGGTATAACAATTTTTGATAATATTTTATCAACATAGTCACTGTCGTAGTCACGTTAAAGTCCATAAAAGTCACGGTCAAGTCCAACCATAGTTCAAGTCATACCTCAGTAAAGCAGCGGAGACTTTACTAGAGACGCTATGGAGTTTTGGTAACAACACATGATACGTCACATTATATCATTTGCCTACACTTATGCACGTAAAAAAGCTCATAATCAACGAAATATCAAAGTATTTCACTAATCATTACTAATAAAAACACAAGATTAACAAAATAGTAGTACAATGAGGCGACATGATTTTTCCGCGTTCCCGCCAAAAATTAGTTTTGAGCAATTTTAATTTTGAGCAATTACTTTGGGATGTTGTTTACACCCATCATGCCGTAAGTACCTATTTCTTAAAATGAATGTCTTTCATCGGTCTTTCATCATTGTTTTGCTTTATGATACCTACATCATTTTGTTATCAGCTTAAACTCCTTGCTTTGCTTCGCTCGGAGCGAAGACTCATCCTTCATCTATGCTCCTTGCATTTGGTAATCATTGTCATAATTGTGAAAATTTGATGCAGCTAAGGGCTTTTCGTAAAGGTGGTGATCGAGTAACAGTAAAATTATGATGTGTGTGTAGGTGTATTATGAGTCACATTTCACCCGAGCGAAGCCGGGTTCTCATCTAGTATAAAAAATAAAATACTAAAAATAAACCTAAACCTAGAGTGCCGCCGGCAGCGAAGCAGGGCCCAAGCTACCGGTGGTTGGGGCTACAGGCTGAGGTACCTCCTGACTATGCGCGCCGTGTCCAGGATCTCTGCCTTCTGAATCTGGCCCCTGGTCCAACCGTCTAGCGAGAGCCTCTTGAAGAAGTCGAGGCTCTTTGCTATTAAACCGTTCACAGACACTACTATCGGGACAATGATCGTCAAGTCAACATTACACACGGCGGTAACCTCGTGAGCCTAGTCTAGGTCCAGTTTAACATACATATTGTTTCATACTATTCCTGTGTTTTTATGTATCTATGTCTTAGTGTGCTCTGTGTGCCATAACTCCAAAGAGTTTTAGACTCAGGAAAAACATCTAATTTGTCTAGGTAAAACATCTTTTGGGTGCACATAGCCAAATATGTAATTTTTCCCCGTGGTTATTACTTATCTCTATCAAAGCCTACCATAATTACAACGCCCTTAGTCCGCACTCATCATGTTATTCATGCGCGTTTTTCGGGGGCCGTATTAAGGGTCCGAGGGAGTACCTCTAATCCCCCATTTTGTATGAACGTCTGATAATTAGTACGGGACTAATCATGATAAGTACGCTGAGTATGATGAGTTGTGTCTATTTATAGGCCTTTGCTCTAAATATAATGTTTTACTTTGTTCGTATACCAGGGGAATTGTATTGTATATTGCGGCTATGTACCGTCAAGCGCATCGCAGGACCTAGCGTAGTAATCATCCACGAGGTGGCCAGATGACCTCATCAAGACTGCAGGCCAGTGGTGGACGTCATTTGGGCGATGGCTGGATGGATGATTGCAACTGCTACATACTCATTTGCCACAGAATTTTTTCGACGTGCTTAGGCTCGTAGTTTTGTAACGTTTCAATATTCCAACGTACTAATAAAACTAAGCAAAACCACGGAATTCCGCTAGATGCAAACTGCTTCCGACTATTCTTATTGGAAATCTATAGTAGAGACCAACAAATGTCTAGCAATGCAGTGGATATTCTATGGCTGTAATGATGATGAAACTATTTGTAAATAAAAATATTATTTTAATATTATTTTGTAGTTCCATCGGAAATATTAAGTCAATTGTTTTGAAAGACCAATATTTTTTTCGGACTTAATAAAATATCAATCACGCGTTTTGATTACGAATGACTTAGATATTGACACTTGAAACACTTCATTAGAACTCTCTCAAGAACACTTACCTACTTAAAAACACACTCAAAGAACGATTCACTCCATTTTGAGAGACAATAACGCGACTGTAACTGCTACAACAGGAAAACGAGTGTTTATCACCATTTCTACGGAGTAAGTAGAAAAATATCACCTTGCAAGCTCATTCACAAATTAACTTTGTTAATTTTCCTCCCTTGTCAACTAGCGTCCTGTGTTACATCCTCATTCCCCCGAGGAACCGTAAAAAATATGCTCAGCAACCTTATCCAATTATACGCGCCGTCTGATTTAGTGTTTAGTCATATTTCTCACAATTTTCCGCCGAGAAAAATGTCTCGAACGGAACGAAAATGTTGACGATTCCTTAATTTGTGCTGGTACTTTTTATTGTTTTTGCGTTGTATTTTTGAGCAAGGTTTTTGTTGCTTATAACATTTTATACATTTTTGATCTCATTTTGAAGATAATTAAATTTGAGCTTTTAAAGCTATATTTTTGCAAAATAATTCTAATTTAGGTACGCGCACTTGTGGGCGCCCTAAATCGAAATTCATGGCACTGTATGGAGGAGGCCTATACCGAATTCGGGTGCCCAAATAAAATATTTACCATCTTGCCACAAAAGTTTTACGCATACTTTAGACAATGTTTAGCAGTACAAATTGCACGGTTAAACAGCGTCTAAAGCGTGTTTAAATCATTTGTGATAAGGCGGATAAGATTAAAATTTATTATTCATTTAAAAATATAATTGGGAAATAAAGATTATTTTATTTATAGGTAGGTACGCACAATTTGATCTAATGTCTTACGTTACAACGCACAAGTTAATCATATTTCTCAGAATTTTCTCGGCCTCATGAAAAATGTATCAAACGGATCAAAAAAGGTTGACGATTCATGAAATAGTACGGATTTCTTTTATTGTTTTTCCACTGTGTAGATACTTATTTAAAAAAATGTTTTTGCCATATACATGTGAGCCAAGTTTTTGCTGTTTGAAAACATCATACTTTTATTTAGGTATAATTAAGAGAATGATGAAAACGTGCTTTTTTCAGTAACGTTATATTTCTTAAAATTAATTCTAAGATAAGCGCCTTTTAATTTAGTTTTTATCGTGATTCTCACAATTTCCAGTTACGAAAATAACCTCAGTATATTAATATTGTTTGATAAGCATGTTTTTCGCCATGTTCCGGTTTATATTAATTTGTTCTCGCTCCTTCTTTTGATCATATTTGCCTTTGGAAGACAGGAGTTGCGGATACGCGGAAATAACTTCGCGAAATTACTTGACTGACGCGCAATTTTTCCTTACATATACCCTTTTTGATGTGTTCTGTACATTATTGTAACTCTTTTGGGATGAAACCCAGGGATAATTAGATTTTTTGTTTTACTTTATAAGTGTTGAAGTCATTACAATTCTGAAGTTGTAAGAAATCTGTACTCTGTGACACATCTGTGTGTGTCCCCTACAGATTCTTTGTAGACTAATTCATGTAAGTTATTTAGTAGGTAAAATGAAATACGTAAAATATAAAACATGAAATTTTATTGTTTCTTGAAGAGACCTTAATCTCTAAAATATATAGAAAATATTTTTTTCTTTAGTAATGCGGTTTAAATTATAGCTCTACAAACTTAAAACTATTTGTTTACTGTGAATTACGCAAAATATCTACTTGGGAAGTGTTTCAGAAGAAGGAAAAAAAAAGATAATTGAATTAACAGCAGCAAGCAATTTTACAAGATTTTTTTAACTTGTAATGGATGTATGTAAGTTCGGGTGAAATTTTGCAAATTAAATTTGACCTAATTCCCAGTTTCCGATTGAGCTGAAATTTTGCACACATAATTATGTATATCGCGTGACAATGCATTAGTATGGTATCAAGGAGCTGATCTGATGATGGAGTCCGAAGGTGGCCATGGAAACTTCTGTAATAACCAAGACAGACCCGTCGTGTATGGGTTCGTTTTGCTAGTTTTGGCTAGCACTTTGCAGTTTCATGATATCCCGGATTACAAAGGCTTGTATTTTTGAAAAGTTATATTTTAAAATAATTTATTTAATACTAAATTATCAGTCATCACATTAATTTTCAATAATGGAGTATGATATATTAATATCATCTCTAGCTATTTTAAATGTTTGCTGCCATTGATCCTATTCGAACTTAGCTAAAAAGATGTGAATCCGTTTACTGCGTACGAAAAATGTAGTAAAAGTATTTTTCAATTCAAATAGTTCCTCTGATATTGGCCAGTTACCCAGTTAGCAGCTAAAGTTAGGTATCCTTTTGCGCTTGACGGAAGGTATTTCATTACTAGATTTCAGAATGCCTATTTCGAAATTCTTGCCTATAAACTATCTATACCCAAACTAGGCATGCTAACTAAGCATATAAGCATACAGCCAATATATGTGTGTGTGTTAGCAATAACTTGAGTGTATAAATGTGTAGCTGCTTTGTGGGCAAGGGTATTAGTTTTAGGCCACACAAATTTCTTTTAAGCCGGGATTTTTAGGCCGCCTGAAGGCCTCTGACGTGCTAAAACGGTTAAAACAACTGATACGCCTTAGCAGATAAAATAATCAGGATACACAATTTAAAGGGTCGTACGAACCACCGAATGGTATCTGAGGTAGGTACAATTATCGTAATGTAAAATAATTATAGTTATATACTATTATTAATTTATTTTATGTCTCGTAAAAAAATGACATAACCGACTTCAACCGTGTACAGAATTCAAATAGCTCGCCCGGATCGATGTAGTAATTTTTACATTATTGTTAATTTATTAAAAATGGCCAAGACAATTTCAACAACATTTAAACGAAACCATTTGTAAAGTGTGATCTACCAAACGAAAATATAATTATTGACTCGGGCTTTATTATCGGGCTACTCTGTTAAAAGTTATGCGTGATCATACATAAAATAATATGTACGCGTCGATTTGTAAGCCTTCTCCGTTTCGTCGGTTAAAAATAAGGTAAATCCGCGAAACGAAAAAAATGTATTGCCAAGTTAGTTTACTAAGACTTGTACAAATGTTATTTGTACAAGTCTTAGTAAACTGAAAGATCTTTATATTTTCCATGAAAAGAACACAATATATTTTCTTGAAGATTTCGAGGAGATTCAAAACAAATAATATTGGGTTACGTTTCAAGGGCAACCCAAAATATGTTTTTAGGAAATTCTCAGAAGTGGATAACGGTAAGAAAATAATATTTTCTGGTTTTCAGAATAGAACATAGAAAATTCAGACGTCTGGCTCATAAAGTTTTCAGCAAATACTACGAAATGGAAAATATACTTATTTAGTGGTATTACTGACATTGTAATGTTGTTAAGAATATAGGCAAAGAAAAATTTCGTCTGTCATATGTAAGGGTTTATTTTTATCATGTATTCTATTAAACGTGATATAAATAGGTATGGTATGTGGTATACTTAATAACAACCATACTCTCAATGGGCATTTGGTCTTTTGAATATTTTTGACACGCTTTTATTAGTTTCACCTGTATGTTTGTAACCAACCCCTTTGAGCTCGATTTTAACCTACATATATAAAAAAAAATGTTGACTCCTAAGCGTGTTTTTTTAGTTTTTAAGGTTCCGTACCTCAAAAGGAAAAAACGGAACCCTTATAGGATCACTTTGTTGTCCGTCTGCCCGTCTGGCCGTCTGTGTGTATGTCAAGACTCTTTATCTCGAGAACGCGTAAAGATATCGAGTTGAAATTTAAACTGTATAGGTACGTATATCGATGAACTCTTGATGTTGTGAAAAACTACTCAGTTATCGTTTAAAAAGTTATAGCCGTTTATGGCGTAAAAACCGCATGTTTCGACCCTCACAAAAATCAAAACCTGCAGGGTACTTCCCGTTGACATTGAACCATGAAATTTGGCGAGGAGCATTGTCTCAGAGTACACATATAGGAATTAATCTGAAAACTGTACAATTTCATTTATCACAACAAAATAGGGCCTCAAGTTGTTATCGCCAAAGTTGTTAGTTTTGCTGTACAGAATAAACCCCTAAAAGGATGCTAATTGTTCACCAATCATCCTGTATAAGTACATTAAAGTAAGTAAGTTTGTATAGGTCGGGTGGCTAGCACTGGTAACAAGTATATTAGGTAAGTAAACAGCCCCACACACCACACTAGCCATCTTTTTAGACGCCAAACTGCGGCTTTCCCAATATTTGTAACTCGTTTTATAAAACCAATCAAAGCTATACTCTGATATAGCAGGCTTTTCATTTTCACTGCATAAGTTTATGAAAGGACATAAATTTTAAAACCGTCGAACGCACAAACAAAGAATTTCAATTCCGGCGAACATAAACGCCGTCCCATAAACTAGCGGCAACTTCCAACTCCTGAAAACATCTAAAGAGCAGGTGAGACGAACAATACACTTTAGTCACAGTTACTGTCAGTATGACTACTTAACCAAAAGTTTATAAAGTTGACTATATGTAAGTACGTATTACGTATCTACGTAGGCCTCAGTAAGTCACTTAATGTGATATTATTAGAATTTCTTACCATTAACGAGAAATGGCGCATTGCTTAATCAATGAAATGATTTTTATCGTGCTTCACACACTAGGTGTGTAGAAACTTTCGTTTTGTGATAAACATTTCAAAAATTGACGCGTTCTGCTTTAAACCAGTTAGTCACTTAAACACTTTAACTAATTCGACGCCTTTGCAGACAGCGTTTTAGCATTATTTTATCTTCTTTGGTTTTAGCTAAATTTGGATAAAGCATCTGGGCCGTAATCCCAGAGGGATGCAGATTCAAATCCTGCCAACGCGTCAATTTTTGAAATGTTTATAACAAAAAGAAAGTTTCTATACCTTGTGTGTGAAGCACGATAAAAATCGTTTTAAAAATGGAATAACCGAATTCAACCGCTACTATCATCCTTCATCCATCCATCAGCCCAATGATATTCACTGCTGGACGTAGGCCACCCTTATGAATCTCCAATAAGATCGATTGGAAGCGACTTGTATCCAGCGCGATTCTGCTGTCTTAATGAGGTCATCTGTTTATTTATTTATTCACATAAGAAACACTAACAGTAGAGGGTAACCTATATTGGACCACTTTTGATATAATGACACATATCACCGAATCCTTTGAAGCTGTAAAAATACAAAATAACTCATAATACAGCTTATTTCATTAGCTACACAATATAAATCCTTTAATATTGTAGCATTGTTGAAACTAGTTATATATATATATTTAGTAAAGATTGTTCGTCGGTCCAATTAACGGTATCGGTGTCTTAAATTGGACCACTAGGCCCTTAAATTGTACCAAATGTAAAAATGTGATATAATTGTAAATAAAATGGACAGTTTAGAATCATTATCATATATATTTATTGTTTGTATTATATCACATAAACAATATGTCAAAAAGGTACAAGGTAAGTACTCATATGCTACTTTAGGAACTCTGGAAATCTTACTTCAACTCCACATAAACACAATGAACCTTAAACCCAAACAACATTAATATTTCTAGTGAATATTATAGCTAATAAAAATAGTAATTAAAACAATCTGTTAAAAATATTAATTCAAACAATCATCACATATGTCAGGGTTTGTAGTGCAGGTGTCATGTAGCCATCTCTTACACCGCACGCATTGTAGCCAGTCCACTTGGGGTCCACTTTTATCGAAGTAGTGCTTACCACACGAAGCACACACATTTTCATCATCTTCCTCATCGTCATCATCGTCGTCAAGTTCGATCGCAATATCGGAATCGTTTGAACTGCTGGAAGATAACCTTTTTCGTTTCATAGACTTCTTCACAACTTTTCTTTTTTTAATTGTGGATGTTTTAGTTGCGCCTTGATTTTTTGCTTTGCAAGGTTTTCCCTTCCTTTGGATGCTTTCTTCTAAAGATAATTTATACGGCGATGATGTAATTTTAAAATTAAATTAAATTAAAAACAAAAGCAGTTGCATAAATTGGACCGGTACAATTTCGGAACTCGTGAGTGGTTCGATATAGGGACCTAGACAAATTTATAATTAGTCATGAAAAAAAAACATAACCTCAACGTATTCGTGTTTATTAACTGGCACTTAAAACAATATAAAACATGCTGCATTCTGACATGTGTAACAATATTAAGACTTACCATGTTGATGAACAATCTCCTTACACAAAACACGCAAAAATAGCACCAATTCAGTCAAAAACCTTTTTTTTTCTCTTAGCGTCATACGATCTGTCGAACGTCGGTACAAAATGGCGCTGCGCTTGCCTCTTTTTGTGTTGCCAGTGTAAAAAAATGGTGTCATTTGGTAGAAATACACAAGAGGTCCAATTTAAGCGCCGGTCCAATATAGGTTACCCTCCCCTATATACATTAAATATTAACTAAGATTAACACCTTTAATCTGTTCACCTTGTAGGTGGACATCTCACACTGTGCTTGCTGTTACATAGTCTCCACTCGAGAACTATTGGACCCCATCGGTCATCAGTCTTTCGTGATATGTGTCCTGGCCACTGCCATTTCAACTTACCAATACACTGGGCTATGTCGGTAACTTTGGTACTACTAATCGAATCAGGAAAGAGGAGGTCCGCTCCTCGTTCTTGATTCGATCTCGCAGAGAGACTCCAAGCATAGCCCTCTCCATGATTCGTTAATTTATTAGCCCATAGTTAGAGACTACGTTTCAGTGCTATAAGTTACACATTGGTCGAAAACTTTCGATTTGTGCTGAGGTATGTCTGACCTACGTTACGATGCGCGAATTTCTTTTCCGGTAGTTTCAAGTACTAATTTTCTCATAACAGTTTTCTTCACTGAGACACTAAACGCGAATAGGCATGATAGTAACAAAATCAATAATATAATTAGTCGGTCACATAGACCATCAAAGAATATTAGACTCGTATTTTTTCTTTGGTCAATTAAACAAAAATTGAAGAAGATTTATCCCGTTAAAGTTTCGCGTGACGTCACAAGCGTCGTCTCTTACAAATGTATAGACATCTGTAAGAGAAGTGACGTCACGACCCCCACTCCCAAACTTTGACAAGGTTTATTTTTGTTATGATTTTATTTTGAGTGCTTTCCACACTAGATTTTATCTCAAAGAGTGGTTAGAGCGTCGGGCTAGTGATCCGAAGGGGCAGGTTCAAATACTGCGTTCGCTTCAGATTTTTGAAATACTTATCACAAAGATAACTCTTTGAGATTAAATCTAGTATGGAAAGCACTCAAAATAAAATCATAACATTGATTTAGCAGTGTGCCATCTCTCGTAAATCGAGCATCGGGCTAGTGATCCGAAGGGTCAGGTTCAAATCAAGCGTTTGCTTCAGATTTTTGAAATGCTTATCACAAAGGTTTATTTTTGTCATTTGTTGTTTGATTAACAAAAGAAAAAATACATGTCCAATACTTTTTAATGGTCTATCTGACGGACTAATTATATTATTGACTTGTTTACACTATCATGCCTATTCAGCTGTTTAGGAAAAAGTATTACCTGCTGGTTTAGTTCCACTGTGGCTTTAGTGTTCGTTTTATCGACGCCGCAACTTGCCGCGTTATTCACGTAGTTCCGGCGTTAATAGTACTACCAGTTTGTAAGCGCCTCAAACTTGATTTATGTTCTCATTGTCTTAATTTTACTGTGGAAATGTTTTTAATGTGGTAGGTATTTATCGGAAAAGAGTAAGTAGCAGCCTGACGAACTTCACCAACTCAGAAGCTTTCTTTGGCTCATGCACAACAACTTTGCCAAATACAACATGATCAAATGAGACGGTCGAGTCTGCGCTCCCTGTCGATGACCTCGACATCGACAGGGAGCGCAAAGCGTTAGCGGTTCGAGCTAACATGCTGGCCCGTAGATTTGCACGGTGTACTGAACGAGTCAAGGCTACATTATTCAGAGCATACTGTCAGTCTTTTTATACGTGCAGCCTGTGGGTCAAATACTCCGGAAGGTCGTATAGCGCTCTGCGCGTCCTGTACAACAACGCCTTCAGGGCGCTGTTGAGGCTGCCGCGGTACTGTAGCGCATCAGGGATGTTCGCAGACTCACGGATCGACGGGTTCGCAGCGGTCATGCGCAAGCGAGTCGCGTCCCTGGTGCGCCGCGTGCGCGGCAGCTCCAACACCTATCTGCAACTGTTCGCCTCGAGGATGGATCAGCCCCCCTACCGCCTAAAGCAATAGCAATCGTAATAGCAATCGTTTATGACTTCATTTTAGTCATTTGGCACCGCCTATGTGACGTTAGCCATCAAAGTTACGATGATGGCTAACGTCACATAGGCGGTGCCAAATGACTAAAATGAAGTCATAAACGATTGCTATTGCTTAGGCGGTAGGGGGCCTGGACTGTCCAATAATGCAACACTGGACGAGGCTGCATCTTGAGCACTCTGGATCCAAACCGAAGTATAGACTAAGATAATTATATTATTTATTGAAACTTGACATTAAGTATTATTTAATTTTGAATTTTATTCTATTTTAATTTTGTATTTGACTGTGAATTTTTTTTTTTTTTAGTTTTGTATTTAATTTTTATTTTGATATTTGTTACATTTTGACATGATAATTTTAATGTAGTTTTGTTATATGGATTTGTACGTCTGAAATAAAGATTAAATAAATAAATGCATAGTTTGCGATTCGATAAACGACACACAGACAATTATTCGTCATAAATATATAGATTGTCTTTTTCTCTAGTTTCAGTACACTTTTCCTTTAGCGCTTTTTTATTCACGTAGTTCCGGTGTTAAAAGTAGGCTAGTTGTTGCTAGAAGGCTCTCGAACTTGATTTATGTATGCATTGTTTTATTTTTTTACAGAAAATATTTTGAAAACAGTGGCCTATAGTGACGTAAATGTTTGAGTCGGAGACGCATTAGCTAAATATTTTGGATGTAAACTTGTACACTAGACTATTTTCAGCAAGTTCAGTACTAAAACCATAGAAATCAAGATAGAGGCTTTCTCTTCGCTAAGCTAGGCGCGCATGATACATGCTCGTATACAGGGTTATTTCTAATCAATTAGTATCCTTCTAGGGGCTTGTTTTGTACATAAAAACTAACAACTTTTGTTCTACGACTTTCGTCAAAACTCAAAAAAAAATCAGCTGTTCGATACAGTTTGTCGCGGGTGAACTAAATTTTTCTATGGAACAACAAAAATATTTTTGGAGTTTTGACGAAAATTTGCTATATGGATATACGTTTATAAGAGCATGTATCATCATAATTATATTTTTTTTCAAAACTAAACTAAATAAGTCATTTATGATGTTAATATTCATATCAGTGTAATACCTACACGTTATTTAATAATTTGCAAACCCTTTGAAAGCTGAAAAAGTCAGTGCCAGAGCTGTAATTAGTTTTTAGGGTTCCGTACCCAAGGGCAAAAGCGGGAACTTTATTATGCAATAATTGCCTTCCGCATCTTTTATTTCGTAACAAAATTATCTGGATTTAGTATTAATTGAGAATTATTTTTGTGCAACTGACCTAGGAATGAGAAGAAAAAAACAACGGAAAGTGTAAATTTGAACATTAGCTTTGATCATTTTTGAATATTTTGGAATATTCAGGGAATAATTTCGCACGATTTGCTTTATTTTTATCAGTATAAAAATAGTACCATTTATATGGTAAGATACAATATCACACATGCACACTTGCGCAAGCGCTCTGCGCCTCTTAAAAAAAAACAGCAGCAGCAGGCATACATTTTTACCGCGCGCTAGAAAGAGAGAGGGATATTACTAAACTTCCTCTCCTACACCGTCTACTCTCCCTCCGTCTTACAATTTTCGGTGTCGGGGTCAAAAAACTTTTAAGTGGAGACCATGTAATGGCAAGCGCGGCGTAGAACATTCACCCACAGGATGGATAGCTGATGACCGAAGGACTACGGTGGATGCAAGCCGCTGGAAACCAAAAGAATCTATAGAGGAATCCTATGTCTTGCAGTGGACGTTCTATAGCATACATATTATATACAAAAATAAACAAACGAACTATCTCACACCTTTGACGTATTATTCTGTTCTATTCACTCTAGCCTTAAAAAAATACAGGCTCAGATACCTAAAACTTTGCATGCAAAAAAATAGACTATTACTACTATTATTAAGAAGGTTTGACTGCCTCGGTGGTTCAGTGGTTAGTTACCCTAACTCCTGGATCAAAGAGGTGTGGGTTCGATCCCCACCCAGGGCCAATATTTATGTGATGAACATAAGTGTTTGCTCTGTGTCTGGGTGTTATTTAGTTACTATCTATATAAGTATGTATTTAAAAATAAGTATATGTAGTATATCAGTCGCTGCCAGCCATATCACAAGCTTTGCTTAGTTTGGGGCCAGAGGCCGTGTGTAAAATGTCCCAAAATTATTTATTTATATTTATTAATCTTGTTTCTACATGAACTTACTTACTATTTAGAATCATAACGAGAACCAAATTGACTATTGGGTAAATTTCGATATTTTGATACGGAATCTTTAATTGTTAGGTTATTCTCACTCTTAACCAGTTATTATTAAAATTCTAGGCCGGACAGCAATATAGGTGCCTTGTTAAAAACAAGGTCTAACGCGACAGCAGACAGGATTATAAATTCATCCCTTTGCTTTACGATTTTCATTTTAAAAACGGATAAACCGCGTACGTTCTGGTGGATTTAAAACATGGATGTAAGGCAGGAAGGAGATCGGAAATGTTACCCATCCACAAGGTTAAAACATAGTTTTTTAAGATTGATTCTGATTCCACAACTTTTAATTTTGAATTTTATGTAATGTACTGAATTTTAATTAATTAGAGTTCCGTACCTCAAAAGGAAAAAAACGGTACCCTTATAGGATCACTTCGTTGTCAGTCTGTGTGTATGTCAAGACTCTTTATTCTCGGGAACGCGTAAAGATATCGAGTTGATATTTAAATTGTATACGTATATCTATGATATCTTGCAGTTGTGTAAAAGAAAGTAAAAGAAATACTTATAGTATGGAGATTTTAACAACTTTCTTCCCAATCTTGTGAAATTTTCTGGATTTGTACGGAACCTTTGATGTGCGAGCCTGACTCGCACTTGACCGATTTTTTTTATTGTAATATAATGCCATTCTATTGAGTACATAATTTTTATTTTGACGATTCGTAGGGTGTTGCTAATATTATACCAATTTATGTAATTATCCTTACCGAAAATAAATGACTATCTGTATAACCTTCAGGTTTCATAGCCAAAAATCTAAAATTAGCTATTGGTCTGAAACCAATCATTAATCTAAGTAGGTATAAGCCATAAACTAATTATTACTCGTAGTGAAAAGATTTGTCAAACATTTTATGGTTGTATTAACTTAACATAATTTCTATTTATATTGAAATGCTCAATACATTAACTTTACTGAAATCGTAAATTCTAATTGACTTTATTTATAACCATATTAATAATTAATTACTGTAACTATGTCAGTTGAATTGGTACAAAATACCATTTGAAATGTTTTCTCTCTATATTGAAGTTTTATTTCAGTTTTATTGGTAGTTTGTTTATATTCCTTGTGGGGTGAGCTGGGCCACGTTAACATAAAATATCTTAGTTTCAAGTGCTCATTTTTTAAACGTAAGAATAGAATCGCATGCTATGTTGTCGCGTTTACTCTAAAAGATTTCCCGATCTTGTTTGTTTTCGTGACCATTTGCACATACAGTTAATTATATTACATATTTATCGGTTCAAAAATAGAGCCCTTGATCCAACAATCATCTAATCCAGCCGCAAGTTTGGCCGTCCCAATCCTCCTTTTTTCTCACATCCCTGCTTTAAATCCAAAGACCGCATGACGTATGTCACCACAACACATTTGGGCCTGTTCCTGGGTGAGATGGACGAGACAGCGTTTTGGCCTTTTGAAAACACGTAATTTTTGTTAAAAATGTTCATTTTTTTTACGTGATAGGATTTTTAAATGTTTTGTAATTAAGACTATTTTGAGCTGCGTAGGCGTAGGTAAGTACTTACCCACCTTAAAACTAAATAGGCAGCTTTCTATGGATCGACTCTATTATACACACCCAATATTCAAGTATTCCAATATTCAAGTAAGGAAATTACATTGAGAAAGATGATTTGTTCAATATATGTATGGATAAACTATCTTTTTTTCCTCATTTTCGATTTGGCCGTTTAGGAAACCGGGGTGGGAAACTGGTTTCCTAAATGGCTTTTTTTATGCTTTCAGGAAACTGGTTTCCTAAAAAGCTTTTTTAATTCAAAAAATACAGTGAAATTTTTAACATGGCATTTATGAAAATCATTTTCCATCTTCTCTTTCATACTATTCCGTTAGCATCAGTCCTATTTATCCAAAGGTATTATGTAAACAAATAACTTGTATTCAACAGTACAATGCTAATTTCTGATTAAATAATTATTTCTTGAAAAAAATTTCATGACCGACTTCAACCGTGTACAGTTCAGGATTTATCAATAATGGCCCAGCCGATTTTGTTAAAATTTAAATGGAACCAATTCCAAAAAAGTATTCCAAAGAAGTACTCCAGTAAATATAATCATTAAAATCGGACTACCATGTAAAAAATTACGGATTGTTAAAAAACAAATATAATATGCGTCTAATTGAGTACCTCCTCCGTTTCGTCGGTCAAAAAGAGAATAACTACTCTAGACCACTACCAACAAGTACTAAATACTAATTCACTCCGGCTAACTTACTTCAATAAAAAATACCAAACTACCCACATAAATAAAACCAGCTTGAATTTCCCAGCAATCTACTAATGTAACCCGAGTTTTCGCACCAAATTACTGAGCTAACTGACGTTGGTTCCAGCAAATTCACTGCTGGATGAAGCTACGATTCATTTCGGGGCAAAGCGCCTTAAATTAGAACCGGAATTAACCTCGCTGGCGAAGATTAACCAACAGGATGATGGTACGAGTTAAGGCGGTAGTAGAACATACTTAGAAAGGTGACTGCAGAGCCATTTTTTTACGATTAAAGATTACTGTGTATCGTAAGTGGTATACTTAGTATAGGCCGCTTCTCACAAGTTGGCGGAAATGGTTTACGATTAAAGATTACTGTGTATCGTAAGTGGTATACTTAGTATAGGCCGCTTCACACAAGTTGGCGGAAATGGTTTACGATTAAAGATTACTGTGTATTGTAAGTGGTATACTTAGTATAGGCCGCTTCACACAAGTTGGCGGAAATGGTTTACGATTAAAGATTACTGTGTATCGTAAGTGGTATACTTAGTATAGGCCGCTTCACACAAGTTGGCGGAAATGGTTTACGATTAAAGATTACTGTGTATCGTAAGTGGTATACTTAGTATAGGCCGCTTCACACAAGTTGGCGGAAATGGTTTACGATTAAAGATTACTGTGTGTCGTAAGTGGTATACTTAGTATAGGCCGCTTCACACAAGTTGGCGGAAATGGTTTACGATTAAAGATTACTGTGTATCGTAAGTGGTATACTTAGTATAGGCCGCTTCACACAAGTAGGCGGAAATGGTTTACGATTAAAGATTACTGTGTATCGTAAGTGGTATACTTAGTATAGGCCGCTTCACACAAGTTGGCGGAAATAGTTTACGATTAAAGATTACTGTGTATCGTAAGTGGTATACTTAGTATAGGCCGCTTCACACAAGTTGGCGGAAATGGTTTACGATTAAAGATTACTGTGTATCGTAAGTGGTATACTTAGTATAGGCCGCTTCACACAAGTTGGCGGAAATGGTTTACGATTAAAGATTACTGTGTATCGTAAGTGGTATACTTAGTATAGGCCGCTTAACATAAGTTGGCGGAAATGGTTTACGATTAAAGATTACTGTGTATCGTAAGTGGTATACTTAGTATAGGCCGCTTAACATAAGTTGGCGGAAATGGTTTACGATTAAAGATTACTGTGTATCGTAAGTGGTATACTTAGTATAGGCCGCTTAACACATGATGGCGGAAATGGTTTACGATTAAAGATTACTGTGTATCGTAAGTGGTATACTTAGTATAAGCCGCTTCACACAAGTTGGCGGAAATGGAAGCTACAAGCTACACACTAACCAATCCTGACTGAAGCTCACACAAAGCCGCGCGTTGATTGGATATTGCGCAACTTCATTTCCGCCAACATGTGACTCGGCTCATAAGTTTGTATTGAATTCGGAGAGTTTGCTAAAAAAAACATGTTTTTTAGGGTTCCATACCTCAAAAAGAAAAAACGGAACCCTTATAGGATCACTTTGTTGTCCGTCTGTCCGTCTGGGAACGCGTAAAGATATCGAGCTGAAATTTAAACTGTATACGTATATCTATGATCTCTTACAGTTGTGTAAAGGAAAAACTTCTCTTTTATCATATAAAGAAGTTAGAGCCGTTTATGTCGTAAAAAACCGCATATTTCAATTTTCAACACTCACAAAAATCAAAGAGATTTTAACAACGTACTTCCCAATTTTGTGAAATTTTCTGGATTTGTACGGAACCCTCGGTGTGCGAGCCTGACTTGCACTTGTCCGGTTTTTCCATGAAACCATTACCAAAATCTTTCTTGAAGTCGGACCTACTTAACCGAACTACTCGTACTTGTCCTAGGTGAACGTACGAACTTCAAGATCTGTGTTCTCAACAGATGTTGGAGTGGGTACAACATAAGCAATTCATTTTACCATAAGTGAGTGATAAATGATTTTAAGAACATATATGTACCTATGACAATAGATTATCGGAAACCAAGACCACAGTAATGATAATAATATCTAACAGTATTCCGGCTTCATAATACAGGGTTATTTCTAATCAATTAGCATCCTTCTAGGGGCTTATTCTGTACATCAAAACTAACATCTTTTGTTCCACGACTTTCGACAAAACTCAAAAAAATTTTTGTTGTTCCATAGAATATCGTGCATCCTCGACAAAATGTATGGAACAACTGATTTTTTTTGAGTTTTGACGAAAGTCGTATAACAAATGTTGTTAGTTTTGATGTACAAAATAAGCTCCTAGAAGGATGCTAATTGATTAGAAATAACCTTGTATACATTTAAACGGTCGAAACGCGAATCATATTTTCTACGCGCCTCGGAGTGCGGTATGCTCACGGTATGCTAGTCAGTCAGTCTCGGCGCGCCGTAGTGACGACGAACGTGTGGATTTGTATACTCTATAAAATATAGCTTGATCTCTGCGACAGCTGTCAGAAAAGTCACGCCTATGAAGTCCTGAATTTCTTAATAGTACAGACAGTACCTGTCAATGTCATACTTTAAGAGTTTTAGATAGTTTTATTTAAAATATCGATAGTTTATACTAACGATATTTTAAATAAAACTTAATTTATCATTAATTTTATTGTATATTTTAATGTCATAAGATTCCAGTTGATGGCCTCACTTGTTCTTAGACTTATCAAACGAGATGATAATTACAATTTATAATTATTATAGTTTTGTGATTTCACTTCAACTTTTCTTATTTCTCTACTGTTTAAAATATTAACAAACGTGCAAATTAAATTATAATGTAATTTTTTTCTGGTGTTCCCTACTAAGTTGCAAACGCAAAGTTCTAATTCTTGATTTAAAAGTAAACCCGGACACTCCGCGTTTCTTCATACAAAATCTGCTGTCTTACGCACACACCACTATATTTATTCACAGACACTACACATACGCATGAACGCTACACGGGTATTTGCAGCGGCCTGTGCAGCCCGCGCGCAGAGTAGTAAATCGTGTCCTGACGCGGGGTGGAAGTGAGGAAGACTCAAACGGGTGGGGGGTAACGAGTGGCCGTTCTATACGTAGTATTATTATATCTTCTTTGGCTAAACTCAACGATGAAGTTTGTGTCACGTATTTTACGGTGCGATTCCAAACTTCCCTTAACAGTTTTCATCACACTACTGCCAACATGCATGTCAACGTTTTCACAACAACTCTGCCCAAGTTAGCAACGAACACCCTTCAATTTTGAACTTTATTCCCGCGTCATAAAGTTTGACATGGGTAGTGGGTCTATGTAACAATGTAACTGGCGGGCAGTGATTAAACTTCATGAAATGGTCAGTTTTAGTTTACTGGGGCACTCGGCTACAATGGTTATGATCTGTTATACTGGGCCAATTTCTATACAGAGTAATTGGGTGCAGAGCTCATTAATCTTGTGTTTATATGTATTGTACTCGTACATTTGTGTGGTGAATTGGAACAAATTATGATTTTATGCAAACACGCATAGGTTATTTTTAAGTGACTGTATATAATAGAGATATATTTTATGGAATGTATGAAGGTATCATCCAATTGAACTGAATCAGTATGTCATTTTCATTGCTATCCTGTATATTATAGGCTCAGAGCAAATAAAAATATCAAAAGAGAATGTTGTGATCAAACAAGTGAGGCCGACCTAAACCACGCCTCGCCGTGTAAAGATTAATCACACACACATCAACGTACAAGGACACCACGCCTTGGCTTGTCAGTCGAACTATGGCGGCGCAGCAATGACGCACTCACACATGTATAAAAAACCGGCTTCACTTGACTGTTCAACGACGTTCCCTCTTGATTTTTTTATTTACTCTGAGATTATAGGTCGTAAAGATATAATGTGGTCGATCGAGAAAAGAAAGAGATGCAATGATTTATTATGGCATGAGTTAGAAAAAGGCAGGAAAAATATCTCGATTCCGTGGCTAGTTAAATTTAAACTCATAATTAACGGCACAGGGCAAGATTTTCTATAAATTTTTGTGGTTGCTAACTGTCTTAAGCGAAAACAGCGCTATCTTTCTACTTGTAGTACTTCTGTGTCAAAGATGAATGCCTTTTGATATGTTGTTTACAACCCTGACAGGTGACAATAAATTAAAAATAGTTCAAATAGGCTTGTTGGCTAGCCCATAACATTGTAAAACTATTGAAACAATTCATCATCATCATAATTTCGTGGAAATGACTAAGATTTTATTTTAAACATTGAAACAACTGAGACTCACAATTTATCGTCACCCGAGCCATAGCAGCTCTCAGTTGTATATGCTAACAGAATAAGATGAAATGATGGAATTATAATTAGAGCTAGGATTGAAGTCGCAAAAATAAAACATAAAATGGTAATTAAATCATTAATTAATGTGGTAATTTCACACAATTAGCTAAGTCAAGTTTCACACGTTTAACTAAGTCAGCTTTTCATCATCATTACCATAATATATTAACCTTAAGAATGGGTACTGAGCTGAACATTCAATAAGACCGGCAAGAAGCAGTTTGTCCTTGATTAGAGACTGTTATCAAGACTAGCAATATATACTTCTGTAATATATACAGGGTTAATTCTAATTAATCAGCGCCCTTTTAGGGGATTACTCTGTAGGTGCATCAAAACTAACAACTTTTTTGTTCTGGGACTTTTGTCAAAACTCAAAAAAAATTGGTGTTCCATAGGAAAATATCGTTCACCCACGACGAAATGTATGGAACAACTGTTTTTTTTAGTGTTGACAAAAGTCGCAGAATAAAAGTTGTTAGTTTTGATGTACAGAATAAGTCCTAAAAGGATGCTAATTGATTAGAAAAAACCCTGTTTAATTATATACTTCGATTTCATGATAACAAAATAAAACGTACTTATAAGAAGAAAAAAACTGAATCCGGATTGAAAATAACTTTTATACACTAGAAACCACAATGAAAATATAGTAATCCAAATAAAAATAACCTTAAACTCTGTGCACTAAAGTCTATAACCGTAGTTTCAACTCCACGGTGGACATATTTACGTTATTGGTTTTCGCTGCGCGGAGCTGAAATGTGCCACAAGAGAGACATCCCGTGCCTTGTTCGGGATTAATGTGGACTACTGTTTATTAAATGGTCCTTATAAGGTTTCAGTGTCTTTGGAGTGGGAGTTTTTAAATTAAGATGCTTCTAAGATTTAAAAATAGTGTATTAAGTAGGTTCCTTGAAAATAAAATGAATTTTTGTACTTAACCCCCTTCGCACACGGCGTCGTAGCGTAGGCGTATCGTAGTACGCGCGTAGGACGAGAGCAATACGAGCGCATACATGTTCAAACAAGTCCGCACACGAGGTGTAGCGTAGTCGTATCGTAGGAGGCACCACTCCGTGTGCGGACTTGTTTGAACATGTACGCGCTCGTATTGCTCTCGTCCTATGCGCGTACTACGATACGCCTACACTACGACCCTGCGTGCGAAGGGCCTAAGTCTGGTAGTTCTATTTATGCAGAAAGACCGTTTAGAATTCAAAATTTACTTTTGTAACAAAACGAATTGCAATAAAATTAATATCTAAGTTTGCCAAATAAATATGAAAAAAAAAACGAGTAAACAAAAGATTTTCTTTGATAAGTGCTGAGAAAAGAAGCTGTTGCTGATACGATTTTGGTTCTATGGTAAAATTTGTTCCATCTCTATAAATAGTTACAACACAAACCTTATGGGCCAAATCATGCAAGTCGGCGGATGTTAAGTTAGCTATAAGTTGCGCAATATTAAATCCCGACTGAAGCTCACATAAAGTTGTGATTGGATATTGCGCAGCTTGTAGCTAACTTCACATCTGCCGATTTGGCTCTAGTCAAAAATAAACTGAAACAAAGGGAATTATACTGGACACAATATGGTAACTTGATGATGCCGAAAGATCTGACCGATGATATGATATGACAGGAACTGCACTGGAAATAAACAAAATGACTAGCGTAGCTACGGAACATGAAAATTGTTTAATATTTTAGCCCAAATCCCACATACGTGATATTAAAGTCCAAAAACACAATGCACACACGGCCAGTAACTGGCCTGATAAATGGAATTCCATTGCGAACTGACGGTCAGGCGATAAATGAAATAACATTGTACAGTTTCCGAGGAGTTTCCGGAATACAGCGCCGCAGTTTGGTGAACTTTACTTCTGAGGTTTTTGTTGTAATGTTCCTGTTAGACGCTGCGATACGACGTGATTGACTACTGAGTCTAAAACAAGTACATATAAATAAAGCTTTTGCAACCACTGACCCCAAAAAATAGGTGTTCATTGCATAAAGACGACAGCAGGATGGTTTGGTGAACTTTACAATTCGAGGTCATTTTGTTATATAGCTTCTTTTTAACGATACGGTTCGATGCTTCGTATGTAATGTCAGGGGAAGATAAATTATTTATAAATACTTATACTCTATAAAATTTAACTTGATCTCTGCGACAGCTGTCAGAAAAATCACGCCTATGAAGTCCTGAATTTCTTAAAAGTACAGACAGTACCTGTCAATGTCATACTTTGTGGGCATGCCGATTAGTGATGGGCGACGAATGATCGTGACCACAGAGTTTTAGATAGAGTTTTAATTAAAATATCGATAGTTTATACTGACGATATTTTAAATAAAACTTAATTTATCATTAATTTTATTGTATACTAGCGGACCCGGCGAACTTCGTACCGCGAAAGTTAATGAATGTAGGTAGCTAACCTTACGG
Source organism: Hypomecis punctinalis (assembly GCA_949316475.1). Lineage (NCBI taxonomy): Eukaryota > Metazoa > Arthropoda > Insecta > Lepidoptera > Geometridae > Hypomecis > Hypomecis punctinalis. The sequence continues at coordinate 4,189,304 of OX438808.1, forward strand.
AGATACCTACATTAGGATATTTTAAGTTTAATGGCTGTCATCCAAAATGTAGATCTCATTGAGCTATCTCATTTTTGTGAAGATAGCATTGATCAAAAGTTGACATTTGCGGAGATAAACCACTTTTAAGTTCCACAGCTGTCATCCAAAATGTAGATCTGGTTCAGCTATCTCACTTTCGTGAAGATAGCATTGATAAAAAGTTGACAGTAACGGAGATAAACTACTTTTGATTTCAACAGCTGTCATACAAAATGTAGATCTGATTGAGCTATCTCACATTTGTGAAGATAGCATTGATCAAAACTTGACATTTGCGGAGATAAACCACTTTTAAGTTCGACAGCTGTCATCCAAAATGTAGATCTGGTTTAGCTATCTCACTTTTGTAAAGACAGTAATGATCTAAAATCGGTAGATACGAAGATAAACCACTTTTAAGTTCGATAGCTGTCATCCAAAATGTAGATCTGGTTCAGCTATCTCACTTTCGTGAAAATAGCATTGATAAAAAGTTGACAGTTACGGAGATAAACTACTTTTGATTTCGACAGCTGTCATACAAAATGTAGATCTGATTGAGCTATCTCACTTTTGTAAAGACAGTAATGAGTGCACTACTTGACATCGACATTCGCTTGTGCGAATAACGCTAGTTCGACAAAACTGAACTGCGACACACCATAGTTCGCTCGCACGCTTGGGAGACAAACTGAAGTTCGACATCACTCTGGTGCAACAAACTGTAGTGCGAATATAATTCGACATAACGCTAGTGCGACAAAGTATTGTGTGACGGTACTGAAATTCGACACTAGGCTAGTGCCACAGATGGCTGGTACACTTATCCATACCCAGCTAGACCCCTGGTAATAAGTGCACTTTTTGTAGATTTTGTTCTACCAGTTAGGATAAGTGTACTTATTGTGGATACCAGAGAGATAATGTGGTCGATCGAGAAAAGAAAGAAGAGATGCATTGATTAAATATGGCATATGCAGTATCTTTGTCTCGATAGTGTCATATTCCAATACATTTATCTGACAGTGACAACAAGTAGTAGTGATAGTCCATACCATTTTGCGGTTGAGAATTGCCTCAAGCAATAACATCGCTATCTATCTCTGGTTGTAATAGCTCTGTGTTTGGTGAAAATATTACGGTAGTTTCACTATGGCTGATGCTATGGAACACATTTAACATGTATCTTTATTCTACCTTTATGGTACAAAATCCATTATAATATATTATAATGGATTTTGTATAAAGGTAGAATAAAGATACATGTTAAACCTCTAATGGTGGTAGATTTAAAAATATTTTTAATTTCAGTCAAAATGACGGCCCGTTATTAAACGTCATTGTACTATGTAGCATGGCAAAGGCAAAACGATTTTATCTAATTTTAATGTCAGTTATCATTGTCGATCCATAGTTTAATTCCTCTTCGAGCTGACGTAATAAAGGAAAGAAAATTCGTCCCTTTGCTATGCTAAGCGTGACATTTATAAAATTCAGCAGTCAATGTATGTCACCTGTCATCTTATTACGTTTCGTCAATCAATTTTCGGCCTAATTATGAAGGTGCCATCGTAAATTTAATAGTAACGTAAAAATTTTTCTCTCTATCGAATGCCTAAAGTGAAAAAGAAACAGAAATAGTCTAATTAGCTATTATAATTACGATCGTGCCTTCATAATTGGGCCTATTAGCGTCGTTGTGATAGGTGACTGTAACGATAGTTTTTGTCCTATCCTACAGGAATTTCACTATGCAATTTTCGGGATAAAAAGTATCCTATCTTCTTATATTCTCCTGGTTCTAAGCTACCTCTCCACCAATTTACAGCCGAGTCGGTTCAGCCATTCTTGAGTTATAAGTAGAGTAACTAACACGACTTTCTTTTATATATATAAGATTTTAATATCATAGCATTTTTTACATGTGTAACTAAATTAAACCCAATTATATGTTACATTAGCATTGATAATAGTGAAAAACGTCGATAAATACTATCGTTACATTATTATGAGTATTTAATTAATATCGTAACTTTATTTACATGTGCACATACTCGATCTTAAATAATAGTAAGTAAATAAAATCCAATTTCTCACCTTCAACTACTCATTCGATTTCATTACAACATTGTTTGAAAATCGATTTTTTCCACCACTATCTCTACTCTAAAAATGTCAATCTTCTATGTCAATGTCACTGTCGCAGAGATCAAGTTAAATTTTATAGAGTATAATTAATTCATTGTCATTGTTGCATCGACCGACCAACCCAGCTGGTTGGAGTGGTGAGTTTCCATAACTCATATATGGCAACACTGTGTTGTAATTTTCGATGAGGTTAAAATTTTACATTTAATTTTATTGTTATTGGTCATTTATTTTGTGTATATTCTTGGATTAATAATTAGTCGCGCGACTAATCATTGAATCTAAGGTTATATCATAGTTTTTTACGCTATTTGTTAATGATTTCAAAATTGTACATTCATGACCTTTTGAAGTGTATCTTAGGTACTTTATTTAAATAAATATTTTTGAACTTTTGATGATTTTCGTAAGGTTTGTTAAATGAGAGCGCATGCCAAAAATGTTTAAGTTTTGAGTGTTGCTTTAGACGCTTCTAAACAATGCGATTGATTACTGAACTGGACTTCACCAGTCCAAGTCACACAGTAGAAAAGAGCTTTATAGCCCCTACCTAAAAAGAAAGGCCCTTGTTAGATGTACGTGGCGTAAAAGGGCTAATTTGCCTATATATTTGCTAATGCGCTTATTTTTGTTGTAATCTTATGTATAGATAGCCAAAAGTGTAGAGTTTGTTTAGTCACTCGAAGAACTGGACGCAACTTTGAAATCGTACAATCTAAAACGTAGTTTCTTACTTCGTACAGTTTTTGTGTCATAACTCTTGAACGGTAGAAGTTTCTGTTGACAAACGAGAGTGCGGCAGAAGTTTCGACGCAGGTGCCAGGGTGCGATTAGTACCATACTATTGGAAATGTGTGAGATTTGATGTCATCTTTCCATCCATCAGCCGTAAGACGTCCACTGCTGAACATAGGCCTCTTCTATAGATTTCTAATAAGGCCAGTTGAAAGCGGCCTGCATCCAGTGCGTTCCTGCGATCTTTATTAAATCGTAACTAGGTGGTAGTCGGTGGACGTCCTACGCTGCACTTGCTGGTCCCTGGTCTCCATTCGAAAACTTTACGGCCCCATTGGCCATTTATTCTCCAAACTTTGTCATACCCTGCCCATTGCCATTTTAACTTGCTATTAATACGCTGGGCTATATCGGTAACTGGTTCGTCTACGGATCTCCTTCATTTCTGATTTGATCTCGCAGATATACACCGATCATAGCCCTCTATTGCACGTAGGGCTATCTTGAGCTTATTCATAAGGCCCACAGTAAGACCATGTTACGATTCCATATGTCATCACTGGTAACACACAACTGTCGAAAACTCGTCTTGAGGTACATCGGATGAAAGTGAGATTTGATATACTGTACCAGATTTAAGTAAAAAAATATCCGCCGTTATAACAAACCGACTTAGACATTTAATTCACAATGACCCGTTTTCTCGAGAGCAGACGATTGTCAAATACTTGATTCGTCAAATTCTTTACTCGTCAAATCTAATCTCGACGATATTGTCACCTAATTAGTTCTAGTAACCAAGCACTTTGGCATCGCGCGGCGTCGTAATCGGCTTGCAATCACCTTATGACTAACCAAAAAGCCTATCCACTACGTAACTTGGGCAGGGTCTTTGCTTGGACACTTTTTTTACACGATTGTGATTCTATTCATATTTGCTCGAAAGTCTGATGCAAGTGTGCCATGGTCTCTTAAAAGTAAATAAGTTAGCTGGCTAGCCCTGGTGTCCTGTTAGCTTAGCATACAGGACCACGACAAGAGTTAATCGACGTGTGTAAAGGTGACAGATATATGTTTCATCATAACTCTGTCACGTTCTGACACGTCGATAGTATTATTTTATGGTACGTATGATATGCCCGTTGGTGTGTAGAGTTTTTAAGCCGCCTGAAGGCCTCTGACATGACTAAACGGTTAAAACAACCGGGACCTACAATTTAACGTGTCAGCCACGGTAGTGTTCGGTTGTAAATGACATCTGCGGTCACCCATCCGAAGATTGACTGTGCCTAACGTTGCTTAATTTCGGTGATCGCTGACAAACACCTAGCCAAACTACGCTATGAGCGCTACAGTATTGTTTATTGAGAATATGTGAAAGATGCATGTAAAACCATTGGCTGATCTTTCCTCCCGTGTGTGGTACCAAATTAACAGTTCCGACGGCTTATCGATGTCATCGGTAACATTTGGGTGCCGTCCGGAATTGAACACAGTAACAATATTTATCAAATAAAGGTATTATTCGAACTAACTAGGTAGGTAATCTTATTTAACAAGATGAATGTGTCAACACAGAATGAAGACTGAAAAAATATAATTAATCCGTAAGATAGACAATCAAAAAATATTAGTAACATATTTTTTCCTTTCTCAGTTAAACGAAAATTGCTGAAGATATAGCCCGTTCAAAGTTCCGCGAGACGTCACAAGTGCCATACAAATGTATAGTCTTCTGTAAGAGAACTGACGTCACGACCTCCACTCCCAAACTTTGACAATGTTTATCCATGTCATTTGTTGTCTGATTGAAAAAATAAAAAATACGTGTCTAATATTTTAGGATAATCTAATTCACGGACTAATTATAATAATCTTCTTCTTCTTCTTGTCGATGATCCAAATAATATTAAAGTGAGAATTTATAAGGTTTTTTCCCAGTGCCTTGCCACTGCCACTCCATTAACATTAACATTATAATAATGATTTTGTTACCCGGTCATCATGCCTATTCTACCTAGTAATTTTTTTTAAAAGTCAGGGTTACGTCTGACATGAGATAAAGGCGATAAGATATTAACATTACATTACATCTGTCTTCAGATTGAACGTAATTATACTATAGTTAATTGATACAGATATACACTCTTCATATAGAGAGAGAGAGGGTCCAAGGATACTGAGAAAACAACACAAAGCTATTTTTTGTTCTTCGACCCATCTTGATTCCGAACGAAAATCAATCAGCCATGGATATATCTTGACTTAGGCCTTGAATACGAAATGTAAGAAAAAATGACAAGTCGATGACTTATCCACACATTACGCAGACGGTCGTCAAATACTTGATTCGTCAAATAAGAGACTGATCAAAACCTATGTTTGTCAAATACTCAATTCGTAAAATTATTAATTTACAATACTGTCTCTCATCGCTATTGGTCGTCATTGCTTATTCAGAATCTTCAAAATCACACAAAATGATATCAACTCAAACTGTAACGCAAAAAATACATTTAGCAGACAAACATAATGTAGAGCGTCAAACATGAATCATGATGTAGACCCCCAGAATAGTTTTATATCCACCGATCGTGTTGAGTAGGTCAAGGGGAATCATTCAGAATCGTAGGCGAATCTAGTTCCGTAACATCTGGAGACGTCGTTTGGGTCTTGTATTGAGGATGAGTCGACTGAATAAGATGCTTGGACAGCCAGTATTTTTTATACAATTGAAAGCGAGACGGCGAAAACCACAGAACTATTACAACCCTCTTGTATCTCTGTGGCGAAAATGCGCTTCTCATGTCAAAAATTCTTCATTCCTTCTAGAGTTTTATTCACAGGTCACTCAAATTTTGAATTATACATGAACTAAAATAACGCTGCGTGGTACAATGCTCGTTAAAAATAACTACATCTGCTTATCCTTCTACATATTCGTAGCACTGCGTTTGTCACTGAAAATGAAAAGAGTGGTAGTGTTATCTTGATTCTCGTTTTGCCCCGAAATTTTACTGGAAAAATTGCCATTCTATTCAAATGACAGTAATATATTTGCACGCTTATACGCCACATCCAAAGTTTTAAAATTATTTATCATTTAGGTATCTAAGTTTGCCAAATTATAAAATTTAGAAAAAATTGCGTTGTAGTTTGATTTGACAGTTATATTAATTTGAAAGAAACAGAAAAAATGCTTGGTCGATGTTCGAAAGGCTGTGATTGTAATTGTATGATTATAAGTATACATATACGCATCGATGTGTACCTCTATACATAATTATCTGCTTACCCTCTACTGAGCCGAGAGGAGGTGATTAAGAACATCATTATGAATAATTCCTACTACGAAACCATCTAAGTATTCGGAAAAAAAATCCTTTCCATCTTCGAACAAATATCTACAGCGCCACAGTCCCTAAGTGAAAGTAATAAAAAAATGTCCGAGCACCGTCATACATACTAACTTAGATATTTACATCCAATAATTCACAATGACCCGTTTTCTCTAATCTCGACGTTATGTCACCTAATTGGTGCTTGTAACCGAGCACTTTGGCATCGTGCGGCGTTGTAGTCGGCTTGCAATTGCCTTACGACTAACTAAACCCCTGCCCACTACGTAGCTTGGGCAGGGTTTTAGCTCGGACACTTTATTGCACGATTGTGACTCTATAGATCAAAAAAAAATAAATAAAAATATTTTGGGACATCTTACACACGGCCTCTAACCCCAAACTAAGCAAAGCTTTTGATATGGCTGCCAGAGACTGATATACTACATATACTTATTTTTAAATACATACTTATATATGTAGATAGTAACTAAATAACACCCAGACACAGAGCAAACATTTATGTTCATCACATAAATATTTGCCCTGGTGGGGATCGAACCCGCGCCTCTTTGATCCAGAATTTAGGTTCACTAACTACTGAGCCACCGAGGCAGTCAGTGATTGTTGAACAGATATTTGCTCGAAGTGTTCCTTACAAAATTCCAACTCGGCATCGACAAAATGTATGAAACCAATCAAAGGTCGTTGGAAACAGCTGATTATTGTTCTTGAATTTCGGGTTGGCACCATAATAAAAGTTCATAATTATGGTATGAATCCCCTTTTTTCGGCGTAGTACCCCAATTTTGGATAATTCTGTATTTAATTCCAACAATTTTAAGGTATGTTTTAAACGTGTGACCTCAAAACACCCGCCTGAAAGTATATTCGGGCCATTGCACACTTGATGTTACACACATTGACACAGGCTTTCTGTCAGATTACAATGACCCAACACTCACTTATACGTATTCTGTGTCCGAACCCACATCAAGACCCGAAACTGCCCGCAGATTTTACTGAAAAAATTACGATTAAAAAAGTTTTGGCGCAGATTTGTTTTTTTTAATATTTCACGGCTGTCAGCAGTGCGTTTACCTTTGGTCAAGTTTTAGAAGATAATAATAAATGACGACCACTCGCTGCGAAGATTGAGGTAAACCCAAAAATTGGTCTAAAGTTTGTATTTATCTCCAAATACGAACTTTAGACCGATTTTTGGGTTTTTAGCAAAAAAATGCAAATAACTTTGGGTATTTCTTTGACGATTGTATAGATCTGTAGATTTGAAATGCGCGGTCAAACTTTCAGCAGTAAAAATAAAAAGAGTTTACTTACCACGAATATGCTGGTATCAAAAATAGCTGAAATAGCTGGTGGAAAAACATGAGGCTTGGAAGTTGCTCCGCCAGTAAAGATCAAGCTCTTGTATTAGATTAAAAGAAGTTGATTACTTTCTTTAAACATTTTAATATTAATAAAAAGACAGCACTTGGACTTACTACTCTAAAGTAGCTCTAAGTTTATTTAATAAGGCAGCAAAGAGTTATAAAATCAAACAAAACAAAAAAAAAAAAAAAAAACAGAAAAAAACTCGTACTATGGACGGCCAAGAGAAAAAAACCCTGTTAGTTACCTAACCAAATTTTCGATTGGCGGGGCTCATTTAAACTACTGAAATAATCTGCTTTTTTCTTTTATAGCTATATACATGCTTCTATCATTACAAATTTAAAGACACTAAGTATCAAACCGCACTGGGCCAGCGTGGTGGATATGGCCCAATCACCCGTCGTGGGTAGGCCTACGTCCTGCAGTGGACTATTAAAAGGGCTGGTACAGTATCTTATGACTGTTTTAGCCGACTGAAATCAACCAAGTTTAAAACTGTAACTAAACAATAAATACAATAAAACCTGTATTGTAGACGGTCAAGAGGCATAACCCTGTTACCCAACCGAACTCTCGAGTGCGGCTCTTGAAGAAACTACTGAAATAATCCGGTTTTACCTATTTATATGCTTCTATCTACACACATTTATAGACGCTAAGTATCTTAAGACTGTTTTAGCCGCCTAAAATCAACCAAGTTTACAACCGTAACTAAACAATAAATACAATAAAACTTGAGACGGCCAAGAGGCATAACCTTGTTACCCAACCAAACTCTCGAGTGCGGCTCTTGACAAACTACTGAAATAATATACTTTTACCTATTTATATGCTTCTATCTACAAACATATTGTATAGACACTAAGTAAGTATCTTATGGCTGTTTAAGCCAACTAAAATCAATTATTACGATGCTATTACAGATACATCGTGCAATAATTTAATTATAAAAAAAAAAAACTTATGTGATTTGGTTGATGTGTTACATGTACATAGTACCTAGTAAATTTATGTGATTCTGTAATATTGTGTAACTTGACGATTCTAAGCGCTTTTGTATGTAAACTCATGAAAAACAACTGAAATTATCCGCTTTAATACTTTTAAGTATGTATACATATTTATACAATAGTGTAGATACTAATTATCATAAAGATTTTTAGGAAATTACCAATTTTAAAACCGTTACTAAACAATAAATACAATAAAACCTGTATTGTGGACGGTTAAGAGACATAACCCTGTTACACAACCGACTTCTGGAGTGCGCCTCATGAAAAACTACTGAAATTATCCGATTTTATACTTTTATACATACATATTTATACAATAGTGTAGATACTAAATATCATAAAGATTTTTAGAAAATGACAATTTTTAAAACCGTAACTAAACAATAAATACAATAAAGGTCGTATTGTGGACGGTCAAGAGACATAACCCTGTTACCCAACCGACCTCTCGAGTGCGGCTCATGAAAAACTACTGAAATAATCCGCTTTTAACGACTCGGTTCCCAGTTTGCGCTGAAATACAGCTCGGTTTTTTTAAATAACGATGCCGGAGAAGTAATTTCAGGTGAGAGTTTCGAGTATCGGAAAGAGTGTTTTTGTTGTTCTAATTCCTGTGGAATTGCGGGGAAATTCTGGGTAGCAAATAAAAGTAGTGGCTGGATGAAAAGTAGTAGAAATGTAGGTGAGATTTTGGAAAAATTGCTTTGAGGATTTTCGAATGGATATGCAAATTTTTATAGGCTGTTTTATTGCTTTAAGAATCACCTGTTTATCAAGATGTTTAGGAAATCAAATAGCAGATTTTGTTTAACGTGATTTAGGGGTTGGTCCATAAACAAACGTGGTTCTTAATGATGGGGACATAGACGTCTAAACGTCCCTACACCAATACAACATCTGTATATTGGCTATACATTCTGGCAATGTTGAAGTCAGCGAGTGATTACGCTCAACCGTCATACTCATGTAAGTCGTGGTGGTCTAGTGGTAATGACACTTGCCTTACAATCGTAAGGTCGTGGGTTCGAGTCCCGGTCCCGTACCAATGAATTCCCTGGAATTTATGTACGAAATATCACACCACTGGCTTTTCGGTGAAGGAAAACATCGTGAGGCAACCTGCATATGCATACGTCCGTAGAAGAAATTCGATGGCGTGAATCCACCGATCCGCACTGGGCCAGATTTGGTCCAATCGCCCTTCGTGGGTAGGCCTACGTCCTGCAGTGGACTATTAAAAAGGCCGATACAGTACAGTTCAGTCATACTCACAGAGCTATTACAACCAGAGGGATAATGTGGTCGATCGAGAAAATCTGAAGGAGATGCATTGATTTAGTGCACGATTTAGATAACACATGAAAAATATCTCGGTTCAGTGGCTGTTGCCATGTTTTTCTTTCGATAGTGTCAAAGTTCAATTCATATTTGACAATTTTGACAGCTCTAGGCAAGGTTTTCCATACCACAATAAGTGGTCAAGGGACAACTGCGCTATCTCTCTGGTTGTATTAGCTCTGCGGTCATACTATGGTACTTATTAACAGATATCTGTTTAGATATCTGTGCATGATACTGTCAAACTAGTAACAGCGGCGGCGACAAGAGCCGTAATAAAAACGCTAATTGATTAGGAATAACACTGCATAATATAAACTGCACTATCTCTACAATACATAATATAAAACAAAATACCTAGCTATTTTCGTAGTATTCGATTCTTTCTTCTGATCGACACAACATATTGTAATACCGTTTTCACTATTTTTTAATCTTAAACTATGTATAATCTAATAGGTAATTTCACCTGAGTGAAGCCGGGAGAGGTCAATAGTATTAATAAGCTATATGTACATGTACAATTTAGAAAAGTTATGGAGTTGTCGTAAACAATGAATACATTTTTTACTAGGATCCCACATACGAGTATATTTTCCCTAACGATGTGATGTTTTATACAGTAAGTTACGTGTGCGTATCTTACCCTGTACTCGGGTGTCGATAAATGGCGCGTTCTCCTTACATTATTTTTTGGTCGCGATTTATCGTGGTCATAAATTTTTCGAGAGTATTGATTATATTTTCATTTACCGAAAGTGTCTTTGATATATTTTATTCCGGAAATAAAAATGGTAGTGTTGAGTTTGATTTTAGGTAAAGATCTATAGAATATATTAGACAAAGGAGAGGCCAATGTCCGGTAGCAGAAGTCAAATGGTTTATGAATCACCATCCATTAATTTCTCTGTTCTGATCTATGTCCTAGATTCTAATTATTTTATTACTAGCTTTTGCCCGCGGCTCTGCCCGCATGGTATTTTGACTTTTGTGCTATTCCACAGGAACTTTTTATTTTTTCGGGATAAAAAGTAGCCTATGTTACTTCTTCCGACCCTTGAACTATATCCAAATCCATGCTAAAAATCAAGTCAATTCATTGCTCTGTTGAACTGCGTGAAAGAGGAACAAACCAACACACTTTTTGGATTTATAATATTGTAGTATGATTATCTGTTCTGATGTCCATCCGGGTGGAAAACAGATTCAGAAAACAGATAATAATAAAATAATTATAGTAGAAAATAATAATGATTTGAAATAACTTATCACAAATCTACCATTTAGTCATGTTTATATAGACAGTATATATTAGAGACCGAGTGGCTTAACCGGCAAGCGCAGCGTAGAACGTCCACCCGCAAGGTGGACGGATGACCTCATTTAGACTGCAAGGTCGCACCACCACCACATTACCAACCGGACTAATTGAAGATCCATAGGAGAGGCCTATGTCAAGCAGAAGACGTCCCATGGATGATGTATGGAAGTGGCTTCAACACTCTGAGCAGCTAACCACTCAGACTGTACCAATATATTAATAGTGTTAACTGTGCCGAGTAACTGTATTGAACTGAGGATTTTTCTGCGAAGAAGATAAACACGCTTCCCAATCAGCCAGTAGAGTCGTCATAACTAACTTCAAAGCTAAAAAAAACTGCTAATTTAACTTCTTTTTTAAGTTTTACAACGTAGACGTTTTTTATAATCTATTCCGTGTACACAAAGTTCAAATTTACCTACCAGCTCCACTTCATCGTTGAGCTCTTCCCAGAAATCAGACTGTCACGTCGTTGAAGACAATTAACTCCCATTTTCTCGAGACAATTACGCCTAAAAGAGCATTAACACAAAGTTTCTTTTCCTAATTACAAACACCACCTTCTAATGGCAAAGGTAGAAATGAGAAAGTCTCTACAAGGTAAATATGATATTTTAGCGCTCCAACGTAACACAAATAAGACAATGTGCCCATTAAATTCATCTTAAGCAGTCATTTACCTTTGTAGGTAGCTAAAATGTTCGTCTTTACCTAACCGCAATTTATACGTCAGTAACCAGAGAAAGGAATTGCCCAAATTTCAAACGGAATAGAGATGGGACGGGTTCCAAAGTTTCTTGTGTCGATAAATGTATCTTTGTTTCGATTGAAGAAGCGTGTAGCTTGTTCAATCATAACTACGTGACCACCACCGTACGTAGCTACCAGAATAAGTTAGTGCTACGTCGTAGTACTACAGTACAATCTCCTCTTTTTGTTTTAATACACGGCACATTTACGTCAATGTAGTACTGGAGCCGTGGTGGTCTAGAGGTAGCGACACCCGCCTTACAATCGTGAGGTCGTGGGTTTAAATCCCCGGTCCCGTACCAATGAGTTTATTTTTAGGAATTTATGTACGGAATTTCACACCACTACTGGCTTTTCAGTGAATGAAAACATCGTGAGGCAACCTGCATACGTCCGTAGAAGAAATTCGATGACGTATATGAATCCATCAACCCGCAATGGGCCAGCGTGGTGGATATGGCCCGAACACCTTTCGTGGGTAGGCTTACGTGCTGCAGTGGACTAATTAAAAGGCTGGTACAGTACAGTACAGTACTTGCGATATTTGCTTTTGTTTCCCTAGCTTTAAGACTTACTTTACTTTTTTTTCTTTTATTTAGAACAGGAGTTGAGTTTTTTGTTTGGTTGCAATGCTAGTAAAATATCATTTATGGTTTTTGTCGAATTTATATCATTACAATGGTCATAAATTTACATTGGTAAGGTAAACAGACTTCCATAATTTAAAATACTTCTTAAATATCAGTAGTTGTAGGTATCTGTTAGGAAATTTAAAATTTTTGCCTACATCTCTAAACTAAAGAAATTGAACTTAGAAAATCGACAGAGAAAATCTCGACAGAGAAAATCTCTTCGAGATGAGGTACCATCGTCCAACGCTGGTTGCAAATATCACCCAGGAGTTGCTCTGCACACACAGAAATCCAATGGATGTCGCGTATGCGTTGAGGGAAATATACTCAGGTATATATTCCTCAGCCCCTCGTATTAGGTCTCTTGAGCAGAAAAGGTTCAAGGGGGCTCAAATATCCAAAAACCTCCCCAACACCCTTTTCTTAGTGCATACGCAGGAAGAAAAGGAGACCCTCTTAAGCCAAGGTTATGGGGGAGGCTCAGGATCACGCACCCTTACCATTCACGAAGCTCAGGGACTAACATGCGAATCGGTAATCGTTATAAAAACAAAGCCAAAAATGAGACTACACGAGAGCGTCTCACACGCGGTCGTTGCAATATCGCGGCACACTGGAACCTTCATCTACTACGCCGACGACATCGAAAATGATGCCATCAGTCGATTCGTACGGCGAGCGTCGTCTGTGTCATCGGAGACCATCAGCGAATACAACCTGCAGATGGCCGTCAGGGATCGGAACGAGGCGGTGATGGAGGCTCTGGGCCAGGAGAAGGCAAAAAAAATTGCATAGGACGTGGAAAATGTGTATTTGTAATTTATAAGAAATAAGCATTGCGCGCATGCCCCAAGCATTCATGCTCGCCATCGAGGGCTCCTTCTTGCGGCGGCATCATGTGTCGGGTCGTTCTCCTTCCTCAAATATGGTCGAGGAGAGCGATGGCTGGCACATGTGTCACACTCGTGATCGGGTGCTGCTTGCGGGTCGCCGGTCTGCTCGTGGCATTCACGCATTGCACCAACTAACTAACTTAGGCTAAAATTTCAAGTACCTACTAACTCTTTTTGTACAGTATAATCTACCAATTGTAATTTTTGTTAACAAAGGGCACAGACCCTGGAGTCTGTGGTTTGTAAAAATTTTCAATAAAAAAAAAAAAAAAACTTAGAAAATTTACATCGACTTTAAAAATCTCAGATCCCTCGCAAATCATAAATTAATTATCCAAACATATAAAGCGCTTTGCCAGTGCATCATCGAATACTGCATTTGCTCTTGGGGCGGTGCTGCAAAAGTGTATATGATTAAAATAGAGCGTGCACAGCGAGCAGTACTCAAAGTCATGCAGTACCTTCCTTTCAGACACCCCACAACTGAAGTGTATAAATTAGCGAATGTACTATCTGTCCGAAAACTCTACTATTACCACACTTTACGTAAATACCACCGTTATAATGTACCTCTTCTACCAAAACATACCAAAAGAAGAGATAGGTGTCCAGTGCTAGCTGTTAGGTCTACAGTTGCTCAAAGGCACTATCTACATATAGCTCCACTACTCTACAATATTTTCAAAGATAAGAATTATAATTGTAAAAATATTAATAATCATCAAATTAAGAAACTTATAGCCGAGTGGCTTGTCGACATGGATTACGACGATGCTGAGAAACTTTTAATAAATCATTAAAAAGTAACATACACACACACATACACACACACACACACACACACACACGAGTGACACTGCAAACCTTGGCTCTCAAGAGATCTCGCGTATTGCAGTGTTACTCAGACACACACACACACTCACACAATATAATTGTTTGGTAATATTTGGTCAACTCAGTCTACGTTAAAGAAGAGGCTGGCTGTTGTAATACAGGTTTTTAACCTAGCACAAGAGTCAGAGAACTTGTTGTTGTGATAATTTAATTTTGTTGATCAAATAAATGTTTTATTATTTTTTTTTTTTATTTTTTACTTTTAGTTATACTTAAAAAACGATGCGAATTAAACCGACAAAGTCCAAAATTTATCGATAAAATTAAAAGCAAAAATGCACATCACTAATCTAAAGGGATAAGGTAAATGTATTGCCGCATTTATTGTGCCTCTGTATTGCGTAGTAATATTTTATTATATCAAGGATAAAGGTTTACGTAATTAAAGAGAGTAGGAGTAATTATTTCTGTGTACATATTTTATAATGTAGGTACACAGAGTAATAACTTATACCTGTTATCCGTCCAAATAAAATGTAAACTTCCAAAGAAGTTAAGAGGATTCTGAAACGACCAGAGTTTTCGCGTTTTCTGAAGAACATTGAGAAAACTTGCTGTACATTTTTCATACCATTCGTTACGTTCCGGGAGAAAACTCTTTTTACCCCCTAATTTATAACGAAATGTTAGGTTTTTGGTGTCAATCGCCGGAGTAAAAAATATTGCACGCTCGCACGTTATTTTTATTTTTTTTATTTTATGTACTCTCAATATGCTTTTTAGAGGCTTCTAACTTTTAGATCATTTAAAAAACTGTAAAAACTAAAACGCATAAACCTAGCGACAGAAGTGCTGATGAAAAAAAACCGGACAAGTGCAAATCAGGCTCGCACACCGAGGGTTCCGTACAAATCCAGAAAATTTCACAAAATTGGGAAGTACGTTGTTAAAATCTCTATACTCATCATCATCAGCGACAAGTTTCTTTTTGACTATTCTCATCATTCATCGAAAATTGTTAAAATAATTAAAAACCTGTTTTGGCATGTGCTAATGAAGCTCTTTTATTACATGATACCCTTAACCTTACATGATACGATTTACGCACTTTGAATTTTAAACCCATATTTTTTGAATTTTGAAGCCCTATTTTTTTGTGATTTAAATAAAAATGTACAGTTTTCAGATTTATTCCTATATGTGTACTCTGGGACAATGCTTCTCGCCAAATTTCATAGTTCTATGTCAACGGAAAGTACCCTGTAGGTTTTGATTTTTGTGAGTGTCGAAATATGCGGTTTTTTACGCCATAAACGGCTCTAACTTCTTTATATAATAACTGAGAAGTTTTTCCTTAACACAAATGTAAGATATCGTAGATATACGTATACAATTTAAATTTCAACTCGATATCTTTACCCGTTCCTGAGATAAAGAGTCTTGACATACACACAGACGGACCGACGGACAACAAAGTGAACCTATAAGGGTTCCGTTTTTTCCTTTTGATGTACGGAACCCTAAAAATCAATCATGTTGGATAATATTTAGAGGTAGATAATAGATGGTTTTTGTATGGCCAAGGTTTTCGGTGAAGGAAACCCTTTGTGAGATAGCCTGTGCATACTAGTCTGCAACTGCATAAGGAATTCAATGTCGGATATGGATCCACCAATCTCCCACTGGGCGAGCGTGATGGGTTTAGCTCAACCGCCTTTTGTGATTAGGGCTGTGTTTAGCTGTGGACTATTAAAAAGCAGTATAGTTAGTAAGTTCAAATAGATAAATAGACTCGTCAAAATTTTAGTTTTTAAAAGATGTTCAGCCGCGAACGTGCTGAAGTTGAAATACTTAATAATGAGGTTGCCGTACAATACACCAATGTATTTACAACCAGTCGTATTTAACATCAGTGAGTAAGTAACATCAGCGGTAAGCCTACAGTCTTTTAAAAGTAAATTTAAGAAATGCTTGTCGAGCAATCTTTTTACAGTTACGATGAATTTAATAAATGTTTATTAATTTAATTTTATTCGCATTTCTTTTGATTCATTTCGACTATCGTATTTTTATTATTAATTTCCATTTATTGATTTTTTATGACCTTGTTTGCATTGTTTTTAAACTATCGCGATTTGAACACATTATTATTATTTACTACGGGACTAATCGCGCACTAAAATTATGAGATAAATAAATTATTTACATTATTATTATTTGATTTTCAATTTTTATTGAAGCTTTTGCTAATAATTATTGTTATTTAAATTTATTACATCATTGTATTCAATGTTTATGTATACATATAAATATAATATGACGTGTAAATTGACATTTTATCAATAAATAACTTATGATTTATGACTTATTTTAACCGGGCTATATCTATATTGGTAAAGAAAGAAGTTTGTAAGGAGCAAATAGCACAAATCTACTAAAATAACGAAATACGAATATCTCAATAGACATCTCCCAGAAACGGTATATTTCAATAGATTTTCCACAATTCGTACGCTGAGTTCGTCATCCATCTCAACTATAGTCAGTTACATGGAAGACTGATATGCCGCTAGGTATGTTATAATGCTAGGCTGGAGGAGCATGATTCATGATACCAAATAGGAATGTGTAGACGCGTTTGCCATCTGGGTAAAGATCTATGTACATGGGTGTTTCGGTCTAAGTTAATTTCTTTTTGGCATTTTTCACGTTCACTGTCCAATGATTCTAGAAGTCACATCTGTACCATGTCATACGTCCACGACCCTAGTGGGAGTCTCATAATTTATAGATGAAATTGATGTTTTTTGTTTGATTGGACGTATGAACAAGAACAAAAGAACAAAAGAGTCTCATGACGTATGGTTAAGTAACAAGGATACCAAACATTTTAAAAGAGCCTCCAAAAATGTTGCCAGTTTTTTCAAGTTACAGCCAGATTGTAGGTGGAAGTGGAAATACAATTCATAATTTTGTACTGGAACAGGGAAGTATTAACGGGCAACCTTTACTAAATTCAACAAAACAATATAAGAAGCTGATATTACTACACAAAAAAATATTGAAGAAACTGAAGTTCAATAGTAGGTACTGCCCTTTTATTAAAGCCAAAAAAATTGATTACGGTTGACAGTTCATCTAATTATATCTTACTAGTTTTTACCCGCAATATATCATTATAATTTATAGCCTATGTGTTATTCTGATATATAAGCTATATTATTGCAAAGTTTTATCTCAATCCGTTCAGTAGTTTTTGCGTGAAAGAGTAACAAACATCCATACATCCATCCATCCATCCATCCATCCATCCTCACAAACTTTCGCGTTTATAATATTAGTAGGATTCAGCCTCTACGTATCTATATGTATTTCATACCATATGTATATTATAAGTACATAGATTGAATTAATAGTTACAGTGTAACACGAAACCTTTCTTAACTTCCCCATAAAATATAGGTCAACAATACACAGGACGTCCTACCGGATGCACCAACACAGTAGGCACACATCCTTACACTGTTCTATTGAGACATATCCGGACCCAGCCATTATGCCCACACAATGTGGACGAGGCTTTACGTCTAGGTGACTGTTTGTCTGAATAACCGAAGCAGACAAGAGGTAATAGATGTGTGGCTTTCTAGTTCTGTATTTTAGTTGTTATGTATAATAAGTATTTCAAATTTAGATTGTAGGATAATAAGTTTTTTGTATGTTGTTTTTAAACTTTCGCGATTTGAACACATTATTATTTTATACTACTAATCGCGCACTAAAATTACGAGATAAATAAATACCTTCTCATCCCGACGTTTCGGCCGAGTTGCATAGACCGTGGTCACGGGTAGACTGGAATGTAGAACAGCTGGTACCGCCAATTCAATTTGAAACATAAGAATTTCAACCGGGAGGATGGATTTAAGTTATCGGCGTCGTGGAATCCTGTTGTCAACAAATGCAAATCGCGTAGTGTAGGTAGAAGGACATTGTTAGATACCGTCAGTGTTGTGTGTCGTAATGACAATTTTTCAAGTTCAAATTGAATTGGCGGTACCAGCTGTTCTACATTCCAGTCTACCCGTGACCACGGTCGATGTAACTCGGCCGAAACGTCGGGATGAGGAGGTATTTATTTATCTCGTTATTTTAGTGCGCGATTAGTCCCGTAGTATAAAATAATATTTTTTTTGTAATTAGTGGTAAGTAAGATGGCGGTACACGGTATACGTATACCGGGTAAAAAATTAACTACGTCATTGATAAATGTCTGTTATTGACAGATAAATAGATGTGTTATAATTATAGTGAAAAATTGAGGATAATGATGGCAATTCGGCGACACACATTTATAGTTTAGTTGTCTCTAAAATAAGTTTAGTCCTGTCAAACTAGGTTTTGCTATTCGGATGTCTACACGATTAAACTAAATTTAGGTCGAATCGACTAAATCGATTTTAGTTACTCAATTTGGTCAAAGTGCATTCGGCGGCCCACATTTTAGTGTGATATACGTCTAAAATTTAGTTGTCAAATGTCAAATTAGTCTTCACGAAAAACATGGCGATTAAAATTAGTTTGAGGAAGTTGCATGTGTTTTATCTTCGATTTTCGCAATTAATCTTGAAATATGGACGAATTTATTGTGGCAGCAACTATTGGAAGGGTAAGTAAAAAACCCAAAAACCTGTTTTTGCTTGATTCACTAAACATGTGAGACTTAATTGTGTAGTTCATCTAGTTCCAAATTATTTTCTGATAGAAGAGGAAATAACTGTATAGAGTTCCAAAGACAGGAGCTCAACAGTTAATAAATGATCTTAATTTGAGAAGCACATCTCGAGAAGGCCAAAACAATTATAGAGATTGTATGTCATGGTTTTCCATTCAGCATGTCTGCATAAGCAAACTGAGTATTGTAATCAAAAATCATATTTTGTTGCGGATTCTTAGTGCTATTCACTTTTTTGCCCAAGGCAGTTATCAGGCTGCTGTTGGCCAAGACAGTTTCTTGGACTTAAGCCAGCCAGCCATCAGCAAATGTCTTGAGGCCACAGTAATGCAATCGTCTCACAACTGTGGCCTAAAATCATCAAATTCCCAATGACGCCAGCTGACAAACTGCAATGACAGAGAATTCTTTTTATTCAAACCATTTGATAAGTCCTTACTTACCTAATTATCCAACAGTCAGATAGATCCTTACAATAATAAACTCATAGATAAAGGATTAGTGCTTGCTCCGCTAGCAGAGCAGAAACTTATAAAGATTGATAATTATCTGTATAATCATAATGTATATTACATTGCAGATTACAATGAGGATGGTATGGAAGACGAGCTGCAGCAAATTGAATCAGCACTTGGTGCAATAGAAGAGATATGATGGAGATCAAGATTTCTTGCTGGACATAAGCCTCCCCTATGGATCTCCAATAAGACTGGTTGGAAGCGGCTTGCATCCAGTGAGGTCATCTGTCCACCTTGTGGGTGGACGTCCTATGCCGCGCTTGCCAGTATGTGGTCTCCACTCGAGAACTTTTCGACCCCATCGGTCACCAGCCCTCTGCGCTATGTGCCCTGCCCATTGCCATTTCAACTTGCCAATCCGTTGGGCTATGTCGGTAACTTTGGTTCGTCTACGGATCTCCTCATTTCTGATTCGATCTCGCAGAGGGACTCCGAGCATAGCCCTCTCTATAGCTTGTTGGGCTACTTGGAGCTTACTAATAAGGCCCTTAGTGAGAGACCATTGGGATTGAGAGATTGATATGCCAAAGTTTAATTAGGTACTAGATAATAAAAACGTCATAAAAATGTACTTAAATGGTTTATTATTTGTTCCAACATAAATTAAACAGTAGTGTAATAAATAAAAAAAATAAATAATCAATTTATCTGGTGAATTACCCTCTGCCGCACTAAGGTGCCCCACTGGTGGTACAGATTCTACACCTTCATTTTTTATGTGGAATCTGTCACACCAGGTTTGTCGAGTTGTATTAATTGTATTAGTTTTGTCTTTTATCTAAGAATTAGATATTAAGCAGGTGAACACTGATTTACTAGAAATGATTTATATAGCTTTTTCCCGTGGCTATATTTTGACTTTTGTGCTATCCTACACAAATATCATACTTTTTTGGGATAAAAAGTAGCGTATGTCACTTTCCAGCTACAATACTATATCCATGCTAAAATTCAAGTCGATCCGTTGCTCTGTTGCAGTGTGAAAGAGGAACAAACCAACAAACTTTACGGATTCACAATATTAGTATGATTTAGAATGACATCACATTATTTTTCAAGTTACTCTTAACAAGTGCTTTCATTGGATACCCATGTAGAAATACATAAAAAATAGCTAAGGACTAATGCTACATTTGATCTTGGCCAACTGGATCTATCACAACTTGGTTGTGGCAGATCAGAATACAGGCACGCTGTGGGCTGGCTTTGTGCCAACTGGCATGCTACAGGCTGGCTTGTGGCTGACTCCGCAGGTTGTCTTGCTGTAGGTTGTATCCTAGTAGAAAGATCCCATTATCCTGATGTACTTAGTGCAGCGATTGTCTGCTCAGATGGTAATGGCAGTAAACCCTGTGAAAAATTTTTTTATTCATTTTTACTTAATTTAATTTAATAGTTTACATATACTGCTATAATATGTACTACTATTAAATGCTATATATATATGCTATATGTATGTACTGTACTGTATCAGCCTTATAATAGTCCACTGCAGGACGTAGGCCTACCCACAAAGGGTGATTGGACCACATCCACCATGCTGGCCCAGTGCGGGTCGATGGATTCACATATGTCATTGAAATTCTTCTCCGGACTATGCTACTATATCCCGGTATGCAGGTTGCCTCACGATGTTTTCCATCACCGTATTCAGTATAAATATTAGCAGTTAACATGTTTCCTTTAATAAGGAT
This sequence comes from Hypomecis punctinalis, assembly GCA_949316475.1. Lineage (NCBI taxonomy): Eukaryota > Metazoa > Arthropoda > Insecta > Lepidoptera > Geometridae > Hypomecis > Hypomecis punctinalis. The sequence goes on from OX438808.1 coordinate 4,210,669, forward strand.
TATTCAAGTAACTTGCTTTATTAATTGAATGTAAAAATAAATAAATTACCTGTTGTAATACCTTTGGACAATATTTATCAAATTAAAACCATATTGTGATATTCATTTAGGTAGTATGTTACACAAGGGATACTGGAATTGTTTTTAAAGAAATAACAATTTGAAAACATACACATGCTGCCATTCCTGCACCATCCACGAGGTTCAAGGTTCCTGCACCGCCCTGCTGCAGCAGAACATTGAGTTCACTGGCCGGATTTGCCAAGAACTCGCCAGCTTGTTTGTCTGCTTGATTACCTTAAAAAGTTTCATTAAAGACTATTGTAAATCCAAATAACTTGAAAGAAAATTAGCGACTACTTAGGATTTATAAACAAGAGATCTACTTACTTGTTGGCGTGGAATCGCTCCAAGCGATGGATCTCCCTTTGCTTTTTGTTGGCGCGTTTCTTATTATGTTTGTAAAAGTCTAACGTAGTGATATTAAAAACTCTTTGCGAAGAATTTGCAGTTTTTGTGAAAATGAACTGAAAAATTAATTGTAAATAAAAGTGTTGCCAAAGTAATTTACCAAAATTTGCGATAAAAGCCAACAAGTAGTATTTTATCTCAAACCTATAATCATATCATAGATATAAAAGCTAGTGCATTCCACGGAAATAAATAATGTAAAAGTCTCATTCCAAAATAAAGCGAGTTGCGCCGTTTTTGGAGTAAAATCAAATCAAAATCATCGTAACAGATTTTAAGTATGACATGAAACTTAAAATATAAAAGAGCACTTGTTATCGATATGGCAACATATTGGGAGCAGCTATCATGGATGTAATACTAAATCCTTGGCAGCTATAGATGTGCCACAGATAAAATAAAAACAGTAATTAATGTTTTGTGCCATCTAGTGAACTTTTTCCGAACTAATATTGCTACTCAACACTAGATGGCGTAACTGGCGTTACTTAACTTAGTTCGTTATGTGGACGACTAAAATCGGTTTTAATTAAGTTCGAAGAAAACACCGAATAGCTTTTTGCTAGTTTTGCACTAAATTAAAAAATTTAGTGCGACTAGTTATAGTTTCGTGCGAATGTCGCCGAATTGCCAGCATTATCTCGCTTGTCTTATACCTATACAACATAGCAATATTTTGTTTTACCTAGAAGTACTCTACGAATTGGTTTTATTGGAGATCTTTGGGAAAGGTTTATGTCCAGTAGTGGAAGTCCTATGGCTGCAACGACTAACGACTTAGATACATGTATAATAATAAGATTAAACTTACAGTGCAAAATTCAAATTTAAACAATTTAAAGCAGTACTAAAAATCCATTGTACATGTATACGACCGGTGGGCGTGAGTTTAAACTAATTGCAGTCTTGAAAATGTCATGTAAAACTTAAAACTTTGCCTTGATCATTTTGTACCCATAATTTCGTCATCTTCAAAGTCTAAAACTTGTGTTGGGACCTTTAACACATGTCTATTTCATCAGACAATCATTAAAATTTCTGCACGGTAACAGCACTGCGTTTATTACTCCACGGCAACATAATTATTATTAGGTGTTAATAGGTACATTAATTAGGCTTGGAAATAGAAAAATAATAAACAAAGTCGTGCGTTAATCAGAAATACATTTTTGCTTGTACAGCATCGACTTGGCATTTTTTTTTATGTTGTACAGCAATGGCGAATAACTGGAAAAGCATAGATGAATAATTGGGTCACTCCTAGCGGAGTGAGACCATTAATTATACTGTGGAAAAGATATGAAAGGTACTTTCCCAGACGGGCTACTTTCTTCTAAAGAGTCTAAATTATTTCGAACTATTATGGGAACAAAATCGGATGATTATTTTAACCAGCTAAACACTTCTGAACGTCGGTCCAAACACCACCAAAGCAAATCTGTGCGGACCAAAGCGGAACTACTGCAACAAGCGTTGTCGTCTATAAGCTAGCAAAAGAAAGGTTATATTTTCTAAACGAAGAATAATAATTACACAGCTCTACAGCGCGCAGTTATCATCAGCAGTCTATGTCAACACACTTCTGAGTATAGGTTTCCTTTCCTTTTTGGAATTATCAAATGTCTAGGGCATAATCACATCCACGCATGAGCCGCGATGAATCTGACGTCATCAACTCATTGAGCTGATGGTCTGCATATAAGACGGTCTTTGTTATTCCGCTTACGATTGTCGCTAAGCAAATATAACATTAATCCTACTAATATATAATATAATAATATTATAAACGCGAAAGTTTGTAAGTATGGATGGATGGATGGATAGATGTTTGTTACTCTTTTACGCTAAAACTATTGAACGGATTGAGATGAAACTTTGCAATAATATAGCTTATATATCAAAATAACACATATGCTATAAATTATAATGGTATTGTGTAATTTTTTGATAATATAACGATAAGTGTTAAATAAGTAGGAAAAATTCTGCTATCTGTGAGCTATTCTAGAGTGCGCTTCAAGAAATGTCAAAAAAAAGCAACTGTCGAATCAAACAAATGTCAAATCGTTTTGCTTATTTTTTATTTTCCACCTCCTTTATTAAGGGTGGTAAGGTCCCTACCTTACCTCGGGTTTGAAAGACGAAAAGTGACATACTCTACTTTTTATCCCGGATAAATAAACTAAACAAAAAATAATCCTGGGATAGCACAAAAATCATAAATATCATGCGGGCGAAGCTTTGAGTAAAAGCTAGTTTTGAATAAACTATTCTAAAGAGTCCTTAATAAGATAATAAACAATAAAAAAGCTTCAAGTAAAAATCTAGAGCCACAGTCCCTAAGTAAAAGTAAGTAGTAAAAAAATGTCCGAGCGCTGTCGTACTCGTACATACCGACTTGGATATTTACATTAAATAATTCATAATGACCCGTTTTCTCGAATCTCGACGTTATATCACCTAATTAGTGCTTGTAACCGAGCACTAAACTTAGACATCGCGCGGCGTTGTAGTCGGCTTGCAATCGTCTTACGACTAACTAAAAAGCCTGCTCACTACGTAGCTTGGGCAGCGTTTTGGCTCAGACACTTTTTTTGCACGATTGTGGCTCTATAGATATTTGAGCGAAGAAAAATAGTCGTCGTGACCGTAGCACATTCATTTTTTGTGGCACTGAACTTCTACAGGTCTTTGCATAGTTCCGTGTCGCTTTGGTAGAGTTTGGGCCTAACCTAACCCATTGCGTTTTCATCGCCCAAACCGAAAGTAAAGCGAACTCTTGTTAGTGTTATCGGCGAACGCATAAACATATAAACAGGCCACAAGTGTTTGTTCGGCTTTCACGAGAATTTTCCTTTTAGTTTTACCTGATTCATCATCATCATCATCATATTTTTTCAGCTCCTAAACTAATACAAATACAAATATTTTATTGGTACCACCTTAGTTACATGTCAAAGGTAATACTGAGTACAAGACTCTCTTTGTCTACGCAATTCATTTTGGTTGTGAATGATAGAATTTTTAGGGTTCCGTATCTCAAAAGGAAAAACTAATCTATCATATCACTTTGTTGTCCGTCTGTGTGTAGGTATGTCAAGACTCTTTATCTCGGGAACTCGTAAAGATATCGAGTTGAAATTTAAACTCTAAACGTATATCTATAGTATCTTGCAGTTGTGTAAAAGCAAAACTTCTCAGTTATCGTTTTAAAAAGGTATAGCCGTTTATGTCACAAAAAACCGCATATATCAAAACCTACAGGGTACTTCCCGTCGACATAGAACTATGAAATTTGGCGAGAAGCATTGTCTCAGAGTACACATATAGGAATAAATTTGTAAACTGAACATTTTTATTTAAATCACAAAAAATAGGGCCTCAAAATTCACAAAATATGGGTTCAAAATTCAAAGTGAGTAAATCGAATCATGTAAGGTATTATATAAAAGAACTTCATTAGCACATGCTAAAACAGGTTTTTAATTATTTTAACAATGTGTAATTTTCGATGTATGACGAGAAAAGTGAAAAAAAAAACTTTTTTGTCAATGGTCATAGTATAGAGATTTTAACAACTTACTTCCCAATTTTGTGAATTTTTCTGGATTTGTACGGAACCCTCGATGTGCTAGCCTGATTTGTACTTGTCCGGTTTTTTTTTGTAAAATGCCTCCATGTAAAATCTATTGGTTGCACAAATGGGTTTGGATTAAAAAATGTTTTTTGTGTGATATAAATATGTTTACTAATAGATTTGATCATTTGAGAAAAATATGTGATTTTTTACGTAATTATAATCGGAATAAAAAAATAGAAACATTTATTTTAAAAAATACATCTGCTATTATTATCTGGCTGATATTATTATCAGTCACAGAGATATACCTAATTTTTTTAGGTAAGACTAAAACATGATTGTTGATAATGAATTACATATTTTACTCCTGAAATGCAGTACAAAACAATAACGCAATAGCATCAACGTACCTATCATATTCTTGAACAGTGAAGTATAGTATAGAGTAAGTAGATGACAATGAAATTTAATGGCGATGAGATGAGAAACAATGAAGATAAAAGTAATGATGACAAATACTTTAAAAACCATTTTAATCCTATTCCTTTCTGTAAATTACCATACTATAAAACTCTATTCAAGGATTAATCAACTTTGACGCTAATGCAATAGAGTAGCAAATCGCTAGTGTGATATTTCGCTCTAAATTTGAGTCTCGTAGACGAGTTGGTTCCGGCCTATATAATATTCTGAAGCTATTTGCACAGCTATGTATGTTATATGTAGGTGTGTGAAACATATATATTTTAACGATTATAGCTATGTATGTTATATTGTACATTTTTAGAGTTCCGTACCTCAAAAGGAAAAAAACGGAACCCTTATAGGATCACTTAGTTGTCCGTCTGTCCGTCTGTGTGTATGTCAAGACTCTTTATCTCGGGAACTCGTAAAGATATCGAGTTGAAATTTGAACTGTATACGTACATTTATGTTCTCTTGCAGTGGTGTTAAAGAAAAACTTCTCAGTTATCGATTAAAAAAGTTAGAGCTGTTATGTCGTAAAAAACGCATATTTCGATACTCACAAAAATCAAAACCTACAGGGTACTTCCCGTTGACATAGAACTATGGAATTTGGCGAGAAACATTGCCTCAGAGTATATAGGAATAAATCTGAAAACTGTACATTTTTATTTAAATAACAAAAAATAGGGCCTCAAAATTCACAAAATATGGGTTCAAAATTCAAAGTGAGTATCATGTAAGGTATAGAGATTTTAAAAACTTACTTCCCAATTTTGTGAAATTTTCTGGATTTGTATGGAATCCTCGATGTACGAGCCTGACTTGCACTTGTCCAGTTTTTTTGTATATCATGCTTTGCCACAACAAATTGTCAAAAAAGAAAATCATCCCAACATCAAATCAACGCGCGCAACTTTATGTGAGCGTCAGTCAGGATTGAATATTGCTCAGCTCGTAGCTAACTTCACATCTGCTGACTTGTATGACTCGGTCTATAGAGATGTTAGTAGTTTATTGTACTGTATCGGTTTTTGTCTGTGTACGGTTATTTGACCAAGAGTAAAAAAAACTGGACAAGTGCGAGTTAGGCTCGCACATCGAGGGTTCCGTACAAACACGTTAAAATAATTTAAAAATATTTTAGCATGTGCTAATGAAGTTCTTTTATATGATACCTTACATGATACGATTTACTCACTTTGAATTTTGAACCCATATTTTGTGAATTTTGAGGCCCTATTTTTATGTGATTTAAATAAAAATGTACAGTTTTCAGATTTATTCCTTTATGTACCTATACTCTGAGACAATGCTTCTCGCCAAATTTCATAGTTCTATGTCAACAGGAAGTACCCTGTAGGTTTTGATTTTCGTGAGTGCGAAATATGCGGTTTTTTACGACATAAACGGCTCTAACTTTTTAAACGATAACTGAGAAGTTTTTCTTTTAGACAACTGAAAGATACCATAGATATACGTACATATGTGTATATATTTTAAATTTCAATTCGACATCTTGACGCGTTCCCGAGATAAAGAGTTTTGACATGCACACAGACGGACAGACGGATAGACGGACAACAATGTGATTCTATAAGGGTTCCGTTTTTTCCTTTTGAGGTACGGAACCCTAAAAAGACAACGAAATCCGCGTACCACAGGAGTTAGTGCTAAATTTATGAATATCGCAAACTAGGTCGGTTGCCGACCGTCCGCATTAACTCGCCTCTAAATGTATCGCACAATTACGTTTCATAATTTTCTGTAATATTCAAATTGACGCGCTGATAACATGATTCTATAGTTTACACAATATATTATTGATTGATAAAGAGTTTTAAAGAAATTTCCTAACTGTCTAATATGGACAGTAAGACCTTTTAGGTATTTAGTTAATATTTGCTCCAATATTTGTAGCTACTTGCACGTTTTATTGGATTTAAGAGCGTGAGGGTTCGTTGAATTAAAACTGAGATGTTGTTTTTAAACTTTCGCGATTTGAACACATTATTATTTTATATACTACGGGACTAATCTCGCACTAAAATTACGAGATAAATAAATACCTCCTCATCCCGACGTTTCGGCCGAGTTGCATCGACCGTGGTCACGGGTAGACTGGAATGTGCAACAGCTGGTACCACCAATTCAATTTAAACTTGAAAATTTGTCATTACGACACACAACACTGGCGGTATCTAACAATGTCCTTCTACCTACACTACGCGATTTGCATTTGTTGACAACGACGCCGATAACTTTAATCCATCCTCCCGGTTGAAATTCTTATGTTTTTTGATTTCCACCGCTTCACGAACTATTCTTGAAAAATAGTGTCGATCCGTGGAGAGGACTTTTGGGTCGTGGAGCTCGATCCAATGACCAGTACCTCCGTCAAGCAAATGCTCAGCTATAGCAGACTTCTGTATCTGGCGGTTTTTGACTGCCGCGATATGTTCTTTGATCCGTTCAGCAATAGTACGCTTCGTTTGACCTATGTAGGAACTACCGAGAAACTGAGAGTAAATTAGTACCTACTGATAAGCGTAGCGTAAGACATCCATATCAACGTTAGACATTTCACTTTATTTTTATTTTTACTGTAGATATCTTTTACATTTATCTAATAAGTAAGTAAAACGAATACAATCCTGCGATTCAATAATGACTATTACTTGATATAGTGGCAAGAATATGCTATCCGACTTTTTAGTTATTTTATGTTTTATGCATAGTTCATCGCGTTTAAGTATCTGATCTGTTAGCAAAACTGACAAAGAGAAGTATACAATATTAAAATAGTGTTCATATTAAGTTTTAAACTATTTAAACGAACTGTGATTTCCCTCCCTCTTACAATTAAGTTCTTAATTACCTCTTAAGAACTAAAAATAAAACTATTAAATAAAGAAAATGCAATACATACCGAACTGGTATCCCCAAAAGCACAAACCAAATCACTGAAAGTATCACTCACATCCGCCATAGAAATTCTAAAGACTGAAACGACACAACACTTCAGAGAAAAACGTATCTATTTGAAAACGGTATTCGAAATTTAAACTGGTCACTTCCGCCGCGGAAGAGACGCACGCGCCGGCGCGCGATCCGCCACTGACTCACGCATCCCGAAGCACCCTTCGGCCGCTTTCGGTTCTATTTTTTGAATTTCAAAATAGGAACAAAAGAAGGGGGGAGCCGGCCGCCCTCCGTCGGTATCTTGGTTTAAATTTAGAACGGCGCATGCTACGACATGTCTCGGTCTTTCACTCTGGAAGCAAGTGACGTTTGTTGCCCTTAGGAATCACTAGGGTTCGGGGTTCAATAACCCGTGGGTTCTATTTTTAAGCTTCAGTGGATTCATTGAACCACGTCGATATTTTTGCGGCCTCTTTATGGATATTTTGTGATTTGTTTTAAGGGCTGGTCAAAGGTCACACGCCAATCGATGTCGGGCCCAGAAAAAGGTCAGATGAAATACGAGTATGAGTAAATAGATGATTGAATCTTGAAGAATAGAACTAGGTTTGATGTTGTAAAAGTAATAATGAATCATTTCCTCTGGGTCTATCGCAATAATTTTTAAATTTGTGTAATGTGTGATGTGAATTGTTTTTATGTCAAGAGAGTCCCTAGAAATTAAAAACTAGTAGGTATAAAAATTGGCTGCTCCAAAACTTTTATCAAGAGTCAATGAACTCGCCATGTCGTATTTTGTCTTGTAGTGTAAGTTTATAATAATGAGCTGAACATCTGAAAATCACTATACCTTGCATAGAAACAACCTGTTATAACGTTATTATTTCTTTTACAGTACTTACTGTACAGTAACGAAATTTTAATAGTCCACCATGATTTTATCCCATAGTAATATAGGGTTGGGGATAAAAGTATCTTCAGATTTTTATGATTATCTAGCTAGTAGAGTACGGGTTGTACAATTACTTTGTTAAGGGGGCGCCTAATGCCAAAATCAAGCGAAATGTGTATTTTTAAAGACCTGGTGTAAAGGTAACTAACATAAATATCCATATTAAAAAAATACTATAGGAAAGAAACAATCTATAGTAGCAGATTAATTGCGTAGAATTTTGGAAAATTATATAGTTACTTAAGAAAAAAAATTTAAACTTCGCATTATAAAAAATAACCTTTTTTTCAAATGCTCGAAATTATTACCGACAACACCACATTATTTTTGACAAATTACGTAGTCAGACTAATGTTCTAGTAGAGTAATCGATTATTTTTTTAATATATGCTTAAATTTTGAATTAATAAATAAAATGTCACCTAAAAATGTAAGCTGGCGCTCGAAGCCAAAATCATCGTGAACTGTGTCATGCGATTATAAACAAAGCAGCATAGATGATAGCGGGCGATGCAAGAAGCGCGGGTGAAATCTGTTTTTTTTCGTGGCATTAGGCGCACTCTTAATAGTACTAATTATCAATAATTTTCAGATTTTAGCTTTTATCCTTTTAATCGTGATACCTCGATGCCAAATATCAAGTTTCTAGGTCATATGAAAGTAGTTTATGGTAAATTAATGACTGATTACTGATGGTAAGGTTTTTGATCTATAAAACAGTGAGCGAATGAATTAGTCAATAAAATAAATAATAAAATCCCGGTTTTTAAACTTTAATATATCATAAACTGTTGGAGCAAAATTAATTAAATATTGTAAAGCTTTAATATGCTAAATTTCATATATGCAGGTTAAATAGTTTTCGAGTTATGAAGGGGTCAAAAGTGGTTCAAAATGGTTCGTGTAATATTGCACAGGGCTGCTGCGTCACCAGTTCCCTTTTCTTCATCTTGGTTGGACACGTCACACGCTGCACCGCGTCACTAGATATTTTTAGGGTTCCGTACCTCAAACGAAAAAAACGGAACCCTTATAGGATCACTTTGTTGTCCGTCTTTCCGTCTGTGTGTATGTCAAGACTTTTTATCTCTGGAACGCGTAAAGATATCGAGTTGAAATGTAAATTGTATACGTATATCTGTGATTTCTTGCAGTTGTGTAAAAGAAAAACTTCTCAGTTATCGTTTAAAAAAGTTAGAGCCGTTTATGTCGTAAAAAACCGCAAATTTCGACACTCACAAAAATCAAAACCTACAGGGTACTTCCCGTTGACACAGAACTATGAAAATTGGCGAGAATCATTGTCACAGAGTACACATAAAGGAATAAATCTGAAAACTGTGCATTTTTATTTAAATCACAAAAAAATAGGGCCTCAAAATTCACAAAATTTGGGTTCAAAATTCAAAGTACTCACTTTCAAATCGTATCATGTAAGGTATCATATACAAGAACTTCATTAGCATTTGCTAAAACAGGTTTTTAATTTTTTAACAATGTGTTTGTACAGACCCCTGAATTTCCGTGCCTGACTCGCACTTGTCCTTGTTGTTTTTTTTCACATAAAATTGCATAACAGAATTAACAGACTTCAAAAGTGTACAAAATCGGATCACAATTGGCGGAGTCTTCACAATGCGTAGCATATACATAAAAAACGATTCTATAAAAATTTATGAGACTGTAGCATGACCATCAAAGAATAAAAATCTTCATTGGCGGAATAATCGCGTAACATACATAAAAATACACACAATCTTAAAAATAAAAGTAAAAATAGTTCCTTCCTTCCTCCGAAGGCGGCGCTGACTGACGGTTCCTCTTCGCGTTAATGACTTCCACGTCCACCGCCGCTCGTAAAACTGTATCGTAAAGGACAATGTCTCAAAGACGGCCGTTTAGGTAAATACGAACTAATTTACTGGCTTTACTTAGTGGCATCTTCATCATCATCATTTTCATCATTTCAGCCATGGGACGTCCACTGCTGGACATAGGACTCCCCTAATGATTTCCAATAAGACCGGTTGATAGCGGTTTGCATCCAGCGCGATCCTGCGGTCCTAATGAGGTCATCCGTCCACATTGTGGGTGGACGTCTTACGCTGCGCTTGCCGGTACGTGGTCTCCACTCGAGAACTTTTCGACCCCATCGGTCATCAGTTCTCCGCGCTATGTGCCCTGCCCATTGCCACTTCAACTTGCCAATCCGCTGGGCTATGTCGGTAACCTTGGTTCTTCTACTGATCTCCTCATTCCTGATTCGATCTCGCAGAAAAACTCCGAGCATAGCCCTCTCCATGGCTCGTTGGGCTATGACCTCTGACATAGATAAACGGTTAAAAAGCCACCCGCGGTCACCCATCCGAAGACTGGCCGAGCTGAACGTTGCTTAACTTCGATGATCGCTAACGAACACCTAGTCAAACTACGCTATTAACTCTGTACCGTATCAGCCTTTTTAATAGTCCACTGCAGAACGTAGGCCTACCCACGAAGGGTGATTGGGCCATATCCACCACGCTGGCTCGGTGCGGGTTGATTTATTCACATGCGCCATCGAACTTCTTCTACGGACATATGCAAGTTGCCTCAGGATGTTTTCCTTCACCGAAAAGCCAGTGGTGTGAAATTCCGTAAACAAATTCCAAAGAACTCATTGGTACGGGAGCGAGATTTGAACCCACGACCTCACGATTGTAAGGCGGGTGTCCCTACCTCTAAGCCACCACGGCTTATGAACTCTATAATGGTTGAAATTGTTATACAAATTGTTTATATAGAAAATTTGATCAACCGAAATATGTACTGCACCAAACCACCTGCGTCTGAAATGCAATACCTAAATTAGTTAAATTCAGAAACCGACACACAGACAGGAATGACTAAAACATCAGATTCAAATGAGCTCACTCAGAGACATTCTTTGTCGAGCAGTCAGCTGATGCTGCAGTTCATTTCGAGCAAAAATAGCCAACTTGTGGGTCGCTGGACAAAATTATAACCAGACATACAATTAAATAGCAATTTAGTAATACTTTTCTACAGAGTAAATAAAGAGCAAATAAATGCATATTTTATGCATAAATTTGAGTGCTATATTTTTACGCTGATATTAAAGTACGATACAAATATTATTTTGTTGCAATGTATTTATAAACTATTTCTGATTCATTGACCGACGAACCACCGGAGGAGGTATACAATTCGACGCGTATATTTTTTTTTTATGTATAACCACGCATATCTTTTTTCATAGTAGTCCGATTTCAATAAATCCTTTTTTATTGAAAAGAAATCTTCGAAATTGGTCCCCATTAAAATTGTATCGAAATTGGCTGAGCCATTTTTCATAAATCAACAATCATGTGAAAAATGTTACATCGATCCGTGCATAATATTTGCGTTCTAGCGATGCGCCCCGGCTTCGCACAGGTGTATTATACATATAAACATTTCTCTTGAATTACTCTATCTATTAAAACAAATTGCATCAAAATCCGTTGCGTAGTTTTAAAGATATAAGCATACATGGGGACAAACAGCGGAAAGCGACTTTGTTTTTTTACTGCCTATGTAATGATTCTGTACACGGGTGAAGTCGGTCATGCTATTTATTTTGCAAAAAATAATAAAATTATTGTAACTAATTATTATTTCTCAATTAATCTGTTTTCTCACGTTACGTTACAGACAGAAATTAATAAAACATCAGATTTAAATGAGCTCACTCTCTTCGTCAAGCAGTCGGCTGATGCTGAAATTCATTTCTAGCAAAAATAGTCGCTGGACAAATTTGTCGCAATCCGTTGGTGGGTTTTATTTATATTTATATTTTGTTTATATTCAAACAAATTTATTCGGGTGTTCTAAGAAGTTTCGCTACAGGTTACATTTAAAATTGTTTTTTAAAAGCTTTTATTTAACTTGCATGTATGTAAGTATGTCTGTTCGGGTGGAATCTTTGAACTCAATTTTGAAGTAGATATTTTCAACCTTGATTGAGCTGAAATGTTATAATGCTTTGGATGAAAATGCACGATATGCAAGCTTTTATGATCATATAAATTGTATATAATGAGGTTATAAGTTGATAGGTAAAATTTTAAAAGAAAATCTTGTTTTCTTCTCTTTAGAGCTTCTTTTTTTTGCTTTTATATTTTATATTTATTTCTATGGACCTGTTATAAAATGTTTTGTTACACATTAAAATGACTATAACATCAGATTCAAATGAGTAAACGTATTCTTAGTCAAGCATTCAGGTAATGCTCATCTCGAGCTACGGTTCATCTCAAGCACACATAACCAACTTGTGGGTCGCTGGATGTTGCATCTATTTATGGTTTTATTTTTAACAGTCGTTAGAGTTTATAATTTTGTGCATTATTTTAAAATGTATTAGTTTATTGATCTGTTGCATAACGTGTTGTTACGGACTAAAATGACTAAAACGTCAGATACAAATAAACTCACCCAGTGACATTCTTCATCGAGCAATCAACTGAGGCTACGGTTCATTTTGAGCAAAGGTAGCCAAACTGTGGGTCGCATATTGTTTTTATGGGCAATGTCCTAACAATAACAGTATTTTACTTAAATATTACACAGGAATCGGGGGAGACCTTTGCCCAGCAGTGGGAAAGTACAGGTTAAATAAATATATATATATATATTTTAATCTGTGGTGTCATTGCTCATCTGCTGTGTTACATTTCTTTTCTCTTCCACGTTACAATCAAGTTGATAATTTCTTATCTTATTTTTAATTATTACAATTAATTTATTAATTTTATGACGCATAATATTATTTGTTTTCTCTGTAATAAGAAAGTCTTAGCTTGTTTCGACGCGATGTCTTGTTTCTGATAGTTTATTAAATGGGTTATGAGTTTACAATTTTAAAATTTAGAATTTTACTGCTTTACTTTGAGTAATCCAAGTCGCCAAAAAAAACGTTGTTTAGAAGCTTACATTTTTTTAGTTACTGAATTACACACACACAAAAAATTACATAATTTTAACTTCATTACCAAAATGTTTAAACTTGTATTAAATGATAAAACCAAAGTAGCAAAGCAAGTTAAAATCCCACTAGGATTATTTCCTGCGACCTGAACTATCAAAAGCTTGACTTCAGACAGTCTAGACGACGTCTAAATCTGAATCGTACGTCTATTTGACTAACACCATTCTAGGAATAGAGCTGTTACGCAAAACCAGATTGGATTACCGCAGTTTACAGGCTGTAGAACTTCAGAACACGTTATCTAATTTGGATTTGTTTTGTCACGTAATTTAGCTCAAGCATTGGTAGGAATGGTACGGACGTACCCACATGTTTACAAGGTAAAAAATTCTGGTGTTACAAAAATAATCTACTTATCCATTGCAATAAAATGTATCATTGCGTTACCCTACGCTACTGAAATTCTAATATTCTTTTTGATAATTTGGTGATGGTTCTTAATAAATACTTTTTTAAACCAACTGCGATCTTTCAAAGAGTAAAGACGGATTAAAGCTACCCAGAATTACTTTAATAGTACATCATATTTATTCGTTTAAACAAATTGTTTCTTTAATAGTAACTTATCTTTAAAATACCGTTAGAAAATTCTAATTTTAATGCATTAGAAACGGGTGTTGCGCAAGGTTTTGAATTTTTGACATCTATCTACATACCTAGTCCTAAATTCAGACCCGTCATGGGCATACGTGAAGTAATTTGCCTTGAAATTTTGCAAAAAAAAACATTGGCCTTCAATCTAAACTACAAAAATTTAAGTAGAGGACAATCAGATGAATTAATTTTATCAAATTTAGTTCAGTTTGAATTCTTATTTGTTTTAAGATTTTGTTTCTACAGTCTTCTCCGCGGTGTAGACATTACAGGCACATGCTAGTAATAAAATTAAAACGGTACTACGGTCCAAAAATTCAGAACTTAATACCTTACCCAATTACTGAAGAAAGTTTAATCCTCAAAAGAAACAAACAGTCTTGAACAGAAAGCCAAAATTACTAATCAAAGGTTCGGGATATCAAAGGGAGGGTGGACGGATTTAGAACGGGGGGAACCAGGATGTAGGGAGCCATTTTTTGCCGAGGCTATGAATCTTGACGCGACTGATGCCTAAGATTGCGTTGATGTAGTTTGAGTAAGTTTTTTTTTTTACTGGAAGTGCCATTTTTTTACATTGATTTTACGTTTCGTACCTTTGTATAGTCATACAATGTGTTTGTCTACTGGTGTCGGAGCCTTAAGCGGTGACATGTTTGGCAAATTTTGAATAACTTTTACTGTGGGATCAACTTTGAAAACGTAAAAAAAACTGCTGTTCCTGTTTATATCTGAATTAATGTTGCCTAGAATTATTAGTGCCATTGTGTTTGACAAAGTAAACAAGATGAAAGTTCGAGACTAGCCTATTATTTTCAAATACGAAAACACCAAAAAAATCACACAATAGACGGAAACAAAGACCGATACCGCCCGAGTCATAAAACCATAAATCTTGCACTTAGGTGTAAACAACTCGCCTAAATTACCGCGCGGCCTACTGCGTTACAATATGTACGTACCACCTGCTCGTACTAAGCGATTCGCTTCTTCTTTCATAATGCGGACCGCCAGGGATTGGAATGCCCCGTCTCCGTCATTGTTTCCTGACAATTACAATCTGAATATCTTCAAGTCAAGAGTGAATAGGTAGGGAATAATATTTTCAAGGTCTACAAACTCCATCTTCGGATACAACTTCGCTTTCCATCAGGCGAGTTAGCGGCGAAATTTATTATGCATGAAAAAAAAAATAATGTTAATAAATATATGTTTATTGTCACATCCAGTAACCATAGATCCACCCGCACACGACACCCTCTTCCCTTTTTTAACCACGCCTCATGTATTAAAGTGTTTAATTTGTCCCTTACTACCGAGATAAATGATCCTTCCTTAGCTGTTGATACATACCTCCTTGTTTGCATTGATGGATCGTTTTTGAGCAGATTGAGTGACACGAGCGAGTGATGGTGCTTAAAAATAGATGAGTTTTTTGTGATCGTTTTTTAATCGACTCTGAAATAGATTTTTATCAGGCTGTTGTATCGATTTTAGTCGACTTTGGTATTAAGCTTAGGTATATTGTTATGTTTGTATTTATGTATGTTCAGTAGAGGCTAAACGGTGTACCTACTTATTTTGATAAATGGGTTGACAATCGTTTGGTTACCGTAATTTGGGTTATACAAATTCTTAGATTAATTTATTGGTCTCGATGGTCGACCGCAGCGAGAACAATCATTAATCTTAGTACAAGTTATATTTTAAAGAGGTTACAAAATCCAAATCCACATACATATGATGGAAATTGTTAATGATACTTTATTAAAAAACTTAATAAATTTAGAAAGAGTTTAGATTTTAGTACTAAGGTATCTATATATAAATAATTATATACAATGAGACTTACCTTGATATTGAAAAACACAAAACAGTTATCGTATGAATACGTTTTTTATGGAAAAATTGAGATAATGTAAGACATTACTGCTTTTTGCGATTACTGCTTTAGTTCCATAGTAAAAGTAGAGTATAATAATGCATACAATGATTTCTTAGAAATGAATAGAATGTTATTATTTCAGTTACTAGTGTGCGTGGTGTAAGTGACAAAAAAAATATTTATTATAATATAATTACTATTAATTTTTTTTTTTTGTATTCAGCCATAAATAACTTCCAACTGCTCCAAAAAGCTTCAAAAGCATATAAATTAGCTAGCATATATAACATCCACAACAAAATCCCTCCAAGCCTTGTAAAATATACATTCATAACGGCAGATGGGAAAGTTTTGTAGCGACGCCATGTTCCCTTTTGTTTAGGATGGGACGTTGATGGATTGCATCGCAATGTGAAAAATATTAGTAAACTAGTACTGCTTTGTTTATGTACTCATGGTTTTTAGGGGCCCAGATTTTTGTTATTATTTTAATTGGATTCACAGGCTTGGCCTGGTCTTTTATTAGGCATCAATGGAGCCTAAGCAAACAGAGGCCTCTTTTACAATTATGAAATATAAAAACAGCAGTAGGTATAAAAAAGATAGCGTGAAATGGAAACTATGGCATATAAAATGACTTGAAATATCGTAACTGGGCTATTTTGGTGAAATTTTAAATATTTTGTAAAATTAGACTACGGAATGAGGTACGGCACCCGCTAAATATGCCACATTTCAAAATTTCGTAGCGGGTGGTGACTTGCCATCCACTAAATGGGCCCCCCATAATAGCTACCGTATATTGGCGCCGGAGGGGCAACATTGGTGTAGACGGCTTAGGGTGTCGAGAGGTGTGCTGCGCTTTCACTAAACGCTACTCGCGGCGTTATGCCCTTTAACACTTCCACCCTGGAGCTTAGGTTCTTAGGTTTCCACTCCAAGCCGGCCGGTTAAGGCAAGAGAGGAGTCAGGGGTCTCATTTAGCCCCAGGGAATCAGGGTTCGCGGTGTCGCCGCTCACCGACGGCTCGCTACAAAGCTGCTCCTGCGATTTTATTATTATTATTATTTATTCTTTGACGATGCTATTGCTGAATAACGTAATATTTTTTTTTCAGTGATGATTATTTATTTCCATCATAGTCAATGCTTTCTATTCATATTTGATGCCTGTTGTCGTCATTAGTTAGTTTACTGAAATTGACTTTGAATTTGTTTTTCTATTTATTTACTTTTCAAAATTGGTCATTAACAGAATTAATAAATTGGTTCGAATGTAGTATGTAATACATATTTCAAACATTGTTATTTGACGATTCCAAGTCCGACTGTTATGTCTACGGAATATAGAAACTTTGACTTTGACTAATAATAATCTATTATTGCTTCGACCAACATTGTCGATGTTTTTTAGGTTCGTATGTGAAACGTTGTTTTTTTAGGTTCATTTCGCATAGCACTATTTGTTGTTTTGCATGTAATATGCAATGCTGATGACCCCACGTGCTAGTACTCCAAGTTTGAAAATTATCTGCGGTCGAAACTATAGTGGAAATACTACCTAGGTATTAAATAACTTGAGAGTCACTTCTGTGTTATGTTTTAATTAAAATGTGCAAAAACCACACTAGTTTCCAAAATCAGTATTCAGCATCCACATTATAATTTGGTTGAAACCGCAAAATAGCGTTAAAAACGCATGAAGATCGATTCTATTAAAATATCTCCGATTAAAAAAAAACTAGAGGTGTATGTCCAACAGTGAACCTCTCACAGTTATTAGAATTATGACAATGATATCGTAAAAGTAAAAGTGCCTATATAAACTACAATATCATACAATACTACGTTATATGCTAAAACTACCTACACTACTACTACATTGAAAGCAATTGGATCATCCACAGACCCTTGAAGGTCTAAAGATAATCCAAATGCTCAAGCCCACTGCTAGTTGGCAGCGTGACCAGCGTGCTGGCAGCATTGCCACGCTGAATGGCCATGCTTATACGTTGAGCCAAATAAACACCAGCATTTTGGTCACGCGTTGCGTCCACCAGACGCTCAGAAAGACTTTTGAAAACAAGATGAGCTCTCGGCCTCCACGGACCCAAAGTCTCAACTCCAAATGGTTCAAATATGTGACCACTATCGAGGTCAGCATATTTGCGCCGCTTGTGCTGGTCCGCCGAATTGGCCGCCGATCCGGCCCTACTCTGAGTCTCAGAAAGATGCGACGGTGCCAAAGTATCGACGCAAGTTGCGTCCTATACTAAGGGCCGTCTACACTTCCATGGGATCAGCGTCCTGCCGTCAGGTATTTTGCCATCACCACGCGCGAGCCCACTCGTAAAAGTTAAATTATTACGATATTCTGAATTACAGCTAAGGTTAGAGTTTAATATATGTAAAATACAAGTCAGAATTGGTTACATAGTCTTATATTTACATTGTATTCAGTCCGCAAGCAGACGTGCAAATATTTATTTATTTACTAAATTAATTTCTTGTATAGGTGCATCAGTATAATCTATAAGTTATTAACATTATTATATTCCTTAATACTATAGAAACAATTCGTTACAAGCCAGTCGGTTAGTGTTTTCTTAAATTTATTCCCGTTCAATATTTTGATTTCATTAGGTACATTATTATATATCGTTATACACATGTTATAAACATTTCTTTTGTAAATGTCTTTTCTGGCAGGAGGTTGATATAATAGGTTTGTGAACTTAGCTCTTTTTTGACGTGTTATGATGTCATTACGTTTATTGAAATATTCGGGGTGTTCTTTGGTGAAAATACATATGGCTTTAATATACATGCACGGTAAAGGGAGTAAGTTGCATTTTTTGAAGAGCGGCCTACAGCTATCCAAAAACCATGCTTTATTTATGACTCTAATGCAGCGCTTCTGAAGCTTGAACACTCTGTCTGCGTCAACTGAGTTTCCCCACATGATCAGGCCGTAGTTCAAGAGAGACGCCACGTGCCCGTGATAAGCTGCCAACGCCGCCTCCATAGACACAGTATGCCTAGTTTTCTTCAATGCAAATACAAATCGATCAAGTTTCCTACACAGAACATCAACATGGGTTTTCCAATTCAGATGATTGTCGAGCATTGAAGTATAATACACGAGAACTGAAGATTGTTGTCTATGACGACGTCAGCCAACTGCCGGCGTACGCCGGCGAAGCGCGCCGACCGGCCTTAGTCGCGATTAAACAAAATGGTTGAATATATCAGACGTCAAAATATTATTTAAAAAATTAAAAATGGGGAAATGTGTAGTCAAAACCTTTTAATCCCGTTCTCAATTTCTTCATAAAGCTTCTGGAATTTATTTCCACAAGTAAATACGGTTTACACTATTCGTATTAATTGAAATATCACATATAATATCATGATTTTAAAAGAAAATAATTTTACAGTTGGTGATGCCAGGTGAAACATGATTTTGTTTCCCCATAATTATGGGAGATTTCGACTAATCGATAATTACTTTTTTGATACTATAGGATATCCGCAGACAAAATACGTAAAGAAAAAATAAATAATGGATAAAAGCCATTAGAATATTACGAAAAGAAACTGACTGGATAATAATAGTAAATAGTGAAATAGTAAAATTACAATAGAATACAATATAACTTCAATAAATACTAAAAATACAAGAGTACAAAGATAATAACAAATTCGGTACTTAAATAATACTAATAATCATTACTATTTTTATAATTATTGATAGTTACGAGTATGAATCAAGCAGCAGAATCAGGCTTAAATAGGTTACGTTTTTTAATTATTAGTTTAATCAAATAGCTCGACGGCAACAGGTATCTATGTCCGGATATTGAAGTACAGGTATAGTATAACATATTAGGCTACAATTTTCAAAGAAGTTTTACGTGATACAGAGATACTGAAAAAGCGCGCGCTGCGTGGTATAGGTATGTATGAGTGACACAGACTGCACGCGGGCCGTGCGGGGTGCGTGGTAACTAGTGGTAAGAGCTTACGAACTCGGGCGCGGGTGGCGGTGTGGCTATGCTACCTGTTAGTCTGCTATATTTATTATTGTTTATTATACTCCAACGGTTCCAGAATAAAAAAAACATCACTGCAATTTTCAAAACAATATATTGTAGATTCTTCATGCAATGCTTTCGAATTTTCTTAAGGAATATCCTGTCCTACAATATGACACGTTTTTGATAATTAAGTATTATTATGGCGATAATTATTTTAATTATCAAGAACGAATAAATATTGGTCGGATAAATGAATAGAATATTCTTTGTATTATAACTTTATTCATAATTACATCATATTATATTTGATTTTGATTAATGACTCAAATTCATAATGTTATTACTAAAATGTTGATTATTAAAAATATCGGTTTGTATCACTGACATTGAGAAGATATCGTAACATTTTGGGGAAATTACAATCTAATGAACTGGCACCCTAAGTAGGCATTGTCCGACTAAATTTAAAAATATTGCTATTTCTGTCATTTTCAACGTCTTACCGTACTTTAGCAACTAGTGTAACAGGGATAGAGATATGATTCTTTGATTACCTACCAACGATATTCGGGCGGTTAATGTGTCGCCATGCCTAGCAACGCAGTTGTTTGAGTCTGCTTATCTAGACATTAAACATCATTGTTGTCGAGGGTTAGTCCCAAAAATTTATATGTGTTTACATTCTGAACAGTTTCATTATTATAATTAATATCAAGTTGTAAAGTATTGGAATTATATGAATTCAATTGCATTACTTTAGTTTTGTCTACGTTTATTTTTAGTTTATTGTGTTCCATCCACTGTACCACATCTGTTAGAGCCCTATTTATTGTTAATTGGGCTTGCTTTTTATTGTCACATTTGATTACGATTGTAGTATCATCTGCGTACAGTATACTTTTATGTGGTGTAGCCTGTGGAAGGTCATTAACATAAAATAAAAAGAACAAAGATGCCAAAATACAGCCCTGCGGAACTCCACTGTTGTTAACAGTTCTAGATATCTCTAGGTTTCTGTAAAATTAATTACTTAGTAATTTGGTTTTCCATTTCAAGTTTGCTACTAATGAAGTACGATTACACGTAGTAGGTAAGTGGCAATACTAACGTAAAATTACCATTTTTTTTTCGTTTTATTTTTTTCTGTACGATCTAGAGTATAAGATAAACTGTTATTAAACCTTGTAATATCTAGTTTTAACTACAACCACACTTCAAAAGAAAATACTAATTCTCAGAAATAAAAACAAGATGAAACCAAATACTTAAAATATTACACATGGTTTGTTGAAAGAAGAGATACAGAAAAAAAGGAAAGTCCAATAAGGACAAAAAAGACATTGAAAAACGGAAAAAATCAAAAACTCCGAGCCCAGGTGACCAAAAACAAAATAATTCAAAAGTGCAACGAAAGGATGCATTTCAATTCATGCGAGAGAGAGCATACTCACTGTCTGAAAAGAACACTTATAGATACTAATACAGCACTATCAAGAACGTGAGTGTCTTTAAATCCCGAGTAAATATGTATCTTCTAGGTAAGCGTGCTACACCCTAGACCGCACATCTGCTTAACATCAGGCAGTGTGTAGTCAAACGCAAACCTATTCGAAATAATAAAAAAAAAGAACTGGAAAGTTACAACAACAACAGAAAACTCAACAAAAAAATAATCTCCTAATATGGCAGGAGTATCAGACCAAATCCCTCCAACTGAAAGAAGTAAGTCAATTAATATTGCAACTCTCAACACAAGAACTCTAAGAACACATGACAGTTTACTGGAGTTAAAAAAATCATTCAAGCATTAAATGTGACATTTTAGGCATCAGCGAGATGAGAAAACTTGGTGAAAAAATAGAAGAATACAAAAACTACATACTATATCATAAAGGAGAAACCGCTGGCCACAGAGGTGTAGGATTTTTGAAAAAACAATGTATACAAGAATTGATAGGCGTATCAGACAGAATAGCAATCCTTAAGATAAAATTACCAGGCTACAAGAAAATTTGGACCCTCATACAGGTTCTCCCACAGAACAGGCTGAAAAAAATGATACTGAGAATTTCTACAACAACCTTTCTGACACCGTGAAACAGTATTATAATAACAATCTGATACTTATGGGAGATTTTAGTGCTCAAATTGGCACCACAGAGGCAAGTGAAGAATTCATTTTGGGTAAGCACTGTTATGCTCAAGCTCAAATGGACAGACACTCATTGAGTTCCTACTACAAAATAACTTAACATTCCTGAATTCAGTATTCAAGAAAAAGCCTAGCAAAAAATGGCCTGGTTATCTCCTGATGGAAAGTATAAAAATGAAATTGATTTTATAATAAGAAATAGAGTAAAATACTTCAATGACACGCACATAATACAAAATTTTAATTTCAACACCAATCACCGCATGGCGAGATACCTTGTAAAAATGGCTAAGCCAAAATATTCCAGGAAAGCCATAACTATTAACAAAGAGCAAACAATGAATCATGAAAAGAACCATGAATTACCCTCCTTAGCTATGCTACATGAAACACTTAATTCCAATGTCTGTGTACAGGAAAAATATGAAACTATAAATAAAATTTTGTCACAAAAAAAGCCAGTCAGTTCAGGTAACAATAACAAACTTAGTGAAAAATCATTAAAATTGCTGGAAGAAAGACTGTTATTGATATTAGACAAAAACAAATGCAAAGAAAATTGTAACAAAATTTCTAACCTTGCTTAGCTTCATGCTCGTGCATTCGATCATGAAGTACATAATTGTGTACCGAACATTTTGACTATAAAAATATGGTACTTGATGTGCGTGAGTCAATACGCGTATGCCAATGTCAATGTCTCGCGTATCAAGCTATGTTTTACAAGGTATAATGTGAGACGTGAGTGATCATTGTGTCTGTTCGTATTTATCGGTATATGCAGACGTGGGGCTCGTTCAAGTGTAAACGTAAAGCAAATCTACGAGTAGATGTAAACGCAAACTGCTGTCCAAGATAGACCAATACTCTAACAAAAAAAAACTTTTCAAAATGAATTGTGTACATGTATGGAACCTTCGATACACTAGCTCAATTTGTACCATATCGGTTTTTGTTTAAAGCACCTGTATCCAGCGTTCATCCATGATAGATAGCTTTAAAGCGCTTTAGATTTATGACGGCGCGCGACACTAGCCCATGGTGCTCGGTTGCTTTGTTTTAGACCCGCTATTTGTTACGGTTATTTGGCAGTTCAGCTGGGTTTAGAATTTTGGAATAGCTCTATTTGTTTTCAGGATGGTATAATTATAAAACAAAGATTTAGTAATAGCATAAATAGTATAATATTAAGCCTGGAATAAATAGCTTAAAGCGATAAGCCCACCAGCTAGAAAACTATTAATTGTATTGTTTTGTCCATATAATTTGTTTTTTATGTTAATGTGTTTGACTAATAAAGTGTTATAGTTTGTTTGTTTCTTTGTACATATATTGTTCTAATCTATTAAGGTTCTGAAAGTGAAAAAGGAACCTCTAAAATATTTTTTTTCTCAGACAGTTTTCAAGGTAACAAGTTGATACAAGTTTTTTTGGTGACGGCCATATTTCTGATATTGTTGGTCATCATTATGATCCATTATGATCAACTTTTTGACCGACGAACCACCGGAGGCGGTATACAATTCGACGCGTATATATATTTTTAATGTATAACCACGCATAACTTTTTTCATAGTAGTTCGATTTCAATAATTCTTCTTTTATTGGAAAAAATATACTTCGAAATTGGTCCCATTTAAATTTTATCGAAATCGGCTGAGCCATTTTTGCTAAATCAACAATAATGTGAAAAATGCTACATCGATCAGTGCGAAATATTCGCGAATTCTGTACACGGGTGAAGTCGGTCATGCTAATTTTTGCAAAAAATAATCTTGTACAATTTGAGTAATCGCAATATCGCAAAAAATATCAGATGATCCTCACAAAAAGCTCAACAGCTCAAAAAAGGTACCTCTATAGGTACCTTTTTTGAGCTGTTTTTTTTACAAGAGATTTTTTTCGCAATTTCGATTGAGGTATAGGACAAACCTCATGGTAAAAGCTGGTCATAATAATATAATAAGTAGGTACAATAGGCTTATAATATAATTAGTCGGTCAAATAGATTGTCAAAAAATATTAGACACGTATTTTTTCTTTTGTCAATTTAACAAAAATTGATGAAGATAAGTATAGCCCGTTAAAGTTCCGCGTGACGTCACTAACCGCTATCAAATGTACCGGCTAACCGTAACGAGCCCCCACTCTCAAACGTTGACAAGGCTTATGTTTGTCACTGATTGTTTTGTTGACAAAAAAAATATGTCGAATATTTTTTAATGATCTAACTGACGGACTACGATTATAATAATGATTTTTATACCCAGTAAAAATCCCTATATTTTAAGTAGTTGTAGATAATGTAGTTTTAGCTGTTACGTTGAGTTGTACATATTTTGTTACCCACGGCGGAACGGAGACATTACGAGTATATGCATTTGGGGTGAGAGGATGTTTGTCCGCTTGTTTGTAGTTAATAAATACACTTTCGTCTAGATTTAAACGTGTTGTAGGAAGTACACAAATGAACATGTAATTGCTTTCGTTCCTGATATGTTATATTCATCCTTGATTTCTGCTACAGATAAAATTTACTTTTGCGTAAAAAAGGAAATTTTAGCTTTGTAAATATTTGTTAAATTTATCGCACACATTTTCTCAAAACCCTCTGAAATCACGGTAAAATTTCCCAAAACTGCGTAGATGTAGAATTTCTCTTAATTATGACCTCTACACCTGAGGGTATGTCACATCAAAGACGACGTTGTTTGTTTGGGGACCTTTGGACCCATGGACTGGACCGCAACTTGTGTGGGCCCAGCTATGTGGAAAATACAACATGCTATAATGTACGTTAGATATGCATGCTTGGTAAAACTTTGTTTAATTAGGCACGTTCTACTAAGAACTTTATTGAGCCACCAGCTATTATATTTGTGATAAACATTTAAAAAAAGTCATCGCGTATGCAGGACTCGAACCTGCGTCTTCGGATTACTAGCCTGATGCTCTCCCAACTGAGCTAATTCACAGTCCTTACTTCTTTGCGTCGAATTTTTGAAGTGTTTATTATTTTAAGCAACTTAGGTATATCGTTGGCGGCGCTACCTGTGATACCCGTATTCAACGAGTTTTTGAAATTTTTATCACAAAAATAACTCTTTGAGATAAACCTACTGTGGGATGCACTGTACCAGCCTTTTTTTCAATAGTCCACTGAAGGAAGTAGGCTTACTCACGAAAAGTGATAATGTAGTTATAGCTGTTACGATTCACAGTGTGGTGATAATGTAGTTTTTACGATACAGTGGGATGCAATATAAAATTAAAATCAGTCCACCAGCTATAGCCCGTGGCTTTCCATAAAATCACAATCTCACAGACAGGATTTTTTTCCATAAAAAGTTGCCTATTAGACTCTTCGCCCGTTCAAATAAGCATATTTTATGCTAAAAACAAGTCGATCAGTTGTTCTGTTGCTGCGTGAAAGAGTAACAAACAAACCAGTAAAAGATAAGTTGGTTTTGACATCTTTTTATTACAAAAGAGATAAAAAGCTGCTATTTTCGTTTCTTTTTTAAGATATTTGTCTGTCTAATAAAAAAAAAAACTCCAGTTTTATAATACACGAATGCTTCATTTATAGTATTTTGAAAATCACATTTTATGGTTTTTATCTGTATGAATATGGGATTGAACATGGAAAATTAGCGCATAAAATTCATAATTCTTACCGAAATTTTCTTATTAGCACAGCTTTGCAAATAAAATCCACACAGCTATTCAAGTTACGACATTTTACTATGCAAGTCCTAGTCCTAATTGAGAAAACCAACAGGGACGTAAGATGGAGGGACTATTCAAACTCAAGTTACCGTGCCGCCGTTGGGGTAAAGAGCCCTTTTCACTACGTACCCGTACCAAAATAAAAAAACCGGACAAGTGCGAGTCAGGCTCGCACATTGAGGGTTCCGTACAAACACGTTGTTATAATAATTAAAAACCTGTTTTAGCATGTGCTAATGAAGTTCTTTTATATGATACCTTACATGATACGATTTACTCACTTTGAATTTTGAACCTATATTTTGTGCATTTTGAGGCCTTATTTTTTGTGATTTACTTAAAAATGTACAGTTATCAGATTTATTCCTATATGTGTACTCTGAAACGATGCTTCTCGCCAAATTTCATAGTTCTATGTCAACGGGAAGTACCCTGTAGGTTTTGATTTATGTAAGTGCGAAATATGCAGTTTTTTACGACATAAACGGCTCTAACTTTTTTAAACGATAATTGAGAAGTTTTTCTTTTACACAACTATGTAACATTGATATACGTATACATTTTAAATTTCAACTCGATATCTTTACGCGTTCCCGAGATAAAGTCTTGACATACACACAGACGGACAGACGGACAGACGGACAACAAAGTGATCCTATAAGGGTTCCGTTTTTTCCGTTTGAGGTACGGAACCCTAAAAAACACGTACTCATTCTCATATATTTGGTTAAAAACAATTTACAAGTCAAAACAATTACAAAAAACATTAACGATTAAAAACAATCAATAAAACTGATTTCATTCATCACATTGAATAAATAAATTAATCAATAATTTAATCATCAAGGAATTCACTTAAATCGTAAAAGGAGTGCTCAATAAGCCAGCGCTGGAGGCGGAATTTAAAGCTGTTCAGCATTGGTGCTGAAATTATTGAGTCTTGCTATTTTTTGTACACAAATGGACCCATGACATGTGTGAGTTTTTCAAAATCTATATTCTCCATGTCTAGGATATTATGTCTTCCATTGGAGTTAGACGAGTATATTTACTAATGTCTCTCCCTATGGGATTTATTAGTAAGCTCAAAGTAGCACAACGAGCTATGGAGAGGGATGTCGAATCAGAAATGAGGAGATCCGTAGAAGAACCAAAGTTACCGACATAGCCCAGCGGATTGGCTAATTGAAATGGCAGTGGGCAGGGTACATAGCACGGAAGACTGATGGCCGATGCGGGCAAAAATCAGAGTGGAGACCACGTAGCGGCAAGCGAAGCGTTGGACTTCTAGCCACAAGGTTGGCGGATGACTTTATCAAGACCGTAGGATTGCGCTGGTTGCAAGCCGCTTCCAACTGGTCTTATTAAAGATCTATATGGGAGGCCTATGTCCAGCAGTGCACGTCATACGGCTGACGGATGGATAGATAAAGGACATGTCCACAAAATGTATGGAGGCTGGTATAATAATCATAAAAAAATCTAACCACAACACTCGTTACATTTCGAGAAAGATCATATTTTTCTGAGTCTTTTACAACAGTAATAAAAAAAATCCCTCCGATTTTTTTAAAATTAATTTTGAATTTATTAGAAAAAATAAATATACTTGGCTTAATAGGTAGTTTATCTCTAGCAGCCCTAAATAAGTAACCTCCAAATTGTTAAATAAAAGCATTTTTACCAATTAGACACACTGTTTTAAGTGATTTTTAGTCACATTGTACCTACTACTGGTCACACTGGTAGGTTATTATTTTTAATTATAGCAAATTAAGAAATGAATGTGGAAGAATCTGCTACGAATGCAAGTAAAATAACGCTAGAAGCATTTTATTATTGCTAAACTAGAAAAAATAATAAGCTGTAGGTATTGTTATTCATACAATTTATTTTTCGCATTTAAAAAAAATTGGAGGGGAGAAACAATCTCATGAATTCCATATAACAAGCTTTCAAATGATGTATATATCATCTTGGTTCGATTTTTCTCTGAATAATATACCACTTGTGGACGTCACCTTTAATTTCAGGTCAATCAAAATCAAAGTCAAATTGTTTATTGCAGTTTGCATGTTACATTGGTGGTATAAAAATAATCATAGGTGAATACAAACTTGCCTACTCATGGCGTGCAACGTTGCAAATATCCAGCTTTTGATACATACCGAGTAGTGCCATTAATGGAACTAATCAGTGGTACTACTGATAGAAAACCGGACAGATATATCTACTAGGAGAGCTATACAAAAATTCTTAAAAAATGTAGGCGTTTCATAAAATCTTAAGTATTAGAGCGCTGTAATAAAAAATAATTTAAATACAGTCAAGGTGAGACTGATATTTAAAAATTAGCGCATAATGTAAATAATATCTAATTATGTGTATTATGTCTAACGAAGTGTCAAGATCCGACAAATGACAATGAAGTGAAATTATACTAAAACGATTTACTTGATTTGTAAATATAATGTGAAATGAACTTTATTCAAAACTCATAGAGATGGCACACAAAAATCCAGCGGACAACCTTAAGGTTGAACAAGTTAGTCGTCACTCCATACAAACGTCCATGGTACAATACACGATTTTTTAATGTTGAATATCTAAAACTAAGATTTAAATCAATTTATTGTGACATAATCTATGATTATTGCTAAAAATAACTGTAATCAAAACTATGCATTCAACTAAAATAAGCCTCAAAACATTTGAATTTTAACACTAATTTTAAGGAAACTTTAGGCTTAAATAAATCGCACAATAACTAGACTGAGTCCATAGTAATTGAGCAATAATCTTAGCATATATATTCTCAAGTTTAAATAACTTTAATTTGAACTAATTCATCTAGCAGTTTTTACAGGATTCACTATGAGCAAAAGCCTTTACGCGCATTTTTACGCGGCCGTGTTTAGGTAAAAATTATAGTTCTATTTCACCCGACTGTGTACCCCGCGCGGGGAGCGGGACGGAACGTGTAGCGCGTGCTCCCAGCGCGGCCCCCGTACGCTACGCGGCTTCGGCCGAGTCCGGCCGCCATTCTCCACTAGCCCGTGCCCGTGGTGAGTTGGTGTCGTTGAACTCTGTGTTATCACGCAGAGTTCAACGACACCAACTCACCAGACCATATAATATCTTATATGATAAGGACGCATTATTCGACGATCGGACGATCATTGTTTTCAACTTCGGAAGTATTGACGTAGGTATATTCTTTGGACTTCTTGCCGGTTATTTGATTATCCTACAAATTGAACTATGGGTAGGTGGTGATTATTATTAGTAGTAGGTATTAACAATTGTACTGGGTAATTCTGGATTAACGTAGGTAGAGCGCGTTTGTTTACGCTCGCAGTGCATTATAAACGGACCGGGCTCATTTTGTCTTCTAGAAGGTACTTATCCGTTCCCCGTACGCGTTCTGGTGTTCGACTTCGCTTATCATCCCGCTTGCTCTCGTAGCGTAAGTAACTGGCGCGAGCAGGATAAAAAGCGAAGCCGAACGTCTGAACTGTTTCATTATTCTGAGTTCAGAACGTTAGGTTAGATACACTTACGTTAGGTATATTTGTCAGAACATTTCATACAACTCTAATAATATTACGAAAAATATGTAGGTACCTACTTACCTACAGTATGATTTTGTTCAATTGAAAGGTGGTGGTTAAGATCATCATTAGGAACAACTTTTACTATGGGGCGTACCTAATTCGAGAAAACAAACACGTTTTTCTATATGTCGTAGTAAAATTTGATAAACCTTTTTTTTGCAAAAATCCTAGGAAAGGAGATCTTTCACAGTCCATACATTTTTGGGCTAATTCCGAAAGTGCCGGCCAAAGTATTTCATTATAGAATAATAGTAGTGCATATTAATTAGAGCATATTATACTATGGTACCAATTCTCTAGGACCACTCCCTGAGTAGTTATCGAATTTTTAAATTATTTATTTTTCATATTTTTTTCTCTCATTAGAGCTTTTTAATAATTAATTAGGATATTCTATTAGTACATATAATTATGTACATTTTAATTAGTAATTTTACTTTGTTTGGTATTATTACACAGAAAAAAAACCATACTAGCGGTTTGGCAATAAAACCCGTCTGAAACTAAGTACCCCTCGCAAGAAAAGGAAGGGAAAGCCCGCAGCTTGGAAAAAAAATAAAGAGAATGTTGTTCTACGTCCGAATCGTAAGTTATTAAATGTGTTTCATTTTTACATCATGAAAATTTAGAGAAACACCCTAAACAATCTATGTTATTTCAGATCACCACAACATTATTCTAAAAAGTCATTAAATGACGGTTGTAAACTAAACTAAAATGTTATTATTTTCATCATAGCCTAGTATAAGTCCACCTACAATTTATTGACACTTTTTGAGATCTCAATAGAGAAAAATAAGCATAATATTTAGGATGAATAAGACTAAAAGTATTTTACGATTATTTGACTGTATAGAAAATCTGTACATATTGCTTTCCACCCATTTGATGTCATATGCTTTTATTATTTACTAGCAGACCCGGCGAACTTCGTACCGCGAAAGTTAAAGAATGTAGGTAGCTAACCTTACGGTGATACCTACATTGAGATATTTTAAGTTTAATGGATGTTATCCAAAATGTAGATCTCATTGAGCTATCTCACCTTTAAGATAGCATTGATCAAAAGTTGACATTTGCGGAGATAAACCACTTTTAAGTTCAAGCTGTCATCCAAAATGTAGATCTGGTTTAGATATTTTAATTTTGTAAAGACAGTAATGATCTAAAATCGGCAGATACGAAGATAAACCACTATTAAGTTCAACAGCTGTCATCCAAAATGTAGATCTGGTTCAGCTATCTCACTTTCGTGAAGATATCATTGATCAAAAGTCGACAGTTACGGAGATAAACTACTTTTAAGTTCGACAGCTGTCATACAAAATGTAAATCTGATTGAGCTATTTCACTTTTGTGAAGATAGCATTGATCAAAAGTTGACAGTTACGGAGATAAACTACTTTTAAGTTCGACAGCTGTCATACAAAATGTAGATCTGGTTGAGCTATCTCACTTTGGTAAAGACAGTAATGTTCGGCCGATTCGGAGCAGCACCAACGGCGCAAATATGCTAACCTCGGCAGTGGTTACATATTTCAGCCGTTTGAAATTGAGACATTGTGCCCGTGGTGGCCGGTCTTATTTTTAAAAGTCTTTCTGAGCGTCTGGTGTACCCGACGTGTGTGTGTGGTGTTTATTTGGCTAACGTATATGCATTGCCAATCAGCGTGGCAATGCTGCCAGCATGCTGGGCACGCTGCTAACTGGCAGTGGGCTTGAGTATTTGGACTATCTATAGACCTTCAAGGGTCTGTGGATGATCCAATTGATTGTTATGTAGTAGTAGTTTATAACGTTTTACATTATAAGTCTTGTACTTAGTGGTGGTTAATAAAGGCACTTGCTCTATAAAAAAAAGTCAAGTACCCTTGCACCTTGCCACTGTCCAAACCTAACCTGACCTACCTACCTAAAGTATTATGATACCTTATACTTATAAATGCTTCTATTGATTAAGATACGAGTAAGGTTAGAGTGTACGGGTTCCCGCCTTGTCGTGGCGGGGGAACTTAGTAGCCGAGGCTTATGGGCGGCGCGGGAATCCCAGAGCCGCTTCTCTGGGTTTCTTCTGAGACAGCTGAGAAGGCGGCGCTGGAGGTCTCCCGATTTTTTGGGTTTTTTCTCCCTTGGCAGCTTAGAAGTTCGCACTCGTGGTTGGGCCGCTTTTCTGGGCTTTTTAACTATGGCAGCTGAGAGGCTGGCCGGTAAGTTGCGTGCCTCATGAGGAGTGCCGCAACTGAGGCGAACTGAGACTTTTATCACTGTTCAATCATAACCAAACCAACAGAAATGTATGTTCGTGTCAAGGTCACAGTTCACAGTCAAGGTTAATAACCTTAGAGTCAAGATACTTATACTCATGCCATACTACTCCTAAAAATCAAGTCGATTCGTTTCTTCGTATATTAGTATGGATTATGTACCATAAAGGTAGAATAAAGAAACATGTTTAACCTCTAATATTTAAAAATATTTTTAATGTCAGACAAAATGACGGCCCAGTAGGTATTAAACGTCATTGTAATATGTAGCATGGCATAGGGAAAAACCATTTAGTCCAATTTTAATGTCAGTTGTCACTGTCAATCCATACTATATTCCCTTTTCGAGGAGCTGTAATGGTCAAAAGACAATTTGTCCCTTTGCTATGCTAAGCGTGACATTTATAAAAGTCTGCAGTCAATATATGTCACTTTCCATCTTATTACGTTTCGTCAATCCATATTAGGCCCAGTTATGAACGCGCCATCGTAAAATTAATAGGAATGTAAAATGTGTTCTCGCTATCGAATCCCTAAAGAGAAACAGAAACAGAGATATTCTAATTAGCTGTTATAATTACGACGGTGCCTTGAAAATTGGGCCTATTAGCGTCGTTGTGATAAGTGACAGTTTCGCTAACGATTTTTTAAGGGAAAAATGATATGGACAAGAGAAGATGAATAACTATCAAAAAATATAAAAAGGAACGGGATATAAAGTATCCTATGTCCTTCTCCTGGTTCTAAGCTACCTCCCCACCAATTTACAGCCGAGTCGGTTCAGCCATTCTTGAGTTATAAATGGTGTAACTAACACGACTTTCTTCTAATAAAATACTTGATTTTAATACTCGATAATTACCCAGGGATCCTAGAGAGTAGGTTTACAAGTAATAGCAAAATATCATAAAAAAATAACAACTCAATTAAAATTACAAAAACGATATTCAAAACTCGATAACTACCCAGGGAGTGATCGATGAGAGTTAGTCCCATAGTATAAAATGCTCAGAATAATATGCACTAACACTATGTCCTCATTAGTTATAATTTGGCCGGCACTTTTAGATTTAGCCCAAAAATGTATGGAACGTGAATGATGTCCTTTATTGGAGAAGCGAAGGTATCTGGATTGTCAAAATTTTTATTCATCTGTCCGGTTGTTAGTTTTTAGTCATCAGCGACATTTTTAGTAGGCATTTATCAACCGACTGATAATATTTAGCAAAATAATAATAGTCAAAATCCCAACAAGTATGTAAGTAGGTATTAACCTTTTTTAGTACGTAACATTTTAAGAACGTATTTTACTCCTCACGAATTTTTGCTATGGGACCAACTGCGAAAACGCGAAAAATAATGAGCCGATCCGTACAATTTGTCGAGAATTAATTAACTTTTTGTATAGAACAGCTATTTTTTTCGATATTTCGCAGTTGGTCCCATAGTAAAAGTTTTTCGTAATGATGAGTCAATGCATCCTTATAATGACAGATATTTAAAAAAATAAGAATGTAGGTATTTAGATCAAGATCGAGCTGAGCATTTTGCTGCGAAATTGAACCGTACTGCTTTTGTTATTGAGAACATTTATGAATGTGCAATTTGGAGAACTGACTAAGTACCTATACTCGAAATTACTAGTATTATTATATCTTCTTTGAAATTACTACAAAATGTGCTCGCGAAGTCTCTACTATTTGGATAACTACTTGACGTTTTGTATTATTATATTGTATAATTGTATTAGATTAGATTCAATTCAATAAACATGCGACGTGACAACTCTACAAGGCAGGTATTCACGCAGCTTGGATTTACGATTACTCATTCAATATTATAGTGTCCGCGTTGAATGAAATGGCAGACGTGGGCGTGCGTGTCGAAATACGCATATTGTGATATTTCATTGTGTGCGCACACGCTACCTCTACTGCTCATCACCGAGTCTGTCTCTTTCTCGAGCTAGACAGTTGAGATAGCATTCATTTTAGCCACGCCCATAGAGGAGTTCGTGCCGTCAACTTGTTGGACCTTAAGCAAAGGTTTTCATGAATTACGTATTCACGGCGTACAACTCACTTCACGATATAACGGACAGTATTACGTTTGGTGCAAGTTATAGACCCTATGAATGATAGACATATTTATTTATCAAAGCCTCATCATCATCATTCATAATTTCAGCCATAGGACGTCCACTGCTGGACATAGGCCTCCCCTAATGATTTCCAATAAGACCGGTTGATAGCGGTTTGCATCCAGCGCGATCCTGCGGTCCTAATAAGGTCATCTGTCCACCTTGTGGGTGGACGTCCTACGCTGCGCTTGCCGGTATGTGGTCTCCACTTGAGAACTTTTCGACCCCATCGGTCATCAGTTCTCCGCGCTATGTGCCCTGCCCATTGCCACTTCAACTTGCCAATCCGCTGGGCTATGTCGGTAACCTTGGTTCTTCTACAAAGCCTACGTAGGCTTTATTACAAGGAGCTTTCTTTGCCTCGATGCGACAATAAATCTAAAGTTTTTATTCACATAAAACAAAGTCCTACTCTCAGACCTAAGAATTTGGTCTGAGGTCCTACAATGTTAGACAAGTGGTGCCTCTGGTTCCCGAACTACCAGAGGCTGGGCTAGAAGCCAGGGTACTGTACTGCACTGTACTGTATCAACCTAATAATAGTCCACTGCAGGCCGTAGGCCTACCCACGAAAGGTGATTGGGCCATATCCACCACACTGGCCCAGTGCGGGTTGGTGGATTCACATACGCCATTGAAATTCTTCTCCGGACATATGCAGGTTGCCTCACGATGTTTTCCTTCACCGAAAAGCCAGTGGTGTGAAATTCCGTTCATAAATCCCAAAGAACTCATTGGTACGGGACCGGGATTTGAACCCACGACTTCACGATTGTAAGGATGTTTTCCTGTTGTGTTTTCCGGGTGTCATTACCTTTAGACCACCACGGTTTGCAAAACCAGGGTATTAAATAAGAATTTATCACCATCGATTTTGCATTTTTTATTGATGTTTACGACACACATTACATAATTTTTATATAAGTATAACATAATAAAATAATTAAACTATAATATACACTGAGATATTGTGGAATTACCTCAAGCGACAACAGCATTATCTGTTACTATTAGATATCTGTGATAATATACCTAATTTTAAGTTTTATTTATATACAGGGTTGTTTTGTTGTACAAAAATATGCCTTTAAAAGGATGCTAATTGATTACCAATAACCCTGTATACTAAGTTCAATATATTATATAAATAAGTAATATTGTTGAAAATAGTTTGTATAGTTTGTAACTGTCAAACTTTTTCTTACCCTAGCAAGTGATATAAACAT
Source organism: Hypomecis punctinalis (assembly GCA_949316475.1). Classification (NCBI taxonomy): domain Eukaryota; kingdom Metazoa; phylum Arthropoda; class Insecta; order Lepidoptera; family Geometridae; genus Hypomecis; species Hypomecis punctinalis. Next base: position 4,245,728 of record OX438808.1, read on the forward strand.
AGAGTAACTTATATATACAGGTGATATAAATATGTGCTGTCACTTGTGTCGAAATAAAAAACGTTTACAACTTACTCACAGATTCAGCTTTATTTAATTTACTATACCTTCCACTGTGTAGCTGCAGGCCCATTTCCATCAAATATAAATAAAATACAATAGGTTTCAATTTATTATTTCAGATTTTTCTCTATGTGAGCTCTGGACTCTGCGCACCAGGGAAGAGCGGTTTTCTGTCAGTAGTACCATTGATTAGTTCCATCTTCGCTTTCAAATCGTTATAAAGAAACAATCGACGCGCAAACTTATCCGACGCAATGCAGTGCCGGGGCAGCTCCATTAGCATCCTGAACTAATTATTGTATTAAACACGAAGGGCGATGTACTGCTGCTTCTGAGTACCTACATATAATTATGTTTTCCACAGCATGGTTATGGTATCTAATAGTATTCCGTCTTAAACGTATTTAACGCGAATCATACCTACAGTCCGTTCAGAGTTATTTTACCTCTGACACGTAGCTCTGACATTTGTTGCTGTCTCTGTTTAACCTGTGATGGTGTCTAATAACTAGAAAGAGACACAGTGACAAAATGTCGAGGTAAAATAACTGTCAACGGACTGCGCGTGCTTCTGAGTTCAGAATACACTCGGTACACCAAAAACAGTTGCAGATACGCAGTAGAGATGAACGAAGCTGTGGGTTTTTAATCAGTAGGCGTGTGATTTGCCTACCAGGCGTACAGCATTACCGCGTGTAACATACTGCGTGCACAGTAAAACATACAGTAAAACATCTTCATACAAACGTGCCGCTCTCGGTTTGAATGCCGCGCGCCGTGTCGGCACGCGATTTCACGCACACGCTAGCATAATATATGGGGGAATAAGGTGGCGGCAGTACGGGCTGTGCAGCGCGACTGTGAGCACGTGCGTACGTTACATGACCGCTCGCGTTCGTCAACTCTCGCCGGCCACTTACCATAGTATTAATTATTATTATCATAATATTAATGATTATAAAATGTTGTAGTGTTTTCGGGTGCCTCAATAACGATTTCGCAAACCCGGACTTATCATTCTTCATAGTTCCTACTGAACCAGAAATGTAAGTACCTACTTATACTTAAATCTTGTTAGAAAATGTGGTATTGTATTGTTTATTTCACAGTTTATTTGCTTTATTAGGAGCGTAGCCGAGTCGCATTTTTCCATATAAATGTATCTATGTTTTGAATTAATATTTAGTGTATTTCCGCTATCTTGTTGTAGGCAAATAAGTTTAAGGGCATTAAGTGCATTAAGGACAATTATGAGAAAAAAAAAAATTACAAACAATTACTAATATTACAATAATTATACATTTAAAACTTAATTTTACAAAATAGATAAAATAATAATAAATATCACTTATTTTCACTACACTCTATTATATATTTTCAAAAATAGTACAATATATACGAGGCAGCTTCAGGACGTGTCACGTCCTGAAGCTGCCTTGTTGAGAGGCGAAACACGTGTCGAATAGAGTGTGGTGCAGTGAGAATAAGGGTGTTATTTATTAGTGAAGTGTTTTCAATATTTTGTCATAATATTTTTAAAAGATTTTTATAATATTTATTTGTTGTTAACGGATTATTATTGTACTATTTTTGAAAATATATAATAGAGTGTAGTGAAAATAAGTGATATTTATTATTAATTTATCTATTTTGTAAAATTAAGTTTTAAATGTATAATTATTGTAATATTAGTAATTGTTTGTAATTTTTTTTTTCTCATAAATGTCCTTAATGCACTTAATGCCCTTAAACTTATTTGCCTACAACAAGATAGCGGAAATACACAAAATATTAATTCAAAACATAGATTTGAAGACGAATTTCCGCAAAGTAACGCCTGATTCAATCAACTATATAAATGTATTCCCAAATTTACTTCCTGAATACTATGTAAATTGGTACTATAAATCTATAAATTGGTAAAATATTCAATCATAATATGCTATTTATTGCATAAATTTAGATCAAGTGCTGCTTGTTCGAAAATATTAACTAAAAGTAAAAGTGACAACCCTGGGGATCAACGCAAGAGTAGGCTAATAACTCGGCGGGTGGCCTTAGATAACCTACTGTTATGTATTTACTGTGCTGCGTGGCCACGTTACTGTAGGTATTTATTGCTAGGACAGGGCCGAGTCACAATACTGTTAAATATCATTACTGTGCCCACATGCTGCTCGCGTAGAAGGTTATAACATAGACTCAACAAAAGAGGCTCCTCAACAACTCGAGACAGATTTCAATTTAGAATGTTCATGTAAGAAAACTTACCCGTAATTTTTCGCACGATTGAACGCAAAATCAAATGTAGCGATACACCCCGTAATGATATTGTAATGCTCAGATTTAAAAAGGGTAAGGGTCAGTGAGAAAGTGTATTTTTGGACGGTACTTGAATATTTTTCACGGGTGAAAAGTTTCGTTTAGTGTCTTTAACAAGATGAAAGATTTTTTTACGAAAGGTTTTTTGGAGATTGTGTGGGTAGGGAAGAAACTAGAGAATGATTTTTTGTACAGTTTAATCTTAGTTACAGGTAAAATAAAAAAGAAATATTTTTAGCATTTATTTCTTGAGAATCAAACCATACATACCGAGATGAAAGAGCCCCCAGATCTCACTTAATTTCTCAATATAGCGTAGTTTGATTTGACGAAGTATTTTCTTAGCGTCTTCAGATTGTGGCAGCCGCATTCACAACTGTGCGCTACCGTGACTCGAATGACATGTGAAACTGTAAGTCCCGGTTATTAGCCATGTCAAGGCGGGTACAGACTAACGAAATGTACATGCAATAACCAAATTTAAAGAATTACCCGTCCACATCGTCACAATATAATTATCTTACAATGTTACAGGATTCATATAGTATGGACTCTGTGGACATCTTGCGCGCACGAACCGTGTGCACTAAGCGCACGAACAGAGCATTTCAACACGCACGCGCCGCAATCCACCATAAAGCTCGAAACATACTATCGGACGCGGCTGATGGACGCGACTGACAGACGCGACTTAGCAATGTGCACAGTCTTAAAACATCCGGTGTGCCAGATCGCTCTCGGACGTCCGAACGCTCAAGGTCGTCCGAAGGTGACGTCTGCGACCTATGTCCGATAGTGTGCACGGCTCAGTGTACTTTCATAGTCTAAGTCGCGGTTGTCAGTCGCGTCCGTAAGCCGCGTCCGATAGTATGTTTCGAGCTTCAGTATTTTTTGTCGCCGAAAACAAAGGAGCGCGCAGTGTGTATGGAGCGCCAGTGTGGACGGGTTGTGTGTATCTGTATGTTCACTATGCGCGGGCATTTCAGAAACAGATGAGAGTACATACATGCGCGCTACGTCCACACTTAGCGACACGGTAATGATGTCCAACAGTATTGCCCTTGAAATATACAAATACAATCTACAGCACCACGTGGCCACGCAGAACGTATCGTGCGCTATGGCTGCCCACCTTCGGTATTTTAATCTCATATACTTAACCCTCTGCAGCTGAGATGGGATTTTTGTAATCATTCTGATGAGTTGCGGTATCTCAGACCTCTATTTTAATTTAATTTAAGTTCGCAATTTTTTTTTGTAGTATTTTATAAATATAAAAAAGTTTTATTGGATAAAATCAAACTAAAAGAACATCAGAATATTCAATCTTGTTTATAAACTAACAAATTTTGGGAACTTTTGACACTGCCGTCTTCAGAAAATGATAACTAAATGTTTTATGATTATATCAACAATTATATTTAAAAATTGTCTTTTGCCAGCATTAACTCGACAAAAAATAAATGATCAAAAAATCGTTAGAGTATGTTTTTTGAAAATCAGCCTCAAACTTTACTCTTTTTAATTTCTCATATTTTCATCATACACTTGATTTTGCACAAACACAACACACAGATTTTGTTTTCTGATTTAATTTACTTAGACATAATTGATACATCTTTTTTGCAGAAGATGATTCAGGCTCTTTGGTAAATCACAACCTACACACGAAGTAACGTATCGTTAATTTTCGTGGCAACTTTACTCTTGAAACTTTTTGTTTATGCCAAAAGGCATTAATTTACAATTGCCAATATACTAACAAATACTATTTTGTTCCTGACAATACATTAAGCTGCACTATAAAAAAAATGTTCGACATATTTTACTAAAGTGGTTGCTATGGATATAATTAATTTATTGACATGAGTTATGTAAGCCACTATGGAGTTATAACGATATTACTGACCACACGTATATCGGACCCATCACTTATTACTGACCTGCGGTCCTTGTGCATTGACGGGAGGTGTTTGTTGACACAGGAAGGTATAGGAAAATACAGAATGATGAGCCACGAAACGGTGACGTAGCAACAACAAATAGGTATCGAAGAGTCTCTCAGATCTCACGTCAGTTGCAGAGGATTAAGTAACCATTACCTACTAAGTTTATTTCTAGATTTTTGAAATGCTTATCACAAAGATAACTCTTTGAGATAAAATCTAGTGTGGAAAGCACTCAAAATAAAATCATAACATTGATTTAGCAGTGAGCCATCTTTCGTCAATCTTTAGAAGTTCTAATAACTTCTAGTTGAGTGATAACCTGAGTAATACGGGTATCACAGGTGGCGCCGCCAACGCTATAAGTTGGTGATAATATAAGCACTTCAAAAATTTTACGCTTGCGTAGGAGGCGGGCCGGCTCAGTTGGTTAGAGCGTCGGGGACCCGAAGGGGCAGGTTCAAATCCTGCGTTCGCTTCAGATTTTTGAAATGCTTATCACAAAGATATTTCATTACATGTTACATTGCACGTTACGTTACGATGCAGCAGTCTGTAACCGCCTTCAAAGGCCTTCAGGCGACTTAGAAACTCTGACACCAAGGATAGCCACCTGCTCAATAAAAACATTTTTGCTTACTTTTTCGCAGTCACCTAAAATGAAACGTTTCATTTTGGATAACCATGTTTCATACTATCAATAGTCATAGATTCATTCAGTTATATAATTGCTGGCTTTATAAGGTTCTGTTAGTATAATTAATGTAATTTAAGTTTCACAAAAACATTAAAATGTAAATCGGAGCACTTTGTCGGCATCAAATTTCCATTAGAGATAATTGCTATAGTGTATTCGAGTCTTTTAGACGCTTGTTTGTATAAGAGGAACCAGATTTTGTAAACTTAATAATGTTTGGAAAATAAATTAGTTATTTGGAATCCTTTTTCAGAATGAAACTAGAGTAATCGAATGAAAACTAGTGAAATAAATAAGTAAAATAAGCCTTTATTGCTGTTAAAGTTTACATTTATTTTTTTCTGGATAGAGTTATTTATCTTCGGCGTCCAGGTTTTCTCTTTCAGCCTGTCCTTCGACAAAGGCCTCCTGTCTTCTACTTCCTCTCTTTCCGGTCTCTTGTTTTTCGGATCCATCGTGATATCTTAGTGTATATTGATACATGCATTTTCTACACATAGATACATGCATTTTCTACAGTCTTATTTGATAGTTAGTATCAAATAAGACTGTAACTATCAAATGAAAATAAAATACCTTCCCTTCTGAAGTTACAAAAAAAAACCTATTTACTCAATGGAGATTATATCATGAACACTAAAGCCCCTGGCTTAAATATTAGCCGTCTGACCAGAAAACAGTCTGTTTTGGGCACGTTTTAGACTAAGTTTAGGAGTACAAATTGCACGGCTAAACAGTGTTTGAGTCTTTTGTGGTAAGGCGGTAGGTTCTCTATAACCTTGTTTTTATAAGTTGGTTTAAAAATTTGACGGTTTCCTCTCTTGCAGTTTACCTTTCCGTTTAGAATAGCCATGTTTATTAACCAAAGCGTTGCGTAAAATTTGAAAGAATTAATTTTTTCACTCATCACTTTAGTACTGGAGACGGTTATTTTAAAAGGTAAACTGCAAAGAGGAGTGCGTCATATGGAACGTCAAAAGGTCGTCGATTATAAAACCGAGTTTTAAAATTCGTATTTTTAAGTCGAAGTTTTTTGCACGTCGATCATGGGCTTAAAACTTGCCTGATCTGCCACCAAGGGGTAATTTTTTTTTATCGTGCTTCACACGACTATATATAGGTGTATAGAAAACTATACACCTAGTGTGTGAAGCATGATAAAAAAAAATAATTGATTAAGCAATGCGTCATTTCTCGTAAATGGTAAGAAGTTCTAATAATTTCACATTAAGTGACTGATTGGTTTAAAGCAGTTCTCACAAATGGCGCTTCCAACAATGTAGTAGTTGGTAAAAATGATAAACACTCACTAATTCGGCGCCTTCGCAGAGAGCGTTTCAGCTTATTTGGACAAAGCATCTGGGATCCCGAGGATGCAGGTTCAAATCCTGCGACCGCGTCAATTTTTGAAATGTTTATCACAAAAAGAAAATAATAATACTAAAGTTAAGTTACGGTTACTTGGCAATCTATTTAGCTAGTTACTAGATTGCCAAGCTCAAATAAAGGTCAATAGGCAGATCACATAGCATAGAGGACTGATGATCGATGGGGTCTAAAATTATTTGAGTGGAGAACACCTTATGCGCAGCATAGGATGTCCACCGACTGGGTAGATCGACGATATTATTAAAGACGCAGAAACGCACTGGATTCAAGCTGCTTTCAACCGTCTTATTGTTAATGTTGATTTATTTATTTATAGCGTTGTGAAAAGTAACGGAAAGTAAATAAATATAGGAGGCCTATATTCAGTAGTGACGATCCTACAGCTGAAAAGTGTATGTATAGGCAGGAGTCAACTTTCTTTGTTGTTATCTCAGAGCAAATAAAACAATCAAGAGAGAACGTCATTGAACAGTCAAGTGAGGTCGGTTTTTTATCCATGTGTGAGTGCGTCGCTGTTGCGGCGCCATAGTTTGACTGACAAGCCAAGGCGTAGTTTCCTTGTACATGGATCCGTCTGTCCGTCTGTCCATCTGTCCGTCTGTCCGTCTGTCCGTCTGTCCGCCTATGTGTATGTCGGTATGTACTCTTTATCTCGGGAACGCGTAAAGTTATCGAGTTGAATTTTAAACTGTATACGTATATCTATGGTATCTTGCTGTTGTGTAAAAATAAACTTCTCAGTTATCATTTAAAAAAGTTAGAGCCGTTTATGTTGTAAAAACAGCATATTTCGGCACTCACAAAAATCAAAACCTACAGGGTGCTTCCCGTTGACATGGAACTATGAAATTTGGCGAGAAGCATTGTCTCAGAGTACACATATAGGAATAAATCTGAAAACTGAACTTATTTATTTAAATCACAAAAAAATGGGGACTCAAAATTCACAAAATATGGGTTCAAAATTCAAAGTGAATAAATCGTATCATGTAAGGTATCATGTAAAAGAACTTCATTAGCACATGCTAAAACAAGTTTTTAATTATTTTAACGTGTTTGTACGGAACCCTCGATGTGCGAGCCTAACTCGTACTTGTCCGGTTTTTGTAAATTTATTTTATTTGGTCTGAGGCTATTATGTAGTATCAACATAATGTCAAAAACTCAATTGACAATTACACGATTTGAGAAAAAAACTTTTTGCGGCAAGACAATTATTCAATATCTTGCTGACAACGCTATAGAGGTAATCTTTTCCGCCTGTTAGAAATAGATAAAAAATATTTTCCTTACTTACACATCTGCGCCCGACCTCCCATAAAAAGTCAGGTGTACACTATAAATCAAAGGTGAGCTGAATGGGACCTTCGAATCCGATAGTGGGTCTCTAGCCTTTTCAGGCTCTCTGAATAATGAAACTGGATAGCGGGAATTTTATCATGTTCGTTTTATTACGTGTGGTGATAGAAATTTTCTTCTTATAGATTGATATAATAATTATTTATGCAAAAATGGCATGACCGACTTCAACCGTGTACAGAATTCGCGAATATTTCGCAAGGATCGATGTAGCATTTTTCACATTATTTATGATTTTTCAAAAATGGATCAGCCGATTTCGATAAAATTTAGATGAAACCAATCTCGTAGTATACTTTTTCCAATAAAAAAAGAGTTATCGAAATCGGACTACTATGTAAAAAGTTATGCGTAGTTATACATAAAAAAAGATATATACATACGCGTCAAATTGAGTACCTCCTCCGTTTCTTCTCGTCAAAAACATTATGAAAATAAGTACCTAAAATGTTTTGTACTTTTTCTGTTTTTAAAATCTATTGTTGTCTTTGTGTTGTATACTTAATAGTTACATTCTCAATTTTCAAGAAGTGTTAAAATGAGCCCAAAAATGAAATAAATTTACAATAATAAGAATCTACAAAAACATAATTATATTATAGGTTTATAAATTGTAAATAAACTTAAACCCTTTGATATGTTGGTGCTGGTTAAAATTTTTCTTTTGATTATTTCACATTTTTTTATTTTATTTGACATTTTGTAAAATGAAAAATTGCCAAAGATACCAAAAAAGAAAAACTATATCGTAAGAGTAAAAACATTTGATATGATCCTGTAAACTCACGATAGGGAGTATCTTTCAAAATTACGACACTTAATAACTGATTGACTTCTCTCCACACAATAGAACTTCTTTACGCCACCGATACAAAATATTTTTGTGAACCAACGTCAATAATTCACAGAACTAGGGACCATTTTCTGTCAACCGTTTTCACTTGTCGGTTTACTTCGACACTTTGGAATACTTGTAGTAAAGGTGGAAATTGTTATAGACTTCATAAATTTTTGTATCGAACTATGATTCTTAGCCATCATCATCCGCAGCTCTTTTTATACCACTGCTGTGTATAGGCCTCTCTCTTAAATTCAAATTCAAAATAATTTATTGTCACAAGATACAAATTATACAAATTATTTATTTATTTCAGTTCACCAAAATTGTGTACATCAATACATTGTCAAAAGATTAAACATAAAAAAATAGGAGCTCAATATCACAATAATTATAGGTGAAGACAACATGCATTAAAATCGAGCAAAACATTGTAAAGAATAATTATTACATTACATTAATTAATTGAGAAAATAAATGACAGTCAAAATTTAAAAATCTAAAAATCACTTCTACATTTATACACTATTCCCCAAACTGGGTACAACAAAGCACCCGTATCTTGGGGCCTAGGCATTCTATATGTGCATGTAACAACAGAATTTATCAAAATAAACATTTGTTAAAAAAATATATTAAGGTAATTAATTAAATTGGAATCAACATTTATTAACAAAATTAGAAAAACCTACGAAAAATTTATATGCTCACAAAATGTCAACTAAAATGTCAAACATGAGATAAAGATAACGCGCCATGTGTCTCGGTCCTTGGCCAATCGTGTCCAGATTCGACAACATTATCTTTTGTAGAGTGTGAACTAATGGTGCATTCTATATTTTTTTAGATCATGAATGAAATGAAAATATCAAAAAATTCACGGATAATAACGATCCATAGTCTGCTCCAAAAAGTGGTCCAAATATTAATGGGAAACGAAAAAGGTTTTCTGATTTTTATTGAAATATAAAAAATACCGTTTCATAATCAATATTTTAAGAAATATAGACCCAAAACCACATTATATCACAAAATATCTACAATTTATTCACTTATTATTTTACTGACAAGTAAGCTAAACCATTTCTAAATACAGATACCTATTAATCATATCTGATACAATATCTATAGCTTTGTAATACAATTAAACATTTCCTCTAGACAAATACGCTTACAATTTACAAGAGGGTTAAGACCTTGCCAATATTGTTTCAAGTAAAGTCCTATTCAAGTATTTTGAAGCTTCGATCGTTGTAATAACAAGCCGCAGATTACTTCTACAGATATCGCTATCGTGCAATCTTTGTTATGAAGTTGGGCACGCATAAGCGTAGGTACCAAAGTTTCAGGAAACCGTGTAGGCTCTGAGGGCTAATAGCTTTTAGACACGTGGATTTGGGGTAGATATGAATGGAGATAAAATTACAACATCAGATTGCCTTTTGTTTTAAATGATTTATTTTTTACTGATATTGATTGTTATAAAGTTTCGAAATAACGAGGAATTATTATTTCTTTTGTTATGGATTATATGTAGTGTGATAATTATGAAAGTAAAAAAAAACATTCAGCAATACAAGTGAAAAAATAGCTGAAGTGGTATTTAACGACTTTACAAACGAAAAATTGATATTTTATTTTTACCGAAAAGCGGGTCATTTATTGTAGACTAAATATGTTGTATGTGTATGTAAGAGTCGACGTACCACCTGCTCGTACTAAGCGATTCGCTTTTTCCTTAATAATGCGGACCGCCAGGGATTGGAATGCCCTGCCTCCGTCATTGTTTCCTGACAGATACAATCTGGATATCTTCAAGTCAAAAGTAAATTGAATAAGATGAGAATTGAAAGCAATTGAATAAGTATCTTCTAGGTCTACATACTCCATCTTTGGCTTCAACTTCGCTTTCTATCAGGGGAATTAGTGGCCATATGTAGCCCTATTATTCACAAAAAAAAAAAGTATTATCTGTAAGAGTTAATCTGAGCACTTAGCTGAATACTTGTGCCACTCGATTGAATTATTGAGTTAACCGTGTTGAATGTTTATTTGGCACGGCGTGAAGGTTAAATTGCATTAGGCTCGACGACGTGCGACCTGCGGCGAAAGTTCTGAAATTTTATTATAAGTACTAGCTGCCTGACCTGGCCTCATCCGGCTATTAAATAAGTTAGAGCTACAAACCTTTACGAAAAATAATTGTTCATAATTCATTTATTTATTTGCGTTTATGGGTTACAAAGGTGTTGTAGGTACTTACAATGTATTGTTCACCATAAGCTACCTTTCGGCATGCAAAAATCAAAGAGCATGCAAAAACATATCAACTTACAAGAACGCATAATAATTTAAAGGAAGTAAAAACTGCGTTGCTTTATATTGTATATAGTTCAGAAGATTAGGGGTTCATGTGTTGTTTCTGTAATATCCTTTCACTACGCTACCTATACAAACAGATTTTTGTTTAATACATTTTTTCATCTCTGAATGCTACGAATGAAATTTACTTCAAAATATTGTAGTAATTACAGAGTGCTATACAACCAGATTTTAGTTTAATACATTTTTTCATATCTGAATGCAACGAATGAAATTTACTTTAATAATTGACATTTGTATTTGACATATATATTTTCCTGACATTCATTCATAAATATAAATAATTCATTTCAACATTATTATTAAATTTTGATATTATAATTAATATGTACATATATTTGCATGTTCAACACGGACTGAATGTAGTGGAACATTTTATTATTTAAGACCTGAATACTACCTATGTTCAAGCAAATAAATAACCCTGACTTTAAAATATTCTAGTAATTACAGAGTGCTATACAACCAGATTTTAGTTTAATACCATTTTTTTTATCTCTGAATGCAACGAATGAAATTTACTTTAAAATATTCTAGTAATTACAGGGTGCAGCAAAAATTATACTTGTACAGCAGTGTTTTGTCGCATCAATGCAACTTGTGACCAAAAATATATACCAACATAGTGCACCACAACCTTAAATGATTAATTGGTCTAGTTGGAGTTGCGTAGACAGTAAAGACTGGGTGACATTGTGATCTAAATTTTAGCAATTTGGGCAACATACTCTTTAAGTTAGATATATTTTTTCTCCAACAAAACATACGAAATATACTCAAAAATAAACTTAGTATTTACCGATTGTAGCAAAAATTAGGTATAATAATATTTTGTCGCATGAATGCAAGGTGCGACCAAAAATATTATATTGTGACATAGTGCGCTTAAACCCAAAAATATTAAATTGGTCTAGTTTAAATTACGCAGACAGTAACCACTGGGTGAAATTGTGATCTAAATTGTAGCAATTTGGGCCAAATAATCGGTTTTATGTCAGTAGATATTATGTTTGACATATTTTGTTCCCAAGGCATCGTATGAAAATACCTTTAAAATATTTAAAAAAAAAAACCTCCTCATCCCGACGTTTCGGCCGAGTAGTCACGGGTAGACTGAGACAGTCTACCCGACTGTCTCAGTCTACCCGTGACCACGGTCGATGCATCTCGGCCGAAACGTCGGAATGAGATATTTATCTCGTAATTTTAGTGCGCGATTAGTCCCGTAGTTTATAATAATAATGTGTTCAAATCGCGAAAGTTCAAAAACAACATTTAAAAATTTTGTCGCATGAATGCAAGCTGCGACCAAAAATATTATATTGTGACATAGTGCACTTAAACCCTAAATGGTTAATTGGTATAGTTTGAGTAGCGCAGACAGTAAAGACTGGGTGACATTGTGATCTAAATTGTAGCAATTGGAGCACAATTGAGTTGAAGTGGTATTGCAGTCAAGATGGAGTTAAGTTGCAATTAAGCGCTAAGAAATTGCTTTATAGCTTTCAATTATGTTGAATTGAATTAGCCTAATAATTTTACTAGATTGATGTGATTATTTTATTAAACTTTTTCACGCTGTAACTAGAGCTTGTGCAAAAAGAGAACCGTCGTGGTGTTAAGGTGAACTAACGATACGATTTTAATCAGTAGCCAAGGTACCGACTATACCTTGGCAGACGCAAGTACTGATAAAAATCGAATTGGCGTCTACCAAGTATCAAACACTTCTAGTTATACTACCAATGACAGAGCAGTGTTGTCAACGTAACACAATAAGTAAAACGGCACACGGACGGCCTCACCTATGATGCTTTTCTTTTTGCTCAAACTATCGTTTTATGTCATGTGAATAAAAAGAAGGTAAAAATATATTGTGCTACTAGCTGACCCGGCCACGCGTTGCTGTGGCTAAATAAATTAAAATCGCGACTATAATTTGAGATTTAAACTATCCTATCTCTCAAGTTGGATCGAACTGCACATGGTGTGCGAATTTTATTATAATCGGTTAAGTGGTTTAGGAGTCCATTGAGGACAAACATTGTGACACGAGATTTATATATATTAAGAGATGAGGTTACTAATATTTGATTTTATCGAATATTTCAAATAAGCTTTCACTTTTTAATTTTAGGTCCATTCGTATTAAAATAAGTGAATAAAAATCCGAACAAAAAAAATATTTTTTCAAAATAAATTGACAAACATATTTCGCCATCACATTTCTTCTACTGACATATTATGCAGGTTGCCTCACGATGTTTTCCTTCACCAAAAAGCCAGCGGTGTTAAATATCCGTACATAAATTCCAAAGAACTCATTGGTACGGGACCGGGATTTGAACCCACAACCTCACGATGGTAAGGCGGGTGTCACTACCACTAGACCACCACGGCTTAGTACACACAGGGTTATCCTGAACTGGTGTACCTAGTCGAAAGCAGGCGATTCAAACCGTCATCATCAACTACTTTACCAACTCAGAATTCGAGAAAAAAAAAACAGCTATGTCATACATTTTGTCCATTCTGAATTTCAGTTGTGTATGAAACAACCGATTTTGTTTTCTCGGATTTTGGGTAGGCCCATAGTGAAAGTTGTTCATAATGGATGGTCTGTATCACCTACTTTTGTTTTAGTAGGTACACCATTTTTGGATAACCCTGTATAGTGTACATACATGATTTTCTGAGTGAAATAAATACCGTTTAAAAAAAAAAACTAATAAACGCGCTTTCATAGCATATCAAACAAACAAATAATTTTCTAAAATATAGGCAGAAAATAATAATGAAAGTAACTAGTATTTTTAGTAACTTTTAATCATTTAGTAATCGAATAAATGCATTGTCGTCGGTCTTTAATAGGTGTGCAAGGTTTAAAGAAAACCTGATCGCTCGCGATTGGATACAAGCAAGCAAGCAAACATATAGGTGAAACTAATAAAAGCGTATTTTTAGGTATGTATACACGTGTGCTTTGTAACATATCAATTTAGCTTCCGTAATAATCCGAGAAAACATTCTCGTAGTAATATGTATAGATTAACTTCGTACATTTTCTAACCCGAAAAGGGGATTAATTTTCTACGTGTCGTTCTCAGAAGGATACAAGGATAGAAACCCCGTTACAGGCTTTCATCACAGACATTTACTGGCCTAGACATTCTAGACTGACTATTTGTACAAAAATCTATACCATTTTTCCGAATACATTAAAGTAAAGTACTAATCCGGAAATAATGAAGCCGTGGTGGTCTAGTTGTAATGATACCCTTGAAGTCGCGGGTTCAAATCTCGGTCCCGTAGATACCCAATAACTTCCTTGGAAACAATGTACGGAATTTCGCACCTCTAGCTTTTCGGTGAAGGAAAACTTCGCAAAGTAACCTGCACACGTCTGTAGAAGGATTCGCTGGCGTATATGGATCTACCACCCCCCACTGGCACTGCGTGGTAGATATGCCCCAATCACCCTTCGCGAATAAGCTTAAGTTCTACGCGAAGGGTGATTGGGGCATATCTACCTCGCAGTTATTAGTTATTATCAGTTATTAGCCAAACAAAGTCACTGATTCCAGTGGATTGGCTAGTTGAAATAGCAGTGGACAGGGCACATAGCTCGGAAGACTGATGAATGATGGAGTCGTAAAGATCTCGTGAAGACCACGTACCGTAGAATATCCACCTACAAGGTTAACTTTCCCTTAACCCTGGACCGTTCAGAATGCGAGACGCATTACCTTATCATGGGTAGGTTTATGTCCAACAATGTAGGTCCTGTGGTTAAACAGTAGAAGTTTGTTATTTGTACTGTACTATCCATTTTAATAGTCCACTATAGTGGACTATTACAATGGATAGTACAGTACAAACAGGTAGGTTTATGTCCAACAATGTACAGTTCATTGTTGGACATAAACCTACCCATGATAAGGTAATAAGGTCGGTTGGAAGCGTCTCGCATTCTGAACGGTCCAGGGTTAAGGGAAAGTTAACCTTGTAGGTGGATATTCTACGGTACGTGGTCTTCACGAGATCTTTACGACTCCATCATTCATCAGTCTTCCGAGCTATGTGCCCTGTCCACTGCTGGAATCAGTGACTTTGTTTGGCTAATAACTGACTCTGTTAATCCATCCATTCGTCCATCCATCAGCCGAAGGACGTCCACTGCTGGACATAGGCCTCCCCTATGGATCTCCAATAAGACCGGTTGGAAGAGGCTTGCATCCAGCGCGATCCTGCGGTCTTAATAAGGTCATCCGTCCACCTTGTAGGTAGACGTCCTACGCTGCGCTTGCCGGTACGTGGTCTCCACTCGAGAACTTTTCGACCCCATCGGTCATCAGCCCTCCGCGCTATGTGCCCTGCCCATTGCCATTTCAACTTGCCAATCCGTTGGTCTATGTCGGTAACTTTGGTTCGTCTACGGATCTCCTCATTTCTGATTCAATCTCGCAGAGAGACTCCGAGCATAGCCTCTCCATAGCTCGTTGGGCTACTTGGAGCTTACTAATAAGGCCCATAGTGAGAGACCACGTTTCTGTGCCATAAGTCATCACTGGCAAAACACACACTGGTCAAAAACTTTCGACTTGAGGCATTGAGGTGTGTCGGACGAGAAGACACTACGCAATTTTCTGAACGCTGCCCAGCCGAGTTGGATTCGGCGATTGGCCTCTTTGTTGAAGTCGGACCTACCTAACTGGACTACTTGTTCTAGGTAGACGTACGAGTCAACGACTTCGAGAACCGAATTTCCAACAGAAATTAGGGTGGGTAAAACATGGGAATTACACAATTACTCTATTAATAATCACTACATAATATGAAATCGCAAAGTCGCTACGTATTTCTGTGTGTCTGTCGTCCCGCCTGTGTATCTGCTTATATGTTCCAAATTATACAATAGATTTGAATGCAGTTTTCACTATCTCTTGGTGAGAAGGTTTACAATCATACCTGGGCGAAACTGGGACGAGCAGCTAGTAAATTATATAGTTTCATATTTTTTTTTGTATTTACAAATTTTACAGCTATTATTTGCAAATGATCGCTGACAAACACCACGTCAAACTACGCTATGAGCGTTATAGCGTTCACCTCTGTCAGTCTTGGGATGGCTGACGGCGGGTGGCATTTCCAACTGAGCGCTACCGTGTCTCAGATGACACATTAAATTTTAGGGCCTGGTTATTTTAACCGTTTAGCCATTTCAGAGGCCTTTAAGCGCCTTAAAAACTCTGACATCAGGGTTAGCCACCCGGCCCATACGAACTTACTTGAAATATTTGCTCTACAGGATCACATCTCTACTTTGATAACAGAATACTTACTCAAAACATCTCTACGAATCTATTTAGTGCATCTCTCGATGGCGTCGGACTGCGTAAGTCAGCAATTTAATTTGAGCCACTCGGTCGTTGAATTACCATCTGTCGCCACCAAGTCTAGCTAAATGGCTTATCTAGTTCTATTTGATCCATCCCACGCCAATAGTGCTCGTAATTTGCCTAGTACCAAAGTGAAGCAAGAGTTTTTAAGTATTTAGCAAGCTTAGCAGCCTTTACAGTACTTTTTATGCAAAAAAATCTGTTCTTTATAGTTACCATCCTGCTTTGAGGCAAAACATGGGTGGTCTTGTGAGAGTCCTGCTGACACGAGCTTAATTGCATACAACATCGAACGGTAGCGATCCTGTTAAGGCCTCAGAAGATAGGGAATGTGGCAAATCTTCTCTTACTGCGGCCTAAAATCCTCAGCTGCAGTGCCTCCCCCCCATTCGATTTTGCGACGCGCTTCAGTTGCGGTGCTTATGTTACGACCTCGCCGGCTGCTTCGTCTTCGGCTTTGGGGCAAGTCTCGGACATTGGAGCAGAGCGGCTCTATCTTGGGTTCCGCTTGGCTTTAACCATGGGTGACCAGGCTATGGCTACTAAGCCCCCGCTATAAGGCGAAATCCTCGGAGGAGAAGTCTTACCTTTTTGAAGAGAGGGGGGCTTGTCTGGCCTAACTGCTTTTGTGACCTAATGTACCTTTTCCATGCCGTGCCGTGGTGGTCACGAGGTAGTGACACCCGCCATACAATCGTGAGGTCGTGGGTCCAAATCCCGGTCCCGTACCAATAAGTTCTTTGGGATTTATGTACGGAATTTCACACCACTGGCTTTCGGTGAAGGAAAACATGCAACCTGCATACGTCCGTAGAAGAAATTCGATGGCGTATGTAAATCCACCAAACCCGCACTGGGCTAGCGTGGTGGATATGGCCCAATCATTCTTCGTGGGTAGGCCTACGTCCTGCAGTGGACTATTAAAAAAAGGCTGGTACAGTACAGTACCTTTTCTGTCCTCCTTTCTCTATCACTTATACAAATTACATCGCGGTTGTTGAAGCCCACGGCTTCAACAACTAGGTCTAGTGGTATTAATACTCGCCTGTCATTCGCGAGGTTTTGGGTTCAAAATCCGGCTCCTTCATTCTCAATGATTACCAGGGACCGTGGTTTGACCTCGATTGGTACGGGGACCAGGATCTTACGTACGAAGTTTCACACCAGTGGCCTTTCAATGAAGGAAGGAAAACGTTGTGAAGCAACCTGTATACGTTCGTAGAAGAAATTCGATGGAGTATTTGAATTCACCGAACCGCACTGGAACAGCGTGGAGGATATGGTTCAATCACTCTGCGTGGGTAGGCCTGTTTAGTCGTGATCTAACAAAAGTCCGTTACAGTATACATACACCTAACAACAAAAACTAAGCAGATAATTTTACGATGTCTATCTCAATATATGTTTGAGAGTTTGATAGACTTCGAATTACTTTTGGGGTTTCACTACTTCTCAGAAAGCCTTGGATATTTTTACCTTGTTACAAACTTGACTACAACTATATACACATGATTTATCAAAGAATTTCCTAGTAAATAGTTGATTGAAATGCCTGCTAAAACGTTTATCGTGAAACTAATTGGATTTGACGGTTAACATAGCAAAAAAAAACAGTCAAATGCAAGTCAGACTCGCTGACGAAGGGTTCCGTACCGTATAGGAGCCCTCAGTCCCATTTCAAGCGTTTACCTGTAGCCGTAAAGAATATCGAGCTAAAACATCGCGTTTCTTGAATGGAAGCCCCCTTTAAATATTTTTATAACATATTTGCTCGTAAATTGGCTGTAATTACACCAATTTCAATATCGTAATGTATTTCATTACGCACTTGTGCGCTATTGTAATGTAAAACGCATGAGTTTTTTATTTTAATAAAGTAACATGCACGGATTTTTTAAGATCTCCGTCTAAAAATGAACGATACTTTTTAAAATCTTAGCAAAGAGTTTTTATGTCAGAAAAGTGGTCAATATTCTGGCAACGTAACAATCATTTTGAAAAATTGTTCAAATTTCTATAACTGTTTTAACAAGTAATTAAAGATTTATTCGTTTAAGAAAGTCAGAGTTTTATTAATTTTCTCGCAAATATGTTATAAAACGTCGTATTACATACGTGCGCTTTGAAAATTACAGCCTCTGCTTCCTTATATCAATAATCGCAATATAAATATAAATAAATATCTTGGGACATCTTACACACGGCCTCTGACCCCAAACTAAGCAAAGCTTGTGATATGGCTGCCAGAGACTGATATACTACATATACTTATTTTTAAATACATACTTATATAGATAGTAACTAAATCGAGGCAATATCGAGGCGATCAATATCAATATAGCAATATCGAGGCGATATTGCTATATTTATATCAAATATAGCAATATCGCCTCGGCTGTAATTTTCAGCTTACCGCACTTATATCATAATGTACTATTAATATCTATTGTTATAGCGGCAACAGAAATACAGCATCTCTGAAAATTTCAATTGTCTAACTAGCACGCTTCATGAGACAGACGGACGGACAGCGGAGTTTTAGTAATAGGGTCCCGATTTTACTCTATAGGTACGGAACCCTAAAAATTGACGGTTATTGGTAGTGAAGGTGTTCAAAAATTGTAGGCAATTTATTTTTACTACAACTACATACAGATAGGTAGATCTCTGCTGAAATATTTATTGTAAAACTAAGTGAAATTTTTTGATCGAATTGTCGAGAATTGACGATGTTGGCAGTGAAAGCTTCTTACAGTGTCTAGGATTTTAATTTTTGTATCTTTCAATTTGAATGTGCAGAAAAATGGTTGCCATTGTTTGCTGTTTTTTGTAAATATTATTATGTTCGTAGAGGCCGGGTGGGAGTTTTTAGTTAGGCTAAACGGTTAAATCAACCGGGACTTAAAATTTAACGGCTTTTTGCTGTCACCTACGGAATCTACTGTAGGTACTATAATAGTTTTTTTTTTATTTATTAGTCAACTGCTGCAAGCCGTGGTGGTCTAGAGGTAGTGACACCCGCCTTACAATCGTGAGGTCGTGGGTTCAAATCCCCGGTCCCGTACCAATGAGTTCTTTGGAATTTATGTACGGAATTTCACACCACTGGCTTTTTGGTGAAGGAA
Source organism: Hypomecis punctinalis (assembly GCA_949316475.1). Lineage (NCBI taxonomy): Eukaryota > Metazoa > Arthropoda > Insecta > Lepidoptera > Geometridae > Hypomecis > Hypomecis punctinalis. Next base: position 4,265,248 of record OX438808.1, read on the forward strand.
AACATCGTGAGGCAACCTGCATGCGTCCGTAGAAGAAATTCGATGGCGTATGTGAATCCACCAACCCGCACTGGGCCAGCGTGGTGGATATGGCCCAATCACTCTTCGTGGGTAGGCCTACGTCCTGCAGTGGACTATCAAAAGGCTGGTACAGCACAGTGCAGTACAGTACAGTCAACTGCTGAAAATAAGTTTAAGTTCAAAGGGATATTAGACCATTTTTACCAGCTAGTTTAGTTGCATACTAGTTCACAAACGTTATCGAATTATATTTTCTGACGAATTAATGTTTTTGAGGGATATCTTTCTTCACTGATAATTCAAAGACGTAATTATATATAGGTACCAAAAATTTTAACCATAAAGCCGTGGTGGTCTAGAGGTAGTGACACCCGCCTTACAATCGTGAGGTCGTGGGTACAAATCCCTGTTCCCGTACCAATAAGTTCTTTGGGATTTATGTACGGAATTTCACACCACGGGCTTTTCGGCGAAGGAAAACATCGTGAGGCAACCTGCATAAGTCCGTATAAGAAATTCGATGGCGTATGTGAATCCACCAACCCGCACTGGGCCAGCGTGGTGGATATGGCCCAAACACCCTTCGTGGGTAGGACTACGTCCTGCAGTGGACTATTAAAAAGGCTGGTATAGTACCATAAATTTTAAAATCTAAAAAGGTGCAAAAAAGTTATTAATCGCTAATTCATAAAATTAAAATTAACTTATTTCGGGAGTACACGATTTCGAAATAAACATTTTAACTCGGTTCACAATTGGCGATGGTATCGATGAACATACTCGAAAAAAATACATACAGAAGAACATCATACCTCTTTTTGGGAATCGGTGAAAATAAGAGCATAAAACCTTTAACACAAAGATTTCATCTACCTAGCCACCCGGCCTATAAAAACTTGCTTATCTCATAAAAATAGCATAGTTATATGGATGGACATCTTCGTACCTAAGTCTATTTCTTCTCTTTATGGAGTCAGTTGAAAAGTGCATCGAGACATAAACTCCTTCCCGAGGCACGTACAGACTTTATACACATCATGTGCTGGGTAGACTTAAAATTGTGTACCCTCCGGTGAAATAGAAAACGTGTGCTGGGTTCCAAGCGGCTTTATACGGGGTTTTATCTATGGGAAGCCTTGTCAGTTAGATGATGTTTGCTAACAAACATCTTGTTGGAATTTATTACTTTGGAATGTAAGGTTTGTTTGTCTGGCTCTCCGATGTGGAGGATAGAAGTCATGAGAGTTAGTTTTAGGATGGGTTACCGCGGTTGATTTGCTCGCTGACCAAGGGCTTTATTAGAATTCGGCTTCCTTATTCTCCTGCTACTCACGCCATGAGAGCGAGCGGGAGGAAAAGCGAAGCCGAATGTCAGAGCGTTTACACAATAAGACCCGAGTTCACCAACGCTTGTTTAAGTTAAACGTGTGATTACTGTATTTAAACAACGGTTAAACTTGGGTCCTAGACCCAAGTTCACCAACAAATGTTTAATTTATTAACCGTTGGTTAAATCTTAAACGGCTTGTTAGCGAAAGTTTGCTATTCACCAAGCACTGACCGTTATTTCAATACAGTAATCACACGTTTAACTTAGACAAATATTGATGAACTCGGGTCCAAGACCCTTGGTGTAGATTGGTGGAATTACAATGCCGTAATGGCACTAGTAACTTTCACCTTGTAATCGTAAGGTACTTAAACCCGAGTTCATCAACGCTTGTTTAAGTTAAACGTGTGATTACTGTATTTAAACAACGGTTAAGCCCGGGGCCTAAGCCTGAGTTCACCAACAGATGTTCAATTTATTAACCGTTGGCTAAATCTTAAACGGCTTGTTACCGAAATTTTGCTGTTCATCAATCACTAACAGTAGTTTCAATACAGTAATCACACGTTTAACTTAAACAAATGTTGGTGAACTCGGATTTATCTTTTTTATCTCGGTCAGTATCAATGAGTTCTTTGGAACTTAATTCGATTTTTTACACCACTCGCTTTTTAGTGAAAGAAAACATTGTGAGGAAACCTGCATGGCCGTAGAAAAAAATCGATGCAAAATATGAACCAACGAGTAAAACTGCATGGTCAATGTTTTTTATTTCTCGCGATTTACTCTCATTTTAATATAAATCCTTTCTGAAAGTCAACAAACTTCTCAACGTGTAAAAAAATGTAAATACAATAAGTATTTAAACCTCACTTTAAAAACCGTCGGAACTAAAGTGAACGATTTATGGCCCCAGATTAATTTGCATGATAAAGAAAAGGCGACACATTCAGTCGGAAATCTTTGTCTTCTCTAGGACACGCGGTTTCCTTGCTCTGAACTGGGTATTAAATAACTCTGTTTCGGGATTAAAATTAAAAGTTGAAGAACTCAGACTTAGTACCTATATCATTAAAATACACTTATCGTAGAGCCATTCCAAAAAAATAGTTAAAAAAAATTTAATCGAAGTTGGTCAAGTCGTTTGGGACGTAAAGTACTACACACAGTTGTACAGATGCATAATCTCCCATTTATACAAACTTACAGGTCAAATATACTCGTATACCTACACTCTATAAAATTTAACTTGATCTCTGCGACAGCTGTTAGAAAAATCACGCCTATGAAGTCCTGAATTTCCCAATAGTACAGACAGTACCTGTCAATGTCATACTTTATGGGCATGCCGATTAGTGATGGACGACGAATGATCGTGACCACAGAGTTTTAGATACAGTTTTATTTAAAATATCGATAGTTTATAATAACGATATTTTCAATAAAACTAAATTTATCATTAATTTTATTGTATATTTTAATATCATAACATTTTTACATGTGTAATTAAATTAAACCCAATTATGTTTCATTAGCATCGATAATAGTGAAAAACGCCGATAAATACTATCGTTACATTATTATGAGTATTTAATTAATATCATAACATTATTTACATGTGTACATACTTGATCTTAAATAATAGTTAGTAAATAAAATCCAATTTCTCACCTTCAACAAATCATTCGATTTAATTACAACATTGTTTGAAAATCGATTTTTTCCACCACTATCTCAACACTAAAAATGTCAATCTTCTATGTCAAAGTCACTGTCGCAGAGATCAAGTTAAATTTTATAGAGTATAATACTCTTTTTTTAAGGTAATCGTTGAAAGTGGAAACATAAAAGTAAGTAAGCTCGTATAAGTTCGGTGGCTAGAGCTGGTGTTAGATTTTTTAAGCCGTCTAAAGTGGAAACAATTAAATTTAACTAAGTATATTTTTTGCCTATAGTAAACAGCATATTACTGGAAAAACGAAACAACATAACTATCACTAAAAACAAGGTGGGTAATAAAATAATTATAAAAAATAAATTTCGTTCGCGATCTGGGACGGCGGCTTAGAGAAAGAGGCCGTGATCCACGCTCTGGCTTTTATCTGACCCAGCATATATCACTGGCGATCCAGCGCGGCAACGCAGCTAGCATAATGGGCACCTTCGGCCAGGGCACTATCAGGGGAGGGCTGTTCGATTAGGTTTATTATGACGATTATGATTGTTTGACATATTGTTTGCGTAGGTTTTTGACATTTTATATTTGTTTTTGTAATTATTTATATTTTAATGACAATTAATTATTCATTTAATTTTAAAAATTGTAACATTGACTCTGTTGATTAAGATCTATATTCAATAAATACATTTATCAAATAAAAAATAAATAAAATAACATATCAGTTGTATAAAATACTTACATGGGGCTTCTCTGAAGCAAACTCTATAAAATGTGACTATGGAGCAGTGCAGACAATGGAGCACCTATTGTCTTGCCCTCAGTGCCCAAAATACTGCACATTGAGCGATATGGAAGCTTCTCCTTCTGGGGTTGCAGTCGCTAACCAGTGGGCAAAACTTGTATAGATATATCTTACCATCGACACGAAGAAGAAGAAACATATTCCTACTTAATTCCAAATTAAAAGACAAATACAGTTGTAAATATTTCCATGAAATATTACACAGCTACTACAAATCTTACTTGAACCTTGTCAAGCGTACCACGTCTCAAAAAATTATCAGGCAAGCAGAAACTTAAAATATAAATTTATTACAAGCCGAGTTAAATTTATTACCCAGATTCCATAAGATACAACAGTACGAATGAAATGAAAAAAGTCATAATAACTTCACTCTTTAGCTGGAAAAGTTGTTATTAAAAAGGGCCAAAGATCCGGTCTTCGTTTGCTTAATTGTGCTTCTTGTTGTCATTTATCATGCTTTCTTTGTTTATGGTGTTTCAAAATAAAAACAAATGCTTTTTTATTTAATATAAGCAAGTCATTGTAAACAATTGTTAGTTGCTAAAAATATGATAAAATTATGATTATGTAAACGTACACTGTATTGTACTGTATGAGCCTTTTTTTAATAGTCCACTGCAGGACGTAGGCCTACCCACGAAGGGTGTTTAGGCCATATCCACTACGCTGGCCCAGTACGGGTTGGTGGATTCACATACGCCATCGATTTTCTTCTGCTGACATAATGCAGGTTACCTCACGATGTTTTCCTTCACCGAAAAGCAAGCGGTGTTAAATTCCGTACATAAATTCCAAAGAACTCATTGGTACGGGACCGGGATTTGAACCAACGACCTCACGATTGTAAGGCGTGTGTCACTACCACTAGACCACCACGGCTTCTAAAACATATACATTATTTTAATACGAGTATACCTCTGACTAGAAGTAACACGCTTCCAATGATTTCGAGGTGAGGGTGTATTTTTATTTTATTTTAATTCTGATCATCAACTTTTGAATATGTTTTAACAGTATAATTGGTAGGTGTGCTGGTATTGGCCATCTTAGTGTATTTTTTGGCTACTTTGAATTGTAATGATTGTGCAGAAAATTTTAATAAGTAGTAAATAATATTTTAAGAAATTTTCAAACTATGACATTCACAAAATCAACATTTATGGATCATCCACAGACCCTTGAAGGTTTAAAGGTAATCCAAATGCTCACTGCCAGTTGGCAGCGTGCCCAGCATGCTGGCAACATCCAGATGATCAAATTGCTTGTTATGTAGTAGTAGTTTATGTAGTTTTAGATTATGGAAGTCTTGTATTTAGTGGTAGTTAATAAAGGCACTTGCTCTAGCATTGTTAATATTTATGATGTTACTTTGTTTATAATCTATTTATGCAATTTTGACATCAAATGGCTAAAACCAGGACACTGGCCACAACCGGTACATCTGGCATAAATAGATTATCAACAACATCTGGGTTAACCAATAATAGACAAAAAAATCGATATAGTTGTTTCATACGAGACCACTGATTCGAGTATTAAAATTTTACCTAATTTGTTTAACTCGATCAACTACATTCAGTTCTAAATGACCTATTTTTAAACCTATTATTGACCACTTCATTAAAACTCGCGTGAGAATACATTTTATTAGATAAAATACCGGTTTTAACTCATGTATGATATACGGACGAACTCACGGATGATATATATGATAGGTGCGCGTGCGCCAGGCGACGGGAGTGCGCGTATTCCCTGATGAAGAAGGAGTACTAATTTTACTCCGAAACCGGTCGGGTTTCACAGCGGCCCGGCCGTATATCATACGTTAGTTAAAACCCGTATTTTATCTACTATTATTGACCGACGAACCACCGGAGGAAGTATACAATTCGACGCGTATATATATATTTTTATAATGCCATGCATAACTTTTTTCATAGTTATCCGATTTCAATATTTTTTTTTATTGGAAAGAGTATACTTTGAAATTGGTCCCATTTAAATTTTATCGAAATCGGCTGAGCCATTTTTGATAAATCAACAATAATGTGAAAAATTCTCCATCGATCCATGCGAAATATTCGCGAATTCTGTACACGGGTGAAGTAGGTCATGCTAATTTTTGCAAAAAATAATCTTGTTCGAATAAACTGCCTGACAATAACCATTCTATAAATCATAGCTGTCAAACAATACAGTTTGCTCTCAATAATTTATTAGATGCTGGTCAAAATGGCCTCTGCGGACCTGTTAATAGTTTACGAGATTCAGTGGTCAAGCGAAATAGATGGGGGTAGTTCGTAGTTGGACATTTGATTAGATAATTTGTAGGGAGCTGAAAGCTTTGATTTGGCCGGATTTATCATATCTGAAACAAAAAGTGGAGCTGTGGACAATCAATGCTGGAGATAGATTTTTTATATAAATCTTTACTATAATAGTTAGTAGTTATAAAATCAAAACAGTTATTTTAAAGTTTGCAAACTTAGTAATGTACACGGTATTGGTGATGGTCTTAACATTGAAAGAAATCAGAATCAGTAATTTGTTTGTAATTTTCGTATTTTTTTTAGTAAAAGATACGACGGTCATATAATAAAATTATATATATATATATATATATATATATATATATTTGGGACATTTTACTCACGACCTCTGACCCCAAATCTAAGCAAAGCTTGTGATATCGCTGCCAGAGACTGATATACTTTATATACTTATTTTTAAATACATACTTATATAGATGGTAACTAAATAACACCCAGACACAGAGCAAACACTTATGTTGATCACATAAATATTTGCCCTAGGTGGGGATCGAACCCACGCCTCTTTGATCCAGAAGTTAGGGTCACTAACCACTGAGCCACCGAGGCAGTCCGAGAATTATGCCTGTAAACTTAACGTGCAATCCTAGCCGCGTTATTTTTTGTACTCAGTACTGATCCACACACGTCCTAATCTATGTAGGCAAAAAAAATATATGCAAATTAACAATATTATCTTTTATTTTTCGCCAAATATGGCATAACCAACTTCCCCCGTGTCCAGAATTCGAATATCTCGCGCGAATCTATGAGTTTCTGTAGTATTTAAACAAAAAAAAAGTTTAATCGGTTCCCAATAGGTAAAAAAATGATGAACGTACATAAAAAAACACATACAGATGATATAGACGAACATAGCACCTCCTCCTTTTTGACAGCCGATAAAAATTAAAGTTAGGCGGATCTGCACCCCTCACTAGCAAAGTAAATTAGTACCCTTATACATTCTATATTGCTCTAGGCACCTTCGAGCAAATATCTACAGAGCCAAAGTCCCTAAGTGAAAGTAGTAAAAAAATGTCCAAACGCCATCATACATGACGACTTAGATATATACATGAAATTATTCATATTTTATTTTTTTATTAATTTATTAATACCCGTTTTCTCGAATTTCGACGTTATGCCACCTAATTGGTGCTTGTAACCGAGCACATTGGCATCGCGCGGCGTTGTAGTCGTCTTGCAATTGCCCTACGACTAACTAAAAAACTGTTCTTTTATTTATAATTTTTTTTTTGCAAAAATAGCATGACCGACCTCACCCGTGTACAGAATCATTACATAGTATAAAACAAAGTCGCTTTCCACTGTCTGTCCCTATGTATGCTTATATCTTTAAAACTACGCAACGGATTTTGATGCAGTTTGTTTTAATAGATAGAGTAATTCAAGAGAAATGTTTATATGTACAATACACCTGTGCGAAGCCGGGGCGCATCGCTAGAACGCAATTATTATGCACGGATCGATGTAACATTTTTCACATTCAAAAAATATTGAAATCGGACTACTATGAAAAAAGTAATGCGTGATTATACATAAAAATAATAATAGTATATATATATATATTGTTTGTTTGTATATATACGTGTCGAATTGTATACCTCCTCCGGTGGTTCGTCGGTCATAAAGAAAGAAATAAAGGCAGAGTTTTGGCTTGGACACTTTTTTGCACGATTATGGCTCTATAGATATATGCTCGAAGCTAGGCACACAATATTATAAGTTTATACCCACGTCGTCTAAGTAGTGAAATATTAACCAGATCTAGGTACGGTAAAAGTTTTCTGGTGTTATTCGTCTACCTAGGTAATGTATTTGGTCATTAGGAGAAACAATACGTTTATTCTGTCTAGGAATACGTACGCAAGACTGTTTCTACTATTATTTATTCTGTGGAAAGGCGTAATTTGTGGAGTTGGGAGTTCTTGGGGAATAAAATAAGCGAATAAGATCAGGTGGGATAAAATGCTTACTACGGCAGATGGTGCTCTTGTAGAGCGGCAAAACGTGAATTTTTACAGAAAATGTTAAGCCATATATTCACTGACATAGCCCTACGGATAAGTAAGTTGAAATGGCAATGGGCAGGGCACAGAGCTCGGAGAACTGATGGCCGATGGGGCAGTAAAGTTCTCGAATGGAGATCACGCACCGGGAAGGATGCAGGCCGCTTCCAACCGGGCTTATTGGAAATCCATAGGGGAGGCTTATGTCCAGCAGTAGACGTCCTACGGCTGATAATGATGATGATGCATTTACTGAGCAACAATGTTTCGGATACACAGTTTCTGAAACATCACGTAGATGTTTCCAGGAACAACACCGAAACATACCGAAAAACACAGTGTTTATATATAATAATTGTCTCTAAAACAGTATGATTTGTTTCGGAAATACGTAGATTTTGTTTCTGAAACAATGTTTATGAACATTTGTTACTCATGAGAAATTTAACTCACAAACTCTAGACACTAATAAATGTATTAAATAAATACAAATAATGTATTAAACAAATACATTTATTGATCGGTTATGACGAGTAGTAATCACAAAGCAGATTTATAATTGTTTAGCGCTGTTTAAATCAATATCAATGAATTAGAGCTTTTAAAAACAATATCCCCAGTGATTCTGTTATTAAAATCTTACAAAGAATGCTATTTTTAGGGTTCAGCACCTCAAACGGAAAAAACAGAACCCTTATAGGATCACTTCCTTGTCCGTCTTTGTGTATGTCAAAACTCTTTATCTCGGGAACACGTAAAGATATCGAGTTGAAATTTGAACTGTATACGTATATCTATGACCTTTTGCATATGTGTGAAAGAAAAACTTCTCAGTTATCTTTTCAACAAGTTAGAGCAGTTTATATTGTAAAAAACCGCATATTTCGACACTCATAAATTCAAAATCTACAGGGCACCTCCCGCCGACATAGAACTATGAAATTTGGCGAGAAGCATTGTCTTAGAGTACACATAAAGGAATAAATCTGAAAACTATACTTTTTTATTTAAATCATAAAACAATAGGGCCTCAAAATTCACAAAATATGGGTTCATAATTCAAAGTGAGTAAATCGTATCCTGTAAGGTATCAAATAAAAGAACTTCATTAGCACATGCTAAAACAGGTTTTTAATTATTTTAACAATGTGTAATTTTCGATGTATGACGAGAAAAGTGAAAAAAAAACTTTTTGTCAATGGTTATAATAATATAGAGATTTTAACAACTTACTTCCACATTTTGTGAAATTTTCTGGATTTGTACGGAACCTTCGATGTGCGAGCCTGACTCGTACTTGTCTGGTTTTTTTTCTCAACCTCTGCTGTCCCACTTCTGGGCAAAGGTATCCCCCACATTGTTTCATTTATCGCGTTCTGTAGTCAATCCCGCCAACTTTCCAGGAAAGTGTCAAGATTGTCACGCCAGCGTTTTTCAGGCCTTCCCTGCCTTCGTCTGCCCTCCGGTGCCCACTGTATACTTAGTTATTAAAGTAGTATTTTAATAACAGTTAATTAAACTGCTAATAACCGAGGCTTGCTTTACATCGTTTAATCATAATAACGTCAAACAGGTTTAATAAATTTAATTTTAGCAATTACGGAGATTATAACAGGATATTAATTTTACTGTTATTAATTTTTAATTATTGAATGTCAATATCTTAATTAAGGTTTTATTGATGGGATATTAGAAGAAGTTGTATTTTGTTACGATTATTTTTCTATTTTGTTTAGGTTATTAGAGTCTAAAATTCTGTGTATTTTTTTTGGATAAAATTTTATTGTTTTCAATGGAACGTTTAAGCGCAAAGCGGATAATCTTGATTACCGAGAAAAAAACGTATGTTAAACTCTTACGTAGCTAAAGTTATTTTTTTGTAAAGTGTCCACTACAACTCACCATACAATGAACGCACTAGAAATGTATCTGGCACAAACACATCACAAAATACGCTCTTCTGTACCCATTACAACGTTCCGGCAACGTATCGTATGTCAATAATAGTCGTTGAAAATATTTTACTGGTGCCACAACGCTCCGTGAGTGGCACTCGACGGTATTGGTCAGTAACAAAATGGTCCAGTGGGCACAATACTTTTTGTAGCATCTACTATTTAGCTGCTAGTCATGTTATCGCCTTTTGACGTAGGGGTGTTTCCGTGAAAGTTTTTAATAGATGCATAGTTTATTTATCTGACACGTTCTTACTAAGTAAGAAAGTAAGTTCGTGTATAGGCCAGTTGGCTAGCCCTAATGTCAGAGTTTTTAGGCCACTGACATGGCTAAATGGTTAAAACAACCAGAACCTACAATTTAACGTGCCATCCGAGCCACGGTAGCGCTCAGTCAGAAAATGCCACCTGCGGTCATCTCCAAGTACTGACCGCGCGGAACGTTGCCTATCTTCGGTGATCGCTGACAAACACCTAGTCAAACTACGCTTAGAAATTAGAGCGCATTGTCTTAAGTACGAAAATGGCGACGCACCAAGCGTAAGCTTAGTGCGTTATAATAGGCAGGAATCTAAATTCTTCAACAATTTTATTCTCGCTTCTTTACTCGCTCTTTCAAAAATGGAAAGGAACTTCGTTTCCATTTTTGATTAAAATCTAGAGTCAAGTAAAACCTCTAATTTACTACATTTTTCTGCTCCCAACTAAACGTCCGAATTCCAGCGGGCGTAAATCCGCACAATAATTAGTTCTTTGTTATAAAAGTCTCCAAGTTTTAAGGGTGAAACTCGTGTACCGTTGGTGGCGGCGCGTGTTAGAGGAAACTTGTTTTTGGCAACTTTAGCTTGAGATTTTTAAAGTTTTTTATTTCTTGTTAAAACTTTGAACCTATAAAAAATTTGTGTTCTTAATAAAAGCATTGCCAAGCGCTAGTTTTACGAGTATAGCTTGTTAAGACTTGGCTCCCTCGAAGATATCGTTTTCAAATATAAATTAATGATGTTAAAAATGATAAACCATGAGATAAATGTTAGGTTTCATAGGCCAGGTGATTTGATAGGCCTCAAATTTTGGAGACGAAACCTGACAACCGATTTCGAACAAGAATTATTTTTCCATCGTTATTTTTTTTGTTTAAACATCTCAAAATTCTTCTACTGTTTTAAAAAAAAAAGTGTATTGGCCTACAAATTGCGGGCAAATATTACTTCAGAACAAAAATAACATTATTTATCGTCACAAATGTTTACTTTCTTTGACTCACTGATGATTATCAAAACCTATGGGGTACTTCCATACCCCATAGGTTTTGATAAGTGGGTAAGTCTTAGTAACCTGACGGTCGGTGGCTCAATGGTTAGTAACCCTAACTTCTGGATCAAAGAGACGTGGGTTCGATTCCCACCCAGGGCAAATATATATGTGATGAACATAAGTGTTTGCTCTGTGTCTGGGTGTTATTTAGTTACTATCTATATAAGTATTTATTTCAAAATAAGTATATGTAGTATATCAGTATCTGGCAGCCATATCACAAGCTTTGCTTAGTTTGGGGTCAGAAGCCGTGTGTAAGATATCCCAAAAATATTTATTTATTTATTTTTATTTAATTAGGGGATGAAAATTAGTATGAGACTTGCACAATTTCTTATGCTAGAAGTCTGAAAATTTGTATGAGGGCTCCTTGTTAGAAATCATAAAACACATATTTTAGAATTTTTAGTAAATCACCCCCAACCCCTAAATCGTAATCTCAAAAAGAAGTGAAATCCAACAAAAAACATTTTCTTATAAAATGGAGCCAAAACGAGACTACAGTTTGCACTACCAAAAAGTTACCAGAGTGTCAAGTGGGATATTTGCAAAGAAAATCGAATTACTTTTACGTCGCGTTGGCCGAGCGAGCCGTGCAACACGCGAGCACATTGACACACACGCTTGAATTAGCCAATCACAGATGTTGCCGCGCTCGTGTTCGATCGGTTTGGCGCTCGTTACATTACCGTAAAAAATACTCACACTTAGCTATTCAGTTTTCTGTACGTGACACAAGATGGCGCTGTGCCATTTCCATAGAAATCACATCAAACGTGAACGCGATCGAGCTCGAGCAAAAATCTCGCACCTCAGGTCTCATGTGAACAGTATAGCAAAGCTTCTATCTCTACAGCACTTAACTCTATAAGCCTTTGCTTTACAAACTTTACACCTTAGTCAATATATGTGACGTGAGCAAAAGCAGACAGTTGAGTTTTAAGAAAATTGCTATCAATGCCTATTCAAATAAATTAGTTATTTTATTGTTACATGTATAATCTTGTGACTGTCCAATGAAAATACCTATATAAAACGTAGTTTGGCATAGTTCTTACTTAGCTTATCAATTGCGCCACACACAAATGAAGAAATCCGTCAAAAAGTTGAGCTTTAGGCGCGGACAGAAGGTTCGGCGCGTTAATTACCTAACTCTTGATTAAATGATTAATTTTCATTAATTCGTTCAGAAAAGGGAGGGATGTCAATGTCTCTATTACACTGTCCTTTATTATGAAAGTTAAAATGAGAAATACTTAGAAGCTACTCAGTGAGGTCGTGACTTTTAAAATTCTATCATTGGCCCATGATAGCCCGCAAGGACGTATGCGTAAGTGATCACGAGGCGAGTAGGAGTGAGAGAAAGCATTGAAAATCTATGTCCGTGCGAATGGGATAGCAGATAAGCATGCGATTTTAGAAATAATTTTGTAACGTTTCACAATTTAACAAAATCCTAATTTAAATATACGTCTCCTCTAAGTACAGTAAGTTGTAAGAATTTTGTTAAAATTGTTGGAACGGGATTGGGATTAGGATTGATGCGTAATAATTATTGCGTGTAATGTTATGTTAAATATTAGCTCTTCATTGATTTTCTTGTATAACAGTACTGGTAATACTTAAACTAATACCGATATTTTTACTAGATCACCAAAGATTTGAATATCTGTAAAATTTGAACAAAAAGTCACTCGATATTAATATTTCAGAAAAGCATTTAAAAGTTAAGATTTCTTAAAAGTTTATTCACTATTCATGTTTGAAAATTCTATTTTTATTGAATCTACATGCAGAATACCACAGAATTGGAACCCGCACCACCCAGGAATTGTAATTAAACTTGTTTTCCATCTACTTGTTTTATCTAGTATAAACTACGTTTTCTACAAGATTCTGTAAAGGAGTGTTTGATTACTGAAGTTTCAACTGCTTTGTAACTTTCACTATAGTTTAATTCAAACTAATGTACAATCTTGGGGATTATTTGACTTCTTAATTACTTTTGAAAACCCTTTTAATATACAGGATCGTATAAAAGACGATATATTCTAATTATCGGATTGTATTGCCGCAGACGAATCAAAGTTACCTATATATATATATATATATATATATATATATATATATATATATATATATATATATATATATATATATATATATATATATATATATATATATATATATATATATATATATATATACATATATGAGCAAGTTAAAATTGCAATGGACATGGCACATAGGTACATCAAAGAACGTATAGATGGGGGCGTAAAGTTCTCGAATGGAGAGCACGGACCAGCAATCGCAGCGTAGGATGTCCACGGACTAGGTGGACTGATGATATACTAGTAAAGATCGCAGAAACGTCTTGGATGTAGGCCGTTTCCAACCGGCCGCATTGGATATCCATAGGGAAGAACTATGTCCAACAGTTGACATCCTACTGCTGATGAATGGATTACAAGTTTAGTGTCTCACAGCATTGTGCAGGCCTCTTTTGAAACAATTTACTACGCTGATGAAATGCGGGTGAGTAGAATAATTAGTAGTTGCATTCGTCTAGAGATGATATTATAAAAACGAAAACTGTACCCAGCAGTAGGGAAAAAATCACTTATAATGATCTTCTATTGTATTAATCTTCAAGTTATAATAAGTATCTTATTTGTGATTTTTTTCTCAGGAAGTATGTTTTTACCTCAGAAGAATTACAAGTACAGGCATTGGCACGGAAGTCTGGCGCTGAGGGAGCTAAATTTTACTCAAATAAAAACTACGATACAGCTGTCTTTTTCATATCTGGTTATACAGCATACAAAAGATGGAATGGAACAAAAAAAAACGCAATGTCTGTCGCCATATAAATAAATAAATAAATAAATATTTTGCGACATCTTACACACGGCCTCTGACCCCAAACTAAGCAAAGCTTGTGACATGGCTGCCAGAGACCGATTTACTACTTATACTTATTTTTAAATACATACTTGAATAGATAGTAACTAAATAACACCCAGACACAGAGCAAACACTTATATTCATCACATTAATATTTGCCCTGGGTGGGGATCGAACCCACGCCTCTTTGATCCAGAAGTTAGGGTCACTAACCTCTGAGCCACAGAGGCAATCATGTCAAAATTAGGTAAACTGAGTCTTTTGTCGTTTTCGGAAATTTTAACCATCTAGTTTCAATAAGAAGGTTCAAATCACTGATCATTTTACCTATTATTTACTCTTTTAAACTTCACTGGAGATCACAGAACAGCGGAACTTTCCTTCTCTCTTCTGTGCCCGAGATAGCTCAATGCTAGTATGTGAAACCCTTCAAAATTACGTAAGTTCAGTGTATGTGCATCTTTATCTAACAGCTTTTAAATTTCATAGTTAAAATGTGACAGAGTGATGTATTTTCTTGCTATTTTAGTACGGGAGGTTTGGTTTTTACGCATTAATGTTAATATAAAAAAACATAATTCAATAAATAAAATATAAATATTTTGGGACATCTTACACACGGCCACTGGCCCCAAACTAAGCAAATCTTGTGATATGAATTGACTATAACTTGAGAATTTTCCGGACAAAGTTGGCCGGAAAAATTATATAAGTAGCAAAATAAATGATAAAAATATTAAATAATAAGCTGCATAATGAACATAATCATTTACAGTAACGTAAAACGAAATTTTCCCGTAAACAATTCAAGTCCAAATCAAAATTGATTTCAATTATTTATTCTTCTTTTATTTATTTGGGATAACAAACAGTATCACAAAATAATTGTTCCACAAAACAATCATTCCAATAATACAGAGCCCAATAATACAAATCCCATTTTACCTTCAAATCGCTCAACCAAAACGACGTGCTAAATAAAACACGTTACCCTCTTCAATATCATCAAAAATATTTTCACAAACAGACGTACGGACCCTCATTTATCCTAATTTTTCATCATAACAAATTTGCAGCCATTATTTTTACGCTTCTTTAAATCCAAACAAATATCTTAACATGCGCGTATTGTACGGGCAGACCTAATGTTTTGTAGTGATGGGAAATCTTTACACATCACTTTACAGCTCAAATAAATATATTTGAGCTGAATTTGAGCTATATATATTTATTACAGTTCAAATATATTTATTTTATTACATATATTACAGCTCAAATATATTTATTTGAGCTGTAAAGTAATGAATGATGATTTACATTTATTCGAGCTGGGCACCTCAGCTGGACAGAAGTCATAATATTATTGTCTTGTGGGCAAAAAATCAACTTAAGTAAACTCAAAAATACTAAGCTATATATATAAATATTATGAATTAAATAAATATAAGTTATAACTGAAAATGCGTTAAACATTTCTTGAACATGAAGAAACTTGAAAGACTTTCGCTCAGTATGATTAAATTCTAGACAATATTTTGTAACCATTACCGCATCCATAAATACAAATTTTACTTTTTAATGGGTACTACTATTTTATATCTATTTAATAAGTAGTCTATTACCCTATTCTATTTTATTAATACGGAACTTATTGCGCAATAAAACATATGATTTATACTAATTAAAGGTTTATTACCAGTGTTACTACAAATCTTACTAATTAATATAGTAGGACGATGTGATCAAATCGCGATATTTCAAAAACATTAGTTTATGACCTTCATATTTCTACCACTAGACTTAACACTATCCGCTATTTATCAGCGATGTCGTCAATAATAATAAAAGAGGACACCAAACACTAACACACAATGTGCTCAGTTCTAAACAGTTAACAATAAACGAAAATTATGACGGGCACTGAAATGTTATGAGCAAGCGTGATACAGATAAGGCAAGGGATTTCCTAATATTGTCGTACTCTTAGTCATATCTATAAAAAATTCGTACATACTTCCATAAACAAACTCATTGCCCTTGTTTTCAATATCTGGTCTACTCTCCAAATGAAGTTCAGTTTGTTACTATATTTTGCTAATATGAACAAAAATAAACACACTAACATGAAATTTAGTGTTTAGATTCGAAGTTATCTGGTTTTCAGGCAACTTTGTCAACATTTTATCAACAGTAGTTAGTCGTTTTACGAAATAATTATAATCATTTAAAATATATTAGAAATTTATTAAATAATTTTTATAAATATGACGGGGTGAGCTCCCGGGACCCGTCATCATGTGGGTCCGACATGTCAGGAACGCCGACGTTGTAGTTTACACGTTTATTCTTCAATAACAATTAGACCAAGATAGATTTACTGCAGGATTGCGATGATAATTAAAGATTATGGAAACGTGGAAAGTTCGACACAGGAACCTTTTCCAAACCACGTGTCAGATCCAGTCCCAGATCTCAACTGCTGGCATCCACCGAATGAACCGCTCGAATCTCTTCCATCATAGATAAACCAGAAATGAGTGAACCAACTACTCGAGACCGAAGTTGTTATTTCCATACCACGGGCTCTGTGTCGACCTCACCCAAATGACAGTTGTTACTCAACGTTTAAACAACAGGTGACATTTGACGTTTCCTTTTATGCTATGTCTATTATTAATACTAGATGGCGCTGCTCCACTATCCGACAAATATATTTTTGAGACAATGACATAATAAACGCAAGAATCCTGCGTTCACGACAAATTTTTGAATTGAGTACCTAAGTTTGTATAAATCAGGTGCTTGTCCTGGTCGTTTTTAAGCCACCTGAAGGCCTCTGAAATGGCTAAACGGTTAACTTTTTGAATTTTAATAAGAAAGTATTTGAAATACTTAATCGTGAGCCACAAATAAATAGAGCCGCAGCTCAGCAATCGAGCACCTCTCTAGCAAAAATGAAAACACCCGCCGCCGGCATATTTCCCAATGGGAAAATATATTTTCCTTACGCTACACGGATTTTGTAATTTAATTTAATGCATCACAGCAATCAAAGGGGCGAAAAATACAAAAGCGCCTCAAGCGAAGTTTGTATTTGATCCTAATTTGATTGGATCGAATGGGAGAGTGACGAATTGGGCCGGGTCCAGGCGGATGATTTCATTTGGCCCCGAAAAGGATTATGCTCTTTCAGTGATGGAAAGGGAATCGCCTTTTAAACCCGGCGTTTAGCGCAATCGATCAAGAGGTCCGGCATTCGAATTGGCTGGTATAAAAGGTTTAAACTCGATTAATCATACTCGACATTGTGATGTTCCTGTTGATTTGTTGGAATATTTTTAATCGACGAAACAGAAAAGGTACTCAATTCGACGTGTATATTTTTAGGGTTCCGTACCTCAAAAGAAAAAACGGAACCTTTATAGGATCACTTTGTTGTCCGTCTGTCCGTCTGTCTGTCTGTGTGTATGTCAAGACTCCTTATCTCGGAAACGCGAAATGATATCAAGTTGAAATTTAAACTATATACGTATATCGATGAACTCTTGCAGTTGTGTAAAAGAAAAATTTCTCAGTTATCGTTTAAAAAACTTAGAGCCGTTTATGTCGTAAAAAACCGCATATTTCGCACTCACAAACCTACAAAACCTACAGGGTACTTCCCATTGACATAGAACTATGAAATTTGGCGAGAAGCATTGTCTCAGACTACACATATAGGAATAAATCTGAAAACTGTACATTTTTATCTAAATCACAAAAAAATAGGGCCTCAAAATTCACAAAATATAAGTTTATAAATTTAAAGTGAGTAAATCTTATTATGTAAGGTATCATATAAAAGAACTTCATTAGCACATGCTAAAACAGGTTTTTAATTATTTTAACATTTTCAGTAATTTTCGATGTATGACGAGAAAAGTGAAAATAAAAACGTTTTTGTCGATGGTTATATTATAGAGTAATTTTCTGGATTTGTACGAAACCCTCGGTGTGCAAGCCTGAGTCGCACTTGTCCGGTTTTTTTATGTATAACCACGCATATCTTTTTACGTACTCGTCCGATTTCGATAATTCTTTTTTTATTGGTTTTATTGAAAAGAGTATGCTTCGAAACTGATCCTATCTAAATTTTTTTATCGAAAATAGCTCAGCCGATTTCGATAAAAAATTTAGATAGGATCAATTTCAAATCAAAAAAATTCAAAAAGGATATCAACAGTAATGTGAAAAATGAATTTTGTGCACGGTTGAAGTCGGTCATGCTATTTTTTGCAAAAAATAATTATGAATCGACGAAATGAAGAAGTTACTCAAGTTAACGTGTTTTTTTATTATTTAATGCATAACTTTTTTACAGAAAAGTCTTATTTTCTTGATTATTTTTCACCTGAAAAGGCATCTATAGCTGGCCTCCTATTAATTTTGTCCACATTTTACTAAAAATGGCTCGCGTCGATTCATGTGAACTATTCAAATTTTATAGCTACATAGATTGCAATGTCAAAGTAGGTTGTGGTATTTTTGGCAAACAAACAAAATAATCAAAATTGGTTAACTCTTTTTGGAGATACGATGCCACAGACAATATACACAGACACGTCAAACTTATCACACTCGTCGCTTTTTGACCGACGAAAAAATTCGACGCGTATTTTTTATGTATAACTTTTTTACATAGTACCTAGTCCGATTTCAAGAATCCTTTTTGTATTGGAACGAGTATACTTGGAAAATGGTCCCATGATATTGATAAATCAACAATAATGTGAAAAATGCTACATCGATCCGTGCGAAACATTTGATAATTCTGTACCCGGCTGAAGTCGGTCATGCCATTTAAAAAAAATATGCTTCGGGGGCTTATAACCGAACAAAAGACTGATGACGTCACGTCATTGCAGCAACAGTTTCCCTTGTTAGCAACACGTCAGTTCACGACATGGAAACCAATTGGCCCGAAATTTCGAACTGGGCTAGTAAAAATCACATTTCACGAAGAGCTGGAAAGCGAGGTGCATTTTGTTCACTAGTTTCAATACGTTTTACGAGCCAATGGCCTTTTCGTTTGATTTCCGACGATGCAGCACTGCAGTATAAGTAATTTGTAAACTGGAAATTTTGAGTCGCACAGTGCGTTTTAAAAATATTTCGTGTAAAATAATAAAAATGATATTTTGTATTTATTGATAAAAACTATACCCACCTTAAATAAATTCGTATAGGCGAGTGACTGGCCTTGGCTTCAAAGTTGTTCCTTATTATTTTTTATCCAGGGAAAATTCTTTATGAATACCACCCCACCCCGGGAAACGCAGGGTTGGAATCTCACCTGAGGTGATGTACCCACTAAAAACCCTAGGGTGTTCCTTCTCTGTGCAACTGCGTCGGTATTACGGGAACGCTTGCTTACTTCTGCTACCTTATTATACTTCATTAAGCCAACTGATAGCGTCTGTCATGCCTGTAATGAATAAATCAAACGAGATATAAAATTAAACGTGTCATTCGAGCTACTGTAGCGTTCAGTAGTAAATGCCAACCGGGGTCACCAAGACGATGACTGACCGCGATGAATGTTGCTTATTTTAGTTGATCTTTTTTTTTATTTCAAACAGGTTTGCATTTGACTACACACTGCCCGATGTTAAACAGATATGCGGTCTAGGATGTAGCACGCTCACCTAGAAGATACCTATTTACTCGAGATTTGAAGACATCTACATTGTACTTTAACGGAAAGACAGACTCAGGCAAAGCGTTCCACATTCTGGCAGTTCGTATGAGGAATGTGGACTCAAAACGCTTGGTTTTAATGCGTGGGACGTCCACCATAAAAGAGTGGCGCTTTGGTCGCGTCTATCTAGCCGTACGATAGAAGAAAGGTGCTGGTGGGACCAGATTGTGCAACTCCTGGGCTCTAAATCTCTAAGAAAAACCTATTCAAACTGCATTATGAGCAGTACTAGTAATTTAAGTGATTGAAATAATACGTAAAAAGACTTAAGGCCATTTCTTCCTTCCTTTTCATCCTGTACTGAAAGATATACAGCACATTTACACAGGATAGGTATAATTGTTAAAAATTTAATTGTTGACCGAACGAAGTCAGAGAACGACTAAGTTTTGACTCTACAATTTTTCTTTTGCAGATGTTGATTTTCCTGTTGTTGAGTTATGACGAAATTTGGTAAACAGGTTCTCGAAGTATATTTTTGTTTTGTTTTTTTTTGTCGTTGTCGATTTCCCTCAAATAAGAGGGAAATTTTTTGTTCAATTTTATCAACCAATATCGATATTTTTTTTGTTGAAGGAACGCCGATGTGCATTCCTTAAAATATTACAATCTAGCCATGAGCTAATGAGTAATATAAATCTAACTTAAATTGCTAGTTCAGTTCAGTTCAAGTTCAGTTCAAGAGTATTTATTTCAATTAAGTACCTAAGATACACTTTTGAAATGTCATGAATGTACAATTTTGAAATCATTAACAAATAGCGTAAAAAACAATACCTTACATAACCCTAGATTAAATGAAAGGTCGCGCAACCAATCACCAATCCAAGAATTTACACAAAACAAATGAACAATAACAATAAAATTATAAGTAAAATTATAACCTCATCGAAAAATTACAACACAATGTTGCCATACGAGAGTTATGGAAACCCACCACTCTTACCAGCTGGGTTGGTTGGTCGGTTTGCACCGCTCAAATAAACTAAAATGAGATTAAATTACATTAGATTTGCTAATTTAAATGAAAATGTCGGATAGTCATAAATAAGCAATTGTCAAAAACATAAAAAAAAATGTCAAGATGTCAATGCTAGGTAAGTATAATAACTAAGAATGTGTCCATCAACACTTTTCTTATTGTCTCTATTAAGGCGAAGTCTCTAGTAAGGCGACACATCGTTACTGTGTTCTTTATACAATAACATTTGGAAAGGAGATGTCCACAAAATGTATGGAGGCTGGTATAATATAATCGAAAATTCTAACCACAACACTCGTTACATATGTTACATCAGTTAAAAACAAAAAAGAGCACTCCGTTTTTTTTAAAAATTAATTTTGAATCTATTAGGATAAAAAAATATATTTGGCTCGATAGGTAGTTTATCTCTAGCAACCCTGGTTAAGTAACCTCCATTATTGTTAAATAAAAGCATTTTTACCAATTAGACACAGTTTTTAAGTGTTTTTTTTGTCACATTGTACCTACTACCTGGTCACACTAGTAGGTTATAATTTTTAATTTTAGCAAATTAAGAGATGAATGTGGAAAAATCAGCTACGAATGCAAGTAAAATAACGATAGAAGCACTTTATTATTGCTACTAGAAAAAATACAAAGCTGTGTTATTATTTTTCATACAATTTATTTTTCACATTTAAAAACAAATGGAGTTATAAAAAAATCAAAATTAAATAATTTTTGAGAAGCCCATAAATTAAGGTTTCAAATAATGTATATGATTCTAATGAAATCGGTCAAGAGCGAGTTAAAATAGAAGCTTCAAGCTTTTAAAGATTCGGTTAAACAAATGCGAGGTCTAATGTTCGCAGATCTACTAGTCATCTTCTATAATTATTATTATAGAAGACGACTAGTATAATATTATATAATCTATAATTATTACAGGTACAATACCGTACATTTTTATTTGTTTATGTGTTTAATTGGAAATTCTTACAAAGACCTATATTATTATATTGACCTGTAAAAATTGTTATTAATAAATTAATTATGATTATTATGATTATATAGCAAATATCTATCTATCTATAATCGTGCAAAAAAAGTGTCCGAGCCAAAACTCTGCCCAAGCTATTTTAGTGGGCAGACTTTTTAGTTAGTCGTAAGGCGATTGCAAGCCGACTACTACAACGCCGCGCGATGCCACAGGGCTCGGTTACAAGCACTATTAGGTGGTGTCTAGATTCTAGAAAACGCGTCATTGTGAATTATTTATTGTAAATATCTAAGTCGGTGTGTATGTCGGCGCTCCGACATTTTATTGACCGACGAACCACCGAATGAGGTATACAATTCGACGCGTATATATATTTTTTTATGTATAACCATGCATAACTTTGTTCATAGTGGTCCGATTTCAATATTTTTTTTATTTCATTGGAAAGAGTATACTTCGAAATTGGTCCCATTTAAATTTTATCGAAATCAGCTGAGCGATTTTTATAAATCAACAATAATGTGAAAAATGTTACATCGATCGTGAGAAATATTCGCGAATTCTGTACACGGGTGAAGTCGGTCATACTAATTTTCGCATAAAATAATCTTGTTACTACTTTCACTTAGAGACTGTGGCTCTGTAGATATAATTTTGCTTGAACCTAGTCGCAAATAAATGTGTAGTATTTAATACAGTAATCTTCTGCAACGAAATTGTTTATATTAAGTTCTACAACGCCTTTGGTACAAATGGTTATGCACATAACTAGCAAAGTCAAACAACCTGAATAATACCAGACGCCTGTCTGTTGACATGTGCAATACGATTTGCTTCGGGCTGAGCAATTAGCAAATGCATTACGGGACCTGGAGTATATTTGTACGTCACATGTTCAATTATGAACATACATTAATGTGTGCCTAATGGCAAATTTAGCGTTGACATTACCTGATTTATCAGGTTTATAACATATAGCCTTGGCCAAAAGTATTAGGCACCTTTAAAAAATCAAAATGCATGTTTATTACTTAACCAATAACCGAGTGCTTATCTTAAAATACTTACCGGGTTCATTTAAATCACAATCTTAGAATATTAAGCGGCTCTTTGTTAAGGTCATAAAACACCTGGTGACCGAAAACAAAGGACTCGATTTTTATCGGTCCTTATCAGTCAATGTTTGGTTACTTGTGTTCTGGACTCTAACAAGTAAACAAGCTTTCATTTCTGTTGATGTGATTAAATTGACACCTAATTGTGTTAAAAATGCCAAAAAGGAGTGAAAGAAGTTTAGAAAATGGAGTAAAAATACAGGGTACCTAATACTTTTGACCAAGGCTGTAGATACAGATTTTAATATAACTTGTTTTTTTAAGACACCGTCAGTGTAGACAAAGTTGAGTAAGTACTGCAATTCCTTTGAAAGATATTTTTTTCCGAAGTTTCCTCGGACTTAGTCTGAGGTCTTTTTGAAAAAAACAATGACTTTTCCCAACACAGTAACATAACTTAAACCTGAACCTGACATGGAAGGGCTATAATTGTATCTGCTTTAAATACTAGTTAGGGCTTGTTACCAAAAAAATAGTATAATTAACTCCATAATAAATTGTATTTTTATCGCGGAACTACACATATATTAAATTATCATAATCTTCTTTTTAGTCGTGTCAATCATCCAAAATGGTTAGGGTAATTATGTGTATCACAAAAGATTGAATAAAGTCTAATAAGTATGTACATAATTATGTAATTTCAAATCAAGGAAAACTGAGCTATCAGGTGAACTTTTTTATTTTTTTTTGGACATCTTACACACGGCCTCTGACCCCAAATTAAGCAAAGCTTGTAATATGGCTGCCCGAGACTGATATATTACATATACTTATTTTTTAAATACATACTTATATATAGTAACTAAATAACACCCAGACACAGAGCAAACACTTATGTTCATCACATTAATATTCGCTCTGGGTGGGGATCGAACCCACGCCTCTTTGATGCAGAAGTTAGGGTCACTAACCACTGAGCCACCGAGGCAGTCAAAACTTTAACTGCGCTGAAAAATTATCATGAACAAAGTCAAGAACACGTTTTACATTGAGACCGATCCTGAAGTAGCGACCGAAGCTACAATTATCAAGTTTTTAAACAAACTCAAATTCTTCTTAAAAAAAAAACCAAACGTAATGAGACGAGAATCTCGAACTTTCTTTCCAAGCTATTCTCACCTTAGTTTAAACATTTAAATAGCTCTACGTATTAAAATTCCGAACGCAAATAGAGCTCCATTCAAGCGCGTTTCCGTGCTTTACTTCCAACGTGAGAAACTTCGGAGTTCTTCGGCGTAAGTACTTCGGGATTCTTCGGAAAGTCATTTGCGGAGTTCTTTCATTAGAATGGTGGCAATAGAAAATTTCTGAAGTGCCAATGAATAATGATAGAGAAGAATTGCATGCTTAATTTGAAAGATGCGGACACCTTTGAAGTGTATTGCACATAGACTTATCTTAATGAACACTTATTATTACAATGATTTAATGTATTTCCGCTATCTTGTTGTAGGCAAATAAGTTTAAGTGCATTAAAAAAAGCGAGCGATCTCGAAGAGTCAACACGTCCTGAAGATGCCTCATTGAGAGGCGAAACTCGTGAGGAACACATGGAATTAAGCCCGAAATCATTCAGTCAAGTCAGATGTTGCTTTCATTTTGTCGAAAGTGAATAGATATCTTCTAGGTCTACATACTCCATCTTCGGCTACAACTTCGCTTTTCATTAGACGAGTTGGTGTCCAAATATAGCCCTATTCTACAAAAAAGCATTTTTTATTTTTTCGTGATACTAGAAGTTGTTCGTATAGAGCTTATAGCCCTTTGGAAGTTCTAGAACTTTAGAAACCAACACCTCGTCTTCTCAATTTTTTACGCTAAAACAGAATAACGTAAGTCTAACGCGTGTGTCTGTGTGCTTATGTGTCAATATGTGTGTTTCCATGTTTTACTTACAATGTGAGAAACTTCGAAGTTCTTCGGCGTAAGTACTTCGGGATTCTTCGGTAAGTAATTTGTGGAATTATTTTATTTATTAACTCATTTGAAGTGCCCCTACAGACCCCTTACCTTCAAAGGAAAAAGTGGATGCTATATTAGCCAATCGCAAGTCGCCATATGGGTTAGCTGTTTTTACTAGCCAGGTTAGCCATAATGATACATTTTTCTAGAAAATATCTAACATAATTAATTTTTGACAAAAATAGCATAACCGACTTTCACCGTGATTAGTTCTCACGTACTATATGTATGTGTCATTCATATAGTAAATATCACAACATCGTTGATTTTACAAAAAAAAAAAGATTTCTATACGACTTAAATGGGACCACTTCGGGACTATAACGCTATATAAATAAAAAGCTTATTTTTAATTCGGTTCACAATTGGCAAAAATATTGCGAATATACATAAAAAAAAATACAAACGAACATAGTACCTTCCTCCTTCTTTTTGGAAGTTAGCAAAAAAGATAACTTTCCCGCCATTGTTTTTCGTAGCTCGCTACGCTCTACGCAGCTAGCTACGACATTGGCAGCTTCGTAGAGCCCGTAGTTGTCACAGACGCACTACAGCTACACTATCAAATTGCTGTTAGATTTCATATTAATTAGTTATACTATTTTATACTCTCAGTTCCCCAGTATAGTAGCCCAACGAGCTAAATGAGCCCTCTCGGCTATGCTTTGAGTTTCTCGGCGATATCGAATCAGAAATGAGAAGATCCGAAGAAGAACTGAAGTTACCAGTAAATCCCAACGGATTGGCAAGTTGGAATGGCAGTGGGCACATCGCTGAGGACTGATGACCAGTGTGATGGAATAGTTCTCGAATGGAGACCACGTACGGCAGCGTAAGACGTCAACCCAAAAGGTGGACGGATTACCTCATCCAGATTGCTCGATCGCGTTGGATGCAAGCCTTATCCAACTGGTGCCAGATTAGAAATCAATAGGGGAGACCTATGTCCAGCAGACGTCCTATGGCTGATGGATGAATGACGATGATAAAACTATTATGTCGCACAATTTAGCGTCAAAGCATGTTCAATGAATCTTCTATATTGACCAAATATAATATAAATTGTATACGTATATATATGGTCTCTTGCAGTTGTGTAAAAGAAAAACTTCTCAGTTATCGTTTCAAAAAGTTAGAGCCATTTATGTCGTAAAAAACCGCATATTTTGCACCACAAAAATCAAAACCTACCGGGTACTTTCCGTTGACATAGAACTATGAAATTTGGCGAGAAGCTTTGTCTTAGAGTACACATATAGGAATAAATCTGAAAACTGTACATTTTTATTTACATCACAAAAAATAGGGCCTCAAAATTAAAAAAAAATGTAATGCAAATGCATAAATGCAAAAATGTAAATGTAATAAAACTGTTATGACGCACAATTTAGCGTCAAAGCATGTTCAATGAATCTTCTATATTGACCAAATTACTTTACCTGGACAAATGACAAAAATCATTTGTAAAAATGATTATACATTTACCAACCCTATTTAACCGATATTGATGTAATATTCATTCTGCAATATTTTTAATGGAAAAAAGTACGTGTCTATGACTAAAAAAGATAGAAATCCAATAAAACAGGGTTAAATTATTCTACAGACAGACAGAAGAGTCCAATATACATAATAATGATAATGGATTCAGTGACGCAAGACCCGTGCTGCAGTCTGCATCGTTCTGTTTCAAAATATGTAAATTTCGATATTTATGCCTCGTGAAGCGATGTTTTATTTGGTTCGGTTGTTGAGATGTTTTTGAACTGCTACGGTTTTATAGAAAGTAAATTTTACTAGTGACTTTTTTGTCATAATATCGAAGTAAATTGAATAGTATTTATTTTTACTGTCCAACAGTATTGAGCTAACATCTTTGGTCCTTACCATGATACCCTTCCTTGATATGTCCTAATAACACCTTTTATCTGTGCTCATCACTAACATTTTAAAGAACGAAACTAAATATGAGTTAAAAATCAATTTTAAGCTTCATTAAATTGCACCCCAAAAGCAATGTCAATAAACATTCATTAGTAAATTTTAGACTACATTTCTACATTGCTACTCCGAAAATGGATTTGACCTCAAAGAAACTGTGGTTATTTGATTATATTTCAATCAGATTGATAATAGTTGTGACTTCTTAATCAGGATAAGTAGTCAAACTGTGGAGTATCTACTGTTGAACGGTGTTATTTAGAATTCAAACTCAAACTCAAATCACTTAATGCAACAAATTAAATTTACATGCAGTTCTTAGTTAACATGTTTTGTATAGTCAGTATTAGAAGTACATATGACCCTATAAGGGTATGGCAATTTTTATTATTATAGTTTTTTTTTTAAATCTTTATTTATTTATAGAGGGTTTTATCCACAGGATAATGCCACCCTCGACGCACTATTTACATTTTAAACTTATAGATATCTTACACTACGCTTAATTCCTAGTTTAACTATTTTATATTGTACCCTGGCTCGTCGTGACGATGGATCGGTCAAAATATTTTATATTTTTAGTTATACAGCCCTAGGCTGTGGGCATCTAAATCGTAATCGAATAGAAATAAATCCCTCTCTTTTTTGTTATTTGTATTGGAACGATTTAAATGTTTTCTAGATCATCGTTAAAAAAATCAAATGTACGTACTTGATCACTTTCATTACATTCTAGTACTCTGTCACGCAACATGCTTAGGTGGGACGGCTGATGACGAAAATATAACTTAGGGTAGTTTAGTTCTAATCTTTGCTGCTGTTTTCGGTTTTTCCTTTGTTTTATTTTCCTCAAATAAATATCCTATACATCTTTCAACAAGATCCTAATCATCTATCCTTGGAATATGAGTGTTTGAGCTAGCATTAAAACGTAATAATAAAAGCCAAACCCATCCCTCCTAATATTCCAAAACGTTGATTCACTTTACCATCATCACTTCAGTAAACAGCTTCTAAATTCAACATCAAAAATAAATTACAATACCGAGATTAAATTGAATCTCCGAGCTTATTCCTACCTTCTTTCTTGCCAATGAATAAATTAGCATTTTATCTAAATGGCGTATCTTCTTAAAAAGTGCTTTTGGGACATAAAGGAAATTGTACGCGACAAAACCTTTTCAATATTACGTCCATGGAATATTTCGGACAATAAATCAGGTTTTTTGTAACAAAAAGACCACGAAGAGCGAAATGTTTCTATTCATTACGTCGAATTTAATCTTCGACGGGATCAAAGAGAATGTTTGGAGCAAATAACACATTTAATGGGGGGTGTTCTGCTTTGTTAAAGGTGTTCTGTTTTTTGACGTCGCGGTTAATGGAATGACGTGAAAATATTATGAGTTAGGCAGAATGACAAGAACAAAAAAATGCCAAGTGGATGATAACAACAGATTGGTTATGGTTTTTAATTATGACATTTAGATAGTTTTTTTTTTAAATGTAGACAATACCAGTGATAATATGCTCACAGAAGTTATTAGAATACAACAGGCTTTACTCGTGCGTAATTTCAAATCGTAAGCTGACACTAAATGTACTAACTTGCGTAGTTTTAAAGATATACATACACAGGGTCAGACAGACAGAAAGCGACTTTTTTATTCTATGTAGTGATTAATAACATAAAAACAATTACAGAACTGATAATGACTGGTTGTTGCCGATGTTAAAATGTATTGTTTGAAAACTGGTACTTCTAATAAACTTTTACAGTTTTACTGAAAGGTTTCTTATTGCAAAAGTAAGAACTCTATTACTTAATTACGAGAAAAATGACACTAATTGCTAGATTTTAAATGGCATTTGTATTATATTTCTTCATATTCTGTGCTGGAAAGGAACTTTATAATTAGCATTAATTTCACCGTTTGAAATTAATATAGTATTATTATGAAATGTACTTAATTGATTTGACCATTGATTAAATATCCTGGTTCCTGTTGTGGTTAACGCAAACTCGGTGGCTTCGGAAGCTTATTATTATTCATACAGGAAAATAGGTACTTTAGTATTAATTCTCAAAAAATCAGATGCATTATGTTGAAAACTTGGTACGTTTATGTAGTTACAGTCATTGGCTTAACTTTTCTTTTTATTTTAAACGCATTAATTAAATCTCGAGTGGTACCAATGTAATTGACCATGATGAATATGAAAAACGGCGTGAAGTGAGATAAATACACAAAAGCAAATCCTGGCTTATACTGGAACTAACACTAAGGTTTAATTAATAAAGTTCCCTTCAAGAATAATATAGAAAGTCAATTAAGATTATGCGCAGTACAGCAAAATATTCCTAATCGACGTAGAATACGTAAATCAAGCCAATCTCCATCAAAATGAAACTAAATCACCGAAATATCTTGAAGATAAAAATCTATCAATCGCAGACGATCTTACTCAAAACAAGTGCACTTATACCGCTTGACATTCGTATGGGCGATAAAAAATCAACATGCATGCTTCTGACTTTCTGATAGACGAGGAGTTGAAGTATGAGTAATATAAGGTTATCTACTTGCCCTGTATAGGCCGAATCATATAAGTCGGCGGATGAGAAGTTAGCTATAAGTCGCGCAATATTGTTTCCTAACTGAAGTTCACATAGAGCTGGGCGTTGATTGGATATTGCTGACTTAACATCTGCCGACCTAGCTAAGTCTATAATTATGTGGAATGTCAATCGATCTTTGTAGGCTTATGTTTGAAAATGAACTGGTAAAGATGGATACGATATGGTTAATAGTTGATGATTAATGTAAAGTTGTCCTTGGATAATTAATACATACGATGGCACATTATTTTGAAGTGCATTAAAAATTATATCCTACTAATTTAAAAACGCGAAAGTTTGTGAGGATGGATGGATGGATGGATGGATGTATGGATGTTTGTTACTCTTTCACACAAAAACTACTGAATGGATTGAAATGAAACTTTGCAATAATATAGCTTATGTATCAGAATAACACATAGGCTATAAATTATAATGATATTGCGTCAAAAATCAAAATATCATGCGGGCGAAGCCGCGGGTAAAAACTAGTAATAGTATATAATATAATAGTAGGATATATAGCGTTTAATGCTTTTAATAATGATTAGAAGGAGACTCATCATAATTGTGTAATGGTTCAATTAAATTCTGAAGACTGTTGAATAAGATCGAATAAATGCCTCGTATTATTTTTAATGATGCTTTTTGTTAGTTTTTTACATCGATAAAATATCAATATCTTAAGTGATTTAACTACAGTTTCAACTTGACTGTTGCATGTTTTCTATTATTAACAATTTTTGGCGAAGAAAAAGTATTTTTAACATATTTTTTACACCATCCGGTGGTCATTCAAATACATACAATGGTAATAGGCTTAACCACTATCGAGTTACAGAGTAACCTTATTCAGTTACACAGGAAATTGCCACTTTAAAGTGAATTTTCCAATCAGTAACTCCCCGTCCATAATCTGGATCCAATCTCGGTTCGATTTACGTATCGTTAGGTACCGCATTCGATTCTCGAGGTATTCGAAAGAGGCGTCACCTAAACGTCTCGGGAGCGAATGATCGAGCAATACGCCGGATTGCGAGATCTAATGTGTCTCTACGTATGTTTGTAGTCAGGGGGTGTAGGGGATTTTAGTTTTGTGAACATTCTAGAACGTTCAATTTCTTTTTTGATTCTCTAAAAGAAAGTTCCCAAAAAATTTAAATTGGGAATCTTCCGTACCAGCCTTTGCTGCAGGACTTAAGCCTACCCACGAAGGGTGGTAGGGCCATATCCACCACGCTGGCCCAGTGCGGGTTGGTGGATTCACATTATGCCATAGAATTTCTTCTACGGACGTATGCAGGTTGCCTCACGATGTTTTCCTTCACTGAAAAGCCAGTGGTGTTAAATTCCGTACATAAATTCCAAAGAACTAATTGGTACGGGACCGGGATTTGAACCCACGACTTCACGATTGCAAGGCGGTTGTCACTACCTCTAGGTCACCACGGGTCATACGGGAATCTTAGGAAACTTACAATCTTTTCAAGGATAAAGTTAATAATACCTTCTAATCTACGTGCTTCATTTTTGACCACATCATCGGATACTATCAGAAAAGATGGTGATTGAGCGTGGTCTTTATTGCAAACAATTGTTCGTATAACGTATAATCTAATATAGCAGAGATCTTTAGGTATCATTTCGATCGATCAGATTCTCGAGGTATTCGAAAGAGGCGTCACCTAAACGTCTCGGGAGCTAATGGTCGAGCCTTATTCTCGATACGCCAGATTGCGAGACCTAATGTGTCTCTATGTATGTCTGAAGTCATGGGGTGTAAGGAATTTCAGTTTTTAGAACATTCGAAGGTTTTTGAGTCTTGAAAACATTTATAAATAGTCCAATGCAATATCGGCCTTATAATTGTCCTGCTGAATATAAGCTTACCCACGAAGAGCTAGTGCGCCATATTCAGCACACTTGTCCAGTTCGGGTTAGTGGATTCACTTACGCTATCGAATTTATTTTACAGACTATGCAGGTTGCGTCACTATGAAATCCTCAACCAAAAAGCTATTGAATGTAAATCCGTGCTTAATCTCCGAAGATTTGGCTGGGTCCAAGGTTTAAACCCTCGCCTTACACTTATAAAACGAGCGTTTTCTTA
Organism: Hypomecis punctinalis; assembly: GCA_949316475.1. Taxonomy (NCBI): domain Eukaryota; kingdom Metazoa; phylum Arthropoda; class Insecta; order Lepidoptera; family Geometridae; genus Hypomecis; species Hypomecis punctinalis. The sequence continues at coordinate 4,297,055 of OX438808.1, forward strand.
CTGTAGCGATAGTGCTACGTTAAGAAACAACAGTTATATTTTTTAGTTTTTATTTAGTAAATTTTGATAGCTTACTCTACAAAACGGATCAAGGCTAAAAGGACGTGCGCAAGCAGTTTTTCCATTGAAAATCTATTGGAGAGATGTATGTCCACCCATACGTCATAATATGGCTGATAAGATGGTGTTAATATATAGTATATGTTTTATCAAAAACTTACTAAAATTGAGAGCTCCACATCCTCACATCTCAATAGGCTCTATTAATGCAAATGTGGTGACTGAAAATTCTCGTTTCCAAGTCATTGTTGCCCAACTATTCGGCCCGTAAATCACAGGAGGGTCTAGCGTAAATATTTGAATACCGCGGAAGGCGAGGCGTGTCGGCAACCGGGATATACGACATGCGGATTTGTAAAAGGTTTTTAAATCTATCCCATATTTTTGGAAATGGAAAATGTGATGTTCGATTTGCGACTTAAAGTTCGGTTTGGAGAGAAATGTAATTTCAAAGTTACTCTTTTGATTTTGGACGATACTTTTAGGTAAGAAATAAAACAGATAGTATATTTCTAGCTAGAAAATTATTAAATATTCAATGTCGTGGAAGGTTAGCCGTGTCGGAAACCGAGATATACGACATGCAGATTAATAAAAGGTTTCTAAATCTATTCCATATTTTTAGAAAAGGAAAATGTAATGTTTGTGTTGCGACTTAAAGTTCGGTTGGGTGAGAAACTTAATGACGATGTAACTTTTTTGATTTTGGACGATATTTTTGGATGAAATAAAATAGATAGATTAAACTTTAACTAGATAATAAGGCGTATCGATAAGTCTATTCATATATTTTTAAATCTATCCCATATTTTTATAAATGGAAAATGGACTTTGAAGAGGTTTTCGACGTAAAATAATACTCATTAGATTCTAACTAGACAACGATGTACCGTTATGACTTTCCAGTTTCATCATTATCATCATCATCGTTTTCAGCCTATAATCGCCCACTGATGAGCTTAGGCCTCTCTTCTTGTACGCTATTCACCTCAATTTTGTGCCAATCTCATCCAGCCCCCTACCGCCTAAGCAATAGCGATTGTAATAGCAATCGTTTATGACTTCATTTTAGTCATTTGGCACCGCCTATGTCACGTTAGCCATCAATTGCTTTGTGCGGATTGCGAAAGCAATCGTTGAATTAACAACTTTGATGGCTAACGTGACATAGGCGGTGCCAAATGACTAAAATGATGTCATAAACGATTGCTATTGCTTAGGCGGTAGGGGGGCTGCTTGGACCTGCAACTCCAACATGTTTCTTTGCTTCTAGTTTACTTTGATTTAATTTTAAATCTTGTGAACAATTTTGCTTTCGATTTTTTATTTTCAAACAATAGACCAAAACAAAAAACTTAGTTAAAAGGTACTTTTCTAAACCATATAAAGCAACTTTTGATGCAGTTTTTCTTCTTCTGCAACCTTTCTAAGAATTTATATTCATGTGTACTGAGACGTCTTTTGTTTTAATTTAAGACGCCAATATTATAACCGCTCTAAGCTAGAATATACCGTTAACTGTTACTAATACAAAGAAAGACAATAACCGGTTACTTTCGAAATAAATCACTCTATCCATATCTGGAGTAACAGACCCTTGAATAAGATATCTCCAGCAGAAGTTGGTCGCTTGGCACCGTTTCTGCTCGCTTGGCTTCCAGCGTGGCCCATAAATTATGCAATCATGGTGTCAATAAGATGAATCCTGCGCTAAAAGGTTCGATAAAGTGTTCTTAATGGGTTGGACGGAAACTGGGACTTTTGGAGTCGAAAACTAGATTATTTTCTTGGAACTGTGACAATGACATATTTCTTTTTACGCTTTGTTTTTAGTCTACTGTTGAAAAATTAAAGAAGATCTACATATCTATTCTATGTCTTTGTCGGTAGATTTATATTTCGAGAGCATAAACTATTTAACGTTGATTACATAGAGACTAGTAAAACAGATCAGTTTCGAATCAGTATGTACTTTGAAATTATTTTTATCGTGCTTCACACACTAGGTGTATAGAAACTTTCTTTTTGTTATAAACATTTCAAAAATTGACGCGTTCGCAGGATTTGAACCTGCATCCTCTCACACCTGATAAACACTCACTAATTCGGCGCCTTCGCAGAGAGCGTTTTAGCTTTATTGGACAAATCATCTGGGCCGGAGTCCCAGAGGATGCAGGTTCAAATCCTGCGAACACGTCAATTTTTGAAATGTTAAGCACAAAAAGAAAGTATGTACTTTGTTTATAATTAGATTAATTAACAAAAATCCGCCAATTTGTGTGGTTTGGCTTAGGAGCGGCTGCGCAGCTTTATGTAGCTTCAGTCAAGATCGTATATTGCGCAGCTTGTAGCTAAATTCACATCCGCCGACTATAATTATTCGGCCTATAAGAGGTATTATTTTTTAATAGAAAGCTTCTACAGGGCTATTCGTAACATATATGTTCGACTGCCTCGGTGGCTCAGTGGTTAGTGACCCTAACTTCTGGATCAAAGAGGCGTGGGTTCGATCCCCACCCAGGGCAAATATTTATGTGACGAACATGAGTGTTTGCTCTGTATGCTTGCTCTCGCTTGTTATTTAGATACTATCTATATAAGTATGTATTTAATAATAAGTATATGTAGTACATCAGCCTCTGGCAGCCATATCACAAGCTTTGCTTAGTTTGGGGTCAGAAGCCGTGTGTAAGATGTCCCAAAATATTTATTTATATTTATTGCTAATTCAACTTGCTAATGTACTAGGTTACGTTATTTATGTTAGTAACCTTGATAATGCCTATGGGTCTTATAAAAAAACTCCAAGTAACACAACTAACTACGAATAGGGCTCTATAGTAGGTATGCTCGAAGTTTATCTGCGAGATCGAATCAGGAATGAGGAGATCCGTGGAAGAATCAAAGTTACCCATATAGCCCAGAGAACTGGCAAGTTGAAATGGTAGTGGGCAGAGCACACAGCACGGAGGACTGATGACCGATGGACTCGAAAAGTTCTCGAGTAGAGACCAAGTACCGGCAAGCGCGGAGTAAGACGTCCACTCACAAGGTGATAATATGTTTTATTATTATTATTTTTTAATTTATTATATGTGTTATGCATACTAAACTTAATCCTGGAATAAACTAGGGGACAAATTAAATGTCCCTCAACATGATCCGCAACACTGGATCTACGTAAAGCTTCAACGTTGCTTAGTGTCCCGCAACATTCACAAGACGCAGGACTTGTTGCTTGCTCCCGCTTCGATAGCGAACGCACGTGTCGCGGGTCAGTGCTGCGCTGTCAGATGGCATGTTTACTCTGTGGCTCTATTCATGTTTTGAGGCGTGCTACGCGCGATTCTGATCGTGTTTAGAGTGCGTGTCGGTATGGTCAAGCGGATACACATTTTCATAAATAATTTAAAAAGATTTAATAACTATATTGTCATCACATCTATTCGAAAAAGACTACTTGGTTCACTTTTATGTGCGCCCAAAGGTGGTGTTATAAGGAACTTTATAAATAAATGCGCCGGAATTCTCTTTGCCGCGCACTTTTTGAATTTGGAACAAATAAATGCGACGGAATTATCTTTGCCGCGCACTTTTTGAATTTGGAAGTATTTGTAGTGTTAGTGTTCAGTGCCAAGAATATAAATGAAAAGAATAATAATAATAATAAAAACGTTTATTGTTCCATAAAAAATTAACAAAAACAAGTTGTGCACTAGTTCCCACACTAGGGTGACCTGTGTCGTGGGACCTAGGCTCTTCCTTATATGTTAATTGTTAATATGTTATCTAAAATTACAATACTAGAAAAGTAATTATTATTAGCTAACTATTGAAGGAATAATTATAGATACACACAAAAGCGACTAAATTTATAGAATATTATAGAATGTAAATATAAGTTTTCATTTGTTTGATATACATCTCTCGGGCCAAGCCCGGTTATTTGATGGGCATCAGTGGAGCCGAAGCCAACACTGAGAGGCCTTTGTTTTATTATTAGATACCATTTAATTTCAATTTAATTGTTACTTTACGTTTTATTAAATAATAATATTACAATTATATATGAGGCGCCTTTTATTTTCTCATAGAGGTGATGAAAAGTAGAGTGTACCACTTGGGCGCAAAATATATTTTTGGCTCGGGCAATGTACTTTGAATCCCTCGCTATGTTCAGGATTCTACTCTAGAATCCCTCACTTCGCTCTGGATTCAAAAAGCGCCCTCGCCGTAAAAATATTATTTGGCTCCCAGATGACACAATCTACTATTTCACCTGCACAAATTGGAAATCCCGCAAACTGCACGCGTTTTACGCGTACAAAGAGCGATCGTTAATATAAATCTCCCCATTGCAATACGGATTTAAATAGGTATTGAAGCCTGTATATGTCACATTCACGCACTCGACTGCGTGTACTATACACTTTTTGAAATCGGTCTTAGTATATAAATAAGTACCGAAAACTTTTCTGGGCGAGATCTGTGAAAAAAATACTATAAAATTATTAATAGTTATGTCACTTTCTTCGTCCATTAGTATCTCAGTCACGCCTTGAAGCCACCACGGAAATATCGTGGCTTGCAAACGAAAACGACTAGGTATTACAGCGATACAACTGCCCTTGACCCCACCCTATTTAAATTCGAGCCGGCCATTATAACAGGCTGTACCTACTCAAGATGCCAACCTTCTGTAAGTAGAGAAGAAATAGAACTAGTACAGAATACTCACTTCTTAACAAAATCTAAAACACATGTATGAACTCGTCCGAAAGTCATGCAAAATTAATAATTATTATACATATTATGTACTTTTTAACACGGTTTTATTAGGTCGACCTGTATGTAACTATGTAGTGGAATCTAAGGCAACTAATTTAACCATCTTCCAAGGGTCTTAGCGTAAAGAAAATTGGCAGCTGTATGTAGTTTTGATGATAATGACCATACAATAATATGGTACTGTCGTACTGATCTGATGATGGAGCCGGAAGATTTGAACTGGAACTTCATGATGGAAAATCGTATCATAGCCGTTTTGGATTTCTTAGAAAAGTCTTGTAATGAACTTTGACTACGATGAAGCCGGAAGATAGGCACTGGCAGTCCATGATGGAATATCGTATCATAGTCGTGTTTGCATCGAGTTGAAATTTAAATTGTATACGTATATCTACGGTTTCTTGTAGTTGTGTAAAGGAAAAACTTCTCAGTTATCGTATTAAAAAGTTAGAGCCGTTTATGTAGTAAAAAACCGCATATTTCGACACTCACAAAAATCAAAACCTACAGGGTACTTCCCGTTGTCATAGAACTATGAAATTTGGCGAGAAGCATTGTCCCAGAGTACACATATAGGAATAAATCTGAAAACTGTACATTTTCATTTAAATCTCAAAAAAATAGGGTCTCAAAATTCACAAAATATGGGTTCAAAATTCAAAGTGAGGAAATCGCATCATATAAGGTACTCGTATCATATAAAAGAACTTCATTAGCACATGCTAAAACAGGTTTTTAATTATTTTGATAACGTGTTTGTACGGAACCATCGTTGTGCGAGCCTGACACGCACTTGTCCGGTTTTTTTTAAAACTATATTCATAGTGTAAGAGTGCGTAATGTGGCATGCAACGCTATGTCAGATGACTTTGACGCGCGAACAAACTATACAATTTTGTCTATATGTACTGTGTTGACTACAGATTAGACTTTTTCTGTTATATGGTTGTGACTGGTCAGTAAAAAAACGCTAGTTTAGCTTCCGTGTGATTGTATAAGTCACTAAGGCTTAGTGAGAGTTTATAACCTGCTTGAAAATGAAGACCGACGATTTAATGAAGACCGCAGGAACGCGCTACATGCAAACTTACAACCGAGCTTATTGGAAATCCATAGCGGGAGCCTATATTCAGCAGTGGACGTCGTACCGCTGATAGATAGATAGCTGGCCAGTACAGTATACTCGTGTATGCCAGTTCCAAAGTGAACCATGGCTGACCCATCCCTATTTAAATTGCTGGCCATTATAATAGCAAGTGCTCAAGATGCCAACCCTCTGTGAGTATCATTTCACGAAGATTGAGGTGGATATTCCGAAAATATATGGCGCGTCAACCGAAACCGCGGACTGACAGCTGGAATTGTTGAATAGTTTTGTGCTTGGAAGATTCCAAGTCATGAAATAGGGGCGGTGGAGGACTTCGGGTTTTAGTTTTAGGCTTTGGGACGTTAATAGCTAAAGATAGTTTAGGAAGTAGCTCTCATAACGTTAATGGTTTAGGTGCTTCTTAGCCATACCTAAATTAAGCAATGTTCGGCACGCTCAGTATTCGGATGGGTTGTTTTAACCGTTTAGCCATGTCAGAAGCCTTCCGGCGAACTGGAAACTCTTACACCAGGGCTAGCCACCCGGCCTTTACACACTTCCTTTTTTTAAAAAAGACTATTGTAAGGTATAATTATTATGAAAAAATAAAAAATGTCTTTTGACTTAATGATACTGTTTTAGTAGAGAAATAAAAAAAACCGGACAAATGCGAGTCAGGCTCACACACCGAGGGTTCCGTACAAATCCAGAAAATTTCACAAAATTGGGAAGTAAATTGTTAAAATCTCTATACTATAACGATCGACAAAAAAAAGTTTTTTCTTGTCACTTTTCTCGTCATACTTTGAAAATTACACGTTGTTAAAATAATTCAAAACCTGTTTAAGCATGTGCTAATCAAGTTCTTATATATGATACCTTACATGATACGATTTACTCACTTTGAATTTTGAACCCATATTCAGTGAATTTTGAGGCCCTATTTTTTTGTGATTTAAATAAAAATGTACGGTTTTCAGATTTATTCCTATATGTGTACTCTGAGACAATGCTTCTCGCCAAATTTCATAGTTCCATGTTGACGGGAAATACCCTGTAGGTTTTGATTTTTGGGCGTGTCGAAATATGCGGTTTTTTACGATATAAACGGCTCTAACTTTTTTAAACGATAACTGAAAAGTTTTTGTTTTACACAACTGCAAGAGACTATAATTATACGTATACAGTATAAATTTCAACTCGATATCTTTACGCGTTATCGAGATAAAGAGTCTTGACATGCACACAGACGGACCACAAAGTGATCCTATAAGGGTTCCGTTTTTTCCGTTTGAGGTACGGAACCCTATAAAAACAATTTCTATTGCTAAAATGAAAAAAAAATCGATAGATCTAATGACAGTTTCCTGAAATTTCCATCAAAGTGTCCATTTTCCCAACATTTAGTAGAAAAACAAGCGTTTCGCTTTATCCCACCCCACAGAGCAATTCCTAAAACGATATCTCTTGTACACATCCAGTGATATAGAGCTGTTATATCCCTAGAGAACTGTAAACCACTCTAGCTGTGTAATGATACAATTTTCTCTAAAATATCCTTTGTTTACATTTGAAATTGTACAATTTACGTACTAGCTGTAGAGTGAAAATCAATGTACAAGTTTTCAATAATGCTTTTTGACCGACGAACCACCGGAGGAGGTATACAATTCGACGCGTATTTTTTTTTCTGTATAACCACGCATAACTTTTTTTGTAGTAGTCCGATTTCTATAATTCTTTATTTATTGGAAAGGGTATACTTCAAAATTAGTCCCATTTAAATTTTATCGAAATTGGCTGAGCCATTTTTGATAAATCAACAATAATGTGAAAAATGTTACATCGATCCGTGCATAATATTTGCGTTCTAGAGATGCGCCCCGGCTTCGCACAGGTGTATTATACATTTAAACATTTCTCTTGAATTACTCTATCTATAGTTGATTGAATCAGGCGTTACTTTGCGGAAACTCATCTTCAAATCTATGTTTTGAATTAATATTTAGTGTATTTCCGCTATCTTGTTGTAGGCAAATAAGTTTAAGGGCACTAAGTGCATTAAGAACATTACAAACAATAACTAATATTACAATAATTATACATTTAAAAACTTAATTTTACAAAATAGACAAAATAATAATAAATATCACTTATTTTCACTACACTCTATTATATATTTTAAAAAATAGTACAATAATAATCCCTTAACAACAAATAAATATTATAAAAATAATTTGACAAAATTTTACTATGGAAATTAACGTGGTTTTCACACATTTTATACTATATATAACGGGACTGAACTCACGTGTGAGGAAAGTCGTAACGACTATAGTTTTGGTCGCATTCGGCGACCTTTCTCAAGTTGGCGAATGCGACCGAAACTATAGTCGTTACCACTATCCCCACACGTGAGTTCAGTCCCGTTATATATAGTATAAAATATATGACAAAATATTGAAAACACTTTACTAATAAATAACACCCTTATTCTCACTGCACTACACTCTGTTCGACACAGTTACTCTATCTATTAAAACAAACCGCATGAAAATCCTTTGCGTAGTTTTAAATACATAAGCATACATGGGGACAGATAGCGCAAAGCGACTTTGTTTTATACTATGTAATGATTCTGTACACGGGTGAAGTCGACCATGCTAATTTTTGCAAAAAATGATCTTGTTAAATGTAAATATATTAATTTTATTCATATGAAGCGTTTTGACTCAAAGTTTCTGATCTGTAGGTATAGGTCGCGTCACGTAAAAATAACGATATCATAAACAGTCAAATCATAAACATCATAATCATAAACAGCTTCAAGCTACGCGCAAGGAAATTTAACTCCTAACAGGTAACACAGGTAGTTTTGTATGTATTTACGAGTAGAACGTGTAATAAGAATATTTCTATCACTTTATATTTTTTGTAGATTTATCACCAATTTCGTCATGTAAGAAATCTAGTATAGAACTATGAAAAATATGGCTGACGGCAACAAATGATGATGATGATAAATCTTTTCAACTGATACTTAGAATAGAAATGCTAGTAAATATATCTCTACAGTTGTATACTAAAAATGGACCAGATTTGACGAAGTCACTGTGTCCGAGAGCACTATATTGGTTTGATAAAAAAATAACCAAAACGTATAGCAAGTGGATTTGCTTCGATCACCAAAATGTAGTAAGTTCTAATTGTACGCAACGTAAAAAAAAATACTATGACACCTAACTAAAAACGCAAATTTTAGAAAATTCATCTCAATGGTGCCGTTTATGTAAAATTTTCGTATAAGTTTGCTAAATTGTTTATATTTCTGAATTTCATTCGGTTTTATAAAAAAACTATATATATTTTTTAAATAATTAAAATATATAACTATTTCATTTCAATTATATTTTCATTCGTTTTTACTGTAAAAACTTACTTAGAGCCATTTTCAAAAGGCCATCCCGTCTAATAAAAAGTGCTATTTTATATCCAAAAGCATTTTAGGACTACAATAACGAATAATATAGATTTTCTTAAGTACATACATTTACTCCACGAGTGCATTACTCCTATATACTACAGAAGGTAGAGACGTACTAATACATGGTTACTTCAAGTGCTAGTCTCTGTCACGACACGGCGCTGTACTCTGAAATGATAAGTGGAAATGCATCTTGGATCTGCTCTAGCTGAAGCTTCAGTCCAAACAGACCGCAAGCCGTTTAGTAAAGGCGACTCAGAAATATTACACAGTGTCTAATATTTTTATCTGAATGCCCAGAGAGGAAGGTAAAATTTCTTGATCGTGAATATTTTTACAATGTGATATTGAATGTTACTTTTTAACATGTATGTAGCAAGAGCAACAGATAAACACATTAAAAATCTACGCTCTGTACTAAGAACAATCCGTATCAAGTGTGTTTATTGGTTTTTTGGTACCTACTCCTTCACGCACCAACGGATCGAGTTTTATGCGTGAATAATTGAATATACTTTAAAGATCAGAGGATGAAGTACTGTACTGTACCATATCCACTGTGGGTTGGTGGATTCACGTACGCCATTGTGTTGATTGTTAAAGTCATCATACAACGAAACAGAAAACCTAATTTGCAGCTTGTATGGTGAATAAGCATTGTAATAGAATTGCAGACAAACACACACACACACACACACATATGTGTAGCACCGCAAACCTTGACTCTCATGAGATCTCGTGTATTGCGGTGTTGCACACACACACACACACACACACACACACACACACACACACACACACACACACACACACACACACACACACAGGCTCTCAGAATTGAAGATATATAATTTATAAATTATTTCATCTCTGCAGATAAGTACCTCATTAAACTCTGTATATACAACATTAATCCATTTTGGTAACTACCCACTCGAACCCCAAGATACATATATTATATTAGCCTCGAGCTTAGTTTGAGGTTCATCGTCTAAGTTTATCTTGTTTAGTACACTAGATTTCTTGAGGTTAATAATTTTTTTTAGTTTAAGTATCTATTGTTTTCGAAGTCGATGGTTACCCACTATGAAACGAATTTCATTTAGCGTATATATTCTGACTTCCAACTATGTACATTTCTGGTAAATAAAAATATTTGTATTTGTATTAAATTTCTTCTACGGACGCATGCAGGTTGCCTCACGATGTTTTCCTTCACCGAAAAACCAGTGGTGTTTAATTCCGCTAAAGCCGCGGGTCAAATATAATCTTTTATGAATCAAATTGATGACTGAAAAAAAAAAACAATCTTCAAATAGTACACTCGAATTGATGAATGAAATTTTTAGATTATTATCGATTTTTCAGAAACCACCTTTGAGGTACGAGTATAATCTACTAAATTATTAAATATTCATTAAAATTTGTTCACGATAATTAACGGAGAAATTGTGTAACATCCAAAAAAAACAGGCAGTCGAATTGGGAACCTCTTTTTTCGAAGTTCTTTGAAAGGAAGCTTTCGTCTGAGACGTAACTACCACAGATATTCAAGTAGACCATAAAACAAGCTAATCTAATGGCCAGCGCAGACGATCCCTGCACCAGTAATGACACAATTTTCTCTGCAATATGTCCACGGCTCCATTACGCTCAAGTGCAAGACGTTGTCGCACCAACTCTGAGATACTGCTTGAAAAATGTCTCAGATTCTATCTAGAAGTAGCCATCTATTAAATACTGGAAAATAAACCGTTTTTTTACTTGGTAACTGTTAATTTTGAGACTAACATTTTTGAGGTTCTTAACAGCGTGTTTCTTTATTTATCTAAATGTAGAAACACGCTGTTAAGAAACATTATGGTGGACTTTAATTAGAATAAGAAAATACAGGTGTTACTTTCGCTTGATTTCTTTTATTGCAAGCATTAAGTCTACTATAGTTTTCTACGCATTTATAAATAAATAAATAAATATTTGGGACATCTAACACACGACCTCTGACCCTAAACTAAGCAAAGCTTGTGATATGGCTGCCAGAGACTGATATACTACATATACTTATTTTTTAAATACATACGTATATAGATAGTAACTAAATAACACCCATACACAGAGCAAACACTTATGTTCATCACATAAATATTTGCCCTGGGTGGGGATCGAACCCACGCCTCTTTGATCCAGAAGTTAGGGTCACTAACCACTGAGCCACCGAGGCAGTCCTACTATTTGGAGATCTTCATCGAATTGAAGTTTTAGCGAGCGGACTTGTCTTGCTAGGTAAGATATTTTATAGAAACAACATATTTGGTGTGGTATCTACTGGTGGAAGAAGCATTACTGTATTACATTACAGACTGAAGGACAATGTTGATAGATATAAATTATTTTAAAAAATATAACCTTTTAAAAATAAAAGTTTTTGAGATCCTAGATACCATGTAGCAGCAGAGTGCTAGCCAAGACAAGTAAAACGAGCCGAAACACGACGAGTATATCTTGTTTGGTACAGAAGTTCCTACGGCCTCCTTCCGACTACATCATTAGATCAGCTCTATGGTACCATATTATTGCATTGTCGTGCGATGTGCATTTGCGTGTAAAATTTCAGCTCAATCGGAAACCGGAAAGATAGTCGAACTTAACTCAAAATTCCACCCGAACTTATACGTAGTACATCAATTGCAAGTTAAATAAAAGCTTTTGAAAATTCAGGGCAACATTATTACAGACTGACGAGCGCACTGCTGTACCGCGCAGGTTTTTTTTCTGAAATTTTGTAGTTCAAAATTTTGTGTACTGTTTACCTGTTCTAGACATTCGTGTCGTTTGACATAAAGCAAGCGTACTGTTTGTCTCATCACTGAATGGTATGAAAAAAGATGACCCAGAATGGGTTGACAAAAGTTTAATTAAACTTTTTTATTATCAAGTCGCAAAATCCCCAGCAAAAGTTACATTCACGTTTCCAAGATAACATCAAACCAATCCTTAAAATAAGTGAACTTCTGGGTGTCAAAAACAAACTTAATTAAGAGTAACAGCGCACCACATAAAAACAATATCGAGCCCATGTCAACACGATTATAAAAAAATTGCAAAACATGCACCAGGGTGGCATCTTTTTTAATTAATTCTGTTGAAATTGTGAATACGTCCAAAATACGTCGAATTTGTCCTTAATTATTGCCATGGGGAAAATTCTATGAGCGAAATGGCTTCTAAGCTTTAAAGCACCCCATAAAATTAATGCTGGCAATGGCTGCAATTATAAAATTAATTAGAATGATTAGATGCGAACTGGCTGCAATTATAAAATTAATTAGATTTGCTATGATTAATACGGTTTTTGTGTTTGCGAGAGTTTTGATAAGGCATATTATTTATTGTGACTTAAAAGCAATTTAGTATTACTTTACATTAAAAAGTTATTTATACTATTTTATACTATACCTAGACATAATTGTGTTCAGTTCTTCATTTTTCTAAATAAGTTAGGGAATTTTTAATTATAAGAATATTTGACTGGCTTTAGCTTTGAACACATACTGTATCAGCCTTTTTAATAGTCCACTGCAGGACGTAGGCCTACCCACGAAGGGTGATTGGGCCATATCCACCACGCTGGCCCGGTGCGGGTTGGTGGATTCACATACGCCATCGAATTTCTTCTACGGACATATGCAGGTTGTTTCACGATGTTTTCCTTCACCGAAAAGCCAGTGGTGTGAATTCCCGTACATATATTCCAAAGAACTCATTGGTACGGGACCGGGATTTGAACCCTCGACCTCATGATTGTAAGGCGGGTGTGACTACCTCTAAGCCACCACGGCTTCAACACATAATATGTGTCTAATTGCCTTTCGTGGGTTAGCCTAAATTCGTCAGTGGACTTATAAAATCCGGTACTGTATAGTTCAGTACTACAACATCGACATCAAGTTAAAATTACAACCAAGAGCAGAATATTCCGATGTATTTTTAACTATTCTAAAGGTATCTTTATAAGGTATCAGCTCCAATAGATAGACATTAGATTATGACTGTATTCAAAGTACAGTTAGTATAACATTTTACATTTGAATGAGTACGAATAACTAGACAGAACAATAATATTAGACAGCTTTATTGTCTTTATTTTTTGTAAGTTACTTTGTCAAATAAAAGCCATAAGCAACGTTCTAAAAATAATTTAAATATTCTATCTAATTGTAATTGACCAAGCAAATTAAGTGAGCGAAGTCTTCGTTTCGACTCGATAATTTTGCTTTCATCTGTACGCATGTGGATTTTCCTTCCACGGGTTACATTTTCCAACGAATTTCGACGAAACTTTGAATAAGGGTTAATAATATTTTTGTTTCTTTTTTTTTGATTAAGGGTTATTTTGCTCAAAAAGAAGGGAAACTTTGCACGTACGAATCGATGTGATATCCATGTACATTATTATTCATTAATCAAAAACGGTTCAGCCGATTTGATCAAATTTATATGGGACTACCTCGGGAGTATCCTTTTTTGGACTAAAACATATTATTCTAAATTGGTTCACAATTAATAAAAATATCGTTAAACACACCAAAAAAAAAAACATGCAGACACCTCCTTTTTGGAAGTCGATAATAAAATCTATCTATCTATCTATCAGCCGTAGGATGTCCACTGCTGGCCATAGGCCTCCCCCATCGATATCCAAAAAGGCCGGTTGGAAGCGGCCTGCATCCAGCGCGTTCCTGCGATTTTTATTATGTCCTCAGTCCACCTAGTCGGTGGACGTCCTACGCTGCGCTTGCTGGTCCGTTGTCTCCATTCGAGAACTTTCAAGCCCCATCGGCCATCCGTTCTTCGAACAATGTGTCCTGCCCATTGCCACTTTAATTTGCTAATCCGCTGGGCTATGTCGGTAAATTTGGATCGTCTGCGGATCTCCTCATTTCTGATTCGATCCCGTAGAGAGACACCGAGCATAGCCCTCTCCATAGCACGTTGGTAAAAAAATACATGTTACTTATCGAGTAACTTCAAAACGGTATGTTCCCCTTAATCCAGGTATTCCTACTAAAGCCAGCTACTCTCGCACATAAAACACGTGAAGCAAAGATATTTCTATGACGTCACGTCTTTGACACATTTCTGAGGTTTATCACCCGAGCAGCAGCTTATCTTCAAAGACGTTCTCAGAAATTATGTATGAAACAGACACAGATTAGGAATTAGTTGCTGAGGACGCAGAAAATATGTTGAGGGGTTTGGGATTTTGACTTAGTGAATTTTAGATGGAATTGAAAATTTAATACGTTTGAGGTACCTATTAATTTAAATTTTTAAGTAATAAATTTGAAGTTTGAAGCCGTGGTGGTAACATCCGCCTTAAAAGCGTGAGGTCGTGGGTTCAATTCGGTGGTACGGAATTTCACTAGCTTTTCGGTGAAGGAAAACATAGTGAGGCAACCTGCAGTAGAAGTCCGTAGAAGAAATTCGATGGCGTATGTGAACCCACAAACTCGCACTGGGACAACGTGGTGGATATGGCCCAATCACCCTTCGTGACTAGGCCTACGTCCTTCAGTGGAGTATTAAAAATGGCTGCTACAGTATGGTACAGATATTAATTTAAATATGTGGTTTTTTCTGCAGACAACCTTTAATAGCTTAAAAAGCCGAAGAAGTTTCCTGAAACAGACAGAATCTCTAAGTACACAACCTCATGAACTAAAACGTGATCTATGGCAAGCCCGGCACCCACCCTCTTCAGACTTCACACCACCATCTGAAATTATCCCATCTGGACATGGACTTCCGTGGCCAGTCTGGAAGTCTCTTAATCGGCTACGTGTCGGTGTTGGGCGCTGCAAAGAGAACATGCTCAAATGGGGCTTTGAACACCAGGAACAATGTGAATGTGGTGCTGCTGTCCAAACCATGGCACATCTTTTAGTCTGCCCGCTTTGCCCGAAACAATGCACACAAAAAGACCTGAACCACCGAGGACGCGGTAGAGGTCGCCAGATACTGGTCCCAAAACATCTACCTATCTACATCTACCATGTAAATAAATTGTACATAATTAAAAACATTAAAAAAAAAACAAAAAAAAATAATAGTTTAAAAAAAATATTTCAAAAAAAAGGTCTAGCCATTGCCACGCGATAGATGAACGAATTAATAGCTTTAAATTGAAACACAGTTAAAGCTTTTCTTCAAATTAAAATGTAATTCCCATGTCGCTAATGTAAGTCGTTATTTTTCATTCCTATGAGGTTTGCAATATGACCGATGGAAAGCGGAAAGCGAAGCGGAAGCGGAAAAAATTGCCTTCAACGTATTCCTGAAGTCTTGATTAGGTCGTTGCCTTATCATTTTACTAATAGGTTTACTAAGTTGTACTAGCCGGACAGTTTTAGGATGGGTGACCGCGAGTGACATTTACTACTGAGCGCTACCGTAGGCCCCGGTTGTTTAAACTGTTCAGCCATGTAAGAGGCCTTTAGGCGGCTTAAAAACTCTGACACCAGGCTAGCCACCTGGCCTATACAAACATCCTTGTTCGTTATGTGAACTATGTGTCCTGCCCATTACCAATTGAATTTGCCAATCATTAATTACCAATAATATTTCAACTTCGCATTATTACCTACTTATGGTTGCACTGCAAAAGTAATCGATAACGATTTGCATACTATGGATATATATATTTTTTTTTTTAGTATTTTTGTGACATCATACATACGGTCTCTGACCCTAAACTAAGCAAAGCTTGTGATATGGCTGCCAGAGACTGATATACTATATATACTTATTTTTAAATACATACTTATATAGATAGTAACTAAATAACACCCAGACACAGAGCAAACACTTATGTTCATCACATAAATATTATCGAACCCACGCCCCTCTGATCCAGAAGTTAGGGTCACTAACCGCTGAGCCACCGAGGCAGTCGATGGATGAAAGAAAACAGATTTTATAAAGTGTTCCTACCGTCATAATTTTGCGTAACTACTTAAAAAGCACATCTTGTAATGCTATGAATAAAGATCGTCTACTGGTAACACTGTGAAACCTCGTCTAGATATTCCACCCTAGGTTCGAACATTAATAAAGCTAAAGACATTGTCGGTACTCGAATATTTTTGCATATATCATTCAAAACACCGTCGTCCGTTTAAGAGTTTTTTCGCCGTACTTGCATTTTCATAAGCACAATTTGATGACCTATTTACATTCTGCTTGGTAAGTCTTAATTTACATGTTTCTTTTTGAAATGCATTGCGGAGAAGATGGTTATTTGAATTCTTTCAAGTGGAACGTAATGGAAGCTGACATTTGCAATACGCTTTGGGTTAAATCTTGGTGGTTATATCTTATGACATGTGCGAAAACGCAAACGTAATTCACAAATGTCATCATTCAAACCGATCATTTATTACTATTATTCCGCAGAAGCTTTTTCCTACCATCAAATGGAAATTAACAAGCCAATTAATCATTCCAATACAAAAACCAGTGGAAATTAAAACAAATGTCCGTAGTAGTGACAAATAGATAGCGGGAGACAAATCGCTGCTCTACGAGCGGCGGTCATCCCACAGAGCTTTGTTTTCTGATGACATTTATTATTTGCCGCGACCCTCGAGCTGATATTCTTCGGTGCGGATATTAATATAGGTGACACACTGCCATTTAGTACGGGAAATATAGTTTGTACGATTTTCTGCCGGGTTTTAATTAGCGCGTAAAATTGTTTACTTACTTTCTTAACATCATTTTTAGGGTTCCGTACCTTTTAAAGGAAAAAACGGAACCCTTATAGGATCAATTTGTTGTCTGTCTGTCCGTCTGTGTGTATGTCAAGACTCTTTATCTCGGGAACGCGTAAAGATATCGAGTTGAAATTTAAACTGTATACGTATATCGGTTTCTTGCACTTGTGTAGAAGAAAAACTTATCAGTTACCGTTTAAAAAAGTGAGAGCCGTTTATGTCGTAAAAAAACACATATTTGGACACTCACAAAAATCAAAACCTACAGGGTACTTCCAGTTAACCTAGAACTATGAAATTTGGTGAGGAGCATTATCACAGAGTAGACATATAGGAATAAATCTGAAAACTGTACATTTTTAATTAAATAAAAAAAGACAAAAAGTCTTTTGTCAAATCTCAAAAAAAAGTTTTTCCATAGAAAAATATCGTTCGCGCTCGACAAAATGTATGGAACAGCTGTTTTTTTTTGTTGTGGCAAAAGTTGCAGAATAAAAAATGTAAGTTTTGTTGTACAGAATAAACTCCTAAAAGTTAGCTAGCTAGCTAGCTAGCTATTTGATTAAGAATAACCCTGTATTTTTATTTTATTTTATAATTACATTAAACTTTTTTATTTTTTATTTATTAAACCTGTACTGTCCCACTGCTGGGCAAAGGTCTCCCCCAATTCCTTCCATTCCTTTCTGTTCTGTGCTACCTATTACAATAAACTTAATGTAGTAAAATTGTAATGCTCTCCAACTTTTTGAACCGTATGTCACTTGAAAGCGTTACGCTGTTTGTGTTCCCTTTATTATATCTTCTATTGTACGTAGAATTGACGTCGATTATAACAAAATATTATCCGTCGTTCCGTTAATTACGCGTCAGTATATAAAATTTGCTCGCATAATGGCTCGGTTTTACCGTATTTGCAGCTTTTATTAAATTTCCTTTTACTCGGTCTAAAATTAACACGTTATTTGTATTTTTTCGAGGTCTGCGTGTTATTTTCAGTTTTTAATGAAAACTCGCTGTTTGTTTTTTGTTTGTTTTGAAATTGATATTTTTTGTTAAATGTAGGTGAAGCTTAGAGGCAATAACTTATTGGTGTTAATGTGTGTGTGTTTATGTATGACTTTTACCTTTATGTATAAGACCGGTTGGTAGCGGCTTGCATCCACCGCGATCCTCTGAGGTCATCCGTCTACCTTGTGGGTAGACGTCCTACGCTGCGCTTGCCGGTGCGTGGTCTCGACTCGATAACATTACCATAATAACTACAATATAACCGTAGACTAGAGAAAGACTATAAGCAGGTATGTATCTAAATACTAGGAAATAAGAAATATTGAAGAGTTTCTCGGACTATTACGTGTCACACAAAGGTTGAACAGTACTGAAGGGCATGCATGTGTATCCAGTCACAAATCACGTGTACGAATTTGAAACTTCAAATGCTATGTTATTAGCAAGTCGCGGTGTATGTTAAATTGAACCTGGCCTCCTATAAATTGCGCAAGAATGCTCGCTTCAAGGGCAAGTTAGCAGAACTTCCGCGCACACTGGAAAGGTCGTTTAACGTATATTATGGGGCCGACTGTCTACCGGACCATGCTACCACCGCGCCCTCTTTTAAACAACTCTAACAAATAAAAACGGTAGTGGCTGCGTCAATCGGTAGTCGACTGCCTCGGTGGCTCAGTGGTTAGTGACCCTGACTTTTGGATCAAAGAGGCGTGGGTGCGATCCCCACCCAGAGCAAGCATTTATGTGATGAACATAGGTGTTTGCTCTGTGTCTGGGTGTTATTTAGGTACTATCTATATAAGTATGTATTTAAAATATGTAAACGTGGTATATCAGTCTCTGGCAGCCATATCACAAGCTTTGCATAGTTTGGGGTCAGAGACCGTAAGATGTGCCCCGATATATAAAAAAAAATTTGGTGGGGCGCGGCTAAAGCGTCGGTGGCTGGCAGAAATTCACGCGGCGCGTGCGGCATTCTTTTGACATCGGGTTATTATACGCATTACTTTAACTTGGTATAACTAACTAGTCTAACGAGCTGAGAATTATTATTCCTTTTGGGGTAAGTTTTAAATATATCTTGGCATGCGTGGTTTAAGTATTTTTCAACCTTTCTGTTATATACATATATACAATTACAATGAAACCGCCGCACAGCTTGTGTAACATAAACAAAATTAATAATTAACTACACACCTGTACCGTACCGAATTCTCATCGTAAACCCATAACATTACATTGTCATCCCCGAAGCGGTTTTATTAGCAGTTCCGATGTAAATGACAACGTTTAAGACCGTAACAAATGTTGCAATGTATGTAAATTGTTATGTTGATTAGCAAGGGTTAAATCGTGGACTTAGAAAATGTAGATGATGATTTTTAGACCAGATAAACCAGATCAACACTGACCTAGTCCAAATGCTGAATTTTTAGTTCATACAATTTGTTTTACTCAGAATTTTGAACGATTAGAATTTATAACTCAAGAATATTTGAAAACTAATGTTCCAATTTACATGTAAAATTACATAGTACCTATTACTTCAGAGATTTTTTTTTGCAGGCACCTCACTATCACCATCACTACTACATAGTATAAAAGTCGCTTCCCGCTGTCCCAATGTATGCTTATATCTTTGAAACTACGTAACGAATTTTGATGCAGTTTTTTAAATAGATAGAGTGGATTTATAATACTCCTGTACAAAGCCGGGGCGGGGTCGCTAGTATAATATAAATATAAACCATATAGGTATTATAATACGGAATTCAAAAAACAAAAACCAGCTATTCCATACAAAATTGTTACTCAAAATATTGACAAAACAGTTAAACATTTATACGCGAATTCGGCGTTGACCCTATAGAAAAATTGTTTGCATTGATAAATAATAGAAATTACTCTCTTTCAGCTTACAATACCAACACTTCATTGACACTACAAGAAAAAAATTAACAGAAGAAACAAAGACAGAAGAAAAGCAAAAAAGGCGAACTTATTCCTAGGGGCTATCTCTTCCAGACAACTTTTGGATAAATGTAAAATGGAAAAACGTGAAAACGATTTGTACGGCGGTGTAAAGCTAAATAGTTCACCCTTCCTTAATAACTCTGTATAAGCAAATAGACAACAAACAGAGTTAAATTGGCAAATAACTTAGCATCGTCTAAACTCTATATTTGTGGCAAGAAGGGATGTGAGTAATTAATTATGGAGTTTTCGGCGGTTTTGGCGGTGAGTCGTAGAATTATGTTGTCAACCGTCATGTTTGAACTATGCTGCCTTTCTTTTTGTTTTGTTTTTCTTTTGAATGTCTTATCCATTCATTGTTTTATCAATGGATGATGATAAGCGTTTTTACAGACGCTTTTTGTGAATGGTTTTATCATATTTTATCCTTACTTATGTTATTACCGGCCTATGTCCAGCAGTAGACGTCCTGTGACTGATGTATGGATGGAAGGTTATATTGTAGGATAATTATTATTGTTCTCATTATAAGGACCAAAGATAAATTAAATTATTACAAAAATTGAAAAAAAAATCAATAAAAATAAGTTTATGATTACACTGAATCATAAAAATAAGTTTATGATTACACTGAGCTAGCTTGATGGAAATGGACAAATCGCTCCTCGTAGGTAGGTCTATGTTCTGCAGTGTGACTATTATATGTAGACGTTTCTTTCTGAAATATCTTACCAAATGTATGGTGCAACAAACCAAAGCATAATAACGGTGAGTCTGTTTAAACTTTCAGTGCTTACGTCCACCTCCCGAGACCACCTGGGTGAACCGTAGAATGTTTTTCATGTGAAAAAGTGTACTTCTCTCTCCTACCTCCCCATACTATTAAAAGGCCAGTTGAATACAGTACAGTGCAAAACGGATCTTTGCTCTCTGTGTTACATAACAATACCTTTTTAACATGCAATACTTGCTAACATCGTCAGATTTTTTCAATTACAAAAATGTATTCTCAAACTCGAAAGTACGAACAGAAACTCACACTCCTAGCGATCACGTTTGATACTCGACATGAATGCAAACTCCCTAAAGAGCGAATACGTATGTATAAAGATTTCGTGAGATAAAATTCATTTATAGGTTTCCGACTTTATTTATGGTAGCATTTAGAGGATTTACATGTATTTTGCAAAGGAGGATTGATTGCGGGAGCGTTTTCGCTAGAAAATTTGTAAGTAGCGTCTTGTGCTTTGCTAGAAGGCTATGCTTGGATTCTCTACAAAATCGAATGAGGATCTAAATAGAAATAATGAGGGTTGTTTTTAAGCTTTCGCGATTTGAACACATATTCATTTATTATCTTAAATCTAAGTTTTTTTACAATATTTATATAAAAGAACAAAATACTTTAAAAAAAACCTAAACCTAGAGTGCCGCGGGCAGCGGGGCGGGGCTTAAGCTACCGGCGGTTGGGCCTACAGAGAGAGGAACCTTCTGACAATGCGTGCCGTGTCCAGAACGACCGCCTTCTGTATCTGACCCTTGACCCAACCGTCTAGCGAGAGCCTCTTAAGGTGGTGGTCGAGACTCTTCGCTATTAAGCCTTTTACCGAAACGACTATCGGGACAATGATCGTCGAATCCACTCCCCACATGGTAGTAACCTCGTGAGCCAAGTCAAGGTACTTGCTGAGCTTGTCCTTCTCGGCCTTCACGAGGTTGAACACATTATTATTATATACTACGGGACTAATCGCGCACTAAAATTACGAGATAATTAAATACCTCCCGACGTTTTGACCGAATTGCATCGATCGGTATTTATTTATCTCGTAATTTTAGTGCGCGATTAGTCCCGTAGTATATAATAATAAAGAAATAAGGAGATTGGTAAAAGTATCGTGCTTACTAAAGTAAGTTTGTATAGGCTGGGTGGCTAGCCCTGGTATTAGAATTGTCTCCATTCAACCATCAGTCATACGACGTCCACTGCTGGACATAAGCCTTCCTTATGAATCTCCAATAAGACCGGTTGGTAGCGGATTGCATCCAACGCAATCCTGCAGTCTTAATGATCAATGTCTTAACGGTCACGCGCCCACCTTGTGAGTGGACGTCTTACTCTGCGCTTGCCGGTACGTGGTCTCCACTCGAGAACTTTTCGAGTCCATCGGTCATCACTCCTCCGTGCTGTGTGCTCTGTCCTTTACCATTTCAACTTGCCAGTTCTTTGGGCTATATAAACATATATATTTAACTTTGGTTCTTCCACGGATCTCCTCATTCCTGATTCGATCTCGCAGATAAACTTCGAGCATATCTATTATAGAGCCCTATTCGTAGCTAGTTGCATTACTTGGAGTTTTTTTATAATACCCATAGGCATTATCAAGGTTACTAACATAAGTAACGTAACCTAGTACCTATATTAGCAAGTTGAAATAGCAATAAATATATATAAATATTTTGGGACATCTTACACACGGCCTCTGATCCCAAAATACGCATAGCTTGTATGGCTGCCAGAGACTTATATACTACATATACTTATTTTTAAATACTTATATAGATAGTAACTAAATACTCGTAACACCCAGACACTGAGCAAACACATATTTATTACATAAATATTTGCCCTGGGTGGAGATCGAACCTACGCCTCTTTGACCCAGAAGTTAGGGTCACTAACCATTGTGCCACCAAGGAAGTCAAAAATGGACTGGAAAGATGGAACACGGAGGTCTAATAACCATTTGACCAATGAAGTTTACAGTAGAGTAGGAAGTTCACGTCATTAACCCATAAAGTGGACAGATCATCTTCTTAAGACTTCAGGAGCGTGCTGGATGCAAGCCACTAGAGTTATGTAGACACTGATGCGGCCTATGTCCACCAGTGGACGTTTTGTGGCTGGAATTATGATGTTCAATATTTGACCTTGGACTATACAGAATTTTTTTTTGTGAGTTTGTATTGAAGCTATGTATTTCTGCTATGCTACCTAGTTTGAATATTTAATTATTCTGCAATACCACTTTTTAGTGTACTCAATATTAAAACCCCAAAATATCAATTGTGTTGGAAAATAAAATAATAATTTATTGCGTTAATGGTTTTGATTGCACATAACATACTCGAAAATTGAAAAATGTGTAGCCTTTTCTGACTTTGAGCAAAAAGTTGTAGGTAGTATAAAATTTATAGTAAATTTACATATTCCATATCCTAAATATATCATTTAAGCTCACTTTGAAAGCAAAATTAGGTTCACAGAATCCAGCTGGAGCTCTCCTTTCATAATGTCCTTTGATAAGTTATCTCTCATCTTTCTTGCTCATCTATGTGCCAAGCTTTTGAAACTATGCGATAACTGACCTCTTTGATCAAACTGTCTGTATTAATGTCATCTTGTTGGTATGTGGTAGACATATTCAAGGTTGACTTGACATAATTATCGTTATTATAATTATAAGCAACGATCATAGAATAAGGACAAAGTACTAGAAACAGTACTAAAACAGCAAGGGATATACATCACTTTGTCCCATTTTAAATATGAAATTTAAAAGGTGTTAGATAAAGATGCACATACACCCGAACTTACGTAATTTAGAAGGGTTTCACAAACTAGCATTGAGCTATCTCGGGTGTCTAAATTCAAAAAGGTAAAAAGTAGGAAGGTAAAATGATTTGAGATTTGAACCTTCTTACTGGAACTTGAGAGTTCAAATTTCCGAAAAAAAAAAAACAAATGACCTAATCTAACCAAATTTTAACCATTTTGACATTCCAACTGGTGATTTTGACGTATGCGACAGACATTGTTTTTTTTTGTTCTACTCACTCTCGCGTATGCTGTATAACCAGATATGAATAAGACAGCTGTAACGTAGTTTTTATTTGAGTAAAATTTAGCAATACTTCTATTACTTGTAATTATTCTGGGAAAACGACCAATGTCATAAATAAAGTAAGTTCGTATAGGCCGGGTGGCTAGCCCTAGAAATTAAGTTATGTTACAAAGTTACACTATATTGCAAGGTTATTACTTTGTTAGCTTTCTAATCCGTAAATCTTGAGTTTAACTTCTGAGATTGCCACAGAGATTAATAAGATAACAAACTATGAAGACCGACGTCGTTCTCGTTGTTTCACCAATAACACGTCTATTCTAGCCATAATCCTCCAAGCCATAGCCATCAATGCCACGGTAAATCTTCAATAAAACTATTTGGATCTAACAGTTACGACTACTGACTAATTTAAACTCAGATAAGCAGTTTTTTGTATTATCGTAGTAACTACTTTCGTGAAAAATGTTCGTAAGAAATAATTTCAATAGAATGTTTAATTTATTCATCTAATAATTTTTTAGAAAATATTATGTCTTTGTTATGATTTATGTCATCTAAAATGTATCTACCAACGTCAATTTACAGGGTTATTTCTAATCAATTAGCATCCTTCTAGGGGCTTATTCTGTACATAAAAACTAACAACTTTTGTTCTACGACTTTCGTCGAAACTAAAAAAAAATTTGTTGTTCTATAGAAAAATTTAGTTCACCCGCGACAAAATGTATGGAACCGCGGATTTTTTTTTAAGTTTTTACGAAAGTCGTAGAACAAAAGTTGTTAATTTTGATCTACAGAATAAGCCCCTAGAAGGATGCTAATTGATTAGAAATAACCCTGTATATACAGCAAATTAATAATTGGGTACTAAAACAAGCTGGTAAAAAATTTTACCTTATACAATGTCTGCATTTTGCAAAACAATGCCTTGTATAATCTGTATTCTTGGCAGAAGATCGGGGACTTAGGTATTTATCCTTGGTCTCCGGTTTTTTGCTATATATTATGCATCAGTATATGCACATATTATATCCAGATAACCAATAATGCCCTAAGCACTAACATACTAAATCGCAAACCTATTCGGAATTTAAAAAAATCCGTTGAATGCACCATCAAGCGCAGGTTAGAACGACCACCGACTAGGTGGACCGCGGAATATAATTAAAACCACTTCCAACCGAGCTTATTGGAAATCCATAGGGAAGACTTACGAGTATGTCCAGCAGTAGACGTCCTATGGCTGATAATGATGACAAATTGTGAAAAATCTGCCAAAGTCGCTCTCAGGTTTAAGTAAGTATACATTTATACCTCTGAAACTGTCAGTAGATACTTTTCAAAGCAACAACTTGTATTATAGCAGAAAATCGACGACCTAGGTTAAGTATATATCAGGAGATACTCGTATTATCTCGAGAGAACCGATACCCCAAACACCATCACACCGAATAAAACATCCGCATTATCAGCCGTTAACCCTTCACCGAGTATTATTTGACGTTCCTATTCATGACACTGCCAGTAGAGTTGTGACAGCTTGATATTGATTGTGAAAAAATATTCGAATGAGGTAAATCGACTTTTTCTGAATCGTACATTATACTCTATGAAATATAGCTTGATCTCTGCGACAGCTGTCAGAAAAATCACCCCTATAAAATCCTGAATTTCTTAATAGTACAGACAGTACCTGTCAATGTCATACTTTATGGGCATGCCGTTTGGTGATGGGCGACGAATTATCATGACCACCGAGTTTTAGACCGAGTTTTATTTAAAATATCGATAGTTTATACTAACGATGTTTTAAATAAAATTTAATTTATCATTAATTTTAATGTATATTTTAATATCATAACATTATTTATATGTGTATGTGTATAGGTTTGTAATTAAATTAAACCCAATGATATGTTACATTAGCATCGATAATAGTGAAAAACGTCGATAAATACTATCGTTACATGATTATATTTTATTACAATTTATTTAATTAATATCTTAGCATTATTTACATACTGTGTACATACTTGATCTTAAATAATAGTAAGTTAATAAAATCCAATTTCTCACCTACAACTACTCATTCGATTTCATTACAACATTGTTTGATAATTTTCCACCAATATCCCAACTCTAAAAATGTCAATCTTCTATGTCAATGTCGCTGTCGCAGAGATCAAGCTATATTTTACGCATTATAAATTTAATCAGTTGTATTTATTTGCGAATTTATGGTTATGAGATAATACAAGCCATCTAATAACTTTAGCTAATAATGAGCTTAGACATTCGAACTATAGGTACGTAGGGGAGGGTAACCTATATTGGACCACTTTTGATATAATGACACATATCACCGAATCCTTTGAAGCTGTAAAAATACATAATAACTCATAATACAGCTTATTTCATTAGCTACACAATATAAATCCTTTAATATTGTAGCATTGTTGAAACTAGTTATATATATATATATTTAGTAAAGATTGTTCGTCGGTCTAATTAACGGTATCGGTGTCTTAAATTTGACCACTAGGCCCCTAAATTGTACCAAATGTAAAAATGTGATATAATTGTAAATAAAATGGACAGGTTAGAATCAGTATCATATATATTTATTGTTTGTATTATATCACATAAACAATATGTCAAAAGGTACAAGGTAAGTACTCATATGCTACTTTAGGAACTCTGGAAATCTTACTTCAACTCCACATGAACACAATGAACCTTAAACCCAAACAACATTAATATTTCTAGTGAATATTATAGCTAATAAAAATAGTAATTAAAACAATCTGTTAAAAATATTAATTCAAACAATCATCACATATGTCAGGGTTTGTAGTGCAGGTGTCATGTAGCCATCTCTTACACCGCACGCATTGTAGCCAGTCCACTTGGGGTCCACTTTTATCGAAGTAGTGCTTACCACACGAAGCACACACATTTTCATCATCTTCCTCATCGTCATCATCGTCGTCAAGTTCGATCGCAATATCGGAATCGTTTGAACTGCTGGAAGATAACCTTTTTCGTTTCATAGACTTCTTCACAACTTTTCTTTTTTTAATTGTGGATGTTTTAGTTGCGCCTTGTTTTTTTGCTTTGCAAGCTTTTCCCTTCTTTTGGATGCTTTCTTCTAAAGATAATTTATACGGCGATGATGTAATTTCTGCAGCTTTTTGTACAGTCCTCTTTTTGTTAGCTTTGTTCTTTGGAACAGGTGACAAAATTGCCAATGATTTTGTAATTTTTGTATTTGACGTAGAGGGCTGGGGTTCGGTGGTATTGTGCAAAATATATTCATCATTTTCTTTATCTTCCATAGAACCAGAATACAATTAACGCCCTTTGCAAGTCTTCTTTACTCCATTTATAATATTTATTTTTACTCTCACCATCAGCAGACGCCATCTAAAATAATTTCAAATTAAATTAAATTAAAAACAAAAGCAGTTGCATAAATTGGACCGGTACAATTTCGGAACTCGTGAGTGGTTCGATATAGGGACCTAGACAAATTTATAATTAGTCATGAAAACAAAAACATAACCTCAACGTATTCGTGTTTATTAACTGGCACTTAAAACAATATAAAACATGCTGCATTCTGACATGTGTTACAATATTAAGACTTACCATGTTGATGAACAATCTCCTTACACAAAACACGCAAAAATAGCACCAATTCAGTCAAAAACCTTTTTTTTTCTCTTAGCGTCATACGAACTGTCGAACGTCGGTACAAAATGGCAACCTGTCAGTGGCGCTGCGGTCGCCTCTTTTTGTGTTGCCAGTGTAAAAAAATGGTGTCATTTGGTAGAAATACACAAGAGGTCCAATTTAAGCGCCGGTCCAATATAGGTTACCCTACCCTATATTATAACCATTTCTGTCGCGTTGTATAGATAATTATCTAACTTTATAATATCTAAGCAAAAGTTACATTATGAACTTCGAGCAAATATCTACAGAGCTAGAGTCCCTAAGTGAAAGTAGTAAAAAAATGTCCAAGCGCCGTCATACATACCGACTTAGATGTTTACTTTAAATAAATCATAATGACGCGTTTTCTCGAATCTCGACTTAATGTTATCTTATTAGTGCTTGTATCCGAGCATTTTGGCATCGCGCGGCGTTGTACACGGCTTGCGATCGCCTCACGACTAACTAAAAAGTCTGCCCACTACGTAGCTTGGGCAGAGTTTTGGCTCGCACACTTTTTTTACTCGATTGTGACTCTACAGATATTTGCTCGAAGATTATGAATAGTAAAATTATCTAACAGTATTCAATAGCGACACTGTACTGTACTGTATCAGCTTTTTTAATAGTCCACTACGGGACGTAGGGACTATTAAATGTGGGAGGGCTCCCACGAAGGGTGATTGGGTCATATCCACCACGCTGGCACAGTGCGGGTTGATGGGTAATTATAATTAGGTATTGTCGCTATTGAATACTGTAAAATACTGAATGTATTTTATTTAAACACTATTAATTCAGAGCAAATAAAAAAATCAAGAGAATGTTGTGAACAAACAAGTGAAGCCAATCAAAACTACGCCTCGCCGTGTACAGACAATTACACACACATCCACGTACAACGAAACTACGCCTTGGCTTGTCAGTTGAACTATGGCGGCGCAACACCGACGCACTCTCGCATGTATAAAAAACCGGCCTTACTTGATTGTTCCACGACGTTCTCTCTTGATTTTTTTATTTGCTCTAAGACTATTAAGTGAAAAAATAGAAATTACAAATCAAACGCATGATGGAATTTTTCTCTGCATATTTAACCAGACAGTTATCTTCGCTGTCGAATTAGTTTCATCAAATTTTGTAATTCGAACTTGATTGTTCGAATAATTTGTCCGTTATCTCTCCAGTCGACGTCTCGGTCACGTAGCGCCATTCATGCCCCCCTGGTACGCGATCCGACTGCTGATGCCTCCTGGTGATATATTGGAGAATCGCGATGATAGTCTAGATTGATGATTAAGATGAAGACGGGACAAATATGGCCCGTCGTTGAATGAGGGGTTATAAATGGAGCTAGGGTTGGGATCGAATTGGTGGGGAAATGATGATGTGGGCGCCGAATTGTGACGTGAGATTTTAATGATAATATTTACTGATCTCTTTTGACCGACGAAACGGAGGAGGTACTCAATTATTTAATTAGGTACGCATAACTTTTATTTTATTTTTTAATAATTATTTTTGTATTAGTCTCATTTAAATTTTTAAAATCAGGAATAATGTGAAAAATGCTACATCGATCCGTGCGAAATATTCGCTAATTCTGTACACGGGTGAAGTCGGTCATGCCTTTTATTGCAAAAAATTTCAAGTTCATTTTAATATATATCATAGGACAGTAGTTTTGGGGGTTAGCCTTCAAAACTCCTGAGCGCTTGAGTGCTTTCCTGCCAAGATTGTGTAAATGGGTGGAAATCATTGACTCGGCATTTTTTATGCTGTATACGAAATCTCCTACATGTCTCTCATACAAACTCTTACGCCAGTGCAGCTACAGTATCTAGTCATTATTATTATCAAGAGTTAAGTGGGACCAACCCATAAATCGCGAAAACATAGCTGTTCTTCATTTTTTCTCTAGAGTCGTTCTTTATATCAACACCATGGGATCAGCTGTATTTATAATTTCACAGTAGCCAAAGTTAGTTATAATGACGTTGTCCTAGAATATGGTGGTTGTCTCGAGCAAACCTCGATGAATAATAACTCTTACGGATTTTAGGTATGTTCCAGGATATTTCAAATTTCCAATACATTAGAAATGCCATTTGTTTAAAAATAGCTAATATAACAATTTATAAATATCTTTTGAAATTCCATAACACAAAGAATATGCAACACGAAACTAAAAGCAATTTTATTGTGACGACTGTCGAACTATTGTCATCCCGCCATTGAGTTTGAAATATCAGTTTTCAAATTGCCGAGGATGAAACAAAAGTCATTGGATCTAACAAAAACAAGAGTTTTTGTATGTACTGGATCACCATCATAGTAAAAAAACTCCGGTCATCTATAAGGTCATATTTTGCGCTGCAAAAATATGTTTTTGTGACACAGAAATGATGAAAAGAAATAGATTGGTTCATATGGGGCTCCTTCTTTTTCCTCGTTTTATATTTGTTTATTTTTCGACGTGTTGTCTTAAACATTTCAGTAGTTGATTCAACAAAGTTTTCTTATGACGTTATCACTTAAAATTATTGTCCGTAAACCGACTTCACAGATAACCAATTTTTTCATTTTACCGAGCCAATGCACTTACTTTAATCTTCTGTACTCTACGGCTGACTGTCCTACATAAAATTACCCACGAGAGGTGATGGGATCATTTCTACCACACGGGCCGAGGAAGGGAAGGAAAGACATTACACTCCTTTTTCAGATATATTATATACTAGCGGACCCGGCGAACTTCGTACCGCGAAAGTTAATGAATGTAGGTAGAATGACCTTACGGAGATACCTACATTAAGATATTTTAAGTTTAATGGCTGTCATCCATAATGTAGATCTGATTGAGCTATCTCACTTTCGTGAAGATAGCATTGTTCTAAAGTTGACAGTTACGGAGATAAACTAATTTAAGTTGGACAGCTGTCATACAAAATGTAGATCTGGTTGAGCTATCTCACTTTTGTAAAGAGAGTATTGGTCTAAAATCGGCAGATACGAAGTAAGTAATAGTAAGTGCGCCACAAAATATTAGCCCCAATTCAATGTGAAACGGTACACACATATTGTAGCAAACAATCATTTCAAACCCAAGAAACAGTCAATCTCAACTAATAAGATTCGTCATGGTTATCATCCGCAGCTTTCTTTGTCCCACTGCTGAGTATAGGCCTCTCTTTTTCTGTGACATCTGCCTCGGCTCTTTGCCGGACGTGACCAGGCTCGACCGGTGGTATTGATGATATCGTCGAGATAGTCCACCCAACTTGCTGCCGCGCCGCACATGGCTGAGCGCTCTCACCTATTCAAGCACCCTAGTTGACCAGCTCGGTCACCACCGTCTTTTTTGCTCAAGAAGCGCTGGTCGAATTGGTTGCCTCGCCAGTGTGAACGATGTCATACGCAGGGCTTTTGCGACCGCCAATATAGCAGCCGTACTTGAACCGAATGGGTTTGCGCTTGGTGATGGCAAAAGGCCTGACGGTATGAAGCTGGTCCCATGGAAGTGCAGACGGTCCTTAGTATGAGACGCGACTTGCGTATCGACGCAAGTCGCTTTGGGTGCCGTCACATCTTTCTGAGACTCAGAGAAGGGCTGAAGCGTTGGCCGATTCGGAGCAGCACAAACGGCGCAAATATGCTAACCTTAGCAGTGGTTACATATTTGAGCCGTTTGAAATTGAGACATTGTGCCCGTGGTGGCCAGTCTTGTTTTCAAAAGTCTTTCTGAGCGTCTGGTGTACCCGACGTGTGACCAAAATGCTGGTTTTTACTTGGCTAACGTATAAGCATTGCCAATCAGCGTGGCAGTGATGCCAGCATGCTGGGCACGCTGCTAACTGGCAGTGGGCTTAAGTATTTGGATTATCTTTAGACCTTCGAGGGTCTGTGGATGATCCAATTGCTTGTTATGTAGTAGTAGTTTATGAAGTTTCACATTATAAGTCTTGTATTTAGTGGTTGTTAATAAAGGCACTTTCTCTATAAAAAAAAGTCAAGTACCCTTGCACCTTGCCATTGTCCAAACCTAACCTGACATCATAATACCTTATACTTATAAATGCTTCTGTTGATTAAGATAAGGTTAGAGTGTACGGGTTCCCGCCTTGTCGTGGCGGGGGAACTTAGTAGCCGAGGCATATGGGCGGCGCAGGAATCCCAGATAGAGCCGTTTCTCTGTGTTACTTCTGAGACAGCTGAGAAGGCGGCGCTGGAGGTCTCCCGATTTTTTGGGTCTTTTCTCCCTTGGCAGCTTAGAAGTTTGCACTCGTGGTTGGGCCGCTTTTCTGGGCTTTTTAACTAAAGCAGCTGAGAGGCTGGCCTATAAGTTGCGTGCCTCATGAGGAGTGCCGCAGCTGAGGCGAACTGAGACTTTTATCACTGTTCAATCCTAACCAAACCAACAGAAATGTATGTTCGTGTCAAGGTCACAGTTCACAGTCTAGGTTAATAACCTTAGAGTCAAGTAACTTATACTCATGCCATACTACTCCTCAAAATCAAGTCGATTCGTTTCTTCGTATATTAGTATGGATTCTGTACCATAAAGGTAGAATAAAGAAACATGTTTAACCTCTAATGGTGGTATATTTAAAAATATTTTTAATGTCATACAAAATGACGGCCCAGTATTAAACGTCATTTTAATATGTATAGCATGGCATAGGGAAAAACCATTTATTCCAATTTTAATGTCAGTTGTCATTGTCAATCCATACTATATTTCGTTCTCGAGGAGCTATAATGGTGAAAAGACAATTTGTCTCTTTGCTATGCTAAGCGTGACATTCATAAAAAGTCTTCAGTCAATGTATGTCACCTGTCATCTTATTACGTTTCGTCAATCCACATCAGGCCCAATTATGAACGCGCCATCTTAAATTTAATTTGAATATAAAATGTGTTCTCACTATCGAATGCCTAAAGTGAAAAAGAAACAGAAATATTCTAATTAGCTGTTATAATTACGATGGTGCCTTGAAATTGGGCCTATTAGCGTCGTTGTGATAGGTGACAGTTTCGCTAACGATTTTTTAAGAGAATAGATGATATGAAAAATAAAATATGAATAACTATTAAAAAAATAAAAATAAAGGAACGGGATAAAAAGTATCCTATGTCCTTCTCCTGGCTCTAAACTACCTCCCTGCCAATTTTCAGCTAAATCGGTTCAGCCGTTCTTGAGTTATAAGTGGAGTAACTAACACGACTTTCTTTTATATATATAATAGATTTTTTTCAATACGTTGTCACTCCAGTTGTGCATAGGTATATACTACGGTCATGGGTCAAACAAAAATAGGTCAACATCGTGTCATTGTAAAAACATTGCATGTTACGCCACACATCAGTCACAGATGGCGTGGGTCCCTACACCTTTATCATCGCAAAATATCTGTCCTGTAACTTTTACGCTCGATGTCACACTGTACGAATATTTGAATTTGCTGCGCCATAAATAAATCTGTATTATTTAGTTGATGTATTCATCATCGGAGTTTTGTACAGAATAGATATTAATATGGACGGTATTTAATGACTTTTGTAAGTAGACCTACGTACAGCAGTGGGCTATTAAGGCAATTGTGAGGTGCCATCTTGGCCACACAAAAACAAGGAGCTGTTATCTACCTCTAAATATTATTTGGTTTGATTGATTTTTTTATGTAATTAGCACGTGAATCGCTAGGATTAAACATATTAATTTTAACAGCTATTTTATGACCTTTAAATTCAGAATCCTCTTAAGAGGCCATGACTGACAGACTTTTTCATACGTCTTGTCGATTCCGATTTGCGATTTTGTATGGAACGGCTGTTTTTTCCTTCAAATTCTGTTTCGACCTTTCGCTGATCACCCCTTTTCCTCTAAGTAAACAATAACTGAAAAACCCTGTACTTTTTTTTTATTTTTATTATAACGCCTGTGATATTTTGCTTGATACCTTTTCGGGATAAAATAAAAAAAAATCCATGTCCAACTTTCCAATAAAAACATTGAACATTGAAAGCCTCAAAAGAAAAACAAGCCGCCTTTTACATTTAAATTATTAAGACAAAATCCCCGAACCTTTTAAAATAATACTATAAACCTTTCTACCAATCGTTTCTCTCAAATTTAAATTTCACTTTGTATCAGGGGCCACCACAATCGAGGGTCCCGAAATATCAGCAGCTTATTTTTAATACCGTTACGTGCACCTTTTCGGGCGGTGGGATCGCATGGGATCGCGCAGGACGGCGCGGGATCGCAAGGGATCGCTCTTTTAATTGAGGATCACTATCAATGTTTCGTTACTTCGAGTTCTCTGATGAGTTTTTAAGCCTACCTTTGTTGTGCTGAAATGAGGGTATTTTCGCAAATGTAGGGTCTGGTTAGGAACATAAGCTGTTTTTTCATAACTGGGTTTTTATGGGTCATGGACTATCTTTTTTGTAAGCTTTTAAAGTATGTTTTAAATGTCTATACGTGAGACTATAGAAACGTTGATATGTATGAGAAAATCCGTAAATAAAAAGTTTTTGGCGGTGTAGTCAAGTGGGATAGCATGTAGAAATGACAGTCGGTAAAGTATCACGCAAGTCTAGAGAAAATTCACTCAAACTTCATCCTAACACTTTCAGGCGCTCAATGCAATAAATAAACTGGGTGCCGTACCCAAAGGGTAAAAACGGTACCCTATTACTAAAACTCTGATGTCCGTCTGTCTTGTTGTCTGTATCTCATGAACCGTGATAGCTAGACAGCTGAAATATCCAAAAATGATGCATTTCAGTTGCCGGTATAACAACAATTATACTAAAAACAAAATAAAAGAGGGGCTCTCATACATCAATTTTGATTTCTAGAAGTTTTTGCTCGCTATTAATAGCGGCAAGAATAATGGGGCTAAGGGAGCCCCTTAACACGGTACGGAAACCTTCGCGGACGAGTCCAACCCGCATTCGCTCGATTTTTCATAGCACATAAAATTATGTTTATAGTGTCTCGGTCAATCTCAAAACATGCCAATAATTATGTAACCGAAATTAGAATATTTGCGCAGTTTGTGATGCTCATACAAATAAAAAGCCCGCCTGCTCCACCTCTGCTTTGTTTCAAAGCGCCAAAATATCATAATTATGATATTATGGAATAAAATTAGTGATGGCGATATCAATGGCGAAAATAAATATTTTCTTTGAACATAATTTTATTCGAAGGTTTTTCAATAAATATTTTTTTCTGAATATTTGCCTAATATGGCACTTGTTCAAGCATACCAAGCTTGTTACTTTGATTGAAAATTTAAATGAGGCTTTTGCGCCTAAAAATACTTTTACATTTTGATGAAGACTGGCAAGTTAAAGATAACTTTAATTAATCTTCAAAGCAAACGAAATAGTAATGAAAAAATGTCTTTTCATTTCATGAAAAATTCATATTTTGAAAAACAAGTTTCTTATTGTAGACAACAATAAAAGAATTTTTCATTACCGAAATGAAAAAAGTATACCGGAATGTTCTAAGTAAATTGTCAATTCAGAGTTGGTTCAATCATTTTATTTCTTGGACGAACGGTAAACGAGCTGGCTTGGAAAATACTTTTACTTTTTGTTTGAAGGACAAGTCCAATTAGAATTATAGAAACTCGATGAAATAACCAGTTAATTTCGGAGATATTTTGTAAATAAAATATTTCAGTCATAATTGATCAGTCGAGCAAATTGATGGACTTACTATTCCCAGTATTCAAATATTCTAATAGAAATTGTAACTATTATTTTCTCAGAGAGCTATTCCCGGGTGTATAGAGACATCTTTGTAAGTCATTGTGGCCTTGTGGAAGAACGCTCTCTTTAAAATTGTGAAGTTATAGATTCAAGTCCAGGTTTATGCCCTATGAGTGTTTAGTAATGCATGTACAGTATCTACACCATCGACTTTCCAGTGATAGGAAACGCCATGAGGCAATCTGCATATGTCCATGTTACCACAAACACACTATTGTGTCAGTGTTGTACTGGATATGGCCTAACCACCCTTTGAGAGTCAGCCTATATTCAGCAGGGCTAGATCAAAGGCTGGTACATTACTTAAACTATAATCTTTATATTATTTATTAGTAGGTATCGCTTTACCATGCTATTTACTCTCTGCGTTTTCAGTACTCTATACTTACATTTCTTAAAAAAATGAACAGCAATTTTTTTTTAAAACTCAATTCAAAGTACACCTTGTTGAAAATATGTCATTTTACTAAATATTGTATTTTTGAGATCCTAGTTTTAGATTCATGAATTTACATTATAAAGTTCGTGAATGTTATTTTGTATTTGGTTTATTATGCGGCCTACATAAATAGCAAATATTGCATAGTAAACATATATCAACATAATTTTACAATACATTCCTACACTTAGGGTCGATTTACATCATCATTCTTCTGACGTTCACACAGTGCGATACGGCAAAGTCGTGCTCGTGCGGCGCCGATACGTCATCCTACATTCAGGGTTATAGTAGAACTTACGGGAACGACCCTATCTGCTTGCCCTGTACTAAGTCAAACCGGGGCGATTCAGACCATCATTACAAATGACTGTCACTATGTGACCAACTCGGAATTCGAAAAAAAAACAGCTGTTCTATTTATCTATACAAAATTACAACTCAAAATACTCAAATTATTTATTGCTGCATATGAAATTTACACACATGTTTTGTATATTTATACATAATATGGCCCTATAAAAGTATGGCAATTTTATTATTTGTATTGGAACGATTTATTAAATGCCTTGGCACTGCAGTGCATCGGGCATGTTCGCTGATGCTCGAGTGGATGGTTTTCATGCCATAATGCGCAAACGAGCTGCATCACTGCTAAGACGAATCCGTAGCAGCACCAGCAGCATTATACGCGTTATAACCGATCGTTTTGACTGCCCTTTTGTCAACCATGCAGTCCAGCAGCATGTACATAAAAATATTTCAGCTCTGTTTTGATTTGTATTCATGACATAGTATATAATCATATTTTTTTAGTTGGATTTATATTTTGTAGGATTGATTTATTTATATTATGTATTATTTAGACTAATGGATATTTGTTTTTTATTTTTTATTTAATTCTTAATTGTATTGGACTACTACAGACAACAGAAAAACTACAGAGTCCAAAGACTGTAGTTTTCGAGATCATCGTTAAAAAATCGTCTAATGGCATTTTAATAATTAAATAATTATTGGATGTTTAGTAAACCTTTTCGATATCTTTTAGATTATTTGTCAGTTTACTAAATATTTTGATAGCCATAGAATGTGGGCTAAATAGACAAAATGTTTGATGAAATAGTCATTTTTTCTGTCGAATTGCGGGTTAGCCTCATAGTAAAGTTGGTGAAGAATCAATTTGGTACGGCGCCGTACCAATGTGAATCGCATCTTAGACGTGCCTAACCCCTAAATGTCTATGTAAACAAGCAAATCACAGTGTTTGCGACAGTATCACAACTCTCTCTTTCCTGAATACCAAGAGGAAGCTAACAGAGCGAAAGCTTAGCTCAATTGATGCGTGGGAAGTGTGCAACAAGCATGAGTTTCAGTGTTTTCGTACGATTTTTGACGATTTCCTGCTTCAGTTAGTAGTATTTTCTCTTCAAGTTTGAGGAATGGCTTAGATTCGTGAAAATATTTTCTGTGAGTCTAGGTTTCAGCTATTTTAATTATCGTATGTGTGTGCCATAATATCGCCATCTTGCAAGATCTTAAGAAAATCCTAGTAGGAAAATTTTATATTAAATATGAATAAGCGGCCATTTTATGATGAAAGTGACTATTTATAAACTACCTGAACTGTATAATTTTTTAGATTTTATTTTTATTTTTATTCGTGCTACAATTATTATACCTAATGCTTTACTGTAATGTACTTATTATACTAGATACTTGTAACACAAATGGTGTTATGAATAAATGTCTAAATTAATAAAAAATAACTACAATTAAAACTTTGAGAAATTATTACTACGTAGTGAAATAGCTCAAAGTTTTAAAAAATATTTTGATACAAAATTAACTGTAAAGTTATCTAGATAAAAGATTTTTAAATAGCAATTTTTGCACCTACTTTGCATTTACTTAGGGTTTCGTACTTAAACGGTAAAAACAGGACCCTATATTTACTAAGACTCTGCCGTCCGTGTCTGTCCGTCTGTCTGTTACCAGGCTGTATCTCATGAACCGAGATAGCTAGATAGTTTAAATCTTTTCAAAAGGTGTATTTGATTGACTGCCTCATTGGCTCAGTGGTTAGTGACCCTAACTTCTGGATCAATGAGGCGTCGGTTCGATCCCCTCCCAGGGCAAATATTTATGTGATGAACTCTGTGTAAGTATAAGTGTTTGCTCTGTGTCTGGATGTTATTTAGTTACTATCTATATAAGTATGTATTTAAAAATAAGTATATGTAGTATATCAGTC
Source organism: Hypomecis punctinalis (assembly GCA_949316475.1). Taxonomy (NCBI): domain Eukaryota; kingdom Metazoa; phylum Arthropoda; class Insecta; order Lepidoptera; family Geometridae; genus Hypomecis; species Hypomecis punctinalis. The sequence continues at coordinate 4,335,277 of OX438808.1, forward strand.
TCTGGCAGCCATATCACAAGCTTTGCTTAGTTTGGGGTCAGAGACCGTGTGTAAGATGTCCCAAAATATTTCATCCATCCGTCAAAGGACGTCCACTGCTGGACATAGGCCTCCCCTATGGATCTCCAATAAGACCGGTTGGAAGCGGCTTGCATCCAGAGCGATCCTGCGGTCTTAATGAGGTCAACCGTCCACCTTGTAGGTGGACATCCTACGCTGCGCTTGCCGGTACCTGGTCTCCACTCGAGAACTTTTCGACTCCACCGGTCATCAGCCCTCCGCGCTATGTGCCCTGCCCATTGCCAGCGACATACCTCAGTGCCTCAAGTCGAAAGTTTTCGACCAGTGTGTGTTGCCGGTGATGATTTATGGCACAGAAACGTGGTCTCTCACTATGGGCCAAAATATTTATTTATTATTTCTGTTGCCGATTTAACAACAAATACTAAAAACAAAATAAATTAAATATTTAAAGGAGGCTCCCATGCAAGAAACGAGATTTTCTGGTGCGATATTAATAATGGCAACATGTATTGGGCAACATCATTGTATCATAACATTCACAGAATAGGCATCTTTTTCTAAATTAACGCGAAAAATAAATAATTAAATTATAATACGGGGGGCTTCCTATGCAGTACGGAACCCTTCGTGTGCTAGTTTGACTCGCACTTGGCCTATTATTGATTTTAACTGTTAATAATATTTTGGGGATTACAAACATCCATCCTATATACAATTGGCGTGTTTTCCAAAACTAGCATTTTTCCTGAGGATAAATAGAAAAAATAGATATACCTACTTAAAAGGGAGATCTTCATAAATAGTTAGCCCAAAATACAGGAAACTTAGTGCTTCTAGCAAATACTCTGCAATCGAATTTAATCCAGTATAATTTTATATTTAAATTACAATCCTAAGCAAACCAAATTATTCGGAAACCATGTACCGTGTTGATTATAAACCGTACTTACGTACCTATACTACCTATATAGACACACGTACAGCATATATTTGCATATTTGATTGGATACATTCCAAATATTGCAGTACGTTCATTCCCAAAGTATGAATATACCTACGCTATTAATTATAATAGTATAGAATAATCTGTGGCATTGCATAAGTGGTACTGTTTGTGTGTTTATTTAATTTTATTGTACTTGAATTATACATACTCTAATAGATACTCAAGTTTTATTGTAATTAAAATATCGCCAATAGAATTTTTATGTTAGTTTTCCTAAAAAACCCAACAGATGAAATGCTAGGATATTCTGCAAAATATAGATGTAAAGCAAGGGTCAAGACGTGTCGTGCCTCGGATGACACAATAAATTGTAGGTTCCGGATATTTAGCCATGTCAGAGACGTTTAGGCAGCTTAAAAAACTAAAACACCGCGCTAGCCATCTGGCCCATACGAACTACTTACCGTTAGCTTACTGGCTCATGGCTACAAACAATCATCATCCACAGCTTTCTTCATCTCACTGCTGGGTATTGGTCTCTTCTCTTACTGTGCCATCAGCATCGAGCAAATATCTACAGTGCCACAGTCCCTAAGTAAAAATAGTCATAAATGTCCGAGCGTCGTCATACATACCAACTTAGTTTATACATAAGATATTGACAATGACCCATTTTCATGAATCTCGACATTTTGTCACCTAATTATTGGATGTAACCGAGCACTTTGGTATCACTCGACGTCGCAGTTGGCTTGCAATCACCTTACGACTAACTAAAAAGCCTGCCCACTACGTAGCTTGGGCAAGGTTTTGGCTCGGACGCTTTTTGGCACGATTGTGACTCTATAGATACTTGCTCAATTGCCATCAGCCTCGGTTTTATGCCAATCATATCCAGGTTTGACCCGTAATTTCGACTATAAATGTCATCGACCTATCTTACAGCCGGACGAATAACACTAAAACAAACCTAATCCAAAAGCTACCCCTTACATTTCATTTCTACGACTTCATTAAAAAACTGGATCGAACCTAAATAAAGTGATCCACAGGGCAAAAGCGTAGTTCCTGCCCATTAGTCTTTTCTCCAACTTTATTAAGTTCAAGTCCACTGACCCCCACCTTCGTCGGCAACTTTCAGAGGGTCCTTTTAAAAAAATGACTCGGTCTCTTAGTAATTGACGATAGATATCGCAATATTGAATTAATGGTGGGAGAAATCGCCGACTCGCCGTTCGATTTATCTTTCATCGATAAAGTTAACGAAGTCTTGGGAAAATTGATTTTAAATGTCCATCGGATTACTTAAGGGATCGTGGTAATATGCATTATGCAGATTTGAGATGGTTGATGTTTTCTTTTGTCTGTGACAAAAATAAAGGTGTTGATTCTGAGGCGACGTAGCTTCTATACGAATGAACCTTTTTTATATTAACATGTTAACTACCTACAACTTCTTAAGATACGATAAACTTACGAGTACGTATGGAACAGTTGATTTGTTTTAGCGATTTCTAGGTAGGCCTTATAGTAAAAATAGTCAAAATGATGAGTTAAATCATATTCTAGAATATCATATATCCGTGGTCTTGAAAAAAATTCTGTAAAATCTATTGTCATATGTATTTTTAGGGTTCCGTACCTCAAACCTGAACCAGGACTAACCAAGGAATACTAACAAAGGAACCAAGCGCAGCGTAGGACGTCCACCCACAAGGTGGACGGATGACCTTATTAGGACCGCAGGATCGCGCTGGATGCAAACCGCTATCAACCGGTCTTATTGGAAATCATTAGGGGAGGCCTATGTCCAGCAGAGGACGTTCTATGACTGATATGATGATGATGATGATGATGATGACCTCAAACGGAAAAAACGGAACCCTTATAGGATCACTTTGTTGTACGTCTGTGCGTCTGTCCGTCTGTGTGTATGTCAAGACTCTTTATCTCGGGAACGCGTTAAATATCGAGTTGAAATTTAAACTGTATACGTATATCTATAGTCTCTTGCAGTTTTGTAAAAGAAAAACTTCTCAGTTATCGTTTAAAAAGTTAGAGCCGTTTACGTTGTAAAATACCGCATATTTCGACACTCACAAAAATCAAAACCTACAGAGTACTTCCCGTTGACATAGAACTATGAAATTTGGCGAAAAACATTGTCTCAGGGTACACATAAAGGAATAAATCTGAAAATTGTACATTTTTATTTAAATCTCAAAAAATAGGGCCTCAAAATTCACAAAATATGGGTTCAAAATTCAAAGTGAGTAAATCGTATCATGTAAGGTATCATAAAACCCTCGATGTGCAAGCCTGACTCGCACTTGTCCTGTTTTTTTTGTTACCTAACATGCCATTACATAAAGAGACCAGACATTATGTTACGAATAAAAACAGCGGGGGAATGGATGATACCTAGTTCTACGGTATAAATTAATACCTATTTCAAGCATATCTTGATAAAAATGCTATGCCATGAATTATGATCTAAAATACAGAAAATATATATGACAGAAAGCATTTTCAGCTTACTAACGTTGTGGCAATACTAATTTATTTCAGCTTAGTACCAAGCACCGCTGTGACTTTAAGCTGATATAAACTCACTAAATCCACGAATAAAACACAGATATTTATTTTATAATATTTCTTAAAAAAAAAAATACTTTCACAAACTAACATCCAGCCTCTTTTACGATATTAGGATTTATTTTTTATCTACTGTGTTGGGGCTCCAGTCAAGTTATTTTCTCCTCTTAGGCCTACGTGCTAGGCGATGGTAGTTTTTCTAGGCTAAAAGTGTTCATCATATACCGGTAATACATGAGTGAATGATGTCACATTCTAGTGACGTCCTTTTGGTTGACCATGCCAACAAAATGTTGCTGTTTCTTTGATAGTGGTGAGTGAGAGAGACCTTATAATATTTATTTGTTGTCTTCTGTATTGGAGCTCCAATCAGATAGTATTTTCTCCCTTAAGCTCACGTGCTAGGCGAAGGTAGTTTTCCTAGCCTAGCCGCTATATAATAGCGGTAATACATGAGTGAATGACGTCCTTTTCTAGTATTGTCCTCCTAGTTGAGCATGATAACAAAATGTTGCGGTTTCTTTGAGAGTGGAAAGTGAGAGAGACCTTATAACGTCAATAATATTAAGGACGCTACATGATGACCCTGGAAACATCGTAGCGTTCATCCATCCATCAGCGGTAAGACGTCCACTGCTGGACATAGGCTTCCCTTATGGATTTCCAATAAGGCCGGTTGGAAGCGGCCTGCATCCGGCGCGTTCCTGCGATCTTTATTATATCGTTAGTCTACCAAGTTGGTGGACGTCCTACGCTGTCCGTGGTCTCTATTCGAGAACTTTGCTGCCCCATCGGCCTTTCGTTCTCCAAACTATGTGCACTGCCCACTGCCACTTTAATTTGCTGATTCGCTAGGCTATGTCGGTAACTTTGATTCGTCTACAGATCTCCTCATTTCGATTCATTCAAACATCATAACAAATCGAAACATCGTAGCATCAAATACACTAAGTAGTACAATCAATGGAACTAATCAATGGTACTACTGATAGAAAACCAAATAATTTCCAATATTTAGAGAGACACACAACCATGGATGGTTTTTTCTTTGTCATAAAAGTTATGTGAAACATGATGATAAAGAAATTAATTTATTTCGTTTTTTTCTTCCTTTAGTCAGTATTACAGCTTGATTAAGTTTCCTGTGTAGAGTCGTAAGATTTTATTTTATTTTCGAAGTTTGCAGCCGGTTTATTGTTTCTTTGTTTAACCTTCCACAGAAAAAGAGGGTTCACAAAGTGTATTTGTGTGTACTGTACTGTATCAGCCTTTTTTAATAGTCCACTGCAGGACGTAGGCCTACCCACGAAGGGTGTTTGGGCCATATCCACCACGCTGGCTGTGGATTCACATACGCTATCGAATTATGCGGTGGATTCACGTACGCCATCGAATTTCTTCTACAGACATATGCAGGTTGATTCACGATGTTTTCCTTCACCGAAAAGCCAGCGGTGTTAAATTCCGTACATAAATTCCAAAGAACTCATTGGTACGGGACCAGGATTTGAACCCACGACCTCACGATTGTAAGGCGGGTGTCACTTTCACTAGAACACCACGGCTTATTTGTGTGTATATGAGTCAAAATAAAATAACTTTACGAGTAAAAACTGTTATAATTTACAATTAATACTCACGCGACTATGGGCCTTATTAATAAGCTCCAAGCAGCACAGCGAGCTACGGAGAGGACTATGTTTGGAGTTTTTCTGCGTGATCGAATCAGGAATGAGGAGATCTGAAGAAGAACCAAAGTTACCGACATAGCCCAACGGATTTGCAAGTTGCAATGGAAGTGGGCAGGGCAGATATTACGGAAAACTATTGAACGATGGGGTCGAAAAGTTCTCGAGTAGAGACCACGTACCGGCAAGCGCAGCGTAGGACGTCCACCCACAAAGTAGACGGATGACCTCATTAAGATCGCAGGATCACGCTGGATGCAAGCCGCTACCAACTGATCCGATCGGATCCCTTTCGATCCAAAGGAGAAGCCTATGTCCAGCAGTGGACGTCCTATGGCTGATGGATGGATATTTTGACGCATGACTCACGCGAGTTTCAATGAAGTGACTCTATGTTAATCTTTTTTTTTTTTTTATTTCAAATAGGTTTGCGTTTGACTACACACTGCCTTATGTAAAGCAGATATGCGCAGTATATATACAGTATACACACATTCCCTGTGTGTATACTGTATAGCATCAATAACAGACAATCTGCCAAGTCGATGGTGTATAGCATTGTTTTCGCACGTAGAAAAATATCATGAGGCAATTTTTATGAGATGATGTGACTAAGACAGTTTTGCCTATGTTTTGATATCACTTTAACTTGATGTTTTTTTTCACCTTTTTTTTTAACCGGCAAAAGTGCCTTTATTAACTACAATATGATACACTACTACTTTATATGCTAAAACTACCTACACTACTACTACATAGAAAGCAATTGGATCATCCACAGACCATTGAAGGTCTAAAGATAATCCAAGTGCTCAAGCCCACTACCAGTTGGCAGCATGCAGGCAGCATTGCCACGCTGGATGGCAATGCTTATACGTTGAGCCAAATAAACACCAGCATTTTGGTCACAAAATGCTGGTTTTTACAAACTGCTTAAATGCTTCTTTAACTTGATTGAACATTTTCCTTCAATATAAAATTATCATAAAAGGTGTTATTGTCTCTATTTCCCGTCAACATCTACGCAAAATTCAATTATATTATACGTCCCATCAAGCTGCTGATAAAATGACCTACATAGCTCCACCGATGCAACCGCCGCGATGGAATGTCAGACACTCAGGCTATTTCATAGAAACCAATTATTAAATTCTAGACTAGGTTTCATGAAATACTAGGTTCTATAATATGCTGTTAAATACTAACTTGGTGACGTGAGCTAGCAACTTAAACTAGTATAAGTAGTAGTAGTATAAAATTAAACTAGTAGTTCTCCGAACAGTACACCTCGCGACCTTCTCTTTAACTGAATCTTCATAAGCCTATATCTCGACTCGCTCTTGACCTATTTGATTAACGCATCAAAAATATTGTTAAAATGTAGATATTAAACAATATTGTCAAATATTATCGAAATTGGCTGTTAAATAGCGCGACAGCAATAACAGGGTAGTTGACTAGTATTGAATTAGTTAAAAGTATTAAAATTACTAAATTCTGCAATTAATTATGATTCCCGAACTGAAAAAATAACTAAAATTGACTAATCCAGTTCAAATATATAAACTTGTAAAGATTTTGGTAGGGATTATGAGGGGTCCCTTTCTCCCAAAGCAAATGGTAAGGCGAATCAATGAAATGAATTTTATCGTGCTACACACTAGGTGTATAGAAATTTTCTTTTTGTGATAAACATTTCAAAAATTGACGCGTTATGCTTTAAACCAGTTAGTCACTTAAACACTTTAACTAATTCGACGCCTACGCAGACAGCGTTCTAGCTTAATTTGGATAAAGCATCTGGGCCGGAATCCCAGAGAGATGCAGGTTCAAATCCTGCGAACGCGTCAATTTTTGAAATGATTATCACAAAAAGAAAGGTATGGCGAATGTATGACACTTACGAACCGTGACGTCGTATTCTGCCATAGTGCGCTCTTTGTCTACTAAGAACATAAAATGCTTGTAACTTCTTTATTTCTAAGTTGTTTTTATTTTCGTTATCATTAATCGGCTCTGTTTATGGTATCTGTTACAAGAGGACAACAAAAAAAATGTCAACAAGCCTGTTGTTCCTCTTTTGTATGGGGAATATAAAAAATCGCCAACAACATAAAACTCCAATACAAAATGTTTTATTTAGCAAAAAGATTACAGATATACAAAAATACCAGTGAACCCTGCACTAGCATGACCTGTGTCGCAGGGCCCGACTCAGGGGTGCTTATATTTCTATTGCTACAGTTATATGTACGGTGCGGCTAGTAAAATTAGAACAAAACATTTAATACAAAGAATTTTAAATTTAAATAATTATTTTATGCAAAAAATAGCATGACCGACTTCACCCGTGTACAGAATCATTACATAGTATAAAACAAAGTCTCTTTTCGCTGTCTGTCCCCATGTATGCTTATATCTTTAAAACTACGCAACGGATTTTGATGCAATTTCTTTTAATGAATAGAATAATTCAAGAGAATTAACTATAACAGAATACGGTTAAAACTCACGTTATAATTATACGGTCGATCCGCAAGGAATCTGACCAGTTTCGGAGTATTTAGAACTCCATCATCAGGGAATACGCGCACTCCCGTCGACTGGCGCGCGCGCTTTGTTGCAAGAGAATTGTTTATATGTACGAGTATAATACACCTGCGCGAAGCCGGGGCGCATCGCTAGAACGCAAATATTATGCACGGATCGATGTAGCATTTTTCGCATTATTGTTGATTTATCAAAAATGGCTCAATCGATTTCGATAAAATTTAAATGGGGCCAATTTCGAAGTATACTCTTTTCAATAAAAAAAGAATTATTGAAATCGGACTACTACAAAAAAAGTTATGCGTGGTTATACATAAATATATATATATATACGCGTCGAATTGTATACCTCCTCCGGTGGTTCGTCGGTCAAAATTTTAAAGAATCAAAACAAAAAAAACAACATAATGAAATATATTGAAAAATAACTATAAATAACAATGATAAATAACAATAATATAATCCATAATATACAAAAGCTGTGTACCAAATTTCGTCAAGATTGGTTGGGAAATGCGACCTGTAGTCGAAAACCTACATCTGGACAGACGAAAGTAAAATCACCGTGTTAAAACGAAGATCTTTACTTCGCTTCAATCAAAAATATAAAAAGCAATAAAAGATTTCGCAAAACGTTCCCAAAAATCTTATAAGCGTCTACAAACATTACCCTCACAATCTTACTTAAGTATAATACTTACTTATACTTTTATCCTAGTTGAAGTATGAGTACAGCTTACACGTGCCCTCACACTTCCTTACTTTAAGTACCTTAGTTAATACTTTATTGTGACTTATTTTTTACGAGTCCACAAGTAACGAACTGGCATGGAATTTCTTTTTCCTGTTAGAGGGACCAAGTCATCTGTATTTTCCACTGAACAGAAAAACAGGTGGAAAAGCGATGTGCATAATTTATAATAGAACCATTATCTTTAAAATCAACATATTTGATTAGCTTTAGATTAGGTTTTATTTTAGTCAAAAAGAAACTATATCCGGTAGGTTTTTATGCACTAAAAACAACATTGATAAATAAGATTGTCTACATGATCACACATTTCGGTATTTGCATAGCACATATCAATGGCCTAAATTACCAACAAAACTAAAATTATAATTTATTTTTATCAATCAATCCTTTTTACTGATATTATAATCTGAAAGTGTGTTTGTTGGTTTGTTCCTATTTCACGCAGCAACAGAGCAACAGATTGACTTGAGTTTTGACACGGACATAGATTAAAAGACGGAAAGTGTCATAGGCTACTTTTTGTCCCAGATACATATTTTTTCCCCTGGGATATCACATAAATTAAATTACAAAGCGGGCGAAGCTGCGTTCAAAGGTTTGTTATAAATAAGCGTGCCTACGTTTTATTTTGGCACGCTGATTACGTCAACTTCACCATTCCACGTTTTTTCTGTTCCGTGGTATTTTCCCCGGTCACCTATTTCTTCCTTGATTTAGTTATAGAATTACAAGACGGTGTAGTTTTCTCTTGGGATTGGTAATATTGTTTGGTTCTTGTTTCTTAGTTTGAAAGCGTTGGCTTAGATGATAATATATTTATTCGTAGATATTTTTTGTGTGAAAGCAGTAGATATTATATTACTACTTACTTTATTCGAAACTTCTCTCGGGTCGGGCTGGAGAGGTCGGTTCTTTGGTGGGCATCAGTAGAGCCGAAGCCAACACTGAGAGACTTCTTTTAATACATCATTTAGCTATAGAGTTGGGGTGATGGTAGAATGAAACCTATTGTGAGTAATGAATTAAAAAAAAATATGGGCTGTTGTAGTGAACTTCTGGATGATTTACGAAACCGGTCTATGGAATGAGGTGCGGCACCCGCCAAGTAATGCCTCATTCCACACTATTTAGGCGGGTGGTGACTTGCAACCCACTAAATGCCCCCTCATAAAGGCTACCGTACTACTTACTTTATTATTAATATTTTTTTAACAAGTTCTTCAATTTTTCCTGTTTCTTATCTACATAAAATTCAATAACTATTCTGGGAGTGGTAACTATCCATTTGTTGGATCTTGGAGTGGCGTCTAAATAGCTAACTCCGTGGTGTGATTGCTCACGAAAGATTTTGAAGAAAAATTAGAAAAAGAGAGGGCGGGAAGATTTGCTATATAAAGAATTTGGTGTCGACGTAAATACAGGAACTAAGCTAAGACTAACCTGCAAATGACCGCCTTCATCCCCTCGTAATCGAGACCGGCTGGAGATGAGTCGATTGTCAATGGTGCACGGCGCCTGCTGGTATAGTCCTGTGTTTTGTCGAAATAAAATTGTCCAACACTGCACTACACACTAAAAGGTTCAGTTAATCATGCGGCGTATGGAAGTCAACTGACAGAAGGATTTTCTGCCATTCAAAAAATAATGGCGGTGACGCGACACTCAATGAATTCGCGCCATTTTTTGACCAATGGTCGAGGGCATCGCGGTTCGAGACGACTAGCGCCATCTCTCGGAAAACTCCGGGACGTCAACGGAATATCGACAGATCGTCCCAGCGTTGTTCCTGTTTTACCGACGACACCAGAAAGCGGGGTAAATTTAAATTATAAAAGAAAAGATTTCAGAAATGCGGAATTATTAAATAAAAGATGTTAAGGCGCTCCACCACGCACCCCGCCTTTGAAGATCTAGAGATCTTTCAAAACGAATTTATTTATTTATTACCGAAATATTCAGACACTTACAGTAAACACCAAAACGTGTCAGAATCAATATAAAAGAGAAATCACACTTAAAAAGAAATCACAACTTAATTCTATACAATAATTAACTTAATTTTAACTAAAATTCTGTAAACAAAGTTCAACTAAAGCTTTGATATTTGTGTAAAACAAGTCCGTTTCAGGCTTGTTGGCAATCAAATCATTTAATAAAGCTAGTGCGTGGTGTGTGGGTGCGTTGCGCGAGGTGTCAGTGCGGGCCGCGCTCAACGGCGCCAGCAGCGGCAAGGGCCGGCGAGCAGGCCGCCGGGCGCGCGAGCGCGCCTCCCCATCGTGGACAAGGAGAGCACATTGGGATAACGCACTGGGGTTATCGATCCTATTATTTAACAATTGATAATAGTGGATGATGAGTGTACACTTCCGGAATAAACTTCCTGATTGGTCAGAATACGTAGTGAATAAAAAATTAAAAAATAAAACTAATGAGGCGCGTAGCCATTGAACTACATAATTGCATTAAAGTTAAATACCTAAGGCGTTGATAACGGGATATGAATTTGCAACAACGTGTTTACAAATCCTAAATTTGGAATGTATCGTTTCCCACACCTACAGTGTCATTCGCACCGGTAGCTACCCTGAACGACCAGCTGAATGAAGCAATACCTTCATCGCTTACGGTCCCTTTTGTAGTAGCGCTCGCGTCTATTTTGATGCGTGATATGAGGTTATCAGGTTGTGCTACGGTTTGCTGAGGTGGATCACAATTAACAGAAAGCGTCTCAGGACCGACAATCGAGCTGAAATAATATTTATTAAAGTCGTCTTTATCTTCGTTTTCGCGTGATTCTAATAAGCGTTGAGATTCTTGTTCGATGGAAAAAAGATAAGCGGGAACGCGCGGTTTGTCCATCTCTAAAGCGTCTGTGCTCAATGGCTGAGAGGAAATATATCTACCTAAACTACAGGTCGCCTTGAACGTATGATCATTCTCATTCTCTGTCTCTTTCGAGGAAAGCGGTTGCTCAGGAGATACTTCATAACGTTCATGGATACTGGTTATTGCCAACGCGGAGAAAGATGAAGACGGCGTAATATGTTTGCGCGGATACTCACCCATCAGAACCCAGCCTAATGTCGTGGACAATGCAGGTGGTACCTGTGAGCCACACTCGACCATGTTCCTTAAATATATGTATGGGAAAAGTTGAGCGCCTAACACTATGTCTATATCGCCAGGTACATTCCAACTCAGATCAGCTAGTGGAAGATCAGCGAAAACAGTTTGGTCGCACTCGACAAAGTGACTCGGTAACTGTTCCGCGATAAAATCTACAACTAGCGCGTAGATGGTATACTGCCGTTCTGGATATACACGCGATTGTATATCGACGTAAGCTGAACCAATAATCGGACGCGAAACTGCACCAACACCATTTATAAAAGAATTTTGCAGTGGCGTTATCGTTAGATTTAATTTCCGGCAACAACTGGTCGTAATCAAATTATTTTGCGAACCATTGTCAATAAGGCATCTAACTACCGATCGAATTTTATCCCTTTGTCCCTGTACGGTGTCTATTTAATAACGTGGTTGTTGTTGTGTAATATGATTTATTAGTGTAGTATGAAACATTTCCTGATTTATTACGCCATCGATTTAGGCTTAGCGTTCAAGCCATAGAATCCGCGAGATAGAAATTACGTCATCTCGATGTAGTGAGGCCATAATTTTGTACAAAAAAATAATAGCATGCGTACAGCGTGCTGCTAATATATAATTATACAATGGTCATGTACAAAGCACAACAAATATTTTTTTCAAAGGCGTGATCAAGTGGCGACTTAACTTTACAATTTTTTACTGCTAAAATCACAATCACTGCATCATAATTACACAGTACTGATTACTCACAAAGCACAACAAAACATTCATTCCAAGGAGCATATTAACCAGTGGAGAAAGTCCACGGGGTGGCCTCGCTCACCATCGATAGGGGCTTTAGTTGTAAACCGACTTGGGATGCTCGATCCAAGTACTTTGTATCGATACTTTGGATTGCAATGGATCGCATCGCAGTGAGACGCAGTGTATCGATCCAGGTATCGCTCCGCTTCTTTCGATACGATATTTTGGATCAATCCGGTATCGTATTTTAATAAATAGAACATATTGTTCTTTATACCATCAAAGTATATTGTTTTAGGTACATAAACAATACTTATTTACGTCGGCCAACCTTTAAGTGGCAAAGTACACAGAAATAATACTCTTTGTTGAGACGATACGATTGTGTGGTTTCGATACGATATTTGATCCAGTATCGTGTCAATAGTTAAAAAGATGTGTTATTGCGATACGGTATTTTATTCAAAGTAAAACCAAGTCAAAAATATCGATATCGATATTTTGCAAGTAACATTTTTGGCACCACTACAAGAACTGTTGTCAATGCGTCATTTTGGCGTCAACCAATAACAGCCAGCGGAGCTTGCCTCTCCATCCTCTTAAAATCGGTGACCTATTGTTTCAACAAAAACGGGGCCCATGCGCTCTCCAGTCTCCTTTATGATTAATTCATAGCCATGATCAACAGATATTTGTCTAGAGTTTGTGCAAAAAGTGATATATGATAAAACAACTAGTGATAGTGATTGTCCATACACTTTTGCGGTTAAGAATTGCCTCAAGCGGCAACAGCGCTATCTCTCTTTTTGTAATAGCTCTGTGGTAAAATGGCACACGGGCGGCCTCACCTACGACGCATCTCTTTTTGTACACAAACTCTATATAGTATTTACGTATTTTTATCAATACATCCAGCGTCTCTCACACAAACTCATTAATAAAGGGCGGTACACAATGGCGATGGCGCATTACTCTCCGGTAGCAAATTTAACGAGCGCCATCTGTCGTTCGGCGCTTGCGGCGGAACAACAAAGGGGTGGGGAGAGTCACTCAACGGTCACTGATAAATCGGCCCTGAAATGTTTTGATAGATTGGGTGAGATATTTGCTTGAAATTTTGGTATTTTAAAAAAAAGATAGTTTGAATAATGCAAAACTCCAACATTAAATAGACACAAAAGAAGACAAGACTGTCTATTTATGAAACTCACATGTATTTGTAAACATTGCCATTCAGCGTGGCAATGCTGCCAGCATGTTGGGCTCGCTGCTAACTGGCAGTGGGCTTGAGCTCTTGGATTATCTCTAGACCTTTAAGGATCTGTCACACTGAATACGCTCTGCGGTCGGCGGTCAGGTCAAATAGAACGCTACCGCATTATGTATGAACAACATTGTCGGTCTCTATGTATTTTGTATGGGTATGCAATCTGACCGTCTGATCACGCGGAAAGAACGTAAGGACGCGTACAGGTAGATAGGCGGGCAGCGGGAGGCGGAAATGTCACGCAGTTTGACGCTCATAACGTTTGACCTGCCCGCATCGCCCGGTTTTCTGACCGATTAATCTGCCCGGTCAGCTGACCGACAATGTTTTTCATAAATAATGCGGGCTACGTTCAATTTGACCTAACCGCAGACCGAAGAATGCATCTAGTGTGACAATGCCTTCAAGGACCTGTGGATGATAAATTGATTTTTATGTAGAAGTAGTTAGTATGTACCTAGCATACAAAGCAATTTATCATCCACAGAACCTTGAAGGCATCTAGTGTGGCATTTGCCATTTACGGTCTGCGGTCAGTTCAAATTGAGCTTAAGAAGTTTTGTATTTTATTGTAGTTATTATAGGTATTTGTCGTATAAAAATATAAACAGACACGATATAAGATCTGAAATATCATTGCACTTTGTTTTTGACGGTAGCGTATACCTATTTTCAAATAGCTACATACTTGTATTATAATACAACTTACAATACTCTCAAAAATTAAATTATAACTGCTTTATTCCAATTTCTTCTAATTCAATTAATATTTAAAATCATAAAAGAGCATTTCCCGTCATCAAGCTTGTTAGTATAAAACAAATCTAGGGCAGTCACAGCAAAAACTCTGCAGTACGTACTATTCATTATTTTGTAAAACAAGGTAAGATTGATATTATTTTTTTAATAAGTTATTTCTTTTCATTAATTTAAATAATTTTTGTACACAGCAATGATACAATGACATATTATCATTGCTTAAGCGATATATTTCTGATAACTTTAGGGTGGGTACTTGGGTAGGCACATTTTCAGTACAGAAACATTAAAAAACTAGGTATACAGTACAGTCATAACTGGCTTTTGATCACACAGGTGTTACTCACATGAGGTTTTTATGGTAGACAGTAAGTCTACTACAACTTTGATCGTATTTGCCGATTTTTATCAAGATGAAGTACAGTGCAACACAAAAGAGATGAAATTAACTATTCGGGAACTAAATTATCACTTTTGGTGGAACCACAACTTGAGCTGTCAATCATTGTTAATTTCCTAGCATTTTTCTCGTTTTGTGTTATTTTTTGTGAACAGGAAAAAAGTATCACAATGAAAAAAAATATGCTAAAAAAGCGATGGTGACGACCTCATTTATTTTCAAGTCTTAAGTCGAACGGTAGCGTGTAAGACTGTAGGTGCAAGCTGAATTGTACAAGTCAGCCGATGTGAATTAAGTTAGCTACAAGCTGTGCAATATCCAATCAACAGGCAGCTTTATGAGAGCTCCAGTTAGGATTGGGTATTGTGCAGCTTGTAGGTAACTTCACATTCACTGATTTGGCCTATAGCACCGCGGCCGCAGATCGTAGCTTTCGAGATAACAGCGGTTGCGGTGTGGAAACCGAGACGGCAGAAAGCAGAGTCATTGAGCCAGCGCAGAGTGGAGATCTTCCTCGTCAGAATTGTGGTGTCTCTTGGGAATACTCCAGGCGTTACACCACTCAAACTCATTCGAACTGACTTTTCCTACTGTGTCACTGCGTCTGTGATACTCTTGGGAAGAGACGCTCTGGCTGGTGCGCCCTGAGTGCCACTACGTGATCAGCGGACGATGAATATTTTCAACAGCCTCTTGTTTTCCTTGTCCCAGTTTTGATAGGCCGACGGAGAAAAAGCGTATTCATCTATAGTTGTTTGCATTGAAATATTTATGATTAGTTTTTTTTGTGTGGTAATTCCGTTGAGATATGTTTCTTACTTTGCAAAGCTAGACCTAGTTTACAGCAGGGTATATAAGTGAAGCGGTTTTCAGATTATATTCCAATTTATCATTATGAAAAGCTTTTGCTATGACACCATCTGCAAAAACACACAAAACATGCTGTTCTACACAACAAATTTGACAAAATTTATGGAATACTAAAGGTAACTGTTTTTTTTTTCACAATTTGTACGATCTGTAATAGAATCAAAGTTACACAGCACAGAAGGGTGGCAAACGAAATGGTAGTAAGCAGGGCACAGAGCACGAAAAACTGGAAACCAATGAGATTGAAAGTGTCTCGGGTGGAGACCATGTATCTGGTAAGCGTAGGACGTCCACCCACAAAGTTCAAGGATGCAAGAAGTCTCAATGAGATCATTCTACCTCATTAATACTTACTGCAGGATCGCGCTGAATACAAATAGCTTCAAGCTACTCTTTTTGGAGATCTAATTAGCAAGGCCTATCTCCAGCACTTGACATCTTATGGCTGAGATGACGAGTTAGGGGTAAGATTGAACACTCAAGTCTGTTTAAAGCCTGACTTTATAAGAACTTATTGAGAACAGTTTATATAAGCTAAATTTCCCTGATGAATTGTATCTTTTGTTAAAAAACTTCAGATAAAACCCAAACATTTAAATTACAAAAAAGAGCAAAGATATTTCTAAAGGTGTGGTTGAAATAATGACTTCTAAAGAAAGCGCAATAAGATTAAGAGTGTTTGCTTTCAAAGGACTACGTAAAATCTTCTTTTGTTAGTCATACCGCCGTTTTACACCGTTTCGTATTTCGAGATTGTGAAAAAATATAAATTTTTGCTTCATAAATTTTGTTAGAAGGGAGTTAAAAACTTTTTGTATTAAATGGCTGTTTTCCACGACTTCACAGTTTTCCCACTAGTAAGACGTGTATATAATGCTGATCATAATTATACATCTCAAAAAGTCCGTTTACATCGCAAAACTACATACTACCTTCTTTATATTATGTACATTTAGACAACTTGAAAAATTTCGAACAAAAGAAATCAACTGTTGAGAGAGAAAATAAATAAAAAACGGTACACGCAAGGTACACGCAACTTTTTATTTTTGACATTCTTAAAAACTTGAAATTATGGTAGTGCGAAGGGGAAATCAAAAAAGTATGGATAAAATAAACAATGCGAAAATTGATAGACGACGTAATGGAGCTGATGTTGAGACGACGTATCTAATTACTTAATTAAGTGAAGTGGCAAAATTAAACGGATTATGTCAATCTCATCTATTTAAGAAAGTGACGATGATTCTTAAACGTCTCCAGGAACACTTTCGGCCGCGTATATGCAACCAATGTTTGCAACAGGTTGCTTACGAGTAGTTTTTCCTCTTCGTAGGCAACTAGTTGCCAAGGAAGAATATTTTATTCCGCATTCTCAACCATCGCCTTTTTTTACATTAATACACTACATTGTCTTACGTGTCTTAAATATAATTCTTCAGCAATTCACGAGAGGTAAAAAGTTGCACACGTTGCAGCTTGGTGTAACACACGACCAACCTAAATGCAACGGACAAAGTTGAATCCATTTTAAAGTTAGGTCCGGGCGGGCTTTTAGCGCAATAAATGCCTTCCTTCCTCCACTTTCTTAAAAGTTTCCTTTAAAACAAAAAGATTTGTTTCTTATCCTAGAACAAACGGCCATCTTTTAACATCGCCGTCTCAAGCCGATTTCCTTAGAACTATTCCGGATAAGTATCGGAATGGGAAAATCTTCCGATTCCGTTCGTTAATCCTGCTCTTACCCTTTGTTTTATCTTCGAAATAAGTAGTTTTGTATTTGTCTTCGGGACTTCTGGGATTGTTAAGTTCGTTTTGTTCTGTTGGGACTGGAAAGCGTTTAGCTCTTTTGGAGGCCGACGGTCGTGAAATGGGTGTAGGTTAGTTGGTATTGGTGTATTGGTAATGATACTTTCCTTATAGTAAGTTAATAAAAAAGCTACATGCTTTCTTAAAATTCTATATTTGAACAGGCACAATCTTGAACATTTAATGTAAAGTAGAGTAACGAAAAACAAAATAATAACAAAAGACAAGAGGCAAAAGAATATTTACTGTCAAAATAAAATCAGATAATCCATACCAAATCCCAAGCTCGTTTTAAATGTTGGTAAATCTGCTATAAATAGATCAAAAATCCACCATGATTATGGCAACCTCTTGTCAAAGTGTCACTTAAGACCCGCGCTTTAAGCGGGACATACGAAACCGCGAACAAAAGCAGAAAAGTGGCTTTTTCCTTTTTCCGCAAAAATGGTTAATGCAAATAAAATATTCATCCACAAACATCGCTGTTGGATCTGTCCCGTGCCATCTCTAGTAAACTTCAATCAAAAAATAAAGTCAGCAAGCGTAGCGTAGGACGTCCAACGCCTAGGTGGACTGACGATATTATGATCGCAGGAACGCACTGGATGCAGGCCGCTTCCAACCGGCCTTATAGGAAGTCCGTAGGGGAGGCCCATGTCTAGCAGTGGACGTCTTAGGGCGGGACTCCACCGAAGCGGAGATGTGTGCGGGTTGCTGGCGGGCGAGAAGGGGGAGGGTAACATCGCTCACTGCACGCCGCTCACATCTCTGCGTGTCGTCGCACACAGCTCACATCTCCGCTTCCATCGCGCCATACAAATATTACACATCTCCGCACAGCGATTTCCACTGTAGCTGAGCGGAGAGATATGTCAATAACACAACTCTATTGGTTGTTTAAAAAAACATCTCCTCTCCGCTCGTCTCGTCTCCGCTTCAGTGGAGTCCCGCCCTTACGGCGGATAGATGAATAGATGAATTTTATGTCGTAGGTAAGTAAACTTACGTATAAATGCTTTATATTGCGATAGAAACAATTTTTTTGACAATAAAAAAAATCAATTACGCCCATGGAACATATCCAGGGAATTCATTACAGTTCTAAAATTCTCCATAATTCTCTAAAATTCTCAGTCCTAAAATTCTACCAAATGTCATATATCCACCATAATTATCACAGATCTAGAGGCAATTTTCAACCTCAAAAATGTATAGAAAATCTAGCCCAGAGCTGTCAAAACTGAATTGGAATTTGACACTACTGAGAGAAAAACACTGCAACTACCCACTGAAACCAGATATTTTGCATGTCTCTATCTAACTCATGCCATTTTAAATCATTGCATCTCTTTTTTTTCTTTTCTCGATCGACCAATTATTATCTCTCTTGTATCTCTGTGATAATTATGGTAGGTAAATTCATGAATCGCGCTTTAAGCGAGACATACGAAACCGCGAACAAAAGCAGAAAAGTGACTTTTCCTTGTTCCGCAGAAATGTTAATGCAAATAGAATATTCATTCACAAACATCGCTGTCGGATCTGTCCTGTGCCGTCCCGTTTAAGCCCCAATCAACTTCTGTAAGAGGTTTTTACCGTTCGCTCTCTAAAAGGAAAACTCAATTAGCGGGCTTCGGTCGTCCGTCTGTCTAACTGCGGTTGGAGCAACGAACCGATGATTTGTTGCTGTTTACCTTTCACTGTTTTGGTCGTGATAATTTATACACCAGGCTCGATAATTTATGCAACCAAAAAAAATAATAGTAGGATGAAACCCATTAGAAAAGGAGGGGAATATTATAAAAATAAAAGGAAAAATAATTTACGGGCGATCTGAGGTCGGGAAGGGGTTGAGGGGGGGGTTTTAAGGGGAAAAAACGGTTTTTCTCGATTTCCGGCAAAACTAAAAGTCCTATCGAAAAAAGTCAAATAGCAAAGTTGTAGGTAATAAAAAGATCTAAAACTTTTGTATTGACACTTTTTTCACATAACCTCAAAATTTATGTGAAAAATCAAAAAAACCGAGTTTTTGGTTTTTTATTTTTATCTTTTACAATAATATTTTTTTTTTAACAAAATTTGGTGAAAACTTACCTTTTTATGTACCAAATACGCTGTAATTTATTTGATTAAAAATATTATTTTTTTTCACCTTATTTTGAATGAATATCGAAAAAACACCCTAATTTTCAATCGAAAATTCAACCGTCAAATTATCAGCTTTTTTCAAAAAGTTGGTATGTTTTCTGTTTGTTGAAATCTCTACTTTCCGATGGTGAAAAAAAATATATATGTTACTATAGTAAATCTTCTCAGAAAATGCAAAAAATCGAAAATAAATATTAAAGAAATAAATGTCAAAATGTACAAAAAATATATTATAAATCTATTAAAAATGTATAAAATATATATAGAAATCGGCCAAAAGTTTGTTATTAAAAATATATTTACGATATATATTTTATATATTTTTTATAGATTTTTAATATATTTTTTATGTATTTTAAAATATTTTTTTTTCATGGGATTAACTAAATTTGTTTGTCTAAAATTAAGGATATTATTATTTTTCTATCTTGTACTAAAATATCATTTAATTCCAATCTTTAGGTTATGTTACGTTAAGCATACTATTTTTTAAAGAAAATATTACGATTTTTATGTTGGAGTTGATTGATACAGATATAAATATGAAGCATGATGCGTAGGAAGGTAAATACTATCTCTATCAATCAACTCAAACATAAAAATCGTAATATTTTCTTTAAAAAATAGTATGCTTAACGTAACATAACCTAAAGATTGAAATTAAATGATATTTTAGTACAAGATAGAAAAATAATAATCTCCTTAATTTTAGACAAACAAATTGAGTTAATCCCATGAAAAAAAAAAATTTCAAAATACATAAAAAATATATTAAAAATCTATAAAAATATATAAAATATATATCGTAAATATATTTTTAATAACAAACTTTTGGCCGTTTTCTATATATATTTTATACATTTTTAATAGATTTATAATATATTTTTTGTACATTTTGACATTTATTTCTTTAATATTTATTTTCGATTTTTTGCATTTTCTGAGAAGATTTACTATAGTAACATATATATTTTTTTTCACCATCGGAAAGTAGAGATTTCAACAAACAGAAAACATACCAACTTTTTGAAAAAAGCTGATATTTTGACGGTTGAATTTTCGATTGAAAATTAGGGTGTTTTTTCGATATTCATTCAAAATAAGGTGAAAAAAAATAATATTTTTAATCAAATAAATTACAGCGTATTTGGGACATAAAAAGGTAAGTTTTCACCAAATTTTGTTAAAAAAAAAATATTATTGTAAAAGATAAAAATAAAAAACCAAAAACTCGGTTTTTTTGATTTTTCACATAAATTTTGAGGTTATGTGAAAAAAGTGTCAATACAAAAGTTTTAGATCTTTTTATTACCTACAACTTTGCTATTTGACTTTTTTCGATAGGACTTTTAGTTTTGCCGGAAATCGAGAAAAACCGTTTTTTCCCCTTAAAACCCCCCCCTCAACCCCTTCCCGACCTCAGATCGCCCGTAAATTATTTTTCCTTTTATTTTTATAATATTCCCCTCCTTTTCTAATGGGTTTCATCCTACTATTATTTTTTTTTCAATCTTTATTATTTTTAAAGGTTCTACTCTGGCCTATTATAGTCGGTAGGAAATTTAGTTTGATTAGTTTCAGCTTCCACTTATATTGGGACACAAATCTATCACCTATATAAAAGGCTTCCCTGAACGACTGACTGACAGATAGCCTACAGCCCAAACCGCTTAAGATATAAACTTGAAATTTGGAATATAGGTTCATTGTACGACGTTATGGAGCACTAAGGAGGAAATTTTTGAAAAATCGATCACAAAGGGGTAAAACGAGTCTTTTTCGTTTGTATGTAACTTTTTATTCCCTGTACCGAATGACTTGAAACTTTGTATGCATGCTTTACAGACAAAATCAAAAATATATGGGTTTCTGTTTTTCCGATTTTTTCTTATCTAAGGGGTCAAATAAGGTCCCAAAGTAGATGAAAAAAAAGCGTCAATTACATCCAACCAGCTGAACGGTTATGGTTGAATTCTGGTATGAAGGAAGCACACATCATGTTTCAATACAGGAACTAATAAAATCCAAGAAAATCTATAGGGTTCCTTAGGGATGGTAAAAATTAATCAGTTTAGGCTACAGCCCAAACCGCTGATGATACATACTTGAAATTTGGAATATACTTACATCGTACGACATTATGAAGCACTAAAAATAAAAATTTTGTTAAATCGACCTGTTACGGGTTAAATCGGGCCCTTTTCGTTTTCATGTAACTTTTTATTCCCTGAACCGATTGACATGAAACTTTGTGTAGATGAGCTTATGAGACTACATCAAAAATATGGTTGTTCCTGTTTTCCGAATTTTCCATAAAATAATCCTTGGGAGTCAGGTACGTCCCAAAATTGGTGAAAAAAGCATCGATTACAGCCAACGAGCTGAACGGTTACGGATGAAATCGGGTATTTAAGAAGCACACATGTTTAAATACTAGAACTATTATTATCCCGGAAAATCTGCAGGTTTCTTAGGGATAGCCAAATAATCAGTTATATTATAAAGCTAAGATGAAATGGATAAATTACCGAATAACGAAATTTGGTACGAAACTAGACAATAACATAAATTACCACTTAGGGCACTGCTATCCCGGGAAATTTGAGTGGGTCCTTCGGGATATCAATTGCTTAAAAAATACTAAAGACCCTTTGAAAACCAATGCAATTTTGTGTCAAAATACCCCACCATTTTAACTAATAAATGACTATTGACGTCCTGGGAAAAGTCCCGGATTTTTTGTCCGCTAGACCAATCGTAACCCTGGATAAGCGTAAAAAAAGATGAATGCGTTTTGTTAAATTATGTAGTAAAGTATCGAGAATATAATTAAGATATTGATTCATCCTTAAATGAGGCAAAATGAGTCCCTAAAAGTTTACGATTTTTTTTTATTTAGTGAGCCAACAGTCTTAAATTTACGGTACACATGGGTCAATATACGTACTTTACCTGTTCCATACATTTTGTCGCGGGTCGATGAACTTTATTGCTGAACAGCTGATTTAACTTACGTGGTTTCGGGGTTGGTACCATAGTAAACTTTAGTCAAATGATTAGTATAATATCATCCTAGAACGTGCCTGTCGTCTAGATATGTAGTTTGAGATATTTATTTTCTCAAAGAATTACATTAAATTCACTTCTGAGAGAAAATACATGATAGATTAGTGCTAGATTAAATAGCAAGTGGAAACAACTTATACATAACATTCATAGGCTAAACTATTTTATATATTTTTATTTACTTTATTATATAATTATTATTTTTATACACTATGTGTTTCTCAAATAAAATGAAACATCATAGGGCCTAGGCATATCATCAACCTAGGGTCAAACAACGTCTGAAAGTCCTACAAGTGTCTCGACCACTTTTGATTGGGTGAACGGTTTTGGGCGAGATTGTCATATGTCTCGTGAAAAATGAGTTCAGAATAATCTAAATTAAATTTTCAATGATTTAATGAACCATGTCAAATATTTGTACCGGCCTTTATTAATAGTGCACTACTAAACCTACTGTAAGCCTACCCGCGAAGGGTGACTGGGCCATATCCATCGCGCCGGCCAAGCGCGGGTTGCTGAATCCACATACGACAATGATTATTCTCTACGGACGTACCTATACAATGTGCCTCAATGTTTTTCATCAATCAAAAGCCAGTAGTGTGAAATTCCTAACATAGGTACTCATACAATTATTATTATTACTGAATTAATTTCCGAAATTCAGCAATTTATGATCCTAAAATTTACGTGCTCCTTAATAAACTTTAGATACAAGTATGTAAATTAAATAAGTAAATACTGAGACAATGCAGGCCAATCCGTGGGTTATTATCATTTTAGGCAAATACTGAGACGATTCAGGCTAAACCATGAGCACTATCCTTGCAAGTAATATGACTATAGGCTCAATTATGAAGGCGATATCGTAAATTTAATAGCACGTAAAAAGTGTTCTCTCTATCGAATACCTAAAGTGAAAAAGAAACAGAAATAATTATGCTAATTGGCTATGATAATTACGATGGCGTCCTCATAATTGGGCCTGATATGGGCTTAACCACGAGCTAGTATTATTTTAAGTAAGTGCCAAAACAACGCGGGCCAAGCTGTGGGCTATTATCATTGCAAGTAATACAACAACGCAGGCTACCGGCAGGCTATTATAATTTTAAGGAAGTACTAAAACAACGCGAGCCAAACCGCAGACTATTGTCTTATTGAGAAAGTACTAAGACAACACGGGCAAGACCATGGGCCATTATTATTGCAAATAATACGACAATGCAGGCCAAACGGCAAACTTTTCTAATTTTAAGCAAGTATTAAGACAACGCGGGCCAAACAGCGTGCTATAAATTACCATCTTAAGCAAATACTAGGAATACGTAGACCAAACCGTGACCTATTATCATTTAAGACAAATACCGTGACCATTCTGCCCAAATCATGACCATTATTTTTGCAAGTAATCCAAAAACGCAGGCCAAATGGCAGGCTATTATAATTTTAAGCAAGTATTATGACAACGCGGGTCAAACGTCGGATTATTTGATATTATTTATTTATTTATTTTATTTATCACAATTACAACTACTATTACAGAAATTCCAATGCGATAGTGTAAGTATAGGTACACTGGTCAATTATAAGCAAGTAAAAACACAACGTTGGTCAAGACCGGCTATTTGCATTTATAAGCAAGTACCTATGTACTAAGAAAACGCGGGCGAAGCCGCGGGTTTTAAGCTAGTTCGGGGATATTTGTTGGGTGTGCGGTATTTTGAGTACTGATAATTACGATATGTGACTGTATTAGTACACAAATTGTAGGGAGAATACGAATTCCTAAAATTAAACAAGCCATATCTAGATTTTAGAAGCAAAGCTAATGAGCTTTGGCGTTTCATATGACTGAGAACATTGTGTTATACAATTATTTTTTGATTTATTGCCTACTGGCAATGGGCTTGAGAATTTGGATTATCATTAGACCCTCAAGGGCCTGTGGATGATCCAATTGCTTTTTAACACGCTTTTATCAGTTTCATCTGTATGTTTGCTTGCTTGTAACCAACCCCTTTGAGCTCGATTTTGACCTACTTTGAGGGCTCAGATATTTTTAAAACTATGCACACCTAATAAAAGACCGATGACAAAGCATTTAATATATGTAAGAAGATATATTAAGAAATTGATGAATCCTATGCGTGTTTTTATTTATTTTTGTAAACTATATTTATATTATTATGTAGTAATAGTGTAGGTAGTTTGAGCATATAAAGTGGTGTTGCATTTTGTTGTAGTTAGTAAATGCACTTTTGCCCGATAAAAAAAAATTGATTGATTTCATATTTAGTCAAACACTTTACTTTTTACTTTACTATATAGAGATCTAGGAAACTAAAGAAAACGTGGTATTTTATGTTACACTTTTTGAAGTTAAGTAACGCTCTCAAATCCCTGCACTTTGTAAAACATAAGTTAATATTTGCAGCTCAAAGTTTGTATGAAATCGTAGCTTCCTTTCACAAATCCAGAAACTCAAATTTGAAAGCTTAGTGAGCTAAGTTAATTATTTGTTCAGTATTCTGCCTTATTAGTGTGCTCTGCAGTTTTAGCCGCGTTAATATATAAGTATACGTAGTCACAGGTGTAAAAACACCTCAGAAGTAGGGCGAAATTAAACGAATTAAATCCATTTGCCACTTTAATCGCTTTTCACTATAATCACAATAATTTCAAATAAAATCGAATAATTACCAACCTCAATCAACAAAGTCTGACTCAGAATGACTTAAGAACATATTAAGCCCGATTACAGAGGCACCAGCGTAACTATAATAGCTAAATAACATAGTTTTTCACTTTAGGCATTCGATAGAGAGAACACTTTTTACGCTGCTATTTAATTTACGCTGGCGCCTCTGTGATCGGGCATATTGTCACAATAGCTCTATGATTGTCACTAAAAAAGTATAATAACATAGAGAGGTTGTAACCATATTTTATGCCGTGAAGTAAGGTGTGTGTAACACAGGCATCTCATACAATTTTTCTAGGGTTTTTATGAATTCATTTTTTTAAACGCCCGTGCTTCGGCGCAAATACGAAGGGGTTTTCAAGTTCGCGCACATTATGTCGGGCCGCAGCGGGGCGGAGTGGGCCGCAGCGCAATATTTTATGGAAATGCGGAAAATGTGGCCCGCTGCGCCCCGCTATAGTATGCGTTAGTTAGTTCATTTTTAATAATAATATACAGAGAAGCGATTTGAGCTGATTTTTGCCCTGTAATGCGGCCCGACATAATGTGTGCGATATTTTATAAGTTTGACGTGTCTGTCTGTGTGTGTGTGTGTGTGTGTGTGTGTGTGTGTGTGTGTGTGTGTGTGTCTGTCTATGGCGTTGTAGCTTCAGAACAGATGAATCGATTCTCGATATTTTTGTTTTTTTTTTTGTTGAAAGGTAAATAAATTAGTCGGGAGTGTTCTCAATATGTCTTACAATTGGTTCAACAGTTTCTGTTATCGTTTCTTTTGAGAACAGCGGTAAGCTTAATTGCGTTAGGTTTATTTTTAAATTAAATCTTGTGTTTTGATTAAAAAATAAACAAATTAAAATTCTACTTCTGGGCTTTTCTTGATAAAACAATATAAGCTATAAAGGCTTTTTAAAACATAATATAACACTCTCACTTTGAAACAGTACAGATTTTAATATAAATACTTATAACGAAATTTAAAGAATAGTTTTAATATATTATCAAGTTATTATACATATTATCTGTAAAACATATTTTCGTGTACACAGTAGAGAAGTTCAGTGGGCTCCTTCCAGTGTCATTAACACAAATGTATAAGTCAGCTTCTCGTAAAATATATATTTAGAGCAAAACTGGGCGTCTTAAAATCTCGTCAACAAAAATCTAGTAAAATTGCTCCTAATACAAATGCTATACATTTTATTTAGAATTTTTCGTAGTAAAATATAATAGCAATTCCAACGTGGCTACAATATTTATTTTTGTCAATACAGTTTTTTATCACAGCAAAAGGTATGTAATGCGTGTTTCAAATTATTATTTTTAGCAAAAAGAGATTTTACACTAGACTCTCCTATTTTAGAGTACCTCGTTTTATAAAACATTGTTAATTCATATAAAATAGAACATATACAATATGCTAGGTTTCCCAAGTAATAGCATCAAATATAATTTCCCTAAGTGTGCAGATTTCGCTTTGGCCGTTTCGGAAACCGTTTTGTACAACTTTATATATTTTTTTTTTTACTTAAATTAATTACAGTTATTTAAAATAATTATGTGGTATAGGCCAAATATAACTTCGTGGTGTTAGTTACAGGCTACGAAAAACCCAATCCACACACAATCCACATTGACAATCCACATTTCTCATACGAACAGCCAGAATGTGGAACGCTTTGCCTGGGTCTGTCTTCCCGCTAAAGTACAACGTGGGTGTCTTTAAATCCCGAGTAAATAGGTAAGGTAAGCGTGCTACATCCTAGACCGCATATCTGCTCAAGATCAGGCAGTATGTAGTCAAACGCAAACCTACAAGGAATAAAAAAATCGCAGCTTGTAGCTAACTTCACAGCCGCCAAGAAATTTGTAAGAAATTATCGCCATACACATTTTTTTTTAATAATGACAATACTACACTACTACTACTACTACATAGAAAGCAATTGGATCATCCACAGACCCTTGAAGGTCTAAAGATAATCCAAGTGCTCAAGCTCACTGCCAGTTGGCAGCGTGCCCAGCATGCTGGCAGCATTGCCACGCTGAATGGCAATGCTTATACGTTGAGCCAAATAAACACCAGCATTTTGGTCACGCGTCGCGTCCACCAGACGCTTAGAAAGACTTTTGATTACTTATTAAAATAGTTCATAAAAAAGCAATGTATAAGATAATATTTACCCTTCTGGCGTATCACAACCGTTCCACATAACCTTGTATACTTGATCCCCGTAGTTTTACTTGCAGCCCTCCTAATCATATTTTTCTGAGTAGGTACAATAAAATTATGTTGAACTGGGAAAGGCGTACAATATGGAGGCACCATCTGGCATGACGCACTTCGTTAGTAGTTCTTTACGTTGGGCTGGTTTTGATACACACTGCTTGTAGGTTTGGAATACTTGTTTTCTGTTACGTAAATTGTTCAAACCGCAAAAGCAGCGCTTATAGCGCGTAGTTTGAATAGGTGTTCGTTAGCGATAATCGAAGCTAAGCGACGTTCAGCATAGTCAGTCTTCGGATGAGCTATGGCAAGTAGCTTAAACAACTGATCGATACCGTGGCTCTGATGACAAGTTAAATTGTAGATCCCGGTTGTTTTAACCGTTTAGCCATGTTAATGGCCTTCAGGCGGCTTAAAAATTATGACACCAGGGCTAGCTACCCGGCCTATACGAACTTACTTACCTTTTATCAAAAATAATGTGATGTGGCGTCTACCGCTGGATATACCGTATATTAAAACCAGTTTGAACCGGCTTGGCCTCAATATATTTCATTAGATCAATGCCCCTTGAGTCCTGCGCTGAACTTGAAGTACGAGTAGTTATGCGGTCTCAATTAGAGTTTGCCTCAATCCTCAATCGATCCTCATTTCTGCGCTATACATAATACCCTGCCGGTCCCACCGTGAACCATAATTAGGTATGTATTAGATGTATCGTTGATCTCCTCATCCCTGATTAGATCTTCCAAAAGTTAAAATTGATTCAAATGTTTCGTGACAGACAGATGGACGGACAACAGACAGCGGAGTCTTAGTAATAGGGTCTCGTTTTTTCCCTTTGGGTACGGAACCATATGTGTCAGAGTCGCGTCTGACTCGAACTTGGCCGATGATTTCTATAGCTGCATTGAGAGTTGCAGCATGTTTATAGAAAGAGCTAGAAGAAAAATCTAATGCATAATTCAGTGCTGTTCAACCTCGGTCCAATGCAGTTTTAGGTAATTCATCAAATGAACTAATTTTGGTTTGAGTTTGGTTATAGTTATAGTCCTTTGGAACTTTGTTCTGTTTCTTCGTTGTGTTTTTGCTTTTGAAGAATAACGTCAGTATGTATCCAATTTTCGCCTTCACACTTCGTGCGTAGCCAGTTGAGATATTTGGCTCGTATTCATTATATCTCTTGAACTGTGACACTTTTTTATACGAAAATTCCCAAGTGTCATATTTCTTTCACGCAAGGGAAGATCTTTGGCTCTTGTTACCGTTCGGATAGCTTTATTGTGGGCTTGGAGGAATGTTTTATGAAACGATCTCATTTTTATTGCTTTGACGGCTTTTCGACCGGCCACGATTGTCTCACTAGCACAATTGCGAATTCGAGTACAGTCAGCACCTTACTAATTATTATTTATTAATTACAACATGTATGAAAAATCCTACCAAAAACATTTTCATGTAAAATGTTAAGACGAGACTACAATATAGCTCGTACTGTAAAACGATATCCGATCTCACATAGAGTCAAGCTACTGGCTTTACAAATCCTAATTTTCCAAACTCTACAACCTTAGTCAAAATATGTGGATAAAAGTAAAGTTTTCTTTTTTATGATAAACATTACAAAAATTGACGCGTTCGCAGGATTTGAACCTGCATCCTTCTGGGATTCCGGCCCAGATGCTTTGTCCAAATTAAGCTAGAAACGCTTGTGTGCGAAGACGTCGAATTAGAGAATGTCTATCATGTTTGCCAACTAGTTACTACGTTGTTACTAAAGAAAGTTTCTATACACCTAGTGTGTGAAGCACGATAAAAATCATTTTCAAAAGTAAAGTTGATTTTAATGCATAGATTTTATTTGATTTTTATTAAAAAAGACCGGGAATACTCTTTTATTCGTTTAAGGAATGAGATTACATAAAAGAGTGTGATACTATGGAATTCCACACTAATGAACATAACCGATTTTTACTCACGTATATATGCGGATTTTTTTGTTCTATCCTATGACCATAACATTTCATATTAGTATTAGGTAGGTATCACTCAACATTCATGTCTTTGACATTTAATTTTTTTTGCCTGGGCACGCTGCCAACTGGCAGTGGGCTTGAGCACTTGGATTATCTTTAGACCTTCAAGGGTCTGTGGATGATCCAATTGCTTTCTATGTAGTAGTAGTGTAGTATTGTCATTAAAAAAAAAAATTAAAAAAAAAAAAATCTGCATTCTATATATTAATTTGAGTGTGTCTAATTTTTTTCCAGTAAATCATTTACTTATATCATCATGCACCGTCCTACAAAACCAAAATCTCTCTTACCATTTTCCATTCCATATATTCAAATAATATTGAATTACAACAGGCACTTTATTTTTTTTTTTAAGACGTCACACACCACAAACAAAGTCTCCCTTGATTTATTCCCTTTGATACATAAGTGAGAGCTGTCACAACAGATTTATAAGGAAACCCTATTCGGAAATAGGGTACAGATGGGGTAACAGTTACTACGGAAATAGGACAAGGGAAGAAAATTGCTGACGTAAGTAATTTCATTTGGAGGATGAAGATGTGCCTGTTTTATGACGAAGGTTTCCTTAAAAAGATGCGTATAAAAGCTGTATCATAAGGATAGTGGAATAAATTTTGCATTTGGACGGATACTAAATTTTGTAGTAGTTATACTGTTTTGCATAAGCTAGTGGCCTAATGCTTTTTTATCGTGAATAAGTCCGCGCTTTAGTCATTCTGCGAGATAGAATCAGAAATGAGGAGATTCGCAGAAGAACTAAAGTTCCCGACATGGCCTAGAAGCCATTGGCATGTTGAAATGGCAGTGACCAGGGCATATAGCGTGGAAGACTGATGACCGATGGGGTCAAAAAGTTCTCAAGCGGAGACCACGTACAGGCAAGTGCAGCGTAGAACGTCCACCCACAAGTTGGACGGATGACCTCATTAAGACCGCAGGCTCGCGCTAGATGCAATCCGCTTTCAACCGATATTATTGGAGATCCATAAGAGAGGCCTATGTCCAGCAGTGAACAGATGGATGAAAGGAAGTCCGCGCTTGGCATCTAACGTTGTAATCGAAGGTGAAGTACGTAGACTTAGAAGATAACTATGTGTTCCGATGATCTTCAAGAGCTTTAGATTATATCTCTTAGGAAACAGGAAAGCCGGCAGATTGTTTCATTCATTGGCGAGACGAATCAGAAATGTTTGCTTTGCCGCAGTTAATATATATTTAAACAGTATTATCTATCAAATTATAGTAGTTGTAAGGTGAACAATTTATTTTGGGACCGGTTATAGAAGTACGACAGGAAGACAAACATTTTGCCGCCAAATTTTCATCTTCATAAAAAATTTAAGCTTTTTATTACGGTCAGTACTTTTGATTACTGAGCGTCACTTACAACGCTCTTTAAGCAGATTATGAAATGTTCAAAGAAGCACTTCAGTTCAAAAGAATGGCAAATATTGAGAATTCTAATTTCTAAGAAACTCTAAAAAGTCAAAAGACTTTTCCGTGGAAGTATTGTACACTTAAGCAGAGCGCTGTAGCATTTACTAGAATCTCTTTCTTCAATTTACTTCATAGAATTTCTCGACTAAGTAGAACTTATAACGTATTTTCGCTGTTTTCAAAAATAATTATAAATAAATCCGAAAATTGCAAAATTTGTTAATATGTGAACATTTGTCATCCTAATTTTATCGTCATCGTTATCTTAATTAACTGCTAATAAAGCAGTTTAATAAAAAAACAACGGACTGAAAGAAGAAACAAGTGAAAACTTGAATGTCTTTGGAATTTTAGAGGTAACGTGTCCTGATGCTAGTTTTACTTAATTTGTTACCCATTTTAAAAAGTGCAATACGCCGCCGGTAAAAAAATTGATGAATTTACTGTTGTGGTCAACGGCAACACTAGTCGTAATGCATTTTGTTCGCCTCATGTTGCAAATGTCTTTCCTGCACTGATTGATCGAAGTCTCTATTTGTAAACTTAGGCCTTTCGCACACGTAGGCGTAGCGTAGTCGTATCGTAATACGCGCGCAGTACAAGATCAATACGAGCGCGTTCAATGTACATGTTCAAAGAACTGCACACGGAGCGGGGACTCCTACGATACGACTACGCTACGCCTCGTGTGCGAAGGGAGTTAAATGACCGGCCAATTTCTAGGTTGCTGTTGCGGTACCGCTTTAATGTGCTATAACCAAACCATGTACAATTCAACATTATGGCCCGCTGGTCGCTGGACATTAGCCTGTACCTGTATTGAAAAAAAGTAGAAGTTACAACTCTGTAAGTGTCCTACTCTGTAGATTTACGAACGCCGTCCTCGGTGGCAAGTATTTCCACAAAATGTCAATAAAGTTATTTCATTTTCTGTTATGTCCAATCTTTCATTTACGATTCGGGGAACTAACAACTTGTCGATATTTGTACACTGTTGATTTGGGCTTTGGTTGAGATCTGTGGTTGGAATGGTTTACCAACTTGGAAGAGTCTTGTGGAAGTTCCAGTTGCTTGACAAAGGTAGTTGAATGATATAGTTATTGTGGTAGAAAATCGTAGCGCTCAAAGTGTATGTGTGTTTTTAGCGATGACTGAAGTTAAGCAACGTTCAGCACGGTCAGTCTACGGATGGGCGCCTGCAGGTGGTATCGCCATTTACAACTGAGCGCTGCCGTGGCTCGTTTACACAATAAATTGTAGGTCCCGGCGATTCACATCGAGACCCACAGATGGTTTAAAAAAATTGACACTAGGAAATGTCATTCCGTCTAAGTATATGAGCCTACTTAGAATTGACTTACGAATTTTAGTTCTAAACAATAAACGTTATATTTTCTTATCTTATCTTACGATATAAGGAGACAATTAGGTACATTTGACAAAATTGATGAGGAAAACTAGCTCCTTTGTTTTACAATGTTATATAGCTTTAGGTAGTTGTGATTATGATATATACAAACTGTTCTATAGCACATAGAGATTATAAATTTTATAATCCCAATACAACTAAATTTTTAAACTTGTTTAGCAGCGTTGTGCAATTTTTGGGATGGGTAAAAAAATTTAAATTCACTTCAGGACACGTGACCTGATCAAAACTTCGTAAGAAGGAGAGAGCAATGTTTTCACTTCCGCCGGCACTCCCGGAGCGCAACCCTTTTTAGGGTTCCGTACTTCAAACGGAAAAACGGAACCCTTATAGGATCACTTTGTTGTCTTGACATACACACAGTGTATGTCAAGACTCTTTATCTCGTGAACACGTAAAGATATCGAGTTTAAATTTAAACTGTATACGTACGAGTATATCTATGGTCTCTTGCAGTTGTGTGAAAGAAAAACTTCTCAGTCATCATTTAAAAAAGTTAGAGCCGTTTACGTCGTAAAAAGCGCATATTTCGACACTCACAAAAATCAAAACCTACAGGGGACTTCCCGTTGACATAGAACTATGAAATTTGGTGAGAAGCATTGTCTCAGAGTACACATATAGGAATCACAAAAAATAGGGCCTCGAAATTCACAAAATATTGGTTCAAAATTCAAAGTGAGTAAATCGTGTCATGAAAGGTATCATTTAAAAGAACTTCATTAGCACATGCTAAAACAGGTTTTCAATTATTTTAACAATGTGTAATTTTCGATGTATGACGAGAAAAGTAAAAAAAAAACCTTTTTGTCGATGGTTATTGTATAGAGATTTTAACAACTTACTTCTCATTTTGTGAAATTTTCTGGATTTGTACGGAACCCTCGATGTGCGAGCCTGACTCGCACTTGTCCGGTTTTTATTTTATTATATCAGTGTTTTTCAGACGTCCTATGACGTTTTGATATAAAGAAATGTGGATTACGGGCATGGTTATACCCATTACATACATAATTATGTATGTTCTGTGGGACATAGTAAAATAATAATGATGATAACACCCTACATCCATACAATACTGGTGTCCATATATCGCTAAACCAATGTGAATTAACTTTAATACCTATTGTTTTGTCGGTACTAAGTCATCTGTCAAAGCGTCGGGCACACACGGACCCACGTTACTGCCTGTCGATAACATGGAGCTTAATCAGAGTATTGTCTTTCGTTCGTCAAAATTAACTACCTATATTGTTGGGAGGAAAATTTTCATTTTGTTCTGTATGCGAATATGTTTTCAGTAAATGTTAATTGTAACGCGTATAGCTTAATTAATAAACGTAAACATAATTATGTAATTAGGAGTACTTACTTAGTCGTTGTTTTATAATGTCTTTCTAAACTCTATAAAATATAGCTTGGTCTCTGCGACAGCTGTCAGAAAAATGACGCCTATGAAATCCTGAATTTCTTAATAGTACAGAAACTACCTGTCAATGTCATACTTTATGGGCATGCCGATTAGTGATGGGCGACGAATGACGTAACCACAGAGTTTTAGACTAGAGTTTTATTTAAAATATCGATAGTTTATACTAACGATATTTTAAATACAACTTAATTTATCATTAATTTTATTGTATATTTTAATATCATAACATTATTGACATTCTCACCTACTCATGTAACATTTGGCTCAAAGGCTGTGTTACCAGGCCATAAGCTAAAAAAAAGGCACGCCGCCATCTTGTTTGATACGAACCTCAATTCTCCTCATTACGAGTGCCGACGCCAAAAGTAAATAAAATCCAATTTCTCACCTACAATACTACTCATTCGATTTCATTACAACATTGATTGATAATTGATTTTTTCCACCACTATCCTAACTCTAAAAATGTCAATCTTCTATGTCAATGTCACTGTCGCAGAGATCAAGCTATATTTTATGCAGTATAGGATATTTTACGTAAGTTACGCCCGTAAAATAAAGAACGTTAAAAAATTCAATTAAATACGTTGATAAAACAGTACCAGCTAAGTAAGAAAAAAAAACACCCGATACTTTAACTAAATAATTTAACGAAAGAAGAGAGAAGTCTTAAAAATATATATGTATAATAGTAACATTGTCACAACCTTTTAGTTTTTCTTAACTTGTCGTATCTCTGTGCTGGGCAATGCCCTCCTTCGTTCCTTTCCACGTCACAGTTGAACTGAAAAGAGCAAAAATCGTCCATCTACTCATCTGCCGTAGGAAGTCCACTGCTGGACATAGGCCCCCCCTTATGGATAGCCAGTTGGATGCGGCGCGCATTCAACGCGTCCCTACGGTCTTAATTATATCAGTCAGTCTGCCTTAATTATGTCAGTCCGACTAGTTATTGGACGTCCTACGCTGCGCTTACTATTACGTGTCTCCACTTGAGAACTTTACGGTCCAATCAGCCGTGATATGTGCTCTGCCCACTTTCGTTTAAACTTGCTAATCAGCTGGGCTACGTCGGTAACTTTGGTTCGTCTGTGGATGTCTTGGAGATTGCAGACATTTGCAAATAAAAAACAGGACAAGTGCGAGTCAGGCTCGCACATCGAAGGTTCCGTACAAACACGTTGTTAAAATAATTAGAAACCTGTTTTAGCATGTGCTAATGAAGTTCTTTTATATGATACCTTACATGATACGATTTACTCGCTTTGAATTTTGAACCCATATTTTGTGAATTTTGAGGCCCTATTTTTTGTGACTTAATAAAAATGTACAGTTTTTAGATTTATTCTGCAAGAACTGCAAGAGATCATAGATATACGTATACAGTTTAAATTTCAACTTGATATCTTAACGCGTTCCCGAGATAAAGAATCTTGACATACACAGAGACGGACAGATGGACAGACGGACAGACAGACAGACGGATAGACGGACAGATGGACAGACTGACAGACGGACAGACGGACAGACGGACAGACGGACAGACGGACAGACGGACAGACGGACAGACGGACAGACGGACAGACGGACAGACGGACAGACGGACAGACGGACAGACGGACAGACGGACAGACGGACAGACGGACAGACGGACAGACGGACAGACGGACAGACGGACAGACGGACAGACGGACAGACGGACAGACGGACAGACGGACAGACGGACAGACGGACAGACGGACAGACGGACAGACGGACAGACGGACAGACGGACAGACGGACAGACGGACAGACGGACAGACGGACAGACGGACAGACGGACAGACGGACAGACGGACAGACGGACAGACGGACAGACGGACAGACGGACAGACGGACAGACGGACAGACGGACAGACGGACAGACGGACAGACGGACAGACGGACAGACGGACAGACGGACAGACGGACAGACGGACAGACGGACAGACGGACAGACGGACAGACGGACAGACGGACAGACGGACAGACGGACAGACGGACAGACGGACAGACGGACAGACGGACAGACGGACAGACGGACAGACGAACAGACGGACAGACGGACAACAAAGTGATCCTATAAGGGTTCCGTTTTTTCCTTTTGAGGTACGGAACCCTAAAAATAATTCCTTTTTTAGCACTTACAAAAAAAGGTCTCAATTTAACATTACCACCCCCGCGCCGGTTTACTAAAAATAGAAACAGGCAAAAGTAAAGTCTAGACAAAAAATATCAAGGCGTATTTAGCACTTAGGTATTCTTGTCACTTCTACAGACGTGTTAGAGAGCGTGAATGAAACGTTGTCAATAATTTCGCTTCCAATTCGTTCCCACTTTTTGAGCACTAGACAGGCAAAATAGCCTACAATTTCAGCGAATAAATCACATTGACCTGGATAAAATATGTTGTTTTTCGTGAATGTACAATTTTTGCAGTCTACCCATGACCATGATCGATACAACTCGGTCTAAACATCAGGATGATGAGGTAATTTATCTCGTAATTTTAGTGCGCGTTTAGTCCCGTTGTATGTAATAATAAACTGAACAAAATATGTAATAAATTCACTGAGCTTACGCCGGTATTGACTTATTTTTTTTTTGCAGCTAATTAATATTACTTTCACCTACTAAAGTAATTAAGTAAGTTTGCACAGTTTATTAGTTCGTATAGGTATTTTTGATGAGCGTGAAGGTCTCTGACATGGCTATGCGGCTAAAACAACCGGGACTTACATACAGTTATTTTGATTCACAAGAATTTTTACCTGTACTTCTTCTTGATAAAAAAATAACCCACAATGAATTAATGCGTTTCGAAATCTTAAATAAACCTACTTAAAGTTTGGCACTTTAAGCTGTATAATCAATCAAACATTATAACTAGTATAACTGTACTGAAAATTTTGTACTAAATAAGTATTAATTTTAACACAGATTTTCAAAAGTCACATTTTTCGAACAGTCTTACAGAATAGTCTGTAAGACTGTTCGATAAAAAATGTCTATCAATTTTTAACTCATCCTACTTCCTACTTAATATTATAAACGCGAAAGTTTGTGAGGATGGATGGATGGATGGATGGATGGATGTATGGATGTTTGTTACTCTTTCACGCAAAACTACTGAACGGATTGAGATGAAACTTTGCAATAATATAGCTTATTTATCAGAATAACACAAAGGCTATAAATTATAATGATATTGCGTAAGAAATCAAAATATCATGCGGGCAAAGCCGCGGGTGAAAACTAGTATATCATCAATTAATTGAAAACGGAATTTTCTTTTTAAGACATTGTTGAACTGACTCATTATAATTTTAAAGATGGTGTTTTCCACCAAGGTAAATGACGGCGTGGAAAAGATAATGTCTTGATAATTTTTGTATACTCCTTGCTCTTAAAATAACCAAGGCTTAAATATAAATATTTTACAACCGAGACGCTGGCCATACAAATTACAGTAAAACACAATGACCAATTAAACGAGAGCTCTGAAAAATCCGGTAGTTGGTTTTTATGAGCACTTTAGAGAAAAACGAAGAGACGTTGGAGTTCTAAATGCAATGGTACATGGCGACATTGCCACGCAAAGAATACATACTGTTACGAGATGGGTTCTTGGATAGTCAGTTAAAATGCCGATTATTCACTTTGCACTTTATTGCACACAATCACTTCACAAAAATCACAAAAACACACGACACAACTGGTTCGCACAAACACTTTACACTGGCACTGATATTCACACAAGCTAGTCACTTCACAATCACTGGTATCGCACACTAACCCGAGTAGTTATCGCTTCGACGGTAAACGAATAAACTGAACTCTAAGGGTCGGCCGGCGTATTTATATCCGTTATTTCCTACAGTCTCGAACCTACGAGATATTTCGCAAC
This sequence comes from Hypomecis punctinalis, assembly GCA_949316475.1. NCBI lineage: Eukaryota > Metazoa > Arthropoda > Insecta > Lepidoptera > Geometridae > Hypomecis > Hypomecis punctinalis. The sequence goes on from OX438808.1 coordinate 4,373,201, forward strand.
ATTACTCGATCTCAATAAACGCCATTGTGTTAACAAGTAAACAACTTGAAAGTTCGAGAATCCCTATTGTTTTTCACCAAACAAATAAACTCGAGTCATAAAGCCATAAAACCGAATACAAAAGGCACCAATAAAAACACAATAAAGCTTCACAGAACAATAGGGCTTCCCGGAACCGGATTACGTAAACACTGCACTCCATACCTACAACGGGCGTCTACTGCGTTACACTACCCCCTCCTAAGACATGCTCGTCCCGAGCATCGTTGCACCCGTAATATCGCGCCAATCGATCCACATGAACTATCTTGGGAGCACCTCGATGTCCCTTCTGTATGCGGAACGTCACGTCGTTGATCTTGGTCACCACACGGTATGGTCCATCCCATTTGGCTTGTAGCTTTGGAGATTTCCCTTTTTTGCGTATAGGGTTGTGTAGCCATACTAGCGAGCCTTCATCAAACCCAGGGTTGTTAGTCCTTCTGTCGTATCTAGTCTTCATTCTTTCTGATGTTTGCTGGCCATACTCTCTAATGTGCTCATAGATGTCGTTCATCTTGTTCCGGAGGTCACTGGCGTACTCAGTTATGGGTTGTGGAGAATCCGGTGGGACACCAGTTATTAAGTCGGCGGGTAGCCGTAATTCACGTCCAAAATTGGCAAAAGCAGGAGTGACATTGGTGCTCTCATGAACTGCACTTCGGTATGACAGCAAAAATGGCTGGATATGCTTGTCCCAATCCCGTTGTTTGCTTTCGACTACTTTTGCCAGGTATCTCTCCAGAGTTTGGTTGAATCGCTCCACCATTCCATCTGATTGCGGGTGGTATGACGTTGTCCTTGTTTTGTGTGCACCCATTAGCCGACACGTCTCTTGAAACAGTTGAGATTCAAAATTTCTTCCTTGGTCACTATGGATTTCCAATGGTACTCCAAAACGACAGAATACTTCATGGACCAATTTGTCTGCTATCGTCGATGCCTCTTGGTTTGGAATTGCGAAGACTTCCGGCCACTTGGTGAAGTAATCCATGACGACAAGGAAGTACTTGTTGCCACTTTCGCTCACAGGAAATGGTCCGGCCACATCCAGTGCGATTCGCTCCCATGGTGCTCCAACATTATACAGCTTTAGTGCTCCTCTGCTGCGGGTATGAGGACCTTTCACTGATGCACAGCTCGTGCATTTCCGTACCCAGTCTTCTACGTCATCTCTGCAGTTGATCCAGTAAAACCTTTCTCGAATCTTCAACAGTGTCCGTTTCACACCCAGATGTCCTCCCGAAAACCCTTCATGGTACAGCTTCAAAACTTCGGGAACTTTTGCTCTGGGTACAACCATTTGGAGATGGCACTGGTTGCCTCGAGCATTTTCCCATTTTCGGCACAGCACTCCCTCTTGAAGTACCAGGCTATCCCATTGCGCCCAATAGCTCTTTGTCGTAACACTCAGTGAAGCAATAGCACTCCAGTCAGGCTTACGGGCATCTGATTCCATCCATTCAAGAATCGGCTTGATGTCGACGTCTTCTTTTTGTGCAGCTTGAAGGGTTTCTTTCCATTCGTCGCCGATGTCAGCTTTGAGCATTCTGACAGGTACTGGATCTTTCGACTCTTGTCTTGAGCAATGCTTGCAGTCCTCTGAGCATGGCCTTCTTGACAGTGCATCTGCGTTGCCATGAGATTTTCCACTGCGATGCTCCGTGGTGAAGTCGAACTCTTGTAGTTGCTCAATCCATCTTGCCACTTGGCCTTCGGGATCCTTAAACTGCAGTAGCCACTTTAGAGCAGCGTGGTCGGTCCTCAGATGGAATTTTCGCCCGAGCAGGTATTTGCTAAAGTGACGCAATGTCTTCACCACTGCAAGTAGCTCCTTTCTTGTCACACAGTAGTTCCTTTCTGGCTTGGACAGGGATTTGCTGAAATACGCAATCACCACTTCTTGGTCTCCTTTTCTTTGCGACAATACTCCTCCAATGCCGGTGTTGCTGGCGTCAGTGTCCACGATGAACTCGTGCTCGGTGTCCGGAAAGCCAAGAATAGGCGTATTACAAAGTCGCTCCTTTAGTCCTCGAAAAGCTGCGTCGCAATTTTCATCCCAGAGGAAGGGCCGTTTTTCCTCAGTCAGTCTATGCAACGGCTTAGCGATGTCAGCAAAGTTCTTCACGAATCGCCTGTAATAGGAGCATAATCCCAAGAATGCTCTGACTTCCGTCTTGTCTTTTGGCACAGGCCAATCCTTCACAGCACTGACTTTACCTGGATCCGTCTGTACACCAGCTTCGGAAATCACATGTCCCAAGAAATTCACTTGCCTCTTGAAGAAGGAACATTTCTTCGGACTCAGCTTAAGATTGGCAGCACGTATTTTTGTTAGGACTCGTTCCAGGTTTTGCAGGTGGTCTTCGAAGGTTTTTCCCACAATTATGATGTCGTCTAAGTAGACAAGGCATGCGTCACCAATTAGTCCCGCAAGAACTAACTCCATTAACCTTTCGAACGTGGCGGGGGCGTTGCACAACCCAAACGGCATCACTTTAAATTGCCACAGACCTTTTCCCGTAGAAAATGCGGTCTTCTCCTTATCTTTAGGGTCTATTTCCACTTGCCAGTACCCGCTCTTCAAGTCCAGCGTAGTGAAACACTTCATGCCCGTCAGTGTATCCAACGTGTCATCAATCCTCGGCAAAGGGTAGCTGTCCTTCTTCGTTACGTCGTTGAGTCGTCGATAATCAACACAAAACCGCATACTGCCGTCCTTCTTTTTCACTAGAACCACTGGCGAACACCACGGACTGGATGAAGGTTCTATCACACCATTTAGCGCCATGTCTTCAATCATTGACTCAACTTCTTTTTCTCGAGCCACTGGTATCCTTCTTGGCCGCTGTCGTATCGGTGGCACGTTTCCTGTATTTATCGTGTGCTTCACTAAGCCAGTCTTCCCGTTGACAGCATCATCGAGGGCAAATATGTCGGTAAAGCGCTGTAGCATCTTTTTCGCCATCAGAAATTCTTTTTCAGAGAGATCTTTACGGGAATCTTCCAATAGTGTTGACACGTTGCAACTCCCAGCACAGTTGTATTTCTCCTTTGGTTGTTCTTGGCATCTGCGCATCCAGTCTACTTCTTCGCATGTACCAATCGGGGTTCCTCCTTTGATGAGTTGTGCCTCGTTACTTGTGTTGAGCACACGTACCACAGCAGTATTAGTAGTCCTCACCAAAGTTCGGGCCACTAACCATGGTTGATCACCTTCCGATTGTTCTATTAGCACACATCGTTGTTGATGTCCCAACTTTGGCGGTAATCTAACTGCCACAATGGTTTCCGATCTAGGTGGAAGGACTGTTCTCTGCAGACAATAAACCTTTCCTGATATGGCGCCTTCCATGAAGATTTCTTCTCTTCCACATTTCAAGATTCCTTGGTTGACGTCAATCTCACAATGATGTTCTCGCATGAAGTCAAGACCCAGAATGCAATCGTCAACTATATCTGCCACAATGACTTTGTGTTGGAAAGTTTTCTCACCCAACTTTAACTCCACCAGCTTCTCTCCTCGGACCGATATGTGCTGGCCGGTCGCTGTCAGAAGTTGAACTGTTTTGCAGCTTTCGAAGTTCGGAAGAAAGCGCTTAGCCAATCGGGAACTGATGACAGTGCGAGAAGCTCCAGTATCCAACGTCAGCTTGCACGAAGTTCCGTTGATGGCACCATTGATGATCAGGCTGTTCCCATCGTGAGCTTGTGAGATCAAAATCTTTGGGGCCTTTTTTAGACCGGCCAGCACCCGCCCCTTGGTCCTGGCGCTTACTCGTTTCCCTGCTGCTGTGTGGTGTCACGGTGCGGCCGTTCCTCCTGTTCTTCTAATGGTCGATCCACCCTCGGTCGACGTGACTTTGGGCAATTCCGCCATAAATGGCCTCTTTCGTCGCAGTTGTAGCATCTAGGGCCAAATCTTGTACGAAGTGATGCGTTCTTCACCTCCCTTATATGCTGGATATCCTTCGCTGGATTTCGTACAGCCTCGACTTCTAAGGCTTGAGCCAAAGCTTCCTTTAGTGTTTTAAAATGCCCGAGTTTCACTGCAGTTCTTACTTCGAAGTCTGCTATCCCGTTAGCAAACGCTTCCACTAGATGTTCGTCGTTGGGTAATGGCGCGGACTGATAAGCTTTCCGGAATAGTTTCTCCACCTCGACGGCCCACTGTTGAAGACTTTCATAACGACGTTGCACCCTGTTCTTCAACTGCGCTCGGTACACACGTTCCAGGTGCTCATCACCATAGCGACTTTCCAGCGTTTCCATTAATTTATCGTAGGTCACTTCCTTACCCACGGCATCCAGAATACTCAGGGCTTCGTCACGAAGGCTCATGATGAGGGCGTTCTTGGCTTGGTCCTTGTTCCATCCATTGGTTTGAACGGCGGCGTCAAATTGAATTTTGTAGGCTGACCATGATGATGTCCCGTCGTAAGGCGTCACTTTAATCTTTTGTGAGGCTGGCGAGTAGGTTGTAGATGCAGCAGTTCCACCTCCTAACTTGATGACGTTGAGGGCTTTCCTTACATCGGCGATTTGTGCTTCCGCATCAACAATTCGGGATTCATGCTCCTTTACGCTGGTATCAAGCTGCTTAACCGTGTCCTTGACCTCTTTTATCTCACTGCCCAAGGTCGCCTGCAAGCTTGTAAGGAGTTCTTCTTTTTGGCGAGCCTGATCCTCTCTGTTGCGGTCTAATTTGTCTTCTAGCTGGCGAGTCATAGACTGCATCATTGACATCAACGCAGCCATATCAAATGCCGCAGGAACAGCTGGTGCCGTGGCAGGTGCCACAGCAGGTGCTTCCGAGTGCCTGGGGTCGTTGTTGGTTGCCTCGGACTCGCTGGCTCCCATTAACAGCGAATTGTTTCCGAAGCGTCGCTGGTCGACCTCCTCCTGGCGGCGCTCCTGCTCCTCTAGTCGACGCGCTTCGTCCTGTCGTCGCTGACTCCGTGTGCGCGGCGTCTCTTCGTCGTATGGTGTTACCGGCATTTTCAATTATCCACCCTTCTGACACCAAATGTTACGAGATGGGTTCTTGGATAGTCAGTTAAAATGCCGATTATTCACTTTGCACTTTATTGCACACAATCACTTCACAAAAATCACAAAAACACACGACACAACTGGTTCGCACAAACACTTTACACTGGCACTGATATTCACACAAGCTAGTCACTTCACAATCACTGGTATCGCACACTAACCCGAGTAGTTATCGCTTCGACGATAAACGAATAAACTGAACTCTAAGGGTCGGCCGGCGTATTTATATCCGTTATTTCCTACAGTCTCGAACCTACGAGATATTTCGCAACATTACTCGATCTCAATAAACGCCATTGTGTTAACAAGTAAACAACTTGAAAGTTCGAGAATCCCTATTGTTTTTCACCAAACAAATAAACTCGAGTCATAAAGCCATAAAACCGAATACAAAAGGCACCAATAAAAACACAATAAAGCTTCACAGAACAATAGGGCTTCCCGGAACCGGATTACGTAAACACTGCACTCCATACCTACAACGGGCGTCTACTGCGTTACAATACGATACCAGATTTTGAAACTAAACTTGTTTTTAGAACACACAGAAATACGACATAGGTATATTATTTTTTCATTTATGAATAGACAGAACGTTTATATAAGCCGTGGTGGTCTAGTGGTAGTAGAAGCTGTGGTGGTCTAGTGGTAGTGACACCCGCCTTACAACCGTGAGGTCGTGGGTTCAAATCCCGGTACCGTACCGATGAGTTCTTTTGAATTTATGTAACAAAATTTAACACCGCTGGCTTTTCGGTGAAGGAAAACATCGTGAGGCAACCTGCATATGTCAGTAGAAGAAATTCGATGGCGTATGTGAATCCACCAACCCGAACTGGGCCAGCGTGGTGGATATGGCTCAAACACCCTTCGTGGGTAAGCCTACGTCCTGCAGTGGACTATTAAAAAGGCTGATACAGTACAGTACAGTACAGAACGTTTATACATATGTGTTACCACAATGAACTCGTATTGTACTATGAAATGAAATGAAATTGTTTATTCACCAGACAATGTCCACAGATTAAATTAAAATTACAATTTAAATACTAAAATGTCAACAAAAAGAATAAAATTACAATATAAATACTAAAATGTCAACAAAGCTAAATAACGGGAGCGTGATACGTTCTCCACGTTCGATGCAGGGGACTGGAGTCCCACTCTCTCGCCGCCGAGACCAGGGAGTTGGAGGAGCGGTACAGCGCCGCGCGGGCGCCGGCCGAGCGCGCCCGCAGCAGCGCCTGCCTGCCTGCCTGTACTCACATACAAGCTTGCACGAACTGAAACCCCTATGTTTACACCATGCCATAAATGTTAGTTTTAATCGCATACCTCGAGGCGCGCGCAATTATACCTTTGCCATGTGGAAACTGGTCCCCATCTACGGGTCCCGCGGCAAAACGTATATTGTGGCTAAACAGTTGCTCTACAATTACCTTTGTTTAAGAATACTATGCGTACAATTTACTCTTGAATGGTGTTTGGTCCGCTTTTACTGATTCTTATTTTGTATTGAATTCAATATGGACTCATATGCAGTGGGAGATTCGTTTGAGTTTATGTTTAAACGGGATTTACAGTAGCGATTTTTTGAGCTCATTAATAATATTTTTGACCGACGAAACTCAATTCGAAGCGTAGGTATATATTTTTTTAATGTGTAACCACTAGGGTGGCTCTTATTTCTTTACCTTCGAAAAGTTCACGCGGCACCCTTTCATATTGATTATTAACCTAAAATAATAGTCTAGATTTTTTTTATTTTTTTTTTAAACAATAATTAGGGGGTGCTACCACTTGTTGAAGATTGAGAAAAAATACAATTATAGTATTTGACTTAGGAGTATAAGAAGATTAATATTTTATTATATTTTAATGGTTCGAATGTAAGTAAACATGACCCCGAGACTCGTCAACGTTTCCTACGCTCCCGCACCCCCCTTACCCCTCTCACTTTCAAGCAGATTGTACCTGACAACAGTGACAACTCTACTGAGTCGCTTTCATCACTCACCGCGAGCGCACGCATTTTTGTTCTCTGGCCAATCGTGTTATTATAATGGCGTCTACAAGTGCCGGCACCAATTAATCAACACTGAAAAAGACAGACATATGGCTTATAGGCCAAACATCATCACAGTTGGTTCAGTCGAAGTTGCCAACAATTATTGAAGTATTAGTATAGAAAGGAGTATCATTCAGAATGCCAGCTGGTCTTCACCGTGCCAGATGGATGGCAAAAGCAATATATTGTCTCAAGATCTTTTTAGTTTGCCATCAGTTCACATAATCCAAAAGAGAAGAAACAGCTATTAAAGAGATTTACGTGTTCACTGTCTCAATTTATGTGAAATATTAGTATCAAGCACCTTCCGCCTGTGCAGCGCCAAGAAACGATCTGCAGTTACTGAAAGATCTCGTTTCTTTCCAAAATATAAATAAAGCCATGTCACAAAACGCAATACAAAAAATTTTGGGTCATCTGTGGTACTTGTCTGAAGAATTGGTATGTTTAGCTTTTTTTGACGATGCTCTTTCTTTAGACGACAAACGCAAAATGGTTAAAGCTTTAAACAACGAAGGCCTCGAGTTTTGTGCAAAACGAATAAGCGTCGATGTCAGGCACATACTTGAAAAAAATATAGAAGATTTTGTGTCCAGTAATTCAATGCAATTCTTTCAAATACTTGACATATCCTTGGAGTTCTTAGATAAAAACGTGGAAACATGGCAAGATGACGAGGGATATCAACGTGGAAAGCAAATTGTGCAATCTATGCGCGTAGTAAATGATATTGCCGAACGAAGAGTGGCCCTAATGGAGGAGTATAATAAACTGATAACGACAAATGAAGAGCAAAAGCAATACTTGCTTTTAAGTAGATGTAAAGGAATTTAGAAAAAAAATACCCAGATGCAAAAAAATCCACTCTATTGAAATAATATTTTGTGTAATAACATTTTTATTTGTTGAAAATACTTCTAATTTCATATTTTTTGTGTAATTATGCAAATTGTTTGCTATAAGTTAATTATTTGACTAAATAAAAACTTCAATCTTTGAATTTAAAATATATTGTGTTTTTTTTTTGTATTAAAAAGTTTGAGAGCTGGTAGCACCCCCTAAATATCATATTAAAAAAATAAAAAAAATACTCTAATAGTTTCTCAGGATATGGAATCAAATGGCAAGGTGCCCCATAAAAAAATCGAAATATTTTTTTTTTGGCCATATAAGAGCCACCCTAGTAACCACGCATAACTTTTTACTTAGTAGTTCGATTTCTCGTTTTGAGTTGTCCAAATAATTATTTTTTTATTGGAAAGAATACACTTCGAAATTTATCCCATTTAAAGATGACGTCCACAAGTGGTATATTATTCAGAGAAAAATCGAACCAAGATGAAATATACATCATTTGAAAGCTTGATTTATGGACTTCTCAAAAATATTTTATTTTGATTTTTTTATTCCTCCATTTTTTTTTAAATGTGAAAAATAAATTGTATAAAAAATTATAATACCGCTTTGTATTTTTTCTAGTTTATCAATAATAATGTGTTTCTATCGTTATTTTACTTATTTTGTAGCTGATTCTTCCACATTTATCTCTTAATTTGCTAAAACTAAAAATTGTAACCTACCAGTGTGACCAGTTAGTAGGTACAATGTGACAAAAAACACTTAAATACTGTGTCTAATTGGTAAAAATGCTTTTATTTAACAATAATGGAGGTTACTTAACCGGGGTTGCTAGAGATAAACTACCGATCGAGCCAAATATATTTATTTATTCTAATAGATTCAAAATTAATTTAAAAAAAAACGGAGGGCTCTTTTTTGTTTTAACTGATGTAATAGACTCAAAAAAATATTAACTTTTTTGAAATGTAACGAGTGTTGTGGTTCGAATTTTTGATTATTATTATACCAGCATCCATACATTTTGTGGACATGTCCTTTTATTGAAATTTGACCGACGATACGGAGGAGGTATCGATTCAACGCGTATATGTATATATTTTTTATGTGTAACCACGTATAACTTTTTAGTAGTGGTCTGATTTCGATAATTCTTTTTATTGGGAAGAATATACTTTGAAGTTGGTCCCATTTAAATTTTATCGAAATCGGCCGAGCTATTTTTGATAAATTAACAATAATCTGAAATTGCTACATTGATCCGTGCGTACTATTCGCGAATTCTGTACACGGTTGAAGTCGGTCATGCTGTTTTTTGCGAAAAATAATTATATCTCAACAACTTGATCTGGATATATTTTGTGATAAGTTGGGCAGGCTTAGTAAAAATATCCTAGCTCACTTAAATTATAAGCAATGTTTTGAATAATATTTCTGTTAATGATGTACTAATTGGAAATACATTAAATAAAAAATATGTGTTAAAGATCATTATTATACAGCCAACAGAAATTTGTCAAGTCTGCATCGTAGAAACATTTATAGATGAGTCATAATATTTTAGCTATCGTCTAGAGACGCTCAACGGCGCCATATATTTGACTCTGTGGATGATAAGGATCCAGCCAAAGTGTGGAAATTTCTCAGGTCCTTAGGAGTAGGTAAATCTCGTCAAGATAGTGTTCCTAAAAATTTAGACATCAATGCATTAAATAAACATTTTTCGGCATCTCTCTTCTGATAAAACCACTCCTGACCTACCTCCGTTTGTTTTTAGCCAATTCACTGCTTGTGATGTTAGAAAGAGCATCCTTTCAATCTCTTCAAACGCTGTAGGGCTTGATTCTATAAGCCGCAATATGATTATCCCTATCTTAGACCACTTACTCCCAGTCCTGTGCCACATTTTGAATTTTTCTGCGTCAAATGGGGTCTACCCATCTTTATGGAAAGAAGCTCAGATAATCCCTTTACCTAAAAAAGCAAATCCTATATCTTTTTCTGAATATCGTCCCATATCTATTCTTCCCTTCCTATCCAAAGTTCTTGAACGTCTAGTCCATAACCAGCTAAACTCCTTCCTAATCAGTAATAACCTTCTTAATCCTTTTCAGTCTGGCTTTCGTCCGGGGCATAGCACGGTTACTGCACTTGTTAAAATCACGGATGATATACGCCTAGCAATGGACAATGGTGATTTAACTGTGTTAGCGCTTCTGGACTTTAGCAATGCTTTTAACTCTGTAGATTTTGATATCCTTCTGGCTATACTTCGCTCTTTGAACATATCTCCAACGGTGGTTGACTGGTTTCATAATTACCTGTATGGGCGTCGGCAGAGGATTCATTTTGAAGAATCTTACTCATCGTGGTGTAATACTACGGCCGGCGTACCCCAGGGTGGCGTCTTATCACCTCTTCTTTTTGCCATTTTCATTAATTCCATTTCACATTCTCTTTCTACGTCCTACCATCTTTACGCTGATGATCTGCAGCTGTATTGCCAAGCCCCTATGGGTTGGCTATCAGAAGCCGTTGAAGCAATCAATAATGACTTGCGCAGCATTTTACACTGGAGCAAATCTTTTGGGCTCAAAGTGAATCCATCGAAAACGCAAGTTATTGTAATAGGCAGCTCTCGCATGATATGTCAAATAGACTGGGACACGCTACCGCGAGTGATTTTTGATGATGTCACCATTCCTTACAGTGACACGGTTAAGAACCTCGGCATTGTCTTCGATCGTTGTTTGTCCTGGGGTCCGCAAATTGCCGAGACTAGCCGCAAAATGTTTGCGTCTAGCGGTTCCTTGCGTAGATTGCGTAACTTTTTACCGACTGCCACTAAAATTGCGCTTGCACAATCCCTTTTACTTCCAATCCTTGATTATGCCGACGTATGTTACCTAGATCTCACGCAAGTCCTGCTGGATAAACTTGAGCGCCTCCAGAATGTTTGTATCAGGTTCATATTTGGCTTGCGCAAATATGACCACGTTTCAGAGTTTCGCGATAGGCTCAAGTGGCTCCCTATTCGTCGTCGCCGGGATGCTCATATTCTTTCCCTTTTGTATAGCACCCTGTTTATTCCTTCGTCCCCACCTTATCTCCGAGAGCGTTTTCGTTTTCGACACTCTCTATTGAGCCGTTACCTAAAATCTTCAGATAATCTCACTCTTAGTTTCCCTCGTCACAAAACATCTTTCTACGATTCTTCTTTCTCTGTGGAAGCAGTCAGACTTTGGAATGACTTACCTTTAGAAATTAAGCGTTCACCTTCATTGAACGTTTTCAAACAACTTGTGAAAGCTCACTATCTGAAATCATAATGCTACTTGTTCCTTTCGCTACTATTTTATAACGTATGTAGGTATGTATATATGTAGGTATATGTATAATTATATTTATATATTATATCGTATATATGTAAGTATATTTAAAACTTAGATTGAATTAAGTATATTAAGTTTATTATTTATAGGTGTTTTCTTTGTTGATATCTATTTAAGGCCACTATTTCTTTTTCTTGTCGGTTCATATTCGTGCAAGGTTGCCTGGAAGAAATCGCCATGGGTGATAAAGCCGCCACTTTATAATCATTTTTTTTGTCGTATATGTGTTAATAGTGTTTATTTTTTATATTGTGGTTATAAATAAAGAGTTTTGTCTGTCTGTCTGTCTGTCTGAATTAAATTATCCTTTCTAGAGAAATAGTGTCATCAAAAATACCTACTGACCACAAGAGTATAGTAATCAATGATGTCGTAAAGTTTTTGTGAACGGTACTCCAGAGGTATCGTATCGTAAACAGTATATGAATTTCTTGAGTAGAGGTCTTAAAATAGTTATTAGGTTGTAAAAGCGGCCCTCGGTTCCTTAATAGGTACATAATTTTGAATTATCTTAAAGTAAGTATAGTTTCGAAATAGGCTAAGAAATACATGTGATGTTGTAAAACATCTAAATCACAGTTTTGCGTGATGCTAAAATTGTCATAAATAAGGATTAAACTCTGTCATAAATAAATTATAAATTCTTAATTTATCTATTACTCAGTAGAGTTTTTGCAAAACGAAAAGCGTCGTAGGTGAGATCGCCCGTGTGCCTTTTTACTAATTTTGTTATGTTGACAAGACTGCTCTGTCATTGCTAGTACAACAAAAAGTGTTTGATCCTTGGTGGACACCAATTCGATTTTCATCAGTAATAGCGTCTACCAAGTATAGTCGGTATCTTGGCTGCTGATTAAAACCTTATTTTTAGTTCACCGTAAAGACACGAAGGTTCTCTTATTGCACATACTCTACGTATTTGTCAAAGTTGCTACGGATCCACTGCTCGTACTGCCCATTTGAACTTTTTACTTATAAAATACCTATTTCCCCTCATAACAAATTCACAAAAAACAGGTTGTAACTAGATTAAGTTATATGGGCTTAATTCTTTGAAAATACTAAGTAAGACAAAACTTAGAGATCGTTTAATAGATTATTTCATTGCAACTAAAAAAAATTAAAACATTCAGGTACAAAAACCTATGCGAGTGCTATGCGAGACGAGCCCGCGTGCTAGTACTCCAACCTTGTAAAGATCGCTAAATGCGATCAAAACTATAGCAGTTATCTACTAAAAAAAGCGTGAGTAACACCTGTGCTATACTTTGATTAATATGTACAAAAACCTACTTGACTTATATTTCAGTACTTCCCAGATTTCAGCTCGAGAGATCAAACTCCTCCAGAGAAATCGCTAAATTTTGTCCCGAAAGCTCCAAACAGCAATAAAATCTCGCACCTATTCTGCAGTTATTGCTTCACAAAATCATACAACACTTGACAAAAATTAGCGCACAACCAGTGGATTAAACTTTTGAGTCGCATAAATGCTGCAATGCTAAATACGGCAAATCGTGAAGTACTCCTGGCTAAACACTATGGCCAATATAGACATCCGAGGGTAATGCCATAACTATCCTCTGAATTTACAAATACGGCGTGGTAGGTAAAACTAGATAGGCCACATGCTGTGCAGAAAGTTGGGCTATTTATTCAGGGCAAGAATCAGACTGAAATCTACAAGGTAAAAGCAATTCAGGCCACCCAAAGTAGACATGACATGTAAAGTTGAAAAGTAGAAGACAAAATATCGATCTAACGCCGAGTGAAGTGAAATGCGCGGCCCAGAACTGTTAATAGGGAAGCTATGTCAACTTTGTGGCTTGACATGAAAACTTATTGTATAATGAAATGAAATTGTTTATTCAGCAGACAATGAACATAATAAAATTACAATAACGAAATCCAAAATGTCAAGAAAACTTAGTAACGAGAAAATTATATAAGAGAAGTGCGCTTATTTTTGGAACACTAGCCATTGTACCTAAGTCACAACTGTATATAAAAATGCACGGCTAAATACGATATCCTGTCATAGCGCTAAAAATTATACACTTACTCCTGTATGTAAACACGGCGCAAAGCGCTGTTCGTTATTTATTAATCTTGTAATCATTAAACTATCTGAAGTGTGCTATTTTCCTTGCCTCAAGTATACTTGAATTCTAGCTTGACGACAGATTTTAGCGCGAATGCTCAACTTTCTTTATAGCAGTTTCATGATCTGTCAGATTTCATAGCACAATTCCGTAGACTATTGCTAAATTTTAGCTGGCTTAACTAACTTTGATAACATACTATATTATGCAACTTGTTTTCAGTTAAAGATTATGTATTTATCGCATATGAAATGAATGAAGTATTCATAAGTTGAGATTTTATACATCCAACTATTATATAATTATTATAAAACCACATAGAGCTCAATGTTTTTTTTTTCACTTTTTTGAAGTTCTTTTAAACTACATACTATGAGGCATATACAAGCTAACGCAGCGTAAGGATTCTGCCCGGGTGGGTATGAGTAAATAGACTATTTAAATAATTAATAAATAGATTGATTTATTTCATTGGATCGTGTGGTGGTTTAACAGGCGTACATTTAACAAATGAGCGCCCTATAACTAATATCAATAATATTTGCAAGTCTATTATTTGAATCTTGAGTGCGACTTAGTAAATAAAGGTAAACCATTTTTACAACAATATACGTTTTCTTAAAAGTCGATTTTTATTTGAATGGTATTTTTATCACAATAAATGCTGTGCCCATATTTGTATATCCATCCCCAAAGTTTCTATTCCAAATTGCATTTAATAACAAGATAAAACACCTTCAAAGCAAATTACTGTGTAAAAAGGCGACGTCCCTGTACTAATCAGGACGTGTTTCGAGCTTTCCTTCCCGTTTTGTCAAAGGAAGTTTCTACCCGTGTCGGCTCCATGGCAACATTTTGCACACATTTTCCCTGATTTCACTCAATAACAGTTCACGCTTGTTGACTGTGCCGGACGGATGAGGTACTTTTGAAGTTGGTTGATGGCGCCACAATTGTAGCTGAATTGCTGAATATAAGTACGTACGTACGAACGTAAGTTAGAATATATAAGATATTCGTATACTTAACGTAAGTTTGTATCTAGGCCGGTTGGCTAGCCCTGCCACAGTTCTTAAGGCCTCTGATATAGCTAAAATGGCTAAAACACCCGAAAACTACGATTTAAAGTGTCATCCGAGCCATGCCATCCGTAGACTGACCGTGCTGAACGTTGCTTAACTTCGATGATTGCTAACGAACACCTGTCAAACAAAGCAAATCTATTTTCGAAGTGATTTTTATGTTAGTATAGGCCGGATGGTAATAAAAACTGAAGCGGTCTGACCACCATTTAGGATTAAACGTGGAGTCAAACAAGGTGACCCAATTTCACCGAAGTCCTTTTCGGTCATCCTAGAGTCGATGTTTCGCAAACTTGACTGGTCAAATTTTCGTCTTTATATCAACGGAGAGCGGCTAACTCACTTGCGTTTCGCAGATAATATTGTCATTCTATATGAAAACCACGAAGAACTATAGCACATGTTGACAACTCTACTCGTAGATGAAGATGCTAGATTCCGCTAACGTAGAGTATGTCGACGAATACGTGTATCTCGGACAATTGATATCTTTTAAAGACGCGATCGCCAAGGACATAGATCGGAGAACAGCCACCTCGTGGAAAAAATAGTGGGCTAACAAGGATGTTTTTAAGAGCCAGATGTCAATTCACCTCAAAAAACGACTAATGGATGACACCATACTTCCGTCCTTGCTCTATGAATGCCAAACATGGGCACTAATTAAAAAGCTCGCCACTTTCCAGAGAGCAGCGGAGCGCTGCTCGATGCTGGGTCTCAAACTTAAAGACAAAGTAAGAAACGCAGAAATCAGGCAAAAACTAGAGTCATAGACGCAGTATCGATGCTCTGTAGGCTCAAATGGAAATGGGCTGGTCACGTCGCCCGAGCAACAGACGGAAGATAGAGTGAACGAATTATCCACTGGCACCCAAGAGACAGCGCACGGGACAGAGGACGACCCCGGAAAAGATGGTGCGACGACATCGTTGAGTTTGCGGGAGCGACCTGGACGCGAGCAGCACAATACTGCGCAAAATAAAGCAGCATAGATTAGGCCTTTACCCAGAAAACGGGTGCTCTGAAAATTATACATTAATTAAGTACCTGCCTACACATAAATTGAAATACTTTTGAAATCTTATACGTAACTTTTTAATTTTGAAAGTGAAATAAAGGCTATTTTATTTTATTTTATAGGCCGGATAGTTAACCCAGTCAGAGTGTTTAAAGGTCTCTGACATGGCTATGAATACAAAACCCAGAACTACAATTCGACGTGTCATCCGAGCTATGGCAGAGCTTAGTTGTAAATGTCACCCGCGGTCACCCAACCATTGACTGGCAGTGCTGAACGTTGCTTAACTTCAATGATTGCTAACAAATACCGAGTCAACCTTGCAGGTTCGGCAGGCTTTATAAAATATTTTTGAACGTTTTTTTTAGTTTCGCTATTTTTCCAACTGCATAAATAAGTTGGTAGTTCCAGAGATAAAGCCAGGACTCTCCAGCGTAGTGTCTCTTGACCCGACTCTAGAGCGAGGTTTATCATACGGCTTGCTCTCCGACGCACTTCAGTCGGACTGAGAAATAGTCGGAATTTACAGTGGAAATAATATTAAAGCTGGTTTAAAATATTTATCGTAGACATTTTATTAGTAAGTAACTTTTACTGACTGAAACGTAATCTCTCACTAGGGCTTATTATTAAGCTCCAGGTAACATGCTTGCCAGCCGCGTAAAACAGGTCTTATTGGAGATCCATAGGGGAGGCTTATATTCCAGCATTAGACGTCCTATGGCGGTTTGATGGAAGATATAAGTAGTCTTCTATGGAGATAACTATGCTCGGAGTGTCTCTGCGAAATTGAATCAGAAGTGAAGAGATCCGTAGAACAACCATACTGGCCGACGTAGACCGACGGATTGGCAAGTTGAAATGGTAGTGGACAAGGCATATAGCACTGACTGGGGTCTGCATATAGACTGGGGTCGAAAATTTATCCACTGGAGATCAAGTACTGGCAAGGCGTGTGTACGTCTATCTACAGGGTGGATAAATGATATCCATACCGCAAGATCCCTCTAAATATAAGCCACTTCCAACCAATTTTATTGTAAATCCATATAAAAGGCCTATGTGCAGTAGTGGACTACGAGTATGTCGGAATTCGGAAAAAATGACAACGAATAATAAATACACTTTTTATAAAATGAAATTTAAATTAACAGACAAGAAACATTAAAACTATGAAATCGGAAATTGAAAAACAAAATGTATCATCAGTCTGTATACTTTGCTTCGAGCAAATATCTATAGAGTCACAATCGAGCGAAAAAGTGTCCGAGCCAAAACCCTGCCCAAGCAGTGTAGTGGGCAGGCTTTTCAGTTAGTCGCAAGGTGATTGCAAGCTAACTACAACGCCGCGCGATGCTAAAGTACTTGGTTACAAGCACCAATTAGGTAACATAACGTCGAGATTCAAAAAAATGGGTCACTGTGAATTATTTAATACAAATATCCAAGTCGGTATGTATGATGGCGCTCGGACATTTTTTTACTACTATCACTTAGGAACTGTGGCTATGTAGACATTTGCTCGAAGATACCTTGTTACCTTGGATTTCTGAAAGCAAAAAATATTATAAAATAATAATAAAATAATCGAGATAAAAATGAATGGATTTTTGAAATCAAAAATCTCTAAAGAATAATAAGACTCTGATAAAAGAGCCAATTACTGTTAAAATCATACAAAAAACGTGTAACCTGCAACAATCGAACCTTCAAAAATACAAAACCCATTATACCGTTACTCATTCCTTTCATATCCTTACGCCATTAAAATCCCCATTCCTTCCCCAATCCTTTAAATTGTGATTGATTAAAAGTAAAGCTAAGTAATGTTCCTATGATGGATCACCGACCTAACAAATTGATGTGCGGATTTATTACTTGAAGGGCCGGAAGGGTCCTGCAGCGACTTATGACGCAGCTTCATAATGGCAATAAGGCCTCTTTTTAGCCTTCGACGAAAAATAGCTGAGGCTTATTTAAGGCTTTGGTGCAAAATAAAGACAGCTCAAAGTTACTTTTCACCCCAAACACAGAAATAGAAAGTATTGAACGCTAACGTGCATATTTGTAGACCTGATTATGATCGCAGGATTCGGCATTAATTGCTATTAAGATTGATTTCCAAAAACCTGGAGACAGAAATTTTCGATACTTTTAGTTTAAGGACTCTCCTTACAGGTATGTAAGGCGAGTTCTACGTAAAAAAAAATCTCTGATGTATACTAGCTCTATACCCACAACTTCGGCCGCGTTTTATTTTCATTTTTGTGCTTTTTGTGCTTCGGTGGAATCTTTTATTTTTGCGGGATAAAAAATAGCTTTTGTCGCTTTCTAACCTTTAAACTATCCATGCCAAAAATCAAAAATAAAAGAGTAAGAAACCAACTTACACGCATTCGGATCTATAATATTAGTAGGATATCGAAAAGTTTCCTTGGTGTGTGGCGTAAATAAACAGTTATGCAACACGCTTACATAACGCTCAACGCTCTGCGTAACCGATAATGAGGCTTTAAGTATCATTATTCTTTCTTATTGTGTAGGTTAAGACAAATTATGGTAACAGAATGAGGAAAACAATGTGATATACTCGTGTATTTCGTATTTTTTGTAACAAGAACATTCACAAAAAATATTTATAACGTAGTTTTTTACCTTGCACAGTTTTTTTATTACCTTTTACCTATCACAAAAGCCGTGGTGGTCAAGAGGTAGTGACACCCGCCTTACAATCGTGAAAAGCCGTAGTGGTCAAGAGGTAGTGACACCCGCCTTACAATCGTGAGATCGTGGGTTCAAATCCCCGGTCCCGTGCTAATGAGTTCTTTGGAATTTATGTACGGAAGTTCACACCACAGGCTTTTCGGTGAAGGAAAACATTGTGAGGCAACCTGCATACGTCCGTAGAAGAAATTCGATGGTGTATGTGAATCCACCAACCCGCACTGGGCCCGCGTCGTGGATATGGCCCAATCACCCTTCGTGGGTAGGCCTACGTCCTGCAGTGGACTACTAAAAAGGCTGGTACAGTACAGTACCTATCACAGTATTATAATGTTATTGTTACCTAATCTTAAGTTAGTGATATGCGGATTTTCCTTAAAATATCGCAAAATAATTAAGTGTTCACACTCTCTCAAAATGTGCCTAAAAATCGATGTATAAATTAACTAATAAAAAATGAAATAATTAGTGACGATGTAATTAAGAATGTTAGTTAACCTCAGTAGTAAACTCATCGATTAACTAAAGACTTTATCTACTACTATCCTTTTTAACACCCTTTTATTAGTTCCACCTGTATATTTGTTGGCTTGTAACCAATCCCTTTGAGCTCGATTTTTAGAGCGATCAGATTTTCTTTAAACTTTACACACCTATCAAAGACCGATGACAATGCATTTGTTAATTAAGTAAAGCACAGGTGTTACTCACGCTTAATTTTGCTATGCGAGACGAGCCTGCGTGCTAGTACTCTAACCTTAAGAAATATCGCCAAATGCGATTGAAACTATAGTAGCAGTTATCTACTAAAATTAAGCGCGAGTAACACTTGCTTCACTTAATTAAAATGTGCGAAAACCACGCTAGTTTCCGTAATGAAATACTTCTATCCTATTCAAACAATTGATACCAGCTTTTATAAAATCTACGTGAAATTTGTAACACGATTCTGTTAATATGTTTCGACTAAAGCAAAAAGAATTGACGAGACATCTTTTAAAATCAGCTTTGTTGACGAAATAAGCGCTGACGTTAAGATCGGATAAGACAGGTGTTATAAGGGCTGCCTCGGAGACACGAAGAGCTGTTCGTGCACATGACGATTTTATAAACCAGTGCAAGAAATAAACCTCAACCACGCCATACCTGAAAAAGATACAATGCAAGTTAAGCAAGTTGTTGTTGACCAATCACAGTTATTACTGACTTCCAAAAGAATGAGGTATTACACATGTTCGTCTGTATGTTTTTTTTACATATTCATGGATATATTTGCCAATTGTGAACCCATTTAAAAAATCTAGTTCCAAGGTATACTTCCAAGGTGGCTCCATTTAAATATCATCAAAATCGGCTGGGCCGTTTTTGATAAATCATCAATAATGTACATAGATGTTACATCGATTCATGCAAACTATTCAAACGGTGGAAGTCCGTGTTGCGATTTTTTGCGAAAAATAATTATTGTCTCACAAGGAACACTTTGCTTTCTATGTAGTAGGAGTGTAGTATTGTCATTAATAAATAAAAAAAAAAGATAAAAAAAAAAAAATAAGGAACACATTGATTTATGCACTAAATACTCGATTATTATAACTTTCTGCCAGTACTGTGTCATTATTATCTGCGACTCGGGGCAAACCAACTTTTAGGTACTCACACATGATGCATACAAAGAAGGACCCAAGTTCCATCAAAAACGTTACTGGAATCACTTCTATAATTAACTAGCCATTAAAAGCTTTTACATCTCTCATATTCGATAAGTAGGTTCTTATTACCTCTAAATGGGGCTTGTAGGTGATTAATTAGCTCTTTTTTTATTTATTTCTTATTTTTATCAACGACCTTATTACTAGTTTATCATGTCAATGCTTACTGTATGCAGATGACTTAAAGATATTTAAAGTTATCTCTACACCTAGTGACTGCCAGATATTACAGAAAGATATAAACATTGTATCTAATTGGTGTAAAAAAAACCATATGTACCTAAACATTGATAAATGCTTTGTAATTTCTTTTTCAGCAAAAAAGTGCAAAATAGTAAATGACTACGTAATTAATGGACATACCTTAACACGTTCCAATATTGCAAAAGATCTTGGCATACTGTTTGATGAAAAGCTCTCATTTATACCTCATTACCAACAGATTACTACTAAAGCTAATCAGCTCCTCGGCTTTATATTAAGGTCCACTAAAGGTTTTAAAAAGCCTCAAAGTTTTTTGTACTTGTAAAACTCGCTTGTGAGAAGCCACCTGGAGTATGGTAGCCCAATCTGGTCGCCCCATTACAACGTTCATTCAGACAACATTGAGAGAGTACAGAGAAAGTGTCTTAGAATACTCTGTTACCGTCAGTATTCAGGACGCTCCGACTTAAGTTACGAAACACGACTGACTAAGTTTAATGTTCAATCCCTAAAAACTCGTCGGGAATATTTCGATTTAGTATCTTTATATAAAATTGTTCATTCGGTAGTCGATTCTCCTCACCTTCTGTCTCACCTAACATTTAATACCTTATATAGCGCCCGTAGAGCAAAAGTCACTAACCTTTTTTCACTTCAAATTTATAAAAATAACACATCTTTTTTTAACCCTATTGTCAGAATGGCTCGTCAATACAACGATTTACTAAAACAACACTCCCAATTGGACATATTTCATCCCAACTTCAATACTTATAAAAAAACTGTAAAAGATATCCTCCATTTCAATCGCAAACAGGATTGTTCTGACGCCACAAATACGCTACGCCCGAGTTATTCAGTTCAGTGAATTTTCTATTTTACTTATTTTATTATACATTCTTTGTTTCCTTGTTTAGATCAATAGACTTTAGATAATTTTAGTGCGGTTTTGTAAGTACCCCTCTGGAAGCTCGCTACAGAAGGATACTTTCAAAGTATTCGTCTACTTTAATTTTTAGTTTTCCTGTATACACATACCTTGGACGACAATCCAGTGTAAAATCTAGCTACTAAGTTTAGAATAAGGATTCGATTGTTATCTGTTTTGTGTATCAAATAAATAAAATAAAATAAAAATAAAAATAAAAATAGGGTAATAATGTAGCTAGAAAAGTCCTAGGGTAATTATAATTAACTAGCGGTAATTAATCTACTATTAATTCAACAGAAGTGATCGAAATATTATTTTTTTTGTAGATTTGTTCGATTCACTCTGTCAAAAGAGATTATAACGAAACATGTGTATTGTAATGTACTTACACAAATGGAAATATTCAGCCTTGTCTTCGTGTGAGTAAGTCAATTTTAAATATCAAACGGTGAAGCTCAATTTCAATAAAATGTTTTATTCTTGTAATGCCGGTTTTTTTCTACTTACCTCACAATCGAGATGTAAAGCAGAATAGTTAGCTCGGGTGTAAGCACCAATTGCATCCTCGAACTATAGGCGCCCACGCTGCGCTCGTGCGCCTAAATATCTCGGGCTGCAATTGATGCCTTACAGCCCTTGGCTACTAATCTACTATTAATATCTATAGTTCCCTACAAGGATTTCTAGTATCATGAATTAGTTATTTATTTGAGTGTCATTGTGTGGTACTATGCATGAACGGTTTGTACGCTAACGTAGATTAAACGCGAATGGTAGTAGCGTCAGCTGATTTTAGCAGCTGATTGTGAAGAAAGCAAGTGGACTTGAGCAGAATTTATAATATCATCGATCTTGAACTTGCAGAAAGTCAAGGAGGCTGGTGACAGCCATGTTTTAGTTACAGCACTTGACACGAAATAATCTTATCGTTTGTTCGTTCGTTTCAGCCATAGGACGTCCACTGCTGGACATAGGCCTCCCCCAAAGATCTCCAATAAGACCAGTTGGTAGCGGCTTACATCCAGCGCGATCCCGCGGTCTTAATGAGGTCATCCGTCCACCTGGTTGGAGGATGTCCTATGCTGCGCTTGCCGGTGCGTGGTCTAAACTTTACAGCCCCATCATCGGCTATCAGCGAGCGAGCATCATCGGCGAGTTATGTGCCCTGCCCATTGCCATTTCAACTTGCCAATCCGTTGGGCTATGTCGGTAACTTTGGTTCTTCTACGGATCTCCTCGTTCCTGATTCGATCTCGCAGAGAGACTCCGAGCATAGCCCTCTCCATAGCTCGTTGGGCTACTTGGAGCTCACTTATAAGGCCCGTAGTGAGACACCACGTTTCTGTGCTTTTACTCACTGGCAACACACACTGGTCGAAAACTTTCGACTTGAGGCACTGAGGTATGTCGGACGAGAAGACGTTACGCAATTTTCCGCACGCTCCCTAGCCAAGTTGGATTCGGCGATCATAAAGTGTGTTATAATCTTATAGTTAATTGTGTTTAATAAAATTTTAAAGCTATTTATGATCCGTTATTTTCTTCAACCACACTATTATACAAGTATATATCTGCCTACTTTTATCTGCCTTTTTCGCGTTTAACCATTAACTCGTCTGGTGGTAGGCGATGTTGTGGTCAAAGATGAAGCTACGTTACGAAGATACGTTGACTTTAATAGCTTCACGTTATATCTTTCAGGAAACAGGGAAGCCGAGACACTGCTCCATTCTCTGACTGTACGGACTGACTAGATAGAAAGTCTACGTAGAGTTTTCCGGTATTTATTCTATGGTATCTGGTTAAGAACTCTACTACATATCGATTCTTATTAGCCACCTGCCAATAGTGCTCGAAGCGTAGTTTGACTAGGTGTTTGTCAGCGATATTCGAAATTAAGTAACGTTCCGCACGGTAAATATTTTGGATGGGTGACCGCGGGTGGCTTTTTATAGCTGAGCGCTACTGTGGCTCAGATGACACGTTAAATTGTAGGTTGTAGGAAAACTAACCTTTTCCTACGTTTATAGTTGGAACCTCGTTTAATGATTTATATTTGATCTGAATTCGTTTTACAAATCTGAGTCTTTCAGTTTGTTATTGTATTCTTCTCACTGACACAGTCAGTCTAGAGCCATCTTTAGTCCAGGATGGATGGTTTTGTTGGATTTAATATTTTTCTTCCTCAGGGGAAGTGCCTACGCTGGCCCTCCTTTAAAGTCGGCATGGTGCGAATACGCAGCCTACTCGATGTTTGAATGTTTGTTCTAAATTACACCTTTTCCAGATGTTTGGACGCGCCGCCCTCATCGCGGCCCGAACTACTGCAACTGCTCGCGAGAACGCCTGCGAGCCGGAGATTTGTTGAATCATGGCGCGGGGGCCTTCGCTCGTGTCCGATGAAGCCTTCGCCTGTCGATGAAGCAGTGGTGCTTCGAGAGCTTCGCCCGCCGTTACAAGCTCTCCGTCCCGCTATATACTCCGTGATTTTAACTAATTCAACGCGAAACTCAGTGCTATCCTAAACTAGTGCTATCCTAAGCCTAACTTAAGTATACCTGTCTAGCGTAAGTCCAGTGTCCCTATATCTTTATCTGTCTGTTTTTATAACGTCCCTCTGTGTTTTTATAAACTCTCTGTATTAAACTCTATATCAACTGTATGAAGTGCTTGTTTCCTTGATAGCGGCTAGTCTGGTCAGGTCTAGGACAAGCGTTTCATTACAAGGTCCCTGTTATTTTAACCGTTGAGCCACGTCAGAGGCCTTCAGGCGGCCTAAAAACTCTGACACCAGGTCTAGCCTATACGTACTAACTTACTTACCTGCCAGTAAGCAGAAATGGTGTCCGATAAGCCTTTTCTAACTCATTACTTGTTGGTACTGCTATCTATTTGATCTCACCAAGAAATACCCAGTAGAGTACTCTCTCTCTATATCGGTTTTTATAATATAACCTTACGACATAATTCCACTGACCATTCCTGATGAAATAATTTTAAGAAGTTGTTCAGGATAGCTTGATGGACTCTGATGTTCTCATCAGGCCAGCTTGAACATAAAAAATAGTTTAAATTGTGAAAGTTGGGCCTGGCAACACGCGTAACTTTTTTTGTTCTCTTTTGCTTCGGCTATCAGCGGCAGCACAAGTATTTTTCTGAATTTCCGTAAGTTTTCGAATAGTATTGCAAACGATTGTAAAACATTGATTGTAATCATTGAAGAGGATTTCCACCAGAAGTCTTATTTGAAAACAATTCTTGTTTTTTAAAGAATGTTTGTTTTGAAATTCATTCTAACGTACTTTACATTGGTACCGACTTTGTGACCGGTAACTAGTTGTTACTTATAAAAAGTATGAGAAACGTTTTTGACCCACCACTGTCGGTATTTTAGGGCTAAGCGGATGACGATGAATTATAATAATACCTTACTTATACAGCTGCGTTCAATGCCCTACGAAAACTGCCGAACGATTCCGAAAACATATAATATGTAAATGTAATTCACGTTCAATAAGACGTATTCTTTACATTTCAAACTAAATACCCGTTAAAAATTAAACGTGACATATAAACGTTAGCATAGGGCCTAATCTGAGCGTAAGGCTGTATTTACACTGTCGAATCTCCCGTCCGGATAGGATGACGGCATAATCCGCGTTAATGCCCCTAGCGACGACGTGCGTCGATGGCACTGACTTCGACTTTAGGCAAGGATAGATGTTGATTTAGTAACGTTTTTTTTAAGAATATCAATACAAATACCATAATATTGCAAAATAAAGCTTGAATTAAGTACGAAAAGTGGGTGTTCTAACTCTAGTGACAAATTTTAGGCAACCTGAGCTTAAAGCTGTATTTACCCTGTCGAATCTCCCGCCCGGTTTGGATGACGGCATTATCCGCGTTAATGCCCCTAGCTACGACTTGCGTCGACGGCACTGACTTGGGCTTTAGACGAGGAAAAGTGTTGATCTAGTTACTCCTTTACAAGAATATTAATATTGCAATTAAATTACTGAAATAAAACACTGGAAACAAGTTATTAAGGTGGTAATTTTTGGTCTAAAAGTGACATTTTTAAGGTTATCTTAGCATAGAGCGGTATTTACACTGTTGCATCTTTTACCTAGATGGGATGACGGCATAATCTACGTTAATGCCTCTTGGGGCGCGTCGACGGTGCTAACTAGGACTTTAAATGAGGAAATCTATTGTAAATCTGTGTATTGTGAATTAATAAAACTAATCATAAAACATTGAAACGAAGAAAATTTTTAAGTGCCAAATTTAATTCTAAAATTGGCGTAAAGTTATATAAAACTGTCAAATCTCATTGCCCGTCTGGATAGGATGACATAATCCGCTCTAATGTCCCTGGAAATGGCGAATTATTCCAGACGACTTAGTGCTATACTTAGCACTTGATTAAAACTTTTGAAGCTAATTTGTAGTTTTAACTCTAAAGACAACATTTTGAAGGTATTCTGAGGATTTTTAAGGGCGTGTCGATTCTTCACATAACAAACAAAATCCGTGTCGAATAATTTTCATTTGCCTAGTCTGAAATCCTACGTCTGCGTTAAACTGTGTCACCACCCTTATAATACCTGCTACATCCGATCTGACGTCATCGCTTCTTTAATGTGATTCTTTGAAGAGATACCTACTTCAGAGCTGTTGACTTTGATTAAGCTTTTCTTTGACTGTTGTCTTTAAATCTGTTATATTTATACTGATTTCCAAAAATCAATCTCAATTTTAAATATGTTGTGATAAGAATTGAAGATTTTTACTTTAGTTATAAGCCTTTCCCCGCTTTTCTCGGCTACGAATAAATATTATAACTAGAATATGTAAACCATAATAGTCGTTAATTCATATAAGAGTATTTAGCAAGAAAAAATGAAATAATTGTATAAAAACTGGTAATAATATTTTTATTTGAAAATAATTACTAAAACAAACGCGGCCCAAGTTATGGCATGAGCCTTTCAACGTTACTTATTCATATTAATTACATAAACAAACAAATAATCCTGTAAAAAGAAATACGAAAATTGATACTGACAGAACAACATTTTTCTATTAAATTTACTTAATTAGTATTGAAATATCAGTAAATATAAGCTTGGAGGAAAGCAATTACTCTTCAATGTCCAAATTAATATCGTCTAGTTTAGGTCGCGAACGAATATCGGAAAAATATATTTAATTACAGGACGTTTTAATATATAAGCTCTGACGTATTATAAAAGTAGACAATTACTTATAAAAACATGTTAATAAATAATATGTCTGAAAAAGAACAAGTATATTTAAGTTTTTATGCAACAAAAGCGATAGTAAAATGATAACACTTGTTTTAACCGTATAGAATCGATGTATTTAGCTTTAAAAATCTGACACAAGGGCTATCCATATCGCCTATACGATCTTACTTACTTATTTTTATTCAGATAGTGTGGCCAATTTTAAAGGCACCATCGTAAATCTAGTAGCAACTTAAAATATTGTTCTCTCTTTCAAATGCATATGGTGAAAAAGAAACAGCAATATCTTAGGTTGCTATTAAATTTACGATGGTGCCTTTAAAATTGGCCACATTATTACAAATTTAACCCTATACAGGATTATTTTGCTTGCTTTGTAAGTACAAAACAGGAAAAGGACAATTAAGACTATCATTATAAATAACTTTTACTATGGAAACATAAATATAACTCTGAGTGAGTTCGAAAAAAAAAGTCCAATTCAAATTGCTACTTGGAATAGATAAAATGTGATAAACAGATTTTTTTTCGAATTCCCGGTTTTACGTAGTAAACGTTGGTCAAGATTCGACTAAGTACCTTCACCAGCTAGTCCATTAAACGACCACGAAAAGCCACGAAAAGAACTCTGTCCGACGCGTGAAAAAGAGACAGATTAAGTAAATACTTGCCATAACCCTGTCTCGTTCTAACACATCGATAGAAATATTTCTTCGTGCGCATACTAGCCCGGCGGTTCTGGATAACGCTCTATTTATAATTATTGAAGCGACTTATCCTCAATTTTTAATAATCATAGCAATTAGTAATCTTTTAAATTGGTTATCGAAAGCTTCTACTTCACAAAATTTCTTTATAAAGGTAAATTGTACGTAATAAATTACGAATCCTTAAAAAATAATTTGACTATTTAATATCATCGTTTCATCTTCTGATTTGCCAATTAATATTTTCAGATCCATTTTTATTGTAAATGGTGACTTGTACTACATAATTTGTTTCGTAAATAAGTTAGATTTAGATCCACAGCATCACTACATAGTATAAAACAAAATTAGTTCCCGCTGTCTGTCCTTATGTATGTTTATATCCTTAAAATCACCAACGGATTTTTATGCGATTTTTTCAATAATATAATTCAATTTCAATTATATTTATAATACACCCGTGCGAAGCCGGGGCGGGTCGCTAGTGTGTAATCAAATTAAAACTACCAACTGAATTTATCCGCGATATAACACAGGGCTTCTTAATTTTTTCGGAACTAAAAGTAGCCTATGACACTCTCTGACCTCTAGGTATATTCATGTGATAAAATTTAGTCGATCCGTCTATCTCTTGCTGTGTAGAAGAGTATTTGACCGAAGCGAGGCAAAGATATCTGCTTCAATTTTTTTGCAAGCGATTTTGCTTGCGTCGGTCCGGATGTTGGTTTTCACCTACTGATTGCATTTTTCAACGAATCTCAACGTTTGGTATAAAGGTACTTTAATTTTATTAGTTGTTTTTTATTGTCGTGGGTGATTTTTGGTTGCGAAGGTTTCTTTCTCTCAAAAAACCGGACAAGTGTTCGACTTGACAAGATCGAGGGTTCCGTACAAACACGTTGTTAAAATAATTATAAACCTGTTTTAAGGCTGTTTTAACATGTGCAAATGAAGTTCTTTTAAATGATATTTCACTTACTTTCACTTTGAATTCGTTCGAGTCAGGAAATGGATTTATATATTTGCTATATAACCACATTTCCGGAACGCATCTATAGATACCTCATACATCGACGGAGAAAGTTAATACAGCGGGCTAATTAGACGCCAGCGCCATCTAGTTTAGATATGAGTAAATACTGACATTTAAACTGTTGCTTCAAGAATTAATTTTATAACTTATTTGATTTGATTGCTATTAAGTTTGATGTTTTATATTTATACAATTATACATTTACATATAAATTTATATTTGAACTTATTTTCAGTTACAGAATTTTGAACCAATTTTTTGTGAATTTTGAGGCCCTATTTTTTGTGATGTAAATAAAAATGTACAGTTTTTAGATTTATTCCTATATGTGTACTCTGAGACAATGCTTCTCGCCAAATTTCATAGTTCTATGTCAACGGGAAGTACCCTGTAGGTTTTGATTTTTCTGAGTGCAAAATATGCGGTTTTTTACGACATAAACGGCTCTAACTTTTGTATACGGTAACTGAGAAGCTTTTCTTTTACACAACTGCAAGAATTCATAGGTTTACGTATATAATTTTAATTTCAATTCGATATCTTTACGCGTTCCCGAGATAAAGAGTCTTGACATACACACAGACGGACAGACGGACAGACAGACAGACGGACAGACGGACAATAAAGTGATCCTATAAGGATTCCGTTTTTTCCTTTTGTGGTACGGAACCCTAAAAAGGGGAAAATTTGCTGTCGCGCTATTTGTCAACCGATATCTAAATTTTCAAGATATTGAAGAAAGCCTGAAAAAAATCGCTTTAAAAAGCGATAAGGCCGCCAGTTAGAAACCTATAATTGTAATGTTTTGTCCCTGTAATTTGTTTTTTATGAAATATGTTTGTCTAATAAAGTGTTATTGTTTGTTTGTTTTGTTTGTTTGATATTGCGAGTATGAACCATTTCGGTCAAGAACAAGTTGAGATAAAGTCTTATGAAGATTCAGATTCAGAGATGTGCTGCGAGGCCTACTGTTTGGAAAACTACTAGTAAAACAATATAGCAATGGAATATTTGTGAGTAATATTATGTATGATGTCCTTAATGGTACAAACACGCCAAGCTGTCTTATCGGAAAATGGTAATGACGTTTCCATCAAAGATTGAAATAGTAGGGAATCATTTAGAGTCGTGAGTGAAGCGAGGGGTTCAAGTTACCCAAGACGACGATACGACTTGGTTCTAGTGGTGCATACTCTACTTTTCATACCTCCGGTGAGAAAATGAAACCCCAGGAATATAAGTAATACCTACTCACGTCATAAAATTAAAAAGTGTTGATACTCATAAGGCAATTCGGAATTGTTCACAATAAAATAAAACAAATTAGAATGTACCTAACAATTTTCATAGAATCGCACACAATTCGTAATAAAACAGCGAATATAAATACTTCGTGAAAAACATAAGACCATGGCCAGCTCGATCATTATGGCCTAAAACGGGCATTGCAAAGAGGTTTTATTCTGTGAAGTCGAGTAGAACCTCCTTACAATGTCTGTTGCCGTGCAATTTAAAGAGGTTTTATTCGATTTTGCAAAATGAAACCTCTTTACGATGTCCTTAAATGTTCTAAGTTAAGAAATTTTCATACAATTTAGACGTTCCAAATTAAAATAACTTTACTCCCTAGGTTTCATACAACATTATTGACCTGCCATAGCCCTCGAGATTGTGTTAAGATAATAATGACTCGTTTAACGTTGAGATTGTTCGATATAAATAATGAGTCATTTTTGCAGGTGGTATAAAAAAAACTGGACAAGAGCGAGTCAGGCTCGCACACCGAGGGTTCCGTAGAAATCCAGAAAATTTCACATAATCGGAAAGTAAGTTGCTAAAATCTCTATACTATATCATCGACAAAACAGTTTTTTTTTTGTCACTTTCTCGTCATTCATTAAAAATTACACATTGTTGAAATAATTTAATATCTGTTTTAGCATGTGCTTATGAAGTTCTTTTATATGATACCTTACATGATACGACTAACTCACTTTGAATTTTCAACCCATATTTTTTGAATCTAGGCCCTATTTTTTGTGATTTAAATAAGAATGTACAGTTATTAGATTTATTCCTATATGTGTACTCTGAGACAATGCTTCTCGCCAAATTTCAAAGTTCTATGTCAACGGGAAGTACCCTGTAGGTTTTGATTTTTGTGAGTGTCGAAATATGCGGTTTTTAACGACATAAACGGCTCTAACTTTTTTATACGGTAACTGAGAAGATTTTCTTTTACACAACTGCAAAAGATCATAAATATACGTAAACAGTTTTAATTTCAACTCGACATCTTTAAGCGTTCTCGAGATAAAGAGTCTTGACATACGCAAAGATGGACAGACGGACAACAAAGTGATCCTATAAGGGTTCCGTTTTTTCCGTTTAAGGTACGGAACCCTAAAAACTATGAATCTTAGCAGGTAGATTCAGTAAGCCGTTTAAATGTGAATACGCCCTAGTTATTATAGTACCTA
Source organism: Hypomecis punctinalis (assembly GCA_949316475.1). NCBI lineage: Eukaryota > Metazoa > Arthropoda > Insecta > Lepidoptera > Geometridae > Hypomecis > Hypomecis punctinalis. The sequence continues at coordinate 4,403,876 of OX438808.1, forward strand.
TATAAGGCTGTGTTCAGGCTGATATAACGCCAACATCCGCAGTTTTAGTATCACAAATGAACTAGATAACTGCAATAAAGGGCTTAGGTTTATTGTTCGCGCGAGTCTAGTTTCTAAACTTTGGCATTAAACTTCGTGACTGTGGGAGTCTAGACTTAGATTTTGAAATTATTTGAACAGTGCAGATATAATAACTTCTCGTATAACTTATATAATCTATGAAGTTAGGAATAAGTACAAATTCTTTGATTGATAAGATTCGATGTTCTCTCTTAGTTTTAAGAATCAGACTTATAGTCATATTTTCAATACTAAGTTACCTATAAACTTATGACTCCTAGTATTGATTAAACCTTGCACAGTAATACTGCGTTTCTCATTCTAAGGAAAACGGCATACCTACTGAAAGGTATTTAAGTTCTTTGTACAAAACAAAGGAGCATACAACTTGTAACGCTAAGTTTTTCGTATAGTTGTGTTATTCTTCTTTTGGTTATTAAATTACCTTTTTTATTCTATTTTAATGAGTTGTTCTTTTAAGCCAGACTTGTTTTAGTTTTAAATCGACTTCCAAAAAGGAAGAGTTTCTATGTTCCTCTGTAGGATTTTTTCATGTATGTTCATCGATATTTTCGCTAATTGTGAACCGAATCAAAACATTACTTTTAAATCGAAAGGGTATATAGGCCACCTCTGTATACCCTTTCGAAATAAAAATAATGTATTTTTTACATTACATTTACAAAGGAACAAATAACTCTTTATTGTACACACTATATAAAACTTACAATATATTCATTAGTGAAATTCTAAAGATAGTGCAACACTAGGCGGCCTTATCGCTGGAAGTGATCTCTTCTGGAAGAGAATGATTCCATAAAATTTTATGGAAATCGACTCAGCTGTTTTCGAAAAATCAACAATAATGCATAAATTGTACACATACATACATCTAGAGCTAACTATTTGCATTTTGTACGCGATGGAAGTAAACTAAATTATTAGATTATGACAAAGTAAAAGTTTCCTATGGGAAAGCACAATAATCGAAATATCACGCGGGCAAAGCCACGGGCAAGGGTAGAGTATACAAAATTAAAACCAAGCCTCAAAAAATAAAACCCAAATATCCATCTTCACAGATCTTCATAATTCCGTCCATCGCGCCTATATTAATATCGCTAGATTTATTTCTCGGGCACAATCTCGTGACCGACGATAAATCACGGCGAGTCTCGGAGGACATCGCGCAAACGTGAGTTATTGCCTAGTTATAGTCATTGTTACCCGATATTTGCGGCCGCTACGAATTTGCGACACAATTACACGTTTGTTTAGAAGTCTGTCCACAGAAGGCGTGGTGATCTAGCGGTAGTAACACCCACTCTACAATCGTGAGGTTGTGGGTTCGAATCCCGATCCCGTACCAATGAGTTTCTTTGTAACATTTGTACGCTTATCGGCGAAGAAAAATATAGTAAGGTATCCGAACGCCCGCGTAGAAGTAATTTGATGGGTTATGTGAGTCTACCAACAAGCACTGGGCCAGCGTGGTGGATGGCCTAATCATCCTTCATATGTAAACTCTGACACCTTCTAGTCATCCGGCCCATACGCATTTACATACGACTGTATCAGTATCGTTAGACTGTACCGACCCACTGCTTAGCCTGCAACACCTCTTTTAGGGGGAAGTCCCGTAACGCCGGACGGCACCTACCGCCGGACATTTATTATCTAAGCAAGTATAAACCTGTTCGATTCAAAGTATAAGTGAAAAGGGTGCGGGGGGCACATAGGTACAGGATCACGCACCGCAGATTGCCTGTGACGCAAAAGGCCACTGCAAGAGCTGATGTTTGCTGTTGTTGGCGGGAAATCGCGGCGTCCGGTAAAAATCGATCTAAGTGATTCTGGCATATTTCTGCATTTACATTTTAGTGGTATTCAAAAATTAAAGTAGTAATTTGTTGTTATTCATAAACTAAAAGGAATATTATTAGATTTTTAAAACATCTTTGGTAGGCACTACCTAATTTACGAAATTGTCTGTCCCTTAGCGCCGGACACTTAGTCATCCCTTAGCACCAGACAGTAAGCATATTGATATTTATTGTGATAAGTTACGTTATTTATTCTAATTATTTAATTTTGTTATGGAGTGTAGAAAAACGAAGATAATTGAAATGGAAGAGAAGAATAAGAAAGAATCCTAAGAGCCATAGAGCTTACAAACTTCCGTTGATAAGGTTTTGTCACAAAAACTGTGTGTAAGACAAGCTGCAATGTGATACATTACTCACATTACTCATTGAGAGCACTGTATATGACAAAATAAAGGCGCTAAATCGAGGATAAGAAGTGACGATGAAGCCAAAGTTGAGTTCGTTCACTAGCACCTTCTCAGCAGAGTATGAACTAGTTTTAGTGGACCACGTCAAAGATTTATCTAACAGATGAATGCCGCTCATGAAAGAAATGGTTTTTGAAGTTAACCTACGACTTAGCTGAAACATTAAAGCGTGTACAGACGTTCTAGAGTGTGGAAGTGGCTACTTATGTGATGGATGCAAGCTTTTTTTTAAATAACAGATGCTAGGGGTATGGTACAAATATTTATCCGGTTCTAGGTGCCACTTTTCTAAATTACAATTTTTGTTACCAAAGTTTGATTGATGGTATTAACTGTTTTTTAAGCAAAGGTTGCAGGATTTTTTAAATTAATTTGATTTCAAACTTTGTTATCTGTTGTAAATCTACATCTACACTAATATTATAAAGAGGAAAGATTTGTATTTTTGTATTTTTGTATGTAATGATTAAACTCAAAAAGTACTGGACCGATTTTAATAATTCTTTTTTCATTAGAAAGCTACATTATCACTGAGTAACATAGGCTATTTTAATTGCAAGAAAAATATAAGGATCCCTATTAAAACTATAATAATGTTACCCAAGGTGTAAAAAAATGCCTAAAATATTCTTTACATCGCGTGCGCTGCGAAAACTATTGATGATGGAATAAAATAATGTACTACGACTTTATAGAACACACCATAATTTACAAAAAATGTCGCGACAGCATATATCTAACTATTATGGTTAAGCCGTAATAACTGTTCTTTTATTCTTAAAAATTAATTGAAATACCGTCGCAGGAAAAGGATCTTAATTAATCCTTATCAAAATAAATTATTTCATATTCAAGACTGTTTCAATAGCTTTATGCAACTTTTTAAATTATTTAATTCAGACATTTTATTACAAAGATATCACGAGTTTAAAAATGTAAGTATTATAAAAGTTCCGTTTCGCCGCTCTCCCCGCTTGGCAATTCATGTACTTTGTACAATGTACATATACGAGTAATACAAAATTCACTTCGAGCAAATATCTATAGAGTCAAAATAGTGAAAAAAAGTGTCCGAGCCAAAATCCTGCCCAAGCTACGTAGTGGGTAGGCTTTTTAGTTAGTCGTAAGGCGATTCCAAGCCGACTACACCGCCGCGCGATGCCAAAGTGTTCGGTTAAAGGCACTTATTAGGTGACATAACGTCGAGATTCGAGGAAACGGGTCATTGAGAATTGAGAAGGGTGCTTGGGCCATATCCACCACCAGTGCCAGGGCCCAGTGTGGGTTGGTGCAGATTGCCACACAATATTTTCCTTCGCCGAAAAGCCAATGATTTGAAATTCCGTACATAAGTTCCAAAGAAACTCATTGATACAGGATCGGGATTTGAACCCACCACGTCATGATTGTAGGACGGGCGTTACTACCACTAGACCACCAAAGTTATATATCTCCGCCATTAGTGTGTCGATTTATGTTTTATTGGTAGTAAATAGGTATGCAGTGGCGTAGCGTGCCTTGGAGGAGCCCTGAATCAAACAGGGTAGTTGGGAAGCCCAAATCACTCATTTCTCTCAAAAGAAACAAAAATGCTTGCATTAAATTGAAATAAATATATACCGCCTTACCGCAATAGATTTAAACACGCTTTAAACTCTGTTTAGCCGTACATGTTGTACTGTTAAACATTGTCTAAAGCCTGCGTAAAACTTTTGTGGTAAGACGGTTATTTATAAGTTGTCACTTCCTCCTAGAAATTGAGCTAGCCAAACAATTCAAATGAAATATACACTTTTCTTGACTCTTTTTCAGGAAATTGATAATGAATAGAATACCTATATCAGCTAAGTAAGTCTAGCTGAAGTTTCGATTTTCGATTTCAGTTGTTATAAAATTTCTGCCTCTTAGGACAACTTTTGGAAGAATGTTTAACCCGGGAAAAAAGAGATGATTTTTTTTCGGGAAGCACGAGATTAAGTGACATTGTAGATAACATTTTACTAGGTTTTGCTTACACACGTTAAGGCCCCTGTAGCCCGGGAGCCCCGTATTATTGACACGGCTGATACTGCGGTAGCTACGCCCCTACACATAGTATGTGAAACGAATTGTCGATGGGACCTTAAAGTTCTCGAATCTAGACAATGTATTGGCAAGTGTAGCGAAGGTCTTCACGTGAATCTAAGATCTGGTCGTGACGTCCGGAACACGTTGGAATTCAAGCGCTTTGATTCCTTCCATCACAGCTCTTTGGGTTATCAAGTTGAAGAGGCCTTAGGTAGGGCACACAATTCGTAGACGTAGAACTGATGTCCAATGTTTTTCAAAGTTCTCGAGTGAAGACAAGATCAAGAAACTAACTTACATGGGTAGAATGTATAGACTGTGGGTCTCTAATATTTTAACGTCGCTTTCATTCTCATCATTGTCATTTTCTGAAATCAGGGCTATACAACGTGTAACAGAACGGTTCAACAATACTGAACGGCATGTATGTGTATCTTGTCACGAATCACCTGTATGAATTTCAAACTTCAAAAGTCATCTTATTTTTTCCATATAAAACTAAAAAATATTTTTTTCATATTATTTTGGACAACCCTAAACTAGTGAGGTCGGTGGCCTCGTTTCAAAAGCCGCTGGCTCCGCGCCCCGCTGCTGGTTCCCCCGCTGCCGTCGGCCTGACACGCTAACTAGTTAGGCTACCTAATGCTGTTGAAGGAGGCTACTTACCTACAGATTCTCAGACCTAGTCCCTTGACCTAGTCGAGACCTAATTCAGTTTTAAAAACAGCTATAAATTCGTGGATCGCAAAAAGAAAGTAGGTAACGTTTTACTTTAGTGCGTAACTTGAATATGTACCTAGGAATTTTCATGAGTAGATAATCAATTTAGGTATCCTGTTTTTGGCAAATATCTATTTACTTACCTAATTGTAAGGTTTCTTGACACTACTTAGCTTGTACTTAAGCATGTACTTACCCTATCTTATCGTGGCGTTTAAAATGACCTACATAGGTAATTAGGTCCTATGGGCACTCAGAAATGATAGAAAAAAACAAATTGATACATTTTTTTAAATTCACTATTTTTATTTGCCACATACCTACTTAGGAACCTACTTAAAATTAACACACACAAGGGCGTCCACAAACACTCAATAAAAGTCAAAGGAAAGGCTCGAAATGCAAACCTCCTCGGTCGCAGCACAACCGAGTAGGTACGTAGGTAAGTACGAGTACGTCGAGCCGTGGTCGAGCCATAGATTTTCTCACGTTCACCACATTTAAATTCCGCCACGATGCAAAGGGTTCATCTTCTCTCTGGACTGGAGTCGCACGGCACAGAATAAACAACATTTCAATGTACCATGATCAAAGGTCTAATCACGTAAAGTCCGGAGACCTGGGTGGTCAGCACACCGCGCCTCATGTAGGACCACCGCCCCGGAAACCGCTCGTCCAGGTGCTCGCGGACGCGGCGCGCATAGTGCGCGGGCGCTGTTGAACGTCCTTCGGACCTCGCCGCTCCTGCCCGACGCGTGCTGGTCCTTGGGCTATCTTCAAAATACTGCAGAATGCGCGTCTCGCGATTTGAACCAACTCGAGCACCGGGTCGTTTCTGTTTTCGTGAAAGTTCCCAGTAGGTACTGTGCAGACGTAAACACTAGACACATCCATCTAAGAAGTCCGCGTCCGCCACCGCCGCCACCGGCGCGCCCGCGTCGTTTAGAAAGCGGCCATCTTCAAAATGTTAGCTCGTGCGCGGCACCGTTGTTGCCATTCATATCACCAATATCATAAAAAAACATTTGAGAATGTTAGGTATCCTAGACTGCCTGTCTAGGCATCGCGATCGTCGAAAGAGTTGATAGACAACGTCTTCACTTCCGCAAGGTCAGAGAGCGACTGACTAAAATATTCTGATTATTTCTATTAAAATTGGAATCAAAATTTTAGGGTTCAGTAGTAAGTATTTCGGATTTCGTTTTTAGTGAAAGTTTTTTTTATGCGCACAAACTTCGAAAAACGGATGGCCGACGGGACCATACAGTTCTCAAATGGAGACCACGGACCAGCAAGCGCAGCGTAGGATGCCCACCGACTAGGTGGACTAACGATATAATAAAGATCGCAGGAACGCGCTGGATACAGGCCGCTTCCAACTGGCCTTATTGGAAATCTATAGGAGAAGCCTATGTCCCGCAGTGGAGTCTTACGGCTGTTGGATGGATGGATGGATTATTATTCTTTAAACTGATTTCAACGGAACCAGAACTTAAAGTAGATCAGGTCACTAGGTCAGCAAGCGAAATTCATTTTTTTTTTGTACAATTGTACTGACGACTGAACTCACGCACGCACACTACGGCTCAAAACCGTGCGTAGCTCCGGCGTAACCTCCTGGGTAGAAACATTCTCGTTAACAAGCGCCCGCAAAGTACGAGTACGACGTAAAAGAGAGATGTTGTCTGGAAGAAATCGCTTTTAGCGATAAGACCGCCTTTTGTACCATTCTTCTGTCGTTATTTCTTCTTCTGTTATGTTTTACTTATGGTGTCAATAAAGTTGTTCTTGTATTGTATTGTAAAAGTTTCACGTGAAAGTGGCGTGACGTGGTACTTTATTAATAAACGAGCTATGGATAAGGCTATGCTTGAGTCTCTCTGCGAGATCGAATCAGGAATGGGGGAATCCATAGAAGAATACACACATAAGGCACATATCACGGAGGACTGGTGACCGATGGGGTCGAAAAGTTCTCGAGTGGAGACCACATACCGGCAAGCGCAGCCCACGGCAGCCGGACGTCCACCCACTATGAAGACGGACGACCTCAGCAAGACCGCTAGACCGCGCTGGTTTCAAGCCGCTACCAACCGGGCTTATTAGAGATCTTTTGGGGAAGTCTATGTCTAGCAGTGGAAATCCTATGGCTGATGGATGGATGGATGTAGCAAAAACTAAATAACAAAGCTTTAGACATTTTACCATAATAAAATAATACTAGTATAAAAAAATGTACGGAACCCATATTTTTAATTATTCATATTTTTCGCTCAAAAAAGCGGCGGAGCTCAAAGAGCCGCCATATTACCCGCTCATTCGTGATTAGTGCAGTGTTTGTTTCGGCTCGTTTGTCGGCTCGTTTGTTGGCTCGTTTGTCGGCGTGGCCAGTCCACGTGGACTTCAAGCCGATAAAAAAGAATAAAAATAAAGATGCGTAATTGAAATGCTCCAACTTTGGTTTGATATTGATACCTATTGTTACGCGTGACTTCTATTTTAATGTAGTATTTTTGTGGTAACTAAATCAAGCAATTTAATGTATTTGGGGAGTGAAACTACCACAAGCTCTTAAACATTTTTACTTTAATATTACCTAGGTACTTGGCTTCTCTGCCTCGCTCTTTTTACAGTTAAAATAATACCTAGGTATTTCCGTGTCGTGTTTAAAATTTTTTCAAGCTATGCTTTGTAAGTTAAATACAATTTAACTTTCAATGCAGTTAGGTAGGTATGTATTTTTTATTTTGACATGACTTGGAGCCGGTGGAATAGGCAGAGTGCTTAGACGTGACAAGAAAAAAAATAACTTTGTTAATCTTTTTTTTACAGTCCTACTACATCGGAGAGGGTGTTACATAGACGATGTAATAATTTTATGCGACAGGTAGTACTTACAACATGTTCTAGTCTAGGCAGTTTAGATGAGTTAGGTAGATCAATCTAGGACCTTGTAACTTGTACCTATGACCATGTACCTACTTACCTAAATGTTTGTGTGTAAAAGCCCGTCCACGATTACATAGGCAAAAATAAAATATTTCTGTACACTTATTAGTCTTTGTCATTACCGTCAGCTGATAAGTTTAGGGTTGACATCAGGTTATTTTACGCAAAACTTTAACTTGGTTTATCTCGTAATCTAACATACTGAGGATTGTGAGACCTTATGGGGTAAGTTTTAAATATGTCTGAGCATGCGTGGTTTAAGTATTGTTGAACCGTTCTGTTACACGTTGTATATTATGTACAGCCACCCGACACATACGAACTCACTTTTATTTAGATATGCCAATACCTACTATCTCTTTTTCATAACTTCGAAAAGTTTAAGACTACTGAAACTCTCGCGATTTGGGTAGGTTTTAACTCATAATAATGGTTCATCCGGTATGTCTAGCATGTGTATGGCGCATACCTACATTACGTGTTAAGTATATGTATAGCCAATCATACCCGGGCAAAGCCGGGACGGGCAGCTAGTCATAAATAAATAAACATTCCAAAAAATTTTTTTTTATTTTATTTATAAAAAACCTTAGGTATCCGTCACTAGGGGACTTGCCCCTAATTGTTTACCCATGAATTACATGAATGTTGTCATGACCTGCCATCGGTCAAATATCATCGCCCATTACACAGTAAAGGACGTAGTCTTGCTTCGGATGCAATTCTCTCTTTGATTTCTCTCGGACATATTTAACCCTAACCGATACTTAGAGACGTACAATTGCAATGTGAACTTATTCTTCAGCGATATTTTATTACCTACTAGCTGACCCCGCGAACTTCATCTCACCATGTGTCAACTGTCAATGACAACTTTTAGATGCAGTAACATTTGTATGGGAAAATTTAATTAATGTTTTTATTAATTTACTCGCTACATTTTTATATTTTTTCATCGTATACCTTTCGTGGACTTCCACAAATATTTCAAGACTAAAATTAGGCAAATTGGTTCAGCCGTTCTCGAGTTTAAACGAGACTAAAAACCACCACGATTATTTTTTTTAGATACAAGATTATATTAATAGATCAAGACTATTTTACAAGTATCTCATTGCATAAAGTATGCAATCTACGGTTTAGAAATCATCCCAGAAAATGTAGTAAATAAAATATACAACAGTACTTTCAAATCCTGTGCTTATCGCGGATATAAACAAACCAGTAACTAAGCAGTTCAGATCTGGCAAAAAACCTTATCTTTACAGTTACATAGAAACCAAGATACCAAAATGGGCAATTCCCACCGTTGCCAGATTATCGCCACCCGTTCCCGAAATCTAAGACTTAGATGCTAAGTATCCATTATTACACGATCAGGAAAAACTCCCGGTTTTAGCACTCAAGTACTTTCCTAATAGACAATTCAATTTAACGGTCTTGTGCTCCTTTTATAGCTATCTCATTCGCACAATAGCAAATCTGAATACAAAAGCATTAGCACAGACCAGCTTTCCTTCTGTCTCTTCTGTGGGCATTAGATTTCCAAATATAATTTTGCATTTATGAATCATAAAATGAAGAATGCAAAGAAAAGTTTAAGTTTATATTTATTCATTTAAGAGAAATGATCAAAATAATTTGTCATATTCATTCTTGTTGCACTAAATAAAATTAATAATTACTACTAAAACTAAATAAAATAAATATTAAAAAACATTAAAAAAATATAACAGAAACATGACGCGTGAATTTGGCAAAATAACGCAAGGATTGGCATTTAATCATTTCTTTTCTCCAATAGTATTAAATCGTGCGAGCGAGATGTAATTTTGCTTGTACAAACGCCTTAACACTCAAGTACTTTTCTAATAGGCAATTGAATTTAAGGGCAACCTGTTTTACGGCGTTCTCGGGTGTTAGCACAGACATAAGAAATATATAGACTTGAAATATCAACATGTTAGGATCTGCATGTACTGTAGATCAAACGTGGCTCACAATATGGCTGCCATTTCATACTTAGCCTTTAAAAAGCATTAACAATGACGAATTAATAATACGAATTTGTAATATTTACAAAATTGGATCTACATGTTCTACTTAAGTGCTGCTGCCAATAGAATAGTAACCTAAAAGCATCGACCGACATTATGCGTCACGGAAATGTAATTTTCGCACTTATATGAGTAAATAAAGACACCGGCACTTTCCCACGTTTATCAATCATTTTCAATAAGATTTTCATTGTAAAAGCTTTGAATTTATCAAATAATGTGTCTCTTCTCGAGAGCAAATGCAATAAATGGCAGGCATTCAAACGTCAAACAATAGAGCTAAAATAGTTGTGGGCCGCTCTTCGTTTTTATTTTCTCGTTGGGCGTTATTCAGTTAATAGCACCATGTTCGTAAATCTCCTTAATACGCCCCTGGATACCATTATCTTGATGGATAATTTTGTTTTTGCGAACATTGATGGAATTAAGGAAATTACGCACTGGAAAAGTTTTGGACTTTTATGAGAGGAATTAACAATTATAATGGAGATAGATATTTGGATTTATTAGAGGGAAATTTCTTGAATTAAATTCAATTTGCATTCATAAGTGCCTTTGAATATTTTTATTTTGCAATCCCGTCTTTATATATATAGAGTGTTTAAGAATGAACGAACGCTTTGTGTGCCTAAATAGGTGCGCAACGTATAATTTCACACAAAAATGTCCAAATTGCGATGATTGTTTTGGGTATGCGGTTCCTGTGGTGTGTCTAGGTGCGCATTAATCTTTTAACATGTGTGCCTGTCTATCTGTGATATGACGTATCAAAACATATAGTTCAATGTATTTAATATAGACAGCAGACTTACAATGAAATCTTACTTGAACGGTCAATCGTTGAAGAAGAGGTCATAGAAGGCATGCGGAAGTATAGAAAGAATAAAAATGTACCTACTTTTATTTTTATAACAATATGACTTTTTAATTACAAACTATTGAGATCCTGGATATCATGTAGCAGCAGGCTGTCGTCAAGACAATTAAAACGAGCCCATACACGACGGATCTATCTCGTTTTGTACAGGATTTACAATGACCACCTTCCGACTCCATCATCAGAGCAGCTCCATGGTACCATATCATTGCAATGTCACGCGATTTACATATGCGTGCAAAATTTTAGCTCAATCGGAAACCGGAAATTTGGTCAAATTTAACTTGCAAGATTCCACCCGAACTTCATACATACATACTTACTCCTCTAGCGCAACGACCCAAAATGAGTCTTGGCCTCCGACACCAGAGAACGCCATTGGTCACGGTCCAGCGCAGTCTCTTCCCACTCGTCCGCCTAGAGCTCACGCAGGTCGGACCGCACGACGTCAGTCCAACGGTATCTGAGCCGACCGACGGATTAGCGGCCGCTTGCTCCCCCAAGATAGGCCTTCTTGACACTGCGATCCTCCCCCGTCCTCAGTAGATGGCCCACCCAGCGAAGTCTTTGGGCCTTAGTTTCTTCTATGATATTGGGTTCAGCGACCAAATCCTCTATCTCGGCGTTCTTCCTTACTCTCCAGCTACCGTCATACATACATAGGTACATCCATTTCAAGTTAAATAAAAGCATGTAAAATAGCCGATTCCGTAAAGATTCTGAACAAATAACTGTTTACAAATGGGTACAAAACCAATCTAATTTAAGATTTGCGCCCTGCATCTTCTTCTAAAGACAATTTCAATAACAGTTAAATGAAGAAACGAGCTTGAACAAAAATAACCTCAAAAATAAAAATCTATATTTTTCACTATAAAATTCACACCCCGTTTCATTATAATTCAGGTCCTTACCACCCTTTCCGCGCTTAGATAATGCTATCCACAGTAAAGACCAAACTCCACCAAACTGGAGTGGAGCTGTCTTGTCCACAGATGGAGAGCGTTATGGAAGCGAATGTATTTAGGCGCGCCTTTTCGGACTTGCAAGTCGTGCGAGACTTGACGCGCTTCTAAGCTCGTATAAGCGCGAGCGTCAGTTCATGTTTATACTGGCACGACACTATCATCGGTTCGAACGAATATGCCCGATTTTGCGAGTCCGGTTTTTTTGAAGCGCATAAGCATGTGCGTGACATGCGCATATGCCGAAACGATCGTATACGCGCTGAATTACACGCTAATTTAAAACCGCTCTTATTTATAAACCAATCATATTACGAGTGATCAAACCAATAAGAACGTGAGTGAAAGGTGTTCTGTTCTTTGCTAAGCAAATATGTTATTTCTGCACTTAGCTCAGGCAAAGAGCTAAGTGCAGAAATCGCAAATAGCAAGTGTGCTTGGCTGGCAAATCCACCAGTGTTGCAGTTGTCTATAAGCGACAGTGACTTCTTAGTTTCAGGGGATCGCTTCCTGCATCAGCTTTGGTGAAAACTGGGCTTAAGTAGGTAATGTGCTGATGACGTCACTAGAATGCCTCTGCCGGAAATGACGTCATATTTCACGCTCCGAGTGAGCGAGTGCATTTATGAAACGTGATTGTCTTTTTAAGTGAGTCTTTATGGCCGTTGTAAGTTTCCAGTTGCTGGAGTTTTGAGTTAATTTGCGAATATAATATGTAATTCGCTGGAAAACTAACTGTTTTTAGCTAATTAGCAATTGACTAGTATATTACAATATTGTTTTTAAATTAGCAATTTTTTTTTGTAATTTTTTAATTTGTTTTTTTGTTATTTTTTGGAAAAAATGGCATGACCGACTTCAACCGTGTTCAGAATTCGCGAATGTTTCGCAATTTCGACGTAAGGGAAAATTGATAGTAACAATATTTTAAATGTTTTTATTTCTAAATCGAGTTTTCAATTTTGGTGAGTACAATAAGGAATATCTATTTTATGTTATAACTATACAAAACCTTTTCTTGACTATCGATTAATTATAAAATTTGGTTTTAATTTGATTTTGTGTGAAGAATGTTTATAGTAAGAGTAATGATGATACCAGATCGTTTTATTTTCATTTAGCTTTATTAAAAACAACCCAGCATATGTTTGAAAATTGATTTGTTTTAGTAGCAATAAAATGTACTTAGATTTTTATCTAAAACACAATATTATTCTGTGTATCTTCTGCATAATATAGCAAAGATACGAAGTTAGGCCATGTGTGAAAATTATCCTGACAAAATTAATATATCTCATATCTCTACACCGCGACGACACACAAACGTTTCAACCTTAGATAATATTGCCTTGTGTTAGTTTGTACGTCATTATTTTGGGTTCATCGCCACTAGTACCATTATCAGTTCCATGGTGGAACTACTGTAAAAAAATTTCAACACTAGCTTCATTCGAAATGGATATAGAAATAATGGAACTAGTGTTAATTTTGAGTTAACACTTGTACCATTCACACTATTCACAGTTCCATGATGGAACTCTGATAATGATTTTTAACCCAGTACTATCTATTTAGGTTTTCTGATAATAATGGAACTAATGTCGATTTTGTTAACACTAGATCATTTTTAAATTGTTTAGATATAGGTAAGTAACTACTGGTTGAATGGGGTTTTTAAAATGAATGTAAGGTTTCTTAAACCATTTTTTGTCACATGTACTATTTGTGCTTTGTGGTGTAGGTCGACAAAGTTGAAAAAAGAGCCCCTCCCCACCCCTTAATTTAGGATATAATAAGAGTTTAATTATTAAATTATTTAAGCACTGAGGAATTGTAACTTTTTGTGTTCTAAAAAAATTTGACAATACTAAACTTGAACACAACTCTGATGTCATTGATCTCATACATATTTCTTTGCTGATTAAGATTTTCTAGCACTTAGCCATTTAATGAAATCATAAAAATTGGTTTTTATCTTTATCATAGTCATCGTCACCATCTTCGGAAGCCTATCCATACGCGTGTCTCGACACGCGCTTGACAACTAAATATTTTATCGTGCGGAAGGAATGCTAGTCAAGTGGATCAAGTGATGACAAAATCGACATAAGTTCCATTATTATCAGAAATTAAATGGACGGTACTGGTGTTAAAAATTATTATCAGTAGTTCCATCATGGAACTGTGAATGGTACTAGTATTAAGTCAAAATTAACACTAGTTCCATTATCTCCTGATCCATTTTGAATGGAACTAGTATTGTAAATTATTAAAAGTAGTTCCATCATGGAACTGTTAATGGTACTAGTGGCGACGAACCTTATTTTGTGATTGTAATTATCATGACTTTACTTGGTAATCCAAGCATCATACACACACCTACACAGATAGACACAAACATATAAGTAATAATTATTATACATTATTTATATCTTACCTCTTTTGACGTCATAATGCCTTATAAATAGATAAATGCCGGCAGCGCGTACGAAAATGTATCACGTTCCATCTGAACAAGCGCAGAAGAAGCGATAGAGAGCCACGATCGGCCTAAGCATTCGCGTGTTCATCGGCCTAAGCATTCAGTTGTTTAAACTAAGTCTTGTTATGACGTTATCACGTAAAATCATTGCCCTTAAACTGATTTTAGAGGCGACCAATTTTTCGTCTTTATTTTTATTTTTAAGCAGCCCTCGATGGGATTAATGATGAAAATGATGATCATAAACTACAGCCCCCAACATCAAACACTGTTATCATAAGGTTCCAAAAGCGCCGAATGTGGTCTAAACTATTAGTCGTTACGACTATTAAATTTTTGTGGGTCATTTTCCGTTATAATATATGGACAGATAGACAGACAGGCAGATGGTCGGATACAACTATTTTTGTGGATTCCTAGTTTTTCTACGAACTCCTCAAAAGAAAGGTCTAGGCATGAAAAAGCTTAACTACCTAACCTTGGTTAGATTTTGGTCTTGTGAGTAGAATCTCTAGTACTTACCCATCAGTATAGAATATAAGAAATAAAAAATGCCAAGTCGATGCTAGTACCAAAAAAAACCCTTAAAAATTATTGAAACCTAATACTATAATATTGAAAGTAGCAAACCTGCAGGCGTGCCGTAGAATACAATTCCACTGCATCTATTTAAGCAGCCTCATATTTCCAGACGATGACGTCTATAATCTTGTACTCTCTCGGTAGATGGCATCGAATTTTTGTCTGCCAAATAGATGAATGCAAATTTAAAAAAAACGTAAGTATTTAAAATTGATGATGGCAAATAGAGAGAGGGGCAAATACATAGACAGTTACAATGATGAGAATTCCTTGTTTTTCTTTGATCTGTACCTAGGAACTCTCAAAGTCTAGACAAAAAAAAATAGTTTCATCTAAACAAGTTTAGATGAAGTAAGTGCAATACTTTTGAGTAGGAGCTCTAGTGCCAAATAAGGCGACAATTTATTACTAGAGCTCTAGAAATGCTAAAAACCAAATACCATAATATTTAATGAAGCAAATCCGCAGGCGTAGCGCAAAACACAATTTCGCTGCATCTATTTAAGCAGCCTCATATTTCCAGACGTCATCTCGTACTCTCTCGCTTGACGACATCGAATTATTATGAGTTTTGTCTGCGGAGCAGATGTGTGCGAACATTATGGGGAAATGAGACAGGTGTATTAGGGCGGAGTGTAATATATCAAGTGTGTCAGGCGTATTTACTCGTAATTCTTATTGACTGAGCAAGGTTGGGAAAGAAGCTTTAATGTATGGTTATTAATGTACGTTTGCATGTTAGTATTAATTATACCATCGTTTCAGATATGTGACGTTTATTGCTAGACTTAGGCCTCCACCATAGATCTTATCTCTCTAATAGAACATGTTAAAAGCGGTTCGAAGCTTTTTGGAAGCGCAATCCTGAGTTCTTGATGAGGTTTGTCAAACGTCGATTAGTTGTACATCTACTACATACAAATAAAAGGTGTTTTACTATGGAAACTAACTTAGTTTCAGGGAGGAGTGTAATATATCAAGTGTGCACGTCAGGCGCACTCGGCTCAATGATGTAGGCGCCATCGTAAATTTAATAGGTAAACAAGATTATTTTTTGCAAAAATTAGCATGACCGACTTCACCCGTGTACAGAATCATTACATAGTATAAAAAAGTCGCTTTTCGCTGTCTGTCCCCATGTATGCTTATATCATTAAAACTACGTAACGGATTTTGATGCAGTTTATTTTAATAGATAAAGTAATTCAAGAGAAATGTTTCTATGTATAATACACCTGTGCGAAGCCGCGGCGCACCCCTAGAACGCAAATATTATGCACGGATCGATGTCGCATATTTCATATTATTGTTGATTTATCATAAATGGCTTATCCGATTTCGATAAAATTTAAATGGGACCAATTTTGAAGTATATGCTTTCCAATAAAAAAAGAATTATTGAAATCGGACTACTATAAAAAAGTTATGCCACGCGTCGAATTGTATACCTCCTCCGGTGGTTCGTCGGTCAAAAAGTGTTCATTCTATCGAATGCCTAAAGTTAAAAAAAAAACAAAAATGTTCTAAATTGCTAATACAACTACGATGGTGCCTCATAATTGGGCCTATAGAACACATTTACAGATAAGACAGTAGAAATTGAAAAGAAGGCATTGTCAAGGCTTTCAATCTTGTTTGCTATGTACTTACTCGTAGTACAATTGAAAGTCTGAAAGCCGACGGGGTCGCAAAGTTCTTCAGTATAGACCACGTACAATCTCCTATGTAAAGCGCAGCGTAATATCTCCAACTACTAGATAGAGAAACGACTTTATTAAGCCACAAGAATTTGTTAGATGCAAATTGTTTACGATTGGTCTTATTATAAATCTACATAATTACGTGTCTAGGAAAAGACATCCTACGACTAAAAAAAATATGATGATTACTTGTTAATAAAGAGGCGATAGCTCCAGGTATATAAAAAACAGTTCCGCGGAACGTTAGTTATTTAAAAATATTACACCAGTTCATTTTTACAAATAGCTAGGTACTACGTAATCTTGGAAGAGTTATCCTCGACCATGTACGTAATTGATGATGAGAGTGCATTGCAAAAATTGGAAGAAAATAATGCACGAAGTTTCTACTGTTTGACCAGATAAATCTGGTTTACAGCAAACTTCGTGCATTATTTTATAAGATGGCATGGATTTTACGTTATCCATAACTTATAGTGTAAGTAACTTTTTATTATATTTTTAGGAAGTGTATTTTGCATTTCAAAAAGTAATCTTCAATTAAGCTTGTAAGCTTAAGAAACTGTGAAAAACGATGACAAAAAAGTATAAAATTCAGAAAACGTCTAATTATGTTGTTTTTAAACTTTCGCGATTTGAGCACATTATTATTATATACTACAATGCAATTCGATGCAACTTGGCCAAAACGTCGGGATGAGGAGGTATTTATTTATCTCGTAATTTTAGTGCGCGATCAGTCTCGTAGTATATAATAATAAAACGTGTAATTATTATTTTAAAATCAAAATATTACATGTAAAGATGTAATTTCAGAAGGCCATTACTTATTACGTATGGGTAATTTTCTGTAGCAAAATTACCGTTATTCAACGTAG
Source organism: Hypomecis punctinalis (assembly GCA_949316475.1). Classification (NCBI taxonomy): domain Eukaryota; kingdom Metazoa; phylum Arthropoda; class Insecta; order Lepidoptera; family Geometridae; genus Hypomecis; species Hypomecis punctinalis. The sequence continues at coordinate 4,421,506 of OX438808.1, forward strand.
GAGTTCGAAGCATACGTTGCAGCATAATGACAAACTAACAACATCGTAAATTCAGTGTAGATGCCTGATACCCTCGCGTAGGACATACAAACATGACTGGCGTACTGCCAACGTCATATTTACCACAGAATAAAAACTTAGGTACGGTAGGTCAATCAGGCAAAACTGGGTAATTGGACATAAAAAATAATTACTCCGTAAGTAGAAAACATGTGAGCTGTATTTCCATTTTCCATACAATTTATTATACATGAAATAAAAAACAAATAAGTTGTATGATGGTTAGATGTACGCGAACTTTTTGAAAGAAATAAGTGTTTATTTTAATTGCTTACCGCCCTAGGGCTTTTCTAGCTACATTATTACCCTGGAGCGCTAATTAGTCACCTACAAGCCTCATTTGGATGTAATAAGAACCTACTTACCGAACATGAGAGATGTAAAATAACTATTATTACCTTTTAAAATAAGTAAACGCATAAAAAAATAAGCAAACATTTTGGCGGCTGTGAAGTTAGCCACAAGATGCGCAAAACCCAATTCTCGCGTAGCTGTTATGAGAAACCGTAAAATAGTGAAATTTATATTACCTATATTGAAATTTATTATTTTGTCTATTACATCACGTGGCATTACAAAAAGTACAGTAAGATATTGTAATTTTAATGTAATGTTGTTTTATAGGTACCTACGATTTTGTTTGACTTAAAATTTTGAACTGAAAATGACAGCAATTTTGTTGAAAATACTCAATAGATTTTAAGCGTTTGGTAACCAAATCTAGATCATTTGTTGAGTCTGGATTTAGATGTAATGTGCACTATTATAACAAAATAAGTAATACAATTTCATTTAGCAAATTGCTCATTTATCCTCAGTTTAAAAATCTCGAACTAATTGTAATGTAACTAATATGTATTGTAACTAATATGTAATACATTAATTTTAAGAATTATCAAATTCGGTCAGCAAATAGTTCAATTATATGATTGCTCTATTATTTGTAGGTACTTTTGAATCACTTATTTTTTTTTATTTCTTAATAAATATAGATTGAAAAAAAATTAAATGAAAAACGCGCTTAGGATTCATCATTTTTAGGGTTCCGTACCTCAAACGGAAAAACGGAACGGAACGGAACCCTTATAGGATCACTTTGTTGTCCGTCTGTCCGTCTGTGTGTATGTCAAGACTCTTTATCTCGGGAATGCGTAAAGACATCGAGTTGAAATTTAAACTGTATACGTATATCTATGATCTCTTGCAGTTGTGTAAAAGAAAAACTTTTCAGTTATCTTTTGAAAGAGTTAGAGCTGTTTAAAAAACAAAAATCAAAACCTACAGGGTACTTCCCGTTGACATCCATCCATCCATCCATCAGCCGAAGGACGCCCACTGCTGGACATAGGCCTCCTCTATGGATCTCCAATAAGACCGGTTGGAAGCGGCTTGCATCCAGCGCGATCCTGCGGTCTTAATGAGGTCATCCGTCCACCTTGTGGGTGGACGTCCTACGCTGCGCTTGCCGGTACGTGGTCTCCACTCGAGAACTTTTCGACCCCATCGGTCATTAGCCCTCCGCGCTATGTGCCCCGCCCATTGCCATTTCAACTTGCCAATCCTTTGGGCTATGTCGGTAACTTTGGTTCGTCTACGGATCTCCTCATTTCTGATTCGATCTCGCAGAGAGACTCCGAGCATAGCCCTCTCCATAGCTCGTTGGGCTACTTGGAGCTTACTAATAAGGCCCATAGTGAGAGACCACGTATCTGTGCCATAAGTCATCACTGGCAACACACACTGGTCGAAAACTTTCGACTTGAGGCACTGAGGTATGTCGGACGAGAAGACACTACGCAATTTTCCGAACGCTGCCCAGCCGAGTTGGATTCGGCGATTGGCCTCTTTGTTGAAGTCGGACCTACCTAACTGGACTACTTGTCCTAGGTAGACGTACGAGTCAACGACTTCAAGAACCGAGTTTACAACAGAAATCGAGGTGGGTAAAACATGGGAATTACACATCACTTTCGTCTTGTCCATGTTCATCTTAAGACCCACCTGTTGAGAAACCCGATTGAGGCCTTCGAGCATCGTGCTGAGCTCTTCCATCGATTTTGCCATGACTACTATATCGTCGGCAAACCGAAGGTGAGTGAGGTATTCGCCATTGATGTTGATGCCGAATCCTTTCCATTCCAGGAGCTTGAAGGCGTTCTCCAAAGTAGTTGTAAACAGTTTCGGAGAAATTACGTCTCCCTGTCTTACGCCTCTTTTTAAAGGGATCGCCTTGGAGCTCTCTTCCTGTACTCGGACCGACATAGTGGCTTTATTATACGAGCACTTCAACACTTCGATATACCGATAGTCAATTCGGCATCGTTGGAGAGACTCGAGCACAGCCCATGTCTCGACCGAATCAAAGGCTTTTTCATAGTCCACAAACGCTAAGCAAAGTGGCAGATTATACTCTTCGGTCTTCTGTATAACCTGCCGCAGCGTATGAATGTGGTCCATGGTGCTAAAGCCTTTTCGGAAACCGGCTTGTTCGCAAGGCTGGAAGTCATCAAGCCTGCGCTCGAGACGGTTCGTAATGACCCTTGAAAACAGCTTATAAACATGGCTCAGAAGTGAGATGGGTCTGTAGTTCTTCAATAAGGTGTTGTCGCCTTTCTTGAAAAACAACACCACCACGCTTCTGTTCCATGCTTCTGGCGTGATGCCCTCGAGGACGACGGTGTTGAAAAGCTTCTGGAGGACTTTTAGTACCGGTGTTCCACCCGCTCTCAGCAGCTCTGATGTGATACCGTCATCACCCGGCGCCTTGTTGTTCTTAAGCTGATTCAGGGCCATTCTAATCTCGTACAGGCTGATGTCCGGGATATCTTCGGTGATTCCAAGGGCTTCTGAATATATGGGACATTTTTAACACGCTTTTATTAGTTTCACGTGTATGTTTGTTTCCCGTTGACATAGAACTATGAAATGGCGAGAAGCATTGTCTCAGAGTACACATATAGGAATAAATCTGAAAACTGTACATTATTATTTAAATCACAAAAAAATAGGGCCTCAAAATTCACAAAGTATGGGTTCAAAATTCAAAGTGAGTAAATCGTATCATGTAAGGTATCATATAAAAGAACTTCATTAGCACTTGCTAAAACTTGGTTTTTAATTATTTTAACGGAACCCTCGAAGTGCGAGCCAGACTCGCACTTGTCCGGTTTTTTTTTTTTATAAGTTCATTGTCGTCAGTCTTTGATAGGTGTGCAAATTTTAAAGAAAATCTGATCGCTCAAAGTAGGTCTAAATTGAGCTGAAAAGTGTTGGTTACAAGCAAACAAACATACACGTGAAACTAATAAAAGCGTATTAAAAATGTTCCATATCTTCAGAAGCCCTTCAAATTTGGCAACTCATCCTACTATCTCAATTTGTCGCGCTATGGGACTGAAAAGTCGCTGCTGACTTCTCAGTGGCATGATACCAGAATATGGAATTGTCTCTTCACTCTAGAGCCGCGTGCTCGTAGTTTAGTTTGTGAAATTATGTACAAGTAGCTTGCAGACTTAGTTTAAGCACTTTTCAGTACCGTCGTACTGAAAGTAAGTAGGGTCAAGTCTCTCTAAATCGAAATAGAAAGGAGATTTGTAGAAGAACCAAATTTACTAGCAGCTAGCAGCCCAGTAGCCGTGGTGGTAAAAGAAATAACAAGAGGTAGTGACACCCGCTTTACAATCGTGAGGTCGTGGGTTCAAATTCCCGGGCCCGTACCAATGAGTTCTTTAGAATTTAGGTACGGAATTTCACACCACTGGCTTTTCGGTGAAGGAAAACATCGTGAGGCAACCTGTATACGTTCGTAGAAGAAATTCGATGGCGTATGTGAATCCACCAACCCGCACTGGGCCATCGTGGTAGAAATGGCCCAATAACCCTACGTACTGCAGTGGACTATTAAAAAAAAAAGGGCTGGTACAGTACAGTAGCAGCCCAGCGCATTGCCAAGTTGAGGTGGCAGTCAGTAGGACACATAGTACGGAGAAACGATAACCGATGGAATCGTAAAGTTCTCAAATGAAGACCACGAGCCGTCAAGCGTAGCGTCCACCTAGGTACAAGGTGGATGGATGACCTCATTAATACCACAGGATCGGTCTCTATGCAAGCCGTTTCTAGCGTTTTTTTTTTTGAAAACTACAAAGGCTTTTAGTATAAATACTAAATAATAGCATACTCATACATTTACCTATTATAACGGTAAATGTATTTTTCTTAGGTCAGGTATTGTTTTTATACCTGACCTTTGACCAAATTTAATCTATTTCGAAAAAAACCCGATAAAAATGTTATTTTACTGAACCAAACCATTCAGTCACAGCGCAAGTTTCCAAGTCAGAATCGCGAGTTACGTAAGTAAATACACAACTTTTTCGTATGACTTGCTCTGAATCGTCGCTGTATAGACCAGCAAAGTTAAGTTAGAAGTTGGTTAAAAGTTACAACTAAAAATGCTTACAAGAAGTCTGTCAACGATAGAAGAGTGCTTCGATAGTGGCGTCACCTCGCTTCAGATAAGTTGGATAAACGATAAGCTTAGATTCTATCTCTCACACAAAGGACAGACCCAAAACAAGCATCTAAATCAAACAATAAGTGAGGCAAGGAACATGTGTCAATTTTCTTCCCAGGATAGTTGGCGCATAGAAATCTTGGCAGGTTTCCATCAGCCACAAACGTTTAAAGAAATAAGTGGGAAAATGTGAGTTATGTGAAGTGAATGTATCTCTGTACAATGGACATATTCTAGTAAGTCTATTAGGTAATGATACCATGAACCAATCCTTACTTCCATATCCTTTGTTCCTTACTAATATAATAAATCTGAAAGTGTGTTTTTTGGTTTATACCTTTTGCAATAAGCAATGAAGCAACGGGTAGACTTGATTTTTAGCGTGGACATAGTTCAAAAGACAGAAAGTGGCATAGGTTACTTTTATCCCGGAAAAATTGAAGGTTCCTATGGGATACGTAGCATCAAAAATAAAATCAAAAAATTACGCGGCCGCAAGCAAATTAAATTCTGAAATCGCGAAAAAAATCGGCTGTAGGTGTTTCATGAGAGAACCAAAGTTTTTTGACTGTCATCAAAATGTTGGTATTCAATAGTAAATTTTTGTTAATAACCATAAGAAACAAAAAATCCTGTAATTTAACCGTAACAACAACGCCTAAAGACACACCCGGTATACATTTCAGTTTTTATGGATTGTAATGATTTAAAAAAAATCAAAAACCTTTGATGCAATAATAGATCCTTAATAATATTTTACCGTGATATAGGAAGAATATAAATTAAAATGTGGCAAAAACAATCAAAATTGGATGAGATCGACAGATGCCCAAAATGGCTGGATTTAAGTCGCCTTCAACTGGTTATTATTACAAAGGCAAAATATTTTCGTCAGTCAAAATACTTACGCTAAAACACAAAACTCTGTCAGAGTTCAGGTCCGTGCTTTACTTTCCAAATACGAAATATTTTGATTAAGTGAGTTTTTTCACCCAAAAACTCAGCCATTTGTCGCGTAGAAATAGCTCCATCCAGAAATTGGCACAGCTTATTGGGATCATAGCTCAAGTTCGTAACTCCCCAGCTCGGTGCGAAAATACCTAGATCCCAGTACGGAAGCTCTACAATATTTCATTTCATAATAAAATGACCAACCACTCCTGTCCCAACAAAATCTATGCTGTAAAAAGCCCTATAAAATCAAAGTAAAGAGATTTCAACATTTTATCGATTGACAACATCCAATCCGATTGATCCATTGATGATGCATAAAATCTTGAGTTTCTTCAATTATATCTTCTAGGCATAGGACGTCTACTGCTGGAAATAGGCCTGTCCTATAGATTTTCTATAACAACGGTAGGAAGTGGCTCGAATCCCGCCTAATCTTCGCTTGATGACTTTTTGACTCGGGCTTGACCATCAGACTTCCGTGCTCTATGTCTTCTTCTTCTTTTCGAGTCAATGTTGCACGCTACGAAATTATATTCCGGCCAATATTTGCCCAGCCTATTGTGATTTCAACTGGCCATGCCAATGCACTGGGCTTTGTCGGTAACTTTAGTTTTTCTCTCGAAAATATGAGTAATTTCTCAAGTAGAGACTACGTACTTATCAGTAAACACAATGTTGGATGTCCGCCACAAGGCTTTATAACGACCATAGGATCGCACTGGATGAAAACCGCATCACACCGGTTATATTGGATGTGCCTACGTCCAGTGGACTTCCTATGGCTAATAAATTGTATCATCTATGTATGAATCCGTCGGATGTCATTTAATCAATAAATTGTTATAATTATTATTTGGCCCAACGTATAAGCATTGCCAATCATGCTTACTGCATACTGTTTTAATTGACGTGAGCATATAATAATAAATAATGTTCCTATGGAAATAAATGTTTATGACCATGACTATTCATCGTGGCAATGCTGCCAGCATGCTGGGCACGCTGCCAACTGGCAGTGGGCTGGAGCATTTGCATTATCTTTAGATCTTCAAAGTCTATTGATGATCGCATTGCTTTTTATGTAGTAGTAGTTTATGTAGTGCGTTTTGTTGTAGTTAATAAAGGCACTCAACCTGTTTAAATTAAGTTTTGAAGTGTTTGTATTGATTACACAAAATTTTCTGACAGCTTATATTTTAGGACATAATATGATTCCAAGTTAAGTGCTGTCTAAGCATCACTACTGTTTTCTACAGCAGTCAGTTCGTAACTCCGCCGGCTTGGTATGAAGCTGTAAATTTTAACACGTGGCCTGATAAACTAGTGAAAGAACGGATTTATTTGGATTTATTTCATCCTATTTCTGCTGTAGTGAATTTTATTGCACTTGGTTTATTGTCCGAGTTCCAACTTCAAAATGACAAGATTTTCGACCGATTTTTCGACTGACGAACATACGGAGGAGGAACTCAATTCGACGCGTATATTTGTTTTTTTTATTTGTAACAACGCATAACTTTTTACATAGTGGTCCAATTTCGATAATTATCTTTTTATTGGAAAGAGTGATACTTTGAAGTGTTCTATTTAAATTTAATCGAAATCGGCTGAGCCATTTTTTTTTTCATGAATATTTTGGGTCATCTTACACACGGCCTCTGACCCCAAACTAAGCAAAGCTTGTGCTATAGCTGCCAGAGCCTGATATACTACATATACTTATTTTTTAATACATACTTATATAGATAGTAACTAAATAACACCCAGACACAGAGCAAACACTTATGTTCATCACATAAATATTTGCCCTGGGCGGTGATCGAACCCGCGCCTCTTTGATCCAGAAGTTAGGGTACTAACCACTGAGCCACCGAGGCAGTCTATGATAAATCAACAATAATGTGAAAAACGCTACATCGATCCGTGCGAAATATTCGCGAATTCTGTACACAGTTGAAGTCGGTCATGCCATTATTCGCGAAAAATAATATAATTATTATTCGTTTTATTTTATTTTTGACGTGATAACGTCTTACATTTATGTCGATAAACGCCGGTTGCACGCACAAAAGCATCACGTTCCGATTAAGCTATGCCGGCCATGCCTAAGCTGAGCGTGCAAGCGAGAGCGCGAGACAAGCCATAGAGAGGCATGATCGGCCTAGCGTTCGGCTTACTTCAGTTGTTGAATTAACAATGCTTTTTTATGACGCTATCACATAAATTATTGTCCGTAAAGTGATCAGCCAATTTTTTTCATTTATATCACAAACTAGTGAGAAGCAATCTAGATTCCGTTTAATTAACATCATTTGGTAAATACTGCACGATTCAGTCGGACCGGTCTTATAGGAGATTCATAGAGACGGCCTATGTTTTGCTAGAGATCTTTTGACAGAAATTATATGATAATGATGATCATTATTATATCACTGATTGTCACGAACAAGATTTGGTCAATTCCAGCGATAAGTCTGTTACCGAATAATTTTGTAATAGGTTTTGGTCTAAAAATAAAAATAATCATAATCTAGAAAAGAATAAGAAAACAAATAAAATATTATAAACATCTAATATTCGTAGAGAGCCTGAAAATAGAATTAACTTAAAAAGCTTCACAACAATATTTACCACGTGACTGCATTTTAAAGTTTCATTTACTTGCAACTATTCAAAGCTGCCGCGTATAATTTTGGTTTTAAAGTAAGGACCTTATTTGAGCAGCACTACGCATCACGCCAGAATATTTTTTTGGTAACAACTGTACTGATATGTGCAGTAACATTCACTCTCAATGCGACACATCAAAACAGACCTACTTAAAATAATATAATATAAATGTATATACTACTTACTTGATACTTGATGAGCGGGCGTTTTCCGCAAGACGGGCCTCTTCGGGCCCTTAATTGCGTGACAGCCTGGCCGTGGCTAGTCCAGCCACCCGGTGCTCTCCAGGAAGTCCAGCAACTCGCTGACGCCGGCGCAGGCCTCCCGGCGCGTCCTCGGTGACCCGAGGATCTTCGTTAGTTATTCTGCCACGCTGCTACACTCTAGCAGCAGGTGCGCGGCTATTTCTTCTGTCTCCATGCATCTTCTGCATAGGGGACTGTCTGTAACACCAATTTTAAATAGGTGTCCGGTGACAACCCCAACTATGCGTCGGAGTCTGTCCTTTGCAAGGTTTAGCAGACGTCGAGAGTATCTCGGATTTAAGTCCGGAAAGGCTTCTCTCGATTGCCTGCAACCTTCGGTACTTGCCCAGTATTCTTTGTGTTGTCTTTTGGTATGCGCGCGGATCCATATCCTGACTTGGCTGAAGGGCAGGGGGATCATTGGTCCAGGTCCTATGGGGCGTCTACCTGAACCTCTCTTAGCTAGCTCGTCAGCAGCGTCGTTTCCTCTGGATCCGCTGTGTCCTTTGATCTATTGGAGTGTAACATTGTTGTATAAACTTACTTTCTCCAGTAGGTCGTGACATTGGATGGTTAGCCCCGAGGAATGTTCAAAGCTTTGTAGAGCTTTCAATACTGCAGCGCTGTCCGAGAGGATTCTAATATTATAATCAATTACCTTTCTGCTCAGTGCCGCAGTTGTTGCCTGGATGATGCCGACACACTCCGCCTGGAAGATGGAGTTGTTCGCACCCAGAGTTGTTGATATGTGTATGTTGAGGTCGTCCGAGAAAACACCTGCACCAGTGCCTGTGTCTGTTTTTGATCCGTCTGTATATATCCTTACTTCATGTAGGCCAGAGCTGTCACTACTTTTTTCATGCAGTTGGATGTTGTAGTTTTTCGTAAAGATGTGTTTTTTAGGGACTCTGTCGTATATTGAAAGAATCTCTGGATTACAATCCGCATATTCATCAATGATAGTGGTATGCGTGGCTGCTTTGCTGTACGTAAATGTATGTATAAATTATATAAATATAAAGGCCATATTAAGCTCAACGCTAGGTGACATTGGGATGACATAATACTCACCATCGTTAACTGAAAAAAATCTGCAGCACGCGTTTTGATAGCTCTGCATACCATAAAATTTTAAGAAATACCTTGGTTAAATCTGTCGCAATAAGAAAAAAAAAACACATGGATACAATCAAGAAATTAGTCATAAGTATAACAGAATACGGCTAAAACTCACGTTATAATTATACGGTTGATCCGCAAGGAATCCAACAAGTTTCAGAGTATTTAGAACTCCATCCTCAGGGAATACGCGCACCCCCGTCGACCGGCGCGCGCGCACTGAAGTCTGCGGCGCCTGCCCGCGCGGCGATGGACCGCGCCTCCCGCGCGGCTGCCCGCGCCGCACGCGCCTGCGCAGCGCGCGCTTTATTGCTGGTCTCAGGGGCTGGATGTTCATCTTCTTCCACGTCTATCTCCGATAGCACTCCTTGTGCTGAGCAAGTCGGGTCTACGCACCAAACACTGACCGTGTCCTGGGTCTCACTTTCACAAACATTAGCGTGATCCGAGCTGTTCAAAACCGGTTTCCACGCCGGGGCCAACGTCCATCCACCATCACGGTTGAAATTAGGATGTCGCGCGATCTCTATGGCCTCTCGTACTTTCCGGGGAACCAGGAAACTCTCCTTCGCTAAGACAGCAGCTCGATCAAATCTCAGGAAGTGGTTTGGTTCCTGGGCATGCTCTGCTACAGCAGATTTGACCGTATCCATGTTCTTAACACTGCGAATGTGTTCAGAGAGCCTCGTGGAAATATTGCGGCAAGTCTCTCCAATGTATGGAGATGTTACATTGGAGAGACTTGCCGCAATATTTCCACGAGGCTCTCTGAACACATTCGCAGTGTTAAGAACATGGATACGGTCAAATCTGCTGTAGCAGAGCATGCCCAGGAACCAAACCACTTCCTGAGATTTGATCGAGCTGCTGTCTTAGCGAAGGAGAGTTTCCTGGTTCCCCGGAAAGTACGAGAGGCCATAGAGATCGCGCGACATCCTAATTTCAACCGTGATGGTGGATGGACGTTGGCCCCGGCGTGGAAACCGGTTTTGAACAGCTCGGATCACGCTAATGTTTGTGAAAGTGAGACCCAGGACACGGTCAGTGTTTGGTGCGTAGACCCGACTTGCTCAGCACAAGGAGTGCTATCGGAGATAGACGTGGAAGAAGATGAACATCCAGCCCCTGAGACCAGCAATAAAGCGCGCGCTGCGCAGGCGCGTGCGGCGCGGGCAGCCGCGCGGGAGGCGCGGTCCATCGCCGCGCGGGCAGGCGCCGCAGACTTCAGTGCGCGCGCGCAGGTCGACGGGGGTGCGCGTATTCCCTGAGGATGGAGTTCTAAATACTCTGAAACTTGTTGGATTCCTTGCGGATCAACCGTATAATTATAACGTGAGTTTTAGCCGTATTCTGTTATACTTATGATGAATACTCACGGTAGTTTTAATGAAGTGAAAGAAATTAGTCTTTCGTTATTCAGAATATGTATGTAGTTCAATTTAAAAAAAAACATTTACAAGTTTATTTTTTCCATAGAACGGCAGAAATACTAAAAACATACACATGAATCATAAAACTACTAGCTGCCCATCCTGGCTTCGCCTGGATATGAATAAATTATAGTTATAAACCTTAAAATTGATTTCGGAAGGTTTATAGCTATAATTCTAAAAGATAGTGAAAACTGCATTAAAATCTGTTGGTTAACTTGGAAAATATAAGGGGATACACAGACAGACACACAAAAAAAACGGTTTTGCTCTAAACTATGTAGTGATGAGAACATTTTCAAGCATGTGTTTTGCTTTCCAACCGGGTTAGGATGCGCACGAAGTAATATTTGTGTTAGAACGAGACAGCGTTATGGCAACGTATATATCTGTCACTTTTTCACACGTCGAAAAAAGAGTTCATTTTGTGGGTTTGCGTGGTTGCATGCTTGACTAGCAGTACCGCGCATCGCCGCTCAAATACGGATCTACCTTTAATTTCACTATCTCACTGTCACAGATAGTTCCGTGTTCCAAGCAAAAGTGTTCCAAACAATGAATACAACTCTAATAGTTAGCAAGTTTTAATGAATCAACTTAACAACTTCGCACTAAGAAGATCCAACTCTCCGTGGTTCTTATTAAAAATATTTATAATCTCGACAAGTTGGAATTGCTTCTATCTTAATTATGGAAGTTTGGAATTCATTTGATAACTTCGGGGGCTTAATAATGAACTGTTAATTTGTTTTTGTTATGATATTGGCTTTGCTCTTGTTCGGTTTGAGAGAGAGAATTATTGACGGGATATTATGCTTGTGGAGTTTTGCGAAGGTTGTTCTGAGATTTGCATTATAGAGAGATATTTATAGTTCAATTCAATTTTGAAAAAAGTACAAATAAAGCTTTTGTTTTCGGAAAATTGCGTAACGTCTTCTCGTCCGACATACCTCATTGCCACAAACCGAAAGTTGTTGACTAGTGTGTGTTTCCAGTGATGACTTATGGCACAGAAACGTGGTCTATCACTATGGGCTTTATTAGTAAGCTCCAAGTAGTCCAACGAGCTATGGAGAGGGCTATGCTCGGAGTCTCTGTGCGAGATCGAATCAGAAATGAGTAGAACCGAAGAAGAACGAAAGTTACCGTCATAGCCCGACGGGTTGGCAAGTTGAAATGGCAATGGGCAGAGTACATAGAGTAAGACACAAGGTAAGACCGCAGGATCGGGCTGGATGCCAGCCGCTTCCAACAGGTCTTATTGGAGATCCATAGGGGAGGCCTATGTCCAGCAGTGGACTTCTTATGGCTGATGGTTGGATGATTGAAAGCTTTTTTTATTTACATAGTAGATACATTACTCTAAGACAAATAGACAGTACGAGTAAGACAAATACTTAGTACTTATGTAGTGAACAATTTTTATTAAATTCTGAAACTAATTTGGGACATTGCTCGCAGAGACCCAAATAACCTGGAGAAGTTAATGGTCGACAGGAAAAGACTGGAAAGAGAAAAACGGATCAAATAAAATCTTTGACCGGCATGCCGGACCTCATGTCGTCAAGGATGGGCTCCTTGACGCCATGTGATCTGCAGTAGACAGGTCCAACTGGAAGAACATTGTCCAAAAAGTGATCCAAGAGAAGAAGTATACAGGGTTATTTCTAATCAATTAGCATTCTTTTAGGATTAGGCTTTTAGATTAGGCTTATTCTGTAAATCAAAACTAACAACTTTTGTCCTGCAACTATTGTCATAACTCGAAAAAAAATCAGCTGTTCCATACATTTTGTCACGGGTGAACGATATTTTTCTATGGAACAACATTTTTTTTTTTTGAGTTTTAACAAAAGTTGCAAAAAAAGTTGTTAGTTTTGATGTACTGAATAAGCCACTAAGAGGAGGCTAATTGATAGATATAACCCTGTATACCTGTAACATTCACTTACAAAATAGTATCGTAGGACGTATCGTATCTAAGCTCTGTGTGTAGATTAATAGTGTAAAATTGCACTACATTTTAAGCGCTAGGTATTAGTAATCTAGGATAGTATGTGGACCTGGTAGTAGACGTCTTAACACTGGACTGATGTTGATGATGATGATAAACAAGTAATTTCACGCAATGATCTAGGTATTTAGTTTGGAACAAAAAATCGAACAATCATAATTATCTTCTTACAATTATGATTGTCTTCGTGACCACAAAATACCATTAAAATTAATTCATTTGTCTAATTTGTAATTATTATCTATTTATCTCCGGTAATCAAATTACTTTGTTTCAAATTGATTTCCAACCAACCGAAATAGTTTGTGGTTAACCAAATAGCAATGCGATAGTTTGTCGGTTTGGCAGAAACATAAAATCATTTAACAGCTACTGGATTTTAAAATATTTATCATTACTAAATTTAAATGGCTTAAAGTAACTATGGTTATGTATGAAGAAAGCAAAATTATTTTTTAACAGTTCAGTAGTCATATTGTAGTTCTAATTTAAAATTATTGTAGAATAGGTCTAAAATATAGGTGATATTGATTAAAAAACTAGCTGTTTTAATTTTTAACATATTTTTTAATAACACTATATTTTTATATTTTTTACTATAAATCTTCAAAGCTACGCTTACCGCAGTTTCTAAGAAAGAACCTCGAAAAAATACTCAATCTCACATAAATCTTTCACATCTTTCACTACGGTTTCAAATAATTTACTTATTTACAATACCGCCTCGCAAACTTACTCTATAATTTTAAAATAAATTATATAATTACTAGTTTTTACCCGCGGCTTCGCCCGCATACGCAATATATCATTATTTATCCTATGTGTTATTCTGATATATAAGCTGTATTATTGCAAACTTTCATCTCAATCCGTTCAGCAGTTTTTGCGTGAAAGAGTAACATACATCCATACATCCATCCATCCATCGATCCATCCATCCATCCTCACAAACTTTCACGTTTATAATATTAGTAGAATAAGTTCCCAAAAATATGAAGAAATGAGATAACAACGTACCAAAAAAGGATATCATAGAGATGACCATTTCCTTCTGTTAAGAAGTCAGTTGATAAGCAAACGAATTATTCACAAATCATAGAATCCTAGTCTACTAGTAGTTTCTACATTTCATTTCAATAAAAAGCTTCCAATCCGCAGAAAGTTCAGCAACTTTGCTTTTATCTCGGTTTTGAATAAAACTCAGCGAAACTGTTACTTCTGGTTTGCATTTCCATCAGGAGCTTGAAAAAGAAACAACTGATTTGGTAAAAATACAGTAGTTAATGCTTTTTGCTTATCTTTTGTTTTTAGCTTCTATTTTCATAATCGCACAACGGTGCACTCCGAAATGTGTGAATTTGTATTATACAGCGCGCTCAATTGTCAAAGCTTAACTTGATATATTAGAACTAACCAAAAATATAGCGGTCTTTTCGGTTGCGGTCTATATTAGATAAAGAGATCAACACTTTAAAATTATATTTAGAGCTGCCAAAAATCATTTACATCTCTCATGTTCGGTAAGTAGGTTCTTATTACCTCCAAATGGAGCTTGTAGGGAACAAATTAGGGCTCTAGGGTAATAATGTAGCTAGAAAAGCCCTAGGGCGGTAAGTAATCTACTATTAAAGGTCGATGAAACGTTATCGTCGGCATTATGTAGAGTGAGAGAACTCGTAACTTCGTAAGTGAATAAAAGGTGAGATTTGACGATGTATAAATTGATCTTGTCCTATATACCTCTCAGTTTCAATAAAATGTTTTATTCTTGTAATGCCGGTTTTTTTTCTACTTACGAGTACAATCGAGATGTACAGCAGAATAGTTAGCTCGGGTGTAAGTACCAATTGCACCCTCGAACTATAGGCGTTAATATCTCGGGCTGCAATTGACGCCTGGGCTGTAAGGCTGTTGGCTACAATTAAAAAATATATAAATATAATCTACTATTAAAATCGTGCCTAGTATCCAGTGTAACCGAGGGAACAAAGTGAGAGAGAGTCTCAGTTTTGAGGTGACAATTTTGCTTTCGTCTGTCCTACAGGACGAAGTTTTCAATGAGTTTTAACGGAACTCGGTGCAAAAGTTTTATAAATAAATCGGTCAAAAGCGAATTGAAATACAGGCTTATAAAAAGTCAATTAAACAGATGCAACGTTTACTTTCTGAGAACTACTAGTATAAATTGTCTCAAACATCGGCTTCAATAAGTTTTTCTTATTGATTAAAGAAATATAGGTATCTGTAAAAAATGCCTGAATAATGTGTTGTTGTTTATTAAACATTTACCGTCTTACCACAAAAGATTTAAACACGCTTCAAACACTGTTTTACCATGCGATGTTTTGCCATGGAACGCTTTGCCTGGGTCTGTCTTCCCGTTGAAGTACAACGTGGGTGTCTTCAAATCCCGAGTAAATAGGTATCTTCTAGGTAAGCGTGCTACACCCTAGACCGCACATCTGCTTAACATCAGGCAGTGTGTAGTCAAACGCGAACCCATTCGAAATAAAAAAAAAATGCAATTTGTAATGTTAAACACTGTCTAAGGCATGCGTAAAACTTATGTGATAGGATGGTTAGAGTAAGTAAAAAGACACCTCATTAATTATTGAATTAATGAGCTTTCTTTTTATTTATAAAGTAAGTAGTAGTAGAAAGAAACCTCATTAATTATTGAATTAATGAGGTTTCTTTTTACTTTTTCTAAATGTTTAGAAATAAAAAAAAAATCCTAATGTGTACTACGAGTACCTGATGGAGCTCACTAAGTAGAAGCAACTAGTTACCAAAATACGAGTTCCCAAACTCAGTTTGGTAGCTAGATCCATCAATAATTTATTGTATTTTTACATGAATCAACATTTTTGGAATTTCGAATACAACCTCAATGGTACACAAACACAGACATCAAACTTAAAACGATTTTTAATAGCGAGTTAAAACATAACCCAGATTGCTTTGCTAGTTCAATTTATGTTATCATTGTATTTATCGTGCCAAAAACACGTTGCACATTTGTACCATATAGCTTGAAAGATTTAACTTATATCCCAGATATCATACGTACGGAGATTTTAACCACGTTCCTACTATTAATACAGCTGAACAGACTTTACAGGCTTTGCGTCCGAAATCAGTAGAAGATTGCTAGTTTAGGGCCGATTCACACATCATCATTCATCATTATCAGCCGTAGGACGTCACTGCTGGACATAAGCCTCCCCTATGGATTTCCAATAAGCCCGGTTGGAAGCAGCCTGCATCCAGCGCGTTTCTGCGGTCTTAATAATATCGTGGTGGATGTCCTACGCTGCGATGCCAGTGCGTAGTCTCCGTTCGAGAACTTTACTGCCCCATCGACCATCAGTTCTCTGAGATATGTGCCCTGCCCATTGCCATTTCAACTTACTAATCCGCTGGGCTATGTCGGTAACTTTGGTTCATCTGCGAATCTGCTCATTCCTGATTCGGTTTTGCAGTGAGAATCCGAGCATTGCTCTCTCCATAGCGCGTTAGGCTACTTTAAGCATATTCACATATAACATATCAAAACACATTAATGTTCAGTCACTGTTTCTTCAGTTTCGGCACAGTATCTAACGACACCGTACAGTCACAGTGAAAAAAAATATTTCATGAACTCTCCATGAACGCAATCTCCATGGACACTGACAAGTGGGGATACGTTAACTAAGAATATACGAAAGAATATTTTTCAATGTGGCGGTACGGTGACGGAACTGTGTCGGAACGGTGGCTTGATGTGTGAATCGGTCTTTAGAGCAATGGAACTGTTATGTGCGCGGGAACCTTGTACTTGGGCTAGATTGGAAAAATAAAAGGATCTAAAAACCGAAATGGGCGGTTGTAGCTGTATTGAAATAATTAGATTTCGTTTAATCGGGTTTAGTTAGTAAATGATTAGAATGGCTTGCCTTGGTGGCTCAGTGGTTACAGTGACAGTTAGTGTTCTGGGTTCTGGGTCAGAGGCCGTGTGTAAGATGTCCCCAAATATGTATAAAACAAATTATAAAAAAGAAATAGCTTTAGCTCCTATCTACAATATTTATTAATACAGAATAACTGCGCATGCATTAACAACACCCTAGAATGTAGTTTTACTCATCGTTTTGATCGATTTCTACTAAGATTTACACCCAAAATTTAAAAAACAGCTAAATTAAAAAGAATGTTTTTATTTCTGTAACTAATAATTTCTTTGTGGATTGAGACCTTCTATTAGGTATAAATAATAATACTAGAGTCAGAAAAAAAATAAGAATGTGTTGATTGTTTCTACACGTTTTTCAAGTTGATAGTAAAAGTTGATCATAGTGACGAGCATAATTTTATTACATCCTGGGGTATTGCAAATCAATTTGAAGTCCTCCGTATATCATCTTGCTCCTCCTTGTTTTGAAGTTTGCAGCTCATGAAAAAAAACGCAAACTAAAACGCAAATATCTTACCTCTACATACACCTCACTCGCACTTTTCTCTCGTGCTTCTCTCCCACTTCCCAAAACATTTTTCACGTCACGTAAACATATTACGCAAATTGAATCCACGTATTCGATTCTCGCAACGAAATCTTCAGTTCTGCGAAAGTGTATTCATTACTTTAAACGGCTCTAGACGCGTGATCTATATGAGGTCTATCTGCTCTCATAAGATCGGAATCTCTTTGAGAATTCCAATTACAAAGATGCGTGATTCGAATACATCGACGCTTACTTAGAGCTAAACGAAGCGTCGTAGTAGGGGGGGAATCGATGCTTTCAGACTCGATGCTGTGATTGGGGTTGGTGTCAACTGCAGACTGATGATTGTTAACATCATATTAACCGCAAGAAAACATAAATTGTTAACATAATTATAAAAACTTTCTTTTTGTGATAAACATTTCAAATATTGACGCGTTCGCAGGATTTGAACCTGCATCTCTCTGGGATTCCGGCCCAGATGCTTTGTCCAATTAAGCTAAAACGCTGTCTGCGAAGACGCCGAATTAGTGAGTGTTTATCATTTTTACCAACTACTACATTGTTGGAAGCGCCATGTGTGAGAACTGCTTTAAATCAGTCAGTCACTTAATGTGAAATTATTAAAACTTCTTACCATTAACGAGAAATGACGCATTGCTTAATCAATGAAATGATTTTTATCGTGCTTCACACACTAGGTGTATAGAAACTTTCTTTTTGTGATAAACATTTCAAAAATTGACGCGTTCGCAGGATTTGAACCTGCATCTCTCTGGGATTCCGGCCCAGATGCTTTGTCTAATTAAGCTAAAGCGCTATCTGCGAAGGCGCCGAATTAATAATTAAATTTACGATTGTGAAGCACGATAAAAATCATTTCAACATAATAATATCTTGCTAACCTACGTCGGTAGGCCCAAAAAAGATGGAGAGACGAGCTTGATTTCCACTGCAGTGGATGGAACACCAAAGCTCTCGACGTAGAACTATGGAAAGAGGAAAGGGAGGCCTTTGCCCTGAAGTGGGACGATAACGGCTAAAATAATAAATAATAATAATAATAATGTTGTTAACATCAGAAGGCGGCATTATCTCGCTGAATCGCAATATGATGTTGTTAACATTATATTGCGATTCAGCAAGACAATGCCGCCTTCTGCAAGCATCAAACATTCTGGCCACGTTACCTTCTGCTACCTGGCTTTTAGATTTGTTTTATTTTAGTATTAGTTTTTATTTTAGGGAAGATAATTTTAATTTATTGTAGTTCATGAAATGTATTTTATGTTTTGTTAAAATATAGCACAGAACGTCTACATTTGGACATATCTTCTTTTTCTTCGTTTGGTGATGGGTTTTTTACTATTGAACGTGTTGTCTAAGTTAAAGTGATTGTAAGTCATTTTAGAACGATACTCCTTCACTTGGTCGTGTCTTGTATTTGTCTGCATTGAGTTTTGTTGCGTCGGGAATGAGCATGCTCTGGTTGCCCTTATTAGATCTAACATTCTGCGTTTTAAAATTAAATTAGAAGAGAAGTAAGTAACATAATAGGTAAGAGATCCCGCTGTTATATTGTTTGTTGACCTCGTGAGTTTATTTTAACCATTTGTTTTCATACCAGGACCAGACACATTAAGTACTCTAAACTAAAGTAAGTTACTTTACCTTGTGAGTGTGAATCACGTTAATTCTTGCCGTTACGTGGTCTCAGTTCAAGAACTTTATGACCGCTTTGGAATCTATAATTCAATTTCTCTACTATTTTACAGCCCATTTTTGTGCATTCAACATTAGGCACTGCTTATAATTACTTAGTAAACGGGCACGCTTATACATCAACTGAATAGGTACTTTAGACGCTTACCTACAAGCTCGAGAATTTTATGTTACGTAGAACTTTGCGTCAATTTTTTTCAATATTCCACAGATTATTTCAGAATTGTCTGCTAAGTTGCTCAATAATACGCCGCAGTTTACCCGAGATATAAATTATACATTTTCATACACCAGACATTCGGGTTTTAACTCGCTCTTTTTGCCAGGGATCAAAAGTGTCACGCGTAATCCAGAGTACGATCCAAGCAGTAGCAAAGCATGAGACAAACCGGGTTTACAATTACAATAACAATTTAGAATAAAAAAGACTACAAGGTTTTAAAATTTAACCCAAACTCACTGTAAGAAAATAAAAATTATCAGCATGACCGATTTGATTAAAAAAATACTGTTACAAATACTTTCGAAGACAGAAAGAAAAAAGAAAGACTGCCTCGGTGGCTCAGGGTAGTGACCCTAACTTCTGGATCAAATATGGATCGAACCCACGCCGATCCCCACCCAGGGCAAATATTTATGTGATGAACATAAGTGTTTGCTCTGTGTCTGGGTGTTATTTAGCTACTATCTAAATATGTATGTATTTAAAAATAATTGTATGTAGTATTCGCTGGGTGCAAAACGGGGAGTAGGGACAGACGAATCGATCGCAGCGCCCGCCGTGGCTAAAAAAGGAACTTGCGGCGGATGTCATCCTTGCGTATACATAGTGGAGTGTTGTTGTTTATTGTATTTCGTTAAAAATAAAGAAATATGGGTCACGATACCGGCTGTGTTGATAACTGTAAAAACCTGGCGTAAACAGTGCTTGTAAATTCTACAAATTTCCACAAGCACGTTGGAAACAAGAACAACGAATGAAATGGATAACAGCCGTCAAGAAGAAAAAGTAAGTTAACCTATAAAATAACACTTTTATTGTTTAATTATCCATGTAGTATGAGAATGTTAAGTGACTATAATTTATTTGTTAGTTTATTTCAGTGCTGATGGATCGCCGTGGTACCCAAAGCCCCATGACAAAATTTGCAGTGCACACTTCATTGGAGGCAAAAAAGCTGAAGAACAGGGCAGTCCTAGTTACGTCCCAAGAATATTTCAGACTACATCCACCTCCGCGAGGGTTAAGGCAAATTTAGCCATGTCAAGGTATAACCGATACATGGAACGCAGAAACAAAAAAGAAAAAGAATTGTTGAGCAGAGCAGAAGAACCTAATATTCCTTAGGAATCAAGAATTGAAATCATGGAAAATACTGCAAAAAAATTGATAAAGGATGCCAAATAGAAATATTTTCGAGTGTTGAAAATGAAGGAAAAACATTTATATGTAATCGGTATATATACAGTGGCAAAGAAATATGTGATTCTGAAGTACAGACTGATATACCAAGTGACCCCAAGATTATTAAATATGACAAGAAGACGAAAGACCAAGGGTGTAACACTATTCAAAAGACTTTCGCTCATCAAGGAATTATGACAGAAAATAAATATTTTAATGGGTTTCGTTCAATTACTAAGGATGAAGAACTCATTGATCTTGCTGGTGTAACCCGTGACAATTTTCATTTTTTATTGAAACGAATAGTGGATAATCAGAAGTTTATGATTGCTAAAGAAGACAGACTTCTTATTTTTTTGATGAAAATGAAATTAGGAGTTACATTTTCAGCTCTAAGTGACTTCAGAGTCCGCCTAAAGTTCATCCGCTAGTTGGCGCTGCCGTCGCGCACCCAGCGAATATCAGTCTCTGGCAGCCATATCACAAGCTTTGCTTAGTTTGGTGTCAGGGGCCGTGTGTAAGATGTCCCCAAATATTTATTTATTTTATCTTCTTCTTATTAGTCGTAACGCTCTTGACAAAGTGGTCGTGGTCATCACGTAGTATTTGTGGTGGTAGAGGCAGATGTGATTCGCCTCATGATGTCTCGCCATCTCTCTCTATTAGAGGTCAATCTGGTACACTAATGCACAAATACTTTTATAGTCATGTGCAAATAAAATTTGCAAATTGGCTTTTTTTCACTTCTTTGTTTTACAGTTTCATTGCGTGTATCATTGAGAGTAGTTGGTTTTACGGCAAAGTGATGAGTGTAGATCTAACGTTTTCTGGGTTTTACGGCAAAGTGATGAGTGGAAATCTAGCGTTTTCTGGGTTTTACGGCAAAATGATGAGTGTAGGTCTAACGTTTTCTGGGTTTTACGGCAAAGCGATGAGTGTAGATCTAGCGTTTTCTGTCTAAGCTAGACGTAAATTTTACGGTAAAAATTATTCATTTTTAGACTAGCTAATACAGTTTGACATACTTAGATACCTACTTTCTCCAGGACATTATCCACTAAATTCAAGAGTTACAAAGAGAAACCTTGTAACGGAGAGACTTTAGTCTCCAACACCAAGCTGTAGCGTTCCAAAACAAAGATGGATGACGCACATAAAGAATTTATGTCGGCTCAAACTTTCCCAAACATGGTAATGAGAATTGACGTCTGTATCACAAGTTCCCGCAAACTTTTACATAATCGTGCTTAGCATTTGATATTAGCTTTGAGAAACTCTTGTGACATGAGGCTTTGGAAAAAAACTGAAGTTTTTTTGTTAATGTTTCACTTGAATTTGTGATCAAATTTCGAGACGGGATAGTAATAGTTTTAATAGCCATTTTATAACTAGTCTTTATTATTGTATTATAGTACAGGTTATAAAGAAAAATAGTGTATTGTGTGTTTCACACCACTGGCTTTTCGGTGAAGGAAAACATAGTGAGCCAGCCTGCATATGACCGTAAAAGAAATTGGATGGCGTATGTTAATCCACCAATCCGCACTGGGCCAGCGTGGTGGAAATGGCCCAAACAGCCCTCGTTGGTAGGCCTACGTCCTGCAGTGGACTATTAAAAAAGCTGGTACAATACAGAACAGTATTGAGAAGGCCGAATAAGGCGATTCAGACCAAATGGACAACTTATATACAGGGTTGTTTCTAATCAATTAGCATCCTTTTAGGGGCTACTTTAAAATAATAATTGGAGAAGTGGATTGGAATATTATATGTATACAAAAATTTAAGTATTATACCGCGTTATCTTATCTATATTTTTAAAATTCCGAATCCGGTCATAAATGTTACATGTTGTGCCAAATGTAAGGTTTTGTGTGACTGAGGGAAGTAATAAAAAATTGAAATTGAATGACTTATTTTACAGTTTCGTGGATATGATTTTGTGTAACGATTGCGAAAGTTTTCAACTTTTAATTTTGTATCTAAAATTCCTGTTGGTGGTGATATGCCACAATGTATTACCTACTATGTACCTAGTTCTACTAATATTATAAACGCGAAAGTTTGTGAGGATGGATGAATAGATGGATGGATGGATGTTTGTTACTCTTTCACGCAAATACTACTGAACGGATTGAGATGAAACTTTGCACATTGATTGAATATAGCTTATATATCAGAATAACACATAGGCTATAAATTATAATGATATTGCGTCAAAAATCAAAATATCATGCGGGCGAAGCCTCGGGTAAAAACTAGTTTTTCATAAAAGAGACAAGAATTACAGTTATAATCTTCTTTATTCAAATAATCAAGTCAAATATAAAGAACAAGACGAGTATTGGTATCCTTTTACAGAGGCTGTCTCTTTCCTTCTTCGTAAGATTAACAAAGTCTTTTAATACATATCTAAGATACATATATAAAAAACTTGCTTCGAAACAAGTTCACTTAAATTTGTATTACAACAATTTAATTAAGTATATCCATGTATAATAAGTTAGATTTAAACTAAAAAGTAACGTATTCTAAAAGTAACATCTATGCAATAAATAAATAATTTACTAGATATTATAAACCCTTAAGATTATCTATTTTACAATAACCAGATACACTATCAAGACATTTTATTTACAATGTTAGGCCAACTATATCGTAAGAAAGTCTACAACTAATGCTATAATAGTTTAGATATATTTATTTTTAAATACACGTATTTTAAGCTGGTGCTGCACGCTTGGCAAAGTTGGCAAGCGCCAGTTTTATCAACTATCGTAAAATAAAAAATCTTTTCTACGATGGTTAAAAATTTCTCAAAATCCCTTTAAAGCTCGGAAACATCAAATGTGTGTAGAAATAAGTCTCTTTTGAACTTTTGACACCTACTATGTTCTTATGTAATAAGACCGCCTTTTGTACCATTCTTCTGTCGTTATTTCTTTTTCTGTAATGTTTTACTACTTGTGGTGTCAATAAAGTGTTTTTGTATTGTATTGTATTGCATTCTATGTTTAAAATATTTGCGCTTGCTTATGCCATGCGTGTAAGCAGACCATTAAATAAAAATTATCCCGATAACTTGGCATGCGTGGCAAAATGCAAAATAGAGTATGTTTGCTTTTTTCACAGAATATAAGTTAGAGAAGAAAAAAAAACGTGGCTCTGTTTTAACTCCCGCTTTATAAATAGTCACTGATAAAATAAACATGAATGTAATTATTCTACTTGAGTACATGTCCAGCATTTATATTACAGCAATTGATCCTAAATATACAGACTAATATTAAGATTATTGTTCCGTTTTACCTACAATTTATATTATGTCCAATGATTTAGTCATCACGCTTAATAACTCTATTTTTGAATTCCAGAAACAAGAAAAGAATAAAATATCAAATAAACTTTTCCAAGAACTCCAAAAAATTGACGAAATTAAAAGAGATTTATTATAAATTAACCCTAGATAGCTAACCTCCGTCGAATCGACGGGCATGGCAAAGTAAAATCGCTGTCTCTTTTTAACGATGCATGTGAGTGTTTTGACTCTGCTAGCCAACTCAGTCCCCGGCGAGGTCGTGCCAGCTGTAGACACATCTTGCAGGTAAGTGTTGTGGTTTTTGAGATACTTGAGATTTGCCCGTCGTTTCGACGGATGGTTAGCTTTGCTGTCATTTTTTTGTTTGAGTAAGCGTTTATATTTTTACCATTTTTTTCGGTTTCTTTTAGGTCTTTATAATGTCTGCGTTATAATTATGATAATGCTAGGTATATTGAATGCACTACACGAGCTTAACTCTGAAAACCTTGATGATGAGGCTTCTGCCAGCGAGATTGATGGCTTTGTGGCGGAAAATGATGAAAATTATAAACCATCTGATTCCGAAGACAATTTCGTTTACCTGACATATTGTTTTTGACTGTGGAAGATGCTGTTTCAAGATACTCCGAGACTTCTCCTCCAGAAACATCACAAAGCAGTATTATTCAACTGCCTCAAAGGAGCATACGAGGTAAAAGTAGTCATGTTTTGGCTACTACAAAGGGACACACTTTTTTATTGACGGCTGGATAAAAAGTAGTTCCACGCAAAGACTTCATGAAGAAACTACACTTTCTACTTGTGGAACCCTGGCTAAAGAAGAGATTGCTAAAAATATCGATGCCTACGCACGTGAAAGATACAATCAGGACCGTTATTTCAGCGCACTCGGCTACTGAGCAGAACCAGCAGGTGACACGTCATGCTCCTCTTTAGGACTTAGAACATAAAGAAGATTTGTCAACTTCTTCAAAAGGAGAAAATTGTAAAAGAAAAACTTGCGGAAAGTGTCATTACAAAAAAAAACGAATGACAAGAAGTGTTTGCACCAGTAGGTAATTTAGCCAGGTAGCAATTTGCGGTGAACATAAAGTAGATTTTTTGTGCCACATGTGCGAAAAAACAATAGGCTGTTTATAAAATAAAAGTCTTATGTGACATATAATGTCAAAAAAATTAATATCTGTCTATTTTTATGGTAGATTTTGCATGTTACAGTTTACTATAAGAAAAATTGTGATTTTATGAGAGATATCAGGAAAGTGCCTGTGGTTTTGAAATAAATAAATAAAATCCAATTTAATGAATAGTATTTTGTTTAAAACCTTTTCAACTAACAATAACTTAAAATAATAATTTTATAAACATAATAGATTCTGAAAAAAATATATTTTACTTTTACCCGTCGTTTCGACGGATGGTTAGCTTAAACAGGTTACGTCCGAAGGTTAGCTATCTAGGGTTAATATAGTTGTTGAGATTGCGGTTGCTTATCCACCAAAGCTAAGATGTGTAGATGATCAGTGAGCAAAGAAAAGCCCAATATAATTATAACATGATACACCGATTTATACAATGTGTTTCTCTACCGGTGTCGGAGCCTTAAGCGGTGACATCTATGGCAAATTTTGAACAACTTTTACTATGAGACAACTCTGAAAACGTAAAAAAAACTGCTGTTCTATTCGTTTTTTGTAGAATTGCGACAAAAAGTATGGAATAGCTGTTTTTTTTGCGTTATTAGAGTTGAACCCACAGTAAAAGTTGTTCAAAATTAGCCATAGATGTCACCGCTGAAGGCTCCGACACCGGTAGACGAACACATTGTAGAATACTACGCATCTTGTTTCACCACATTTCATCTGTGCTACAAATACGACCGTACTTTGTATCGAATCACAATCGAACTTCATTGCGAATTGTGGCAAAATTTTCTGCCTTACGTATAATATTATTATGTAGCCAAATTGTCGAGATATTAATTTCCATAGAAATTTTTACTTCGCGATAATACTCACCAATATTAAAATCTCAAAATTGCTATGCGTGTTCAAGAGATATTCCAATAGTTTTGCATGTAGTAGTAGCTTAAGTGTGAAATTGAATGTCATTTGTTGTAGTACCTGTGTGCGGCCCTATGTCTTAAAAATAAATTACGCTCTTAGATAATACATTTTTAAAAACAATGAGATTTCACTGGAATTTACATTTTCTCGCCAATCGTACTCGGATCAGGTTGGAACTCTAGTAACGAAACATTATATACATCTTGCAGAAGGAACTTTTTCCCATCTATAAAAGAATGTCAACCGTTTAGTTATTTTTCCTTCCGTATCTGATTATGGTTACTTATTTCTTTGATTTTGTCCTGCGTTACGTTCCATTCATGATGACTGAAGGGCTGGCAACTCCGGTAAATTGGCTGGAACACTGCTTCTGTGCTTGGCCTGCTTTCGGCACTAATACTAGCTGTTCCAAGTCGCCCTGTGAACAATATATACACTTATTATATATAAGCATATTGATTTATATTTAAAGTTGGCGATTCATACACTAAAATATAATTCCTAGAAGTGTATGATTTGTAAGCCGTGGTGGTCTAGTGGTAATGACACCCTCCCTACAATCGTGAGGTCGTGGGTTCGAATCCCGGTCCCGTCCCAATGAGTTCTTCGGAATTTATGTACGGAATTTCATACCACTGGATTTTCGGTAAAGGAAAACATCGTGAGGCAACCTGCATACGTCCGTAGAAGAAATTTAAAAAAAACATGTGCATAATTGTAGCTTGTTTTGGACTATTCAAAAGTCTGTCTGTGACACCAATTTGTCGTAATAAAATAAACTGAAACTATAGCAGAAGAAAAATATGTAAGTTAAATAAAATCAGCCAAATATTCCAAAACTCTATATATCAAATATAACAAAATAAATACAATTATTACAATAATTGTGTTCTCTTACCTACTGTAAGCTAAAATTAATTCATGTATCAATCGGTAGCATTAAACGTAATTATTGCTTATAAGGAACAATGTTCCATAATTAACCAAATGTTAATCGTATCCAATTACAATCAATCTCGCTATCAAAGGCCAATCACGTGTTTAGCGAAATTACATGACTATAACATTAGTAGTGAATCGAGAGATAGGAGATAGAACATCTAATTGTGACGACTGTCTGTTGTGGATAATACATGAGAGAATGAAGTGGTTATCTGTAATAATGCTTTGACTGAATCTTGGCTTATGTTTATGGTTTACATACATGATGATTTTGGTTACAAAAGCACAACTTAAAATTTCAAATTATTAGTGAGTAACCTTTCAACTCGGCACTGCAAGTGTCATCCAGCAGAATGAAATTCTATAAAAGTACACGCGTTAGTGCTCCTAGTAAAGTATTGCTTATCAAAATTCCGCATCACAAATATATTTTATTTCCAATATTATAACTTAAACTCGTTGTAATTTAAAGCCACAATCGACGTAAAACATTATTCCTCACCAAATTTTCGTAGGTTAAATACTTGGAGAAACATAATTGTAAATATTTTTTTCTTAAAATTGCATGGTGATCCCTATAACCACTGTTTTTAGGAATTTGCCATTGTTTGAATATGTCCAAAAGTAGCACTCATTAATCAAATGCAATCCATCAAAAATTTAAACCAATGAAAAACAAACTCTGAGGTAGACTTCGTGAGTCCTATGCTAATATTTAACCTGTGCCTCTCAGAATTTATTTAGTCGGGGAGGTAACAGGCATTTTGCCTAAGGTGTTTAAACAAGACTACAGTTTTGGGATGGTAATTTTATTTCAGCTTAATAATTCACAGTGTAGGTCTTTCGTGTTTTAAATAATTTTTATGAATGCTAACCAACACAATATGAAAATTTAAAAAATAATCACTCTCTTATCTATTTGGTTTGAATATTTAAGTCCTTTCAAAAATATCTTTATATGCTAGAAATAAAATAAAAATTAAGGTTAGTAAAATTACATAATTTATCATGTAAAGCAAAAACTGTCAAAAGCATTCACAATAAAATGTAAATTAACTCGTGATACGTCATTATGGTTATAAATTTTTTAGCGTTTTAAACGCTTAAAAATTACAAGCCGGCTCTTAGTTCGTTCGTGAAATATTTTTTGGGCAGAATTTGGGTCAATATTACTTATATTTCATCAAAATTCACGAGCATATATTTCTAAAAGTTATAAATCAAGTATTAAAATAAAAACTGGAAACTTAATCGAACTACAAAGAGGAATGGCCCTCATCGTTCCTGGTGCAAAGGAACAAAACGCTAGCCACATTGCCGCGTTGGAGCTTATTCGGCGCGGTTTTTGTCCGCGCTTGCGACAGTTGTGAGCCCACAGCTTCTGTATAAGTAATGCAGAGATATATGTAAAAAATTAAAGCAGATCTAAAGACGTATTTTACGCCCGCGGTGAGCGCGGTTGTTTGCGGCTCAACGCGGTCAACCGCAGCCTCGGCGGTTTGCAACCGCGCGGGCGTCACGTTTGTGGGCGATAATCTCAACCGCGACGGCGTAACCGCACAAATAACCTGTCGCGTGTTTATAGAGCGGCGAGCAAGAAAAAAAAACGCTTCGATAGTTCTTAACCTTTTTTAATTATTTTTTTATTTCCGAGACTATTTTATTGTGGAGACAACAATAGTTTAGATTGTATAGAATAAAATAATACAAGGGATGTCAGTCAAAGCAGCCAACAGCTCGCTACAATCAATCTTACCGAGAAGAGGTATCCAATAATGAGGTCAGCGTCTCTCGGCGTATCGAGGGCGTCTTTTTCAAGAACGTCGGTGCGAAGCCATCTGCAGTCAACATACGCTCGCACTGTGTTGTCGTCATAGACACTAGAAACAATGCTCAGATTAATATCATTCTGGTTACAGCTTCCACCAAATAAGTGATACATTCGCAGATCGAAATAAAAAAGTAGAATTTGATTTCAAACTCGTTTGAGTGAGTTTTAGTGAAAGTTTAGAATATAAAACCGTTCCGATACAAATAATAAAATTGAATTCAGCTATACAAAACATTGTGAGTAGTTAAAAACAGCAAGTAAATGTATTACATACATATTTTTATATATTTTTTACAACTACTATCTTATGCGAAAATTTTATAAACTAACTTCTACATAATAAATAGTTTTAAAAATATAACATAAAAATACAAGCTTTTGAGATCCTGGATATCATGTGGCAGCAGAATCCTAGCCAAGACAAGTAAACCGAACCCAAACACGACAGGTCTATCTTGTTTAGTACAGAAGTTCCTATGGCCACCTTCCGACGCCATCATGAGTACAGCTCCATAGTACCATATTATTGCATTGTGACGCAATATACTCAAACCTATGCGTGCAAAATATCAACTCAATTGGGAAACGGGCCCAGTTGGCGGCGTGCCCAGCATGCTGGCAGCATTACCACGCTGAATGGCAATGCAATTAGCATTGCCATTCAGCGTGGTAATTACTTAACTTTTCATCACATCTATTCGAAAAGGACTACTTGGTTCACCTTTAAGTGGGCCCAAAGGTGCTCACTCACAGGTGGGCACTCTGCTTGGCGTCGGGCAGTGTGTGGTCAAACGCGAGCCTATTCGAAATAAAAAAAAAAAAAAAAAAAAAAGGTGGTGTTTTCTATAAGGAACTTTATAAATGCACCGGAATTATCTTTGCCGCGCACTTTTTGAATGTGGAACAAATAAGTGCGACGGAATGATCTTTGCCGCACACTTTTTGAATTTGGAAGTATTTGTAATGTTAGTGTTCAGCGCCAAGAAAATGAATGAAAAGAATGTAAATTTAAGTTTTCAGTTGTTTTATTATTAAATGGTATCCATTTAATTTCAATTTAGTTGTTACTCTACGTTTTATTAAATAATAATACTACAATAAGATATGAGGCGCCTTTTATTTTCTCATAGAGGTGATGAAAAGTAGAGTGTACCACTCGGGCGCAAAATATGTTTTTGGCTCGGGAGACGTACTTTGAATCCCTCGCTACGTTCAGGATTCTACTAAAGAATATCTCACTTCACTCTGGATTCAAAAAAACGCCCTCGTCGTAAAAATATTATTTTGCTCATATATGATACAATCTACTATTACGTTGAGCCAAATAAACAATTATGTTATAATAAACGATAATTATGTAATAAATGATCGAGTTTTGATTAATTATCGGGATGGGGCTAAATTTCATTGTTTACGGTACATAGATTGTGGCAATTTTCCGTAGTTATGGTGTGGGACAGCTGATTTGTTTTTTTAAATACTATGCTGTGTTAGCCCCATACTGAAAAAAGTTAATAATGATGGTCTGAATCAACTTTATTCAATTTAGTAACCCTAAAATAGCTATCTGTAGGTATAATAAAACTTCAATAATGCACGTTCATTTTACGAACGTGACCCGGTCAAACAAATTAAACATCATTCCATTAATACAAATTCAAACAACGTTCTGCCCATAAATTGCGTTAAATACGCGAAATAATCCATAACACAAGCAAAACAACTCGAAAAAACAATTATAAATCACCTTTATTTATGTTTAAATATATTTTGGGCTTCACAACATACTAATAAACAAAATTAATATCGGATACCGATCCGAGGAACATAAAGCTGGGTCCACACAGTATGGGAGAGTGTTATTAATGGTATTTTAATAATTAATAACTGTTTATTAACTGACAGATATGACGAAGGTGAGAGGCATCAAAGTAAGTGTATTGTTGTGTGTTTTCTAATCGTGTGTGATCTAAAGATAAGTTCTAATAATAATGTTGTGCACAAATTAACTAATTATTATTATATAATTTAAGCGCCCTTTTAATGACATCATTAAAGAGCGCTTGCCTCTATCAACATCACAGCTATTTTAGAGCCAGCTGGTATAGCTAGGGATGAAAACTTAACATCGATCCCCTGGTCGATACCTAGGCCCCTTCGGAACAATTCAAAGAGCCGGAGCCGCGGCGAAGGCCGAAAAAGACGCTAAGCGGCGCAAATACGCATCACTCGCAAGTGAATAAGTATTTTTGTCGCTTAGCGTCGAAACTTTTAGTTGGTATTTTAGGGATGGACCCTAAAAAACAAAGGGGGTACAATACGTGGAGGAGGACGGATAAATAAAAAAAACCAAAGGGGGTACAATATGTGGCGGAGGAAAGATTAATTTAAAAAAAAACCCTAAAAAATCTTTAACATAGTTTCGCCAAAACTTGTCGAGGCTGCTGGTGACAGGAAGGCTGCCTTATTCCTCGTGCAGAGAATGTCTTTAGTAGTTCAGCACGGAAATGCAGCCAGTGTTATTGGCACGCTTCCACAAGATCAGTCTTTTTTTGATTTTTAGTCTCTGATTTTTTATAAATATTTTTTTTTTTTTCATTTTTTTTATTTTGTGTAGTATTTAGGTAGTATAAATTGACAATTCAATGTTTCACAAGTTGTGTAAATAAAAATCTACATCCACATTAAAAATAAAGAAAAAATATGATATGTATGTAAAACATATTTTATTTTGCGAGACAAGACAGACGGGTAATATATTTTTGGTATTGTTGCAAGTTTTGAAATAACCAATTACAGACCAGATAACCAATTCAAAATAACCAATTACAGGTGTTGACTAAATCAATTGCAAATTATTGCTCCGTGAATGTTTTGGTTAATTTTAGAGTAGGGAAATATCAAAAATACTATTGCACAAAAATACTGTCTTATTTATGCCATTGTTTGGTGCCCATGTTCAGCAGTAAAATGTTAAGAAGCTGATACAATATCCATTAGTTACGTTAAGACTCTTTATCTCGGGAACGCGTAAAGTTATCGAGTTGAAATTTAAACTGTATACGTATATCTAGGTCTCTTGCTGTTGTGTAAAAGAAAAACTTCTCAGTTATCGTTTAAAAAAGTTAGAGCCGTTTATGTCGCAAAAAACGGCATGTTTCGACACTCCCAAAAATCAAAACCTACAGGGTTCTTTCCGTTGACATATAACTATAAAATTTGGCGAGAAGCATTGTCGCAAAGTACACATATAGGAATAAATCTGAAAACTGTACATTTTTATTTAAATCACAAAAAATAGGGCCTCAAAATCCACAAAATATGGGCTCAATATTCAAAGTGAGTAAATCGTGTAAGGTGCTCGTATCATATAAAACAACTTAGTAAGCACATGCTAAAACAGGTTTTTAATTATTTTAACAATGTGTAATTTTGGATGTATGACGACAGAAGTAAAAAAAAAAAAACCTTTTTTGTCGATGGTTATAGTATAGAGATTTTATCAACTTACTTCCCAATTTTGTGAAATTTTCTGGATTATTACGGAATCCTTGATTTGCGAGCCTGGCACGCACTTATCCGGTTTTTTATTTGGCATCTCAGAGAAAAGCTGATTCATTTTAAAGGGTTTGCAAAAATAGAACCGTCGTGGCGTTACGATTACGGTGAACTAACATTAAAATTTTAATCAGCAGCCAAGGATAAAAACCGAATTGGTGTCTACCAAGTATCAAACACTTTTAATTCTACTAACAATAACAGACCAGTGTTGTCAACGTAACAAAATTAGTAAAATGGCACGCGGGCGACCTCAATTCCTTCGACACTTCTCTTTTTGCACAAATTCTATTATCCAGGTTTCTTTCCCGTTTGTGCTTATTAGATAAGTATTTAGAATTTACACTTAGTCGGCAAATTGGAAAAAAATAAAAAAAAAAAAAAAAGTGGCAATGGGCAGGACACATTGTTCGAAGAACTGATGGTCGATGGGGCTGGAAAGTTCTCGAATGGAGACCACGGACCAGCAAGCGCAGCGTAGGACGTCCACCGACTAGGTGGACTGACGACATAATAAAAATCGCAGGAACGCGCTGGATGCAGGCCGCTTCCAACCGGCCTTATTGGAAATCCATGGGGGACGCCTATGTCCAGCAGTGGACATCCTACGGCTGATAGATAGATTGATAGACACTTAGTCGAAATGTGTCACCACTTCACCAGTTTTGTTAAATAAGCAGAGTTTTTACTAAATTTCATCATTTTTTTTTTTTTTTTTTTTTAATAAACCTACTCATGACCATGGATACAAAAAGTCCTTCAGTCGAAGTCTTAAATAATGCTTTTTTCAACTTCTTCT
The DNA here is from genome assembly GCA_949316475.1 of Hypomecis punctinalis. Taxonomy (NCBI): domain Eukaryota; kingdom Metazoa; phylum Arthropoda; class Insecta; order Lepidoptera; family Geometridae; genus Hypomecis; species Hypomecis punctinalis. Next base: position 4,454,643 of record OX438808.1, read on the forward strand.
TCTCAGTAAAGCAGTGGAGACTTTACTAGAGGCGTCTATGGAGTTTTGATAACAACACGGAAGAACATGATACGTCACATTATATCACTTGCCTACACTCATGCACGTAAATCAGCTCATAATCAACGAAATACCACCATTTTACACTAATTATCACTGATAAAAACACAAGTTTAACAAAATAATACAATGAGGCGACATGATTTTTCCGCGTTCCCGCCAAAACTCAAATTTCATCATAGTAAAGTTGTGTTGCCAGCTTTATTTATATTTGACCACGTTCCGATTTCAAAATAATTAGGATCTCTCACGTCCAATTAGAGAGACAATTTGAATTTCCCATTTTGTTCCATTGTTTAATTTGTTTGTCTACCCGCAAAAAATAAAAATACGTAGTAGCGATGTATCCGTAAATTGCTTTTGTTATTCATTCCACGTTTCGTTTTACGCATTTTACAAGCGTGTATTAAAAAAGCGAGTTCTTTAATAAAGTGTCAGGAACAGTTAATTTTGTGCTAAGTTTTCATTTCGGGAGAAATTAAATTAAATCGGACCCATGGTGACTTCATAACGTGAAATGAGATTTTGCGAGGACACTATTAATTTGGGACCGTGTTTGCTTATTAAAATTTTGGAAATGGAATCTTGTTTATTTTCGCGTTTCTGCGAGATTTTAGCAGAAATTAACTTCTATTAGCACTAGTTTAGGAATAATATGAACAGAATGTGCAGTTTCCGGGACTGGCTTTCAAATAATGTTCACCTTTGAGAGAGATAATTATTAAAAGTGTTAAAATTACACTTTTAATGGCTTCATTACATTATTTCTAAAACAAAGAAGTTTTTGCCAAAGCTATCTAACTCCAGAGACCAAATAGGGATGTTTACTAAAAAATATAATTAGTCCGTCATATAGATTGTCAAAAAATATTAGACACGATTTTTTCTTTTGTAAATTTAACACAAATTGATGAAGATATAGCCTGTTAAAGTTCCGCGTGACGTCAATAACCGCTACGAAATGTACCGGCTAGTGCCGTCACGAGCCCCCACTCTCAAACTTTGACAAGTTTTATCTTAGTCACTAATTGTTCGATTGACAAAAGAAAAAATACGTGTCCAATATTTTTAAATAATCTAACTGACGGACTAATTATAATAATGATTTTCATACCCAGTAAACATCCCTATTATATAGTTATTAATTAAATTAACTTATTTGCTCATTAGATAGTTTGAAGTGGAGATGGACTGGGCACATGCTCCTGCCACTGGTTCACAAGAGAAGTGGAGCAACATCATAACAGACTGGTACCCTAGAGATGGGAGAAGGAACAGAGGAAGACAAAGTAAGAGATGGGAGAATGAACTAAAACTGACGGCAGGCCCAAAATGGAGAAGGGTTGCTAGAGACAGAGTACAATGGAAATTGTTACAGGAGGCCTTTGCCAAGAGGCACACTGAACTCAGAGATATTTTATAACTAAAGAGACAACCACAACACAAATAAAGAAGAAAAAAGTTCAGGATAAGAGGCTTATTATTATTATTTATTATATTTGCTCATTACCATATGAGTAACAATGGTGTTCATCTAACCTATATATAACGATGACAATGGAATTAATACAACAACTTTGACAAGAAAAATAGTTCTGAAAAAGTTCGAGCCAAGTCAGGTTGGTACATACCAATCTGGCTGCTGCACAAAAAGTTTACTCCAGAAACAGGAATAACCCTGTTCTATCTCGACCACAATAAATATCCAACAAGCGCATACCTAGTTCATTAGCAAAGGCATCTGTAGGCAGCACCTGATAATAATATGATGTCATCGAAAGTAGTGTGCTTTTTATTTACTTGTCAGTGAAGTTGTATAACACTGCAAAATAAATAGCCCCGGAATCATAGCCATCATGCACTATTACCAGCTAACTTAAGAGACAGAGCCAATCCTGTTTGGCATCTCGACCGCAGCCAAAAGAGAGTGAAACTAACGATCACTATTTCAGTAACAAAAAGCGGCACTGCAAGTTAAATAGACCTGGAGGATCCAAAGCCAGCATCGACCAGCCTAGCTACAGTACGCTCCAGTGACAGGAACAATCATGTTCGCCGTCTCAACCGCAGCTAAACGAGAGTAAATCTCACCGTTATCATTTCACTAACAAAAGCTGTCCTTACCAGAGAACAACACGATGCCAAATGAAGTCATACAGCGATACTGCCTGGTAAATATACCTAGAAAAGCCAGCGTCAGCATGGACTAGTCTGGCTGCAGCACGGCCAGCGAGCTCCAATGACAGGAACGATCCTGTTCTCCATCTTGATCACAACAAATATCTAACCCCCCATATCCATTTTATTAGCAAAGGTTGTACTCACCCGACAGCAATATGATGTCAACGGAAGTCATACAGCGGCACTGCCAGATAAATTGTCCTGGAAGATCCAGCGCCAGCATGGACCAGTCTGGCAGGGCTACGGAAGCCAACTCCAGAGACCGGAACGCCTCTGTTTGCCGTCTCGCAAAGATCTATCTCACCCATACCCATTTCATTAGCAAAGGTTATGCTCACCTGACAGCGATATGATGCCAACGGAAGTCATACAGCGGCACTGCCAGGTAAATAGACCTGGAAGATCCAGCGCCAGCATGGACCAGCCTGGCTGCACCACGACCGGCCAGCTCCAGAGACAGGAACGACCCTGTTCGCCGCCTGGATCGCAGCGAAAACAGAGTACCTTGCCCGTAGCCACCGCTCTGATAACAAAATATGCAAAATGGTATTTAAGCCTGGGAAAACCTGCAAATTTTATGTTTACATTTTTGCATATCTTTCTCAGGGAAGTCTATTGGAGTTAGGAATTCGGCTCCTTATTTTCATATGAATTGGTATATTTAGGCAAAGAACTTTTCAGACATCTCTGCTTAGCGGTACAGCTGACTTTTTTGCAATACTGAGTTGTATAATAAGCTATGTAACACGGCGTCGTTTTTAACTCTTTAGCACAAGCTCTATTGGTTTCTAATATGCCTAGCTAGTAATTAGCTTTAATTTAATAATTTAAAACTTTTTCAACTCGATCACACTACTTTTAATGTGTGATTTTCATTTGAGAAGATTGCGATCCACTTGCTATCAGTATTGCAACCAGATTTACTATCGGCTAAGTTTGATGCCGTTGACCTTTTTATTTGAAATCATCAACTTGGCATTTCTTTGGTTTAGAACGTTTACTTGTGCGGTACAAGTTAAATAAAAGAAGTAGGTTAAAATATGGATACATCCAGTGCCACAACGCTTGTTCAGAAAGGGGGTGGGAGCAATTCTGTGTGTTCACTAAAGTGATTTAATTACAGACATGAGAACGGTCTTTAAAATTAATTTCTTACCTCAGGCCTCAGTCTCAACGAAATAAATAGAGTAAACTCTCTCGGAAAAGTCTTTCCCGATCCGAAGAGCTCCGAAGAAGCTATCCAGATGTAAGAGTTGGGCCTCAGACTGAACGCCTGGGGCCGGTCCGCGACGGGCCCCCACCGAGCCTGAGCCGGGTGAAAGTTTCTCCTGGCCCCGGGGGCTAAGGGGTTTATGGCACCTGTGGAATAAAAAATTATAAATCATTGATTGTAATTTTTAAGCTTTATTGTAAAAAATACATGTAGACCTGTACACCGTTTTACGCAAATAAAGTAACGAGTCATTTATCTACAAAACGTTTTTAAAAAAATATTGTTCTCATGTTTTCATAAAAGTTGACTTATTTTGTAATCATGGCAAAATTAAGAATTCTATGGTCTGTATTAATTGATACAGTGATACAATGACTTTATTGGTAGAGGTATATAGTTTTTAATTAGTAGGATTTGGTTCTTGATTGTCTTCTCCTTGAATTAGATTAAATTAAGTATGTTTTGTTTATTATTTATAGGTATCTTCTTTGTTAATATATATTTAAGGCCACTATTTCTTGTTCTTGTCAGTTCATATTCGTGCAAGGTTAAAATGAAATAAAAAGGTTTAAATAATAAAATAAAATGTACATTTGATTTAAATAATGTCAGTCTGTGTATCTTCTAATGTGAAGCTTGTTCCATCTCATAGGAATGGGTCCATGTACTTGCATCATCGTGGCGAGCACAGTATTCTCTGAGCGGTGGAATCTCTCGCGTGTGTTCGCTGATCTTTGCCGCATCAGCGCGGCGAAACCGGCCAGTGGCCAGTCTTCGTTCCGTGAACATTCCGGAAGCACTGCAGAATCTTGGCAGTTTCAGTAATATACGCAAAGCATTGTTATATTGTACCCTAAGCGCATTATACTCTGCCTTTGTATGATTGCACCAGAGCTCGCAAGTGTACAGGTTTGTGCAGTACGTCTGAAAGAGCAACCTCTTGACTTCTTCGCTGCATCTGGTGAACCTCCGCGCAAGCATATTCGACTTAACACTTAGGGCACGTCTCTGCCTGTCAAGATCCCGCGAGTCAGAAAGATTGCTCGCGACAATGTATACAATGAGATAAAAAAGACTCTCAGAAGAGTACACACAAATAGCGACATCATTTTAAAATAAAAATTTGATACGAGGGAAACTTTTAACAAAGACAAAGAGATGACATCCGCTAAATTAAAACCAGTACAAAAGTGAACGCAAAGTTTCATATCACGTCAGTTAAGCTAGGAATCAATACCACAACGTGCAACATCGTAATTTTACAAACAGATCTGCCAACATCCTAAGCCCTTGAAAAGTCAACAAAAAAAATTAAAAGAAATCGGTTGTTTGTAAAGTCGGTTTACGGACAAAAAATTTACATAACGTCATGAAAAAACATTGTTGAATCACAACTGAAACAAACCGAAACTTAGGCCGATCGTGCCTCTCTATCGTTTGTGCTCTGTGCTGTATGCGCTCTCGCTTGGAACGCAGGGCAGAGCCACCCCTGTGTGCGAAGTGTGCAGGCGCCGAGACAATGAGCGCGCCGCCACAGAAATTATGTCAACCTTTTTATTTTTCAAAGAATTAAATAAAGATGAGGTAAACATTCTAGTATTTGTATATTTTAGCAATTTGACAGCTGTATGCCACCATCCATCCAAATATCACCATAGCATTAAGAATTTTCCTAACTATGCCAATTACCGTAGCAAGCGCGTCTTTCCGTCCTTTTCTAAATCAGAAATTACCTGCGCTCAACGAGCTATGAAAGATTAACAAAGAAGATTTTGCAAAGTGGGGCCAGACTGAATACAGTAGCACAAAAATGCAAAAAAATATGATAAATAAATGCGCAAAGTAAAACAACCGCCTTGAAAGCTTAATTTGAATGAATCGTCATATTTTCTAATTTGATTTTTGTTCAAGGCCGTTATCATGCCGCCATATTTAAATGACAAGAGATAGACTATATTTTTCTATCGGTAAAAATTAACAAACAAAAAAAAAATGAAACATGAAGATTCGTAAAAATACGAGGCGCTTCATGGGTTTCGCACACAGGTGCTGCCGGGGGTCGGCGCGGCTCTGTTGGAACGTGACACTTTTTCGTGCGTGCATATTGTGATTATCGATTTATAAGGCGTTATCACGTCAAAAAAACATTTTCCAGTTCTAAAAAGAACATAGTGACTTTGTTTTAAACTAGAGATTGTAGATGGAGAAAACTTTTAACGAAGACAAAGAGATGACATTCAGTAAATTAAAACCGATACAAATATGAACGCAAAGTTTCATATCACGTCAGTTAAGCCAGGAATCAATGCCACAACGGACAACTTCGCAACTTCACAAACAGACCTGGCAACATCCTAAGGCCCTTGAAGTGTCAACAAACTTTGCCACAACTCTATGGCCACAAGAGAAGTTTGACGTTCGAAACTATACTGACGTGATCGAACTTAATAATTCTAGGATATATAAGGGGAACGTGACCGGAACGGGTAATTGGCTTTAGTTAGGTAACTCTAGCTTTGTACTGTCTTGTTTTGCTCGTATTGATTGATGCTGTTTTGCGTAGTCGTAACGACGTAGTTTTCATCATCAGCATCCCACGAGTATTAAAGACAAAATTAAACCTAATGGCGCCTGTGAAGCCTTTTGTAGTAAACAAGCTTCGCAGAAAAAAGTGCGCAAAAGTGCAGACTTTTCCGACCGCAATGGTTGATATACAGGGTTATTTCTAATCAATTAGCATCCTTCTAGGGGCTTATTCTGTACATCAAAACTAACAAATTTTGTTCTACAACTTTCGTCAAACCTAAAAAAAAAATCAGCTGTTCCATACATTTTCTTGCGGGTGAACTAAATTTTGCTATGAAACAACAAATTTTTTTTTGAGTTTTAACTAAAGTCGTAGAACAAAAATTGTTAGTTTGGATGCACAGAATAAGCCCCTAGAAGGATGCTAATTGATTAGAAATAACCCTGTAATGAATTTGATACTACACAATGACTCTCTTCGTGTTCACAGATGCCATTAAACGTTCGCGACCATTATGTCGGGTCGCATCGCAGCGCAAAATTCCGCTCTAATCGCTTATTTGAACTAACGCACACTATGCCGGGGCGCAGCGGGCCGCAGCGACCCGACATAATGTGCGTGAATCTTAAGTCTGATTCAACCTGATCTCATCACATTTTTAGTCATCAAACCGTCAAGTAGTACCGTGCTCTATTGTGTTTTACATTGCAGGGCAATGTTTCTATCGAAATTACAAGAATAGTTTCAGTTCACGAAATGTTAGAGTGATGAATGCCGTGCTAATAAAACGAGTTGAAAGCAGCTTGTTGCAAGCTGAAATTTATTTAACATAGATAGCGTGTTTTTGCAGTTTTGATTTATCATTATTGATTTATTTTGATTGATCAGTTCTGTCCATATATCTTGTCGTAGATGGTAAAGATACCGAAACACGAACTTCCATATTGATACCGAAATTCCTCTACCCGTTCATAAAAGAAATTGAAACAAAAATTAAGTACCGAGCAAAGAAATATGTACCCAATCAAACGTAATTTCATTTCGACTATAAATCTTTCATTATTGCCCCATGGGGCGGGTAAATCACCAAAATTGAATTCAGGTGAGAAATTATAGCTATATTCGTACGTCGTGTGAATAACCGTTCTTATTTACAGGATTAAAATAACTCGACTTTATGCCGATTGATATTTTTAACGAATTTAAACATTTTCAAAATGGCTGCCAATAGACGGTGGCGCTACTTCATTCGTGTCGCAAAATAATTTAAATTGTTTTCTGAGTAACAAATTAAAATTTCTTATAAGTGTAATTCAAGTTTCGATAAAATGTGCGGGCAATTATCCTACAAAGATTTCAAAATACCATGTATTGTCGTACTATCTCACAGATTAGACAGTTAAGATTTGTATTGTAGAAACTTTTAAAATAGCATAATTTTAGTAGCTTGAGCTTATTCAAAGCATGTATCTGCTATATATGTCACTGCTACAAATTCTGAATAGAATATCATACAGGTTTTTATTTAGCCTTCTATTATTATCATATTAATATCATAAACTAACTACTCAAGCTAATATTATAAATCCGGAAAGTTTGTTGGTTTGTTCCTCTTTCACGCAGCAACGGGGCAACGGATTGACTTGGTTTTTGGCATGGATATAGTTGAAATATTTTATTATAGTTATTTTTATCCCGAAAAATAAAAGGCTCCTGTGGGATAGCACAAAAGTCAAAATACCACGCGGACGGAGCCGTGGGCAAAATCTAGTTATCTAATAAGTATATTTTAATATAACAAAATAAATACAATTATTACAATAATTGTGTTCTCTTACCTACTGTAAGTTAAAATTAGTTCATGTATCAATAGGTAACATTAAACATAATTATTGCTTATAAGGAACAATGTTCCATAATTAACCAAATGTTAATCGTATCCAATTACAATCAATCTCGCTATCAAAGGCCAATCACGTGTTTAGCGAAATTACATGACTATAACATTAGTAGTGAATCGAGAGATAGGAGATAGAACATCTAATTGACAACATTTCAAATTTTTATCGTTATTAGTTTTATTTTTTTTCTGAAAGATTATTGTAAAATAAGGTACACATATTTTTTATTTTTTCAATTAGACCTATATTTTCCGTAAAAATATTTTTTGTAAAAGAGCTTATTCTAAAAGGACGTAACTGCATGATTTAGGATGTATATTAAATGTTACTGAAGTCACATTAAAAAAAAACATCTATAACTGACAAAGTCAAGCTCTAGCGTAGCTGTCACTGTCATGGCACTGGCAATGACAACAAACAAATTATCTAGCGTGACAACTTTTGGTAGATTTCTACTTTTTAGTACATTTTATGAGACTAAACCTATGTAAAGTTGTAATAAATAGAAAACTTAAATCGAACTAAAGAGAAAGTAATATTGCATTTTTCACTTGACTTAAAACAGATTTTAAGTAGCAAGTAATTTTATGCGTGGAAAAATTTCTAAAAATAATAAATAAAAATAATGATTTTTAACAAGTAATTTATAACAGTATTCTGTAACACGTTCAAAATTATAATGGATTTCTGGTAGTTCTAGGGCTCGATTTAGTAGGCTCTCAAATATTTCGTAGGCAACACTGATTTTAGCGATACTTTTAGTAGAATGTCTGAAAAAAAAGTGATGATAAAACGAAACGTAATGTCAGTGTCAACTGTCATTTTATATTGCTAGTGTTTTTTTTATTATAGGCTACTGAACTTCTACTATAAATCCGAGCACCACTTGGATGAGAGTTTTAATTTAATATCTTTATAATTACTGCACTAAAAATTTTGAAAAAATAAGCAAAATGATCAGAGTCGCAATACCCCGAAATGGTTTTGGAATTTCATAGTCATGTGAAATATGAAAACTTGTCAATTGTGGGGACTGTCTGTTGTGGATAATACATGGGAGAATGAAGCTGTTATCTGTAATAATGCTTTGACACAGTCAAAGCATTGTTACAAAGTAAGCATTATTACAAAGGTAGAAACCATAAAGGTAAACCAAGATACAGATCTTGGTTTACCTTTATGGTTTCTACCGTAAGGCATAGGTACACTAATACAAGTCAGATTTCTAATAGGACCGGTAGAAAACTTGCAACTTGAAAGATTCTACGGTTCTAATGTGATCATCCGCCACCTTCGTGATTGATGTTTTTCATTTTGCTTTTTGGTACACGGTCTCTATATATGAAAATTTACTCTGACGGTCATTATTTTTGTACTATATGTGCCCAGCCTACTTCCATACACTTGGTATTACTACGGCATTATATTCTGGGGGAACTCTACTGATAAGGAAGTTGCTTTCAAAGCCCAAAAAAGATGTGTTAGATCTATGTATCACCTGAAAACAACTGACAGTTGTAAGCCTTACTTCTTAAAACATAAAATATTAACCTTACCATGTTTATATATTTATGAAATTGCAATGTTTGTAAGAACAAATCCCGATATATTTGTAAAATGGGCCGACGTAAATAATCGTACGAGGCGAGACAAAACAAGACTTTGTTTACCTCGTGCTAAAACTACTTTGATGACCAAAAGTGTTTTCTGCATGGCTCCCATTATATATAATAAAATACCAAGGGAAATTAGGGAATTAAGCAATGAAATGTTTAAAAGAGAATTTAAAAGAATACTGTTAAATAAGTGTTATTATCGTATTACTGACTTTTTAGATGACAAAGACATTACTAACAGTTAACATTACTTTTAACTTACTTAACCAAATCATTTGACATTATTTTAATTTAAATAATATTATTTGACATTATCACTTCACATTATTCTAATATCTGACATACTCGTAATCTTAAATTCTGACATTAATACTTGACTATAATTTAACTTTTGTCGACATCTTATAACTCAGTAATATTTAAATGTTTGGTTATTATTTTTGAAATTGTACATAATCTTCATAAAATTTTAATTTAAATTGTGTGACATTTGTGCGCCACAATGGGCAAAAACATGCGTTCTGTATTATATTTCGACCTGTTTGCGACTTTGTATGTTGTACACGATTACCATGTTTTCACAAATGAATGATCTTGAATCTTGGTAAAACCTTTATAAACTTCAGAAAATGTACCTATGGCAATAAGACTCACTTAGGCCGACGCTGCCGCGCCAGGTGTAAGTATCCACTATAAAATAACCTTTACAGTCAAAAAAACAATTGCACTCGCTTACCCGTTGCTTTCCCAGAAAAACCGAGGGCAACTCAAGCCCACCGACTCACAAATTCAATCCCGATTTTTATACTCGCCTTACCCAACCCATTTTGTGGAGTAACTCTTTTAACTGTGAAGGTCCACTGTGAAGGTGAACTGTGTGATCCAATCAAAAGTTTAAAACACATTCACGTTACTCCACGTAACCCCAGAAGGTGACCAAACAAGTACCGCTGCCGGTTTGTCCCTCTCACAGATCTGAACGCCACTCTTTTTACCCACCCTACCCAGCCCCTACTGTAGACTAAGTGTACTGGCCAAAATCAAAAGATGATAATCAAAAGAGTTGCTCACTCTCGCTTGTTCCCGTAGCTTTCACAGGTGGACAGCGCCCAGTACCTAATCTACTAGTCTTACTTACTTACTATGTTGGCGCAGAGACCCAAATTGTGTCTTGGCCTCCGATGCTATGTGTCGCTACTCTTCTCTGTCTTGGACGAGTTCCTGCCAGCGGTCTACTAGCCACCTTCACAATTTTGACTACACTTTTTCCACCAGCTCACCCATCGTAAGGAGTAAGTAGGTATACCGACCTTTACAATCAAAAGAGTTGCACACTCTCGCTTGTTCCCCGTAGCCTTCACAGGTGGACCTCGAGCAGTATCGCCGTCTGGTCTGCCGGCCGCCACCGCAGGTCCGACTGCATGAGCCCCACTCACCCCACCCGGCCCAGCCTGAGGGAAACAAATATATAGCGGCTATTTGTATATTGCTTTATCAAATGTACGAAAGAAACCAAACAACCAAGGGTCGTTCAATCATTGTATTAGGAAGGAACTGTCTCTTATAATATAGGTGTATAGGATATGGGCCAGCAAATCATACAATCAATAACTTATATTAAATTTGAGTGGACAAATAAACGATTTTTGTGTATGCTTTTTGTAACGAGCAAAAACTTACAGAAGCGCTGTACATAACTACTAATCATTATGATACCCTACTATACCGAGATTAACCTGGATTATATAAAAAAGAAGCTCGGATGATATGTTAACATTAAATTATAAGTCCCGTTGTTGTTTTAACCGTTTAGCCATATCAAAAACCTTCAGGCGGCCTAAAAACTCTGACACCAGGGCTAGCCACCCGGCCTATAGGATTTAGGAACTTACTTATATGGAAACAAAAATAACAGTTCCGTATAAAATGTTTCTAGAAATATATTAATAACATGTTTGGAACAACTGTTTGGTTTCACGATTTCTACGAACACGTAATTTTTTTTTCTTCCAGAAATACATCAAATGGTCTTAGACAAAATATTTTTTATTCTCTCTGCTACATATCATAATTCATACATTTCCCTTAACACGAGATTTAATGAAGTTTGTAATTTAGGTAATTTGTTCGGTCGTTGTCGGCAAAAACTTGTCCTAAAATGTGGAATATATTCCAAGAAATGAAAATGTTTCCCCAATAACTACGCTGACAAGTTTTCTCATAACTTGACGACACAAAATATAAAATGGTTATAAAATTCAGAGAAGAGTGTATTGGCGCAGGTGCAGAGGATTGAATATAAAATGTTTATTATTAACAAGCAAAGGAAGCTTTCTCGGTGATATTTTAGTGGGTATTTATCGTATTTGTTTGTTCGGCGCAAACAATCTCCTGTATAATATACCTATTTTATGTAGGTAAAGTATATACAAAGTTAGTAATTAATCGAACAGTTATCAATAAACTGACGGAGCAAATTACCAAAACACCAGTGTCGACTCTACAGCTCAAACAAAAAACTACAACTGGAAATTCGGTACAAATTACTGTTCACAAAAAAAAACAAAAAGCTCTGACGCCGAAGAGCTTTGAAAATATATATATTTTTTAATGAATTACAAATTATTAAAGTAACATTCTTTCGGTAGCTAGATGAATCGATACTATTATACAATAGATACGATTGATAATAATTTGACCAATCCAAATAACATAGTAAGAGGTCTATTTTTTTTTTGGACATCTTACACACGTCCTCTGACCCCAAACTAAGCAAAGCTTGTGATATGGCTGCCAGCGACTGATATACTACACATACTTATTTTTAAATACATACTTGTATAGATAATAACTAAATAACACCCAGACACAAAGCAAACACTTATGTTTATCACATAAATATTTGCCCTGGGTAGGGATCGAACCCACGCCTCTTTGACCCAGAATTTAAGGTCACTAACCACTGAGCCACCGAGGCAGTCGATTTAAACAGCAATGCGATAAAAAAACTGCGGCTAAAAACTATAGCGATCTTCTTTTTTGTGTTGATGGTTCTAAGGTAAGATCTATTTATAAAAGCTTTGCCCAGTAGTTAGCGGCTGCTACCCTAGGAAGGGTGGCCTCCACGAGGTCGCTCAGTATACAGCCTAGGTGTTTGGGCACTGTCTGCACTGCCCCACAGTCGCATTCCACTGAGATCGCGCCAACGATAGCGAAGAAACTTACCAACAGCATTCCATATGGCGATGTCCACGCCTAAGCTCCACGGGACCGCAGCCGACGTGGCTTCCAGCCAGGGTCCGTCCGGAGGAGTAGTCTCCAGGTCCACTGCTGGGTCGCTGATCCTTGCGAACACCACGAGCTCGCTCTGCGATGGAGCCATGCTCCAGTTGAAACATGGTCCCAGCTGTGGCGTCGTTTTTAAATTCACCTGTCTGGAAGAAAATGGGAAGTTAAAGCGAGCCCAATTTAATTTTTAAAAATGAGTAATTTTTTGTAACTATGTTTGAACCGCATAAAATTAATCACGCAGTTTCGGTTTGATACAGTAGTCATATAATGAGTCAACTCATTACCTTTTATGTGTTTCAAAAAATAAGTTTAGATTTATTTTTTATTATTTCAGTTAGTTTGTTTTATTTCACTTATGTTCAAGCTTCTGTATCTTAGTGTATTGTATAACCCACAGAACAGCGAACTACTTTAATTAGAAAGGAAATCGATGACAATTTTCAATGAAAACCGCTGTCGCCAAGTATGTATTACCACTGTAAAATATCTGCACAATAACTGTGCAATTTCCATTAGCTTCGGAAATATTTTTTTACTTTAAAATAGAGCGTAGTATACTTTCTGTCACATCACCAAGATACGTTAAAGCCTATAACATTAATTTGGTCATAATTTAAATGCCGAGTTTAAGTTATTATATACACTTTATTTTATTAATGTTACATCACAATGGCAAATGCACCAACATGCCAAGCCAAAAAAAAAATAATGGGCCAATCTCGAATTTGAATATGGTATCACAGTTATTTTTTGGCATTTAGCTAGTGATGAGCGATGTGATTGTGCAGTTTAATTTTATCGATAACGTGATTTTATACTTTTTGCATAATATATGGATTATGTAACTGAATCTATATAGTGTATAATTGATGACAATGATTGTGCAGTTTTATTAGTATATAGGAAGTTCTGGAATAAACACTGAAAAATCATGTCAACGCGCCGTATTGTATTAATTTGTAAAACTTGTGTTTCTATCAGTGGTAATATGTGAAAATTTGTGCTATTTCGAAGATTATGAACTGAATTACTTACAATAGTGTAGACAAAATAATGTTATGTGTAACGTGATTTTTTGTGTTGTTACAAAAACTCCATAAAGGGCGGCGCTATTAGTAAATTCGCTACTGCTTTACTCAGGCATGACTTAGATGTGACAGTGACTTTTTACCTACTTCCAAAAAGTGAAGGTAGGTACCTACTACCTACCAGGGCTAGCCACCCGGCCTATACGAACTTACTTACTTACTACCTCCTATGTTCGTCTGTATGTATGTTTTTGTATATTTTCAGCGGTATTTTCGCCAATTATGGACCGTTTTATTTTTTATTTTAATTTTGAAATGGTATACAAGTACACCCTAGCTGAAATCATTTAAATGATATCAAAGTCAGCTGAGCCGAAAAAAAAAATGTAAAATCAACAATAGTGTTAAAAATTACTACATGGATGCCACATCAATTCCTGCGAACTATTTGGATTTTGTAAACGGTGGAAGTCGGCCAAATGCCATTGTTGGCAAAAAATAATCAATTATATCTAGATTTTTGTGCTGCCTACGACTGTGACTATTTATAAAATGATAATATCATAATTGAAACATTTTAATAAACAACACCATAATTACATATAACAATAGTAGTAATTATCATAACATCATAATAGAACTTACACTTGACACTGGCAAATACATATTCCATGCGACGCCAATATTTAAAAGAAGTAGAATAATTTTATTACAATCGAATTGTTCTAGTTTGGAGCTCTATAATTGAATCATTGGATTAGCTGAATGTATACGTAAATGGTTACGTGGCCGAGTGAGAGCGCGTGCTTGTGCGAGCGGGAGATTTTTCGGGGTGATTCGTTTACATCTTTTCAATTTTAGCGTCTCTTAGTCAATATAATTATAATTATAGATATCTTTTAAAAACGGAACCGTTATACCTAGACACACTAAATTTTTTATATGAACTATAAAATTGTATTAGGTAGGTACTTCAGAAAATGTAAATCTTTACTGAATAATAGTACGGCATCCTTCGTGCGCGACTCCCACAAGGCCGATTATGCTAATAAAATCAGATTATATTTTCAAACATACGTCAAAATAAAATGTAATTTAATTCAAAGGCAAATCACCCCCAAAATAACTCATATTTTAACAAAACACTAAACACGTCTTCCATCAATTCTATTACAGAATACATTATGTGTATACCTTATCATCGAATGTATAATTACGGTTTCTATTTTAGGTATTGATGGTGGCTTCAGACATCTTTATTATGTGAGCAATCACTTTTCCAAAAAAAATGTAGGAATCCAGTCATGTCGTCCTGTTGCCTCGATCCATTTACTCTTTGTCAGTGCTGGTCCAGCATGCGACCACGAAAAGCCATAAAAAGAAATCTTTCAACGTGTGAAAAAGTGACAGATATATACATCGCCATCACGCTGGCTCGTTCTGACACGTCGAAAGAAATATTACTTCGTGGGCATCCTAGCCCAGCTGGGAACTTTTATTCATAAGTAGTATAACAGTTAGAATGTGGTGCAAATACAATTATGTATTACTAAAAAGTACACCACAATCACAAATATTTTACTAAATATGCAGATAACAATAAATGTCTAATTTCGATAATATTAACCTACTATCAAAATTTATCGATATCGATAATTTTTTTGATTATAATATTACAAAACATTTGAAATTAAAATAATTATATTGACATCGATATTTTTTTATTCCGACATATTATTAACTTTGTAGCAAAATTTATCGATGTCGATAAAATGTTTGCAAGTTTTGCCACCACTATCAACGAAATTCTAGGCAGTAAAAGATAACGTTTATATAAAAAAATGCCCACAATTTAGACTTGCTATTGGAAGGATATTCCTCCTTTTTGTAAACTAAAGTCTTTGCTCTGTATTCGACACGTTACAATAGCGCGAACTGGCATTTTTTGGGCAAAAATTACCTCTGAAATCACTTGAACGACTGAAACAGTAAATGTCACGATTTCACGTATCTTGAGTTATAACTCATGATAGTGGCTACAAACCCCCCTCCACATTTCCTTTCTATTTCCTTCTCTTTTCTGTGGTATAACCTATCTATTTATCTACTATATGCAGAAAGCAGCAAAGAAAAATTACGGAATTTAATGAGTTTGTGACCCACAAAAGAGCCCCGTTAAAATATATAAATTAAAGATAAAAACCGGACAAGTGCGAGTCTGGCTCGCACATCGAGGGTTCCGTACAAATCCAGAAAATTTCACAAAATTGGGGAGTAAATTGTTAAAATCTCTATACTTTACATGATCAGATTTACTCACTTTGAATTTTGAACCCATATTTTGTGAATTTTGAGGCTCTATTTTTGTGATTCAAATAAAAATGTCCAGTTTATAGATTTATTCCTATATAATATGTACTCTGAGACAATACTTCTCGTCAAATTTCATAGTTCTATGTCAACGGGAAGTACCCTGTAGGTTTTGATTTTTGTGAATGTCGAAGTTTTTCTTTTACACAACTGCAAGATACTATAGATATACGTACGTATACAATATAAATTTCAACTCGATATCTTTACGTGTTCCCGAGATAAAGAGTCTTGACATACACACATACGGACAGATGGACAGACGGACAAACTGACAACAAAGTGATCTTATAAGCGTTCCGTTTTTTTCGTTTGAGGTACGGAACCCTAAAAATTGATTCAATTTATTTATTTTCGAACCAAGTTCAACCAAGTTCACGAACAGTTACCAACCTAAAGTACCCAACCAACCAATAATTGAAATCCATAACCGATATCTCAAAAATTAAACCACATCAAGTAAATTGAAAATCTTCAGCACAACAGTCCAATTAGCTATAAATACAGCCACAATCGCGCTCAAACGTGCCAAATTGGCAGTTTCCAATGAAATCATACGAGGAACGTTCCAGAAACGGCGGAAAGCAATCCGTTGAGAGCGCAATCGAATTTATGGCTCGAGTCAGGAATTTACTTGCACGACAATGTTCGTTTCATTTGAATACTGCAGGAAATCATGTCATTGTATTACATTCATAAGCAGGTTGCTTTGTAGTGAGCTGGGACTCTCCGAGGATATGAAGATGTTTCAGAGATAGATTAAATAGTTATTTTTTGCCAAAATTAGACTTCAATAGTAGCAATTTATATATAGCCGTGGTGGTCTAGTGGTAGTGACACCCGCTTTACAATCGTAAGGTCGTGGATTCAAATCCCGGTCCCGTACCAATGAGTTTTTCGGAATTTATGTACGGAATTTAACACCATTGGCTTTTCGGTAAAGGAAAACATCGTGAGGAAACCTGCATACGTCCATCGAATAAATCCGATGGCGTATGGATATGGCCCAATCACTCTTCGTGGGTAGGCCTACGTCCTGCAGTGGACTATTAAAAGGCTGTTACAGTACAGTCACAGCAGCAATTTATGTACAAAATTCGAATAGTTCGAAATCGAATCGGTGTATGGCATTTTTACTGACTTAGAAATAGGAGTAGGTACTATGTTCGTCTGTATGTATTTTTTTTGTGTATTTGTGAGTATTTATGTATCTATTTTACACAAAATATACTTACAGATGTTTCTATGTTCATTGATATTTGCGCCAATTGTGAACCAATCATTTTTGCATCCATATTCATAAATAATACATAATATATGATGTTGGGGAGAAAATTCAATTTAAATAACACAATATTTGTCAAACACAACACTAAAAATATGACCATAGCCTTTTGGCGCTAGTAAAGACATGTCTTTACAGTGCCGAAGGCAAGAGAAGTCAAGCATGGATGCAATAATTTCTAGGATGCGGTTGGAGCTGGTCCGCACTCTACGCACGAAGCCGATATAAGGTGATACAAAGTAGCAGTACAGCTGTGGCCAAAACAAATTAAGTCAGCCATTGCTACACTAGTAGTTTGTAGCAACCGCAGTTGCAGTTGGTACTTGTAGCTCGGTCCCTAATGGCCCTTGAAGGCGTCGGTTGAAGAGAGGAGATATATGTCATTATGGACAACGGTTACTATGAAACTAACACTGAAATAACAAAACAATAATAAGATGTTCCACATATTTTGTTTGTACGGAATAGTGATTTTAAGCGACTACGAGATAAGCCTATAAATTAAGTTATTCATAATGATAATTATAATATTGATAAGTATCTTTTTACTTTTAATGTCGCTGGACTTTGCAAAGCATCAATTTGTAGGAGTGTTTCGAGTCAGCAGTGAATAAGAAGGTATAAATGATGACCTATCGTGGGTAATACCTGATGTTAAAAATTATTGACAACTGTTTTGTTATATAATTTGCGAAACTATTTCCGGATAATAACTGTGTGGTGACAATAATAGGTGGCATAGAAAAATAATATATGAAACTGGTTCGCGACACTAAACTATAATTATGTAGTTATATTTATGTACCCGTAGTTACTAAAAATTTAGATAATGCGTTTATCACACCAAGGAGTAATAAGAGTATCGTAAAGCTATAGTTGAAGAGAGAAAGAGAGAGAGAGAGAAATTATGCTTTTAAATGCTAAAATATCTATTTTACCAACGTTACCAAACACTCAGACAGGGTGCAATCTATATACAATAAAAAAATAATACTTATTCTAAATAATTATAAATAATTATCTAATAAAGTCCACTAAATCATAGACAAGACCCAATCATAGTTATAATTCGAGAGATTTAAAGATAATCCTAATCTTAGTTTGAATCGACTAAGGTTCTAAAAACATCCCTAAGGATCATAATCCTATTGACCCCTAAAATAAAAAATACTAATAACCAGCAACAATTTACACAATAACTTGATTTTTGCGGCTAATAATAGACTATATTTGAACACAGAATTTTCAGCCCAACATTAAAACAGGGTTGTCAAACAAAAAGTTTCTCGAAAAGTCCAAAATGTACCATCCCACGTACAACCACAGGAAAACAAAAAGACGGACCGACAATCGTACGATCATTATAAGGCTTAGTTTACATAAAGGAGACAAACAAAGTCCTTGTACATCAGCTTATTTTATGCATTTTAACCGTCTTCCAAAAAAAATGGAGCGAGAGAAAAGGAAGGGATGAAAGAGCGTCCTTTATCTGATGAATAACAAGATTATTTATTGCAGTAAAATAATCTTGTTATTCATCAAGATATTCTTTCCAATGAAAAAAGAATTATTGAAATCGGACTACTATAAAAAAGTTATGCGTGGTTGTACATATAAAAGTATATACGCGTCGAATTGAGTAACTCCTCCGGTTCGTCGGTCAAAAACACTACAAAATTTGTGTTATTGTGCTTCCTTACTTTACGTAATAACCATCAATATGGAAAACAGAAAAAATGCCAAGTCAATGGCAATAACTCTATCATAATAAAATTAACTCTGCGTATTGATTTTCTTAGCATCATTATTCAGCACAACTTTCTACTAACAGCTCACTTACTAACGAATAAAATACGCAATTAAATTGGACTTCGACTAGGTACATCAATCTTTTTTTTAACAAAATCTCTACAACATATAATTTTCTAAGATAGCAAGAAAAGTAGAGTTTTTACTATTTGATTTCTAACTTGGCCTTGTAATTTTCATTTCTAGAAATTCTTTAAATTTACCATTGTTACTTACCTACTAGCCATGGTAGTCTAGAGGTAGTGACCCCCGCCTTACAATCGTGAGGTCGTTGGTTCGAATCCCCGGCCCCGTACCAATGATTTCTTTGGAATTTATGTGCGGAATTTCACACCATTGGCTTTTCGGTGAAGGAAAACATCGTGAGGCAACCTGCATATGTCCGTAGCAGAAATTCGATGGTGTATGTGAATCCACCAACCCGCACTGGGCCAGCGTGATGGATATGGCCCCATCACTCTTCGTGGGTAGGCCTACGTCCTGCAGTGGACTATAAAAAAAAGGCTGGTATAGTACAGTACTTACCTACTACTGTAATAATTATTTTTCGCAAAAAACAGCATGACCGTCTTCAACCGTGTACAGAATTCGCGAATATTTCGCACGGATCGATGAAGCATTTTTCACATTATTGTTGATTTATCAAAAATGACTCAACTCATTTCGATAAAATTTAAATAGGACCAATTTCATAGTATCTTCTTTCTAATAAAAAAAGTATTATCGAAATCGGACCACTATGTAAAAAGTTATGCGTGGTTATACATAACAAAAAAAATATACGCGTCGAAACGAGTACCTCCTCCGTATCGTCGGTCAAAAAAATTGAAAATTTTAAACAACTAGCGGTCCCGGCGAACTTCGTTTCACGCAATATCTTTATAAGTTACATCTCAGAAACCTTCTTTGGTTCATGCACAACAACTTTACGATTCTATAGAGGACATACAGACAAAAATTCATTTTTATATGTATATATAGAAGATGTCAAAACCAGGAAACATCAGAAGAAATAAAATATACAAACGATTTTATACTATTTATAATGAGACTGAACTCACGTGTAGGGATAGTCGTAACGACTATAGTTTCGGTCGCATTCCGCGACTTTTCTCAAGTTGGCGAGTGTCATCGCGTGCATTGCGAGACGGCTCCGCGTGCTAGCACATAGCCTACACGAGAGTTCAGTCCCGTTATATATAGTATTAAAATGTGTGACGAAAACGACTTTAGTATCTAGTCTTTTACGGACGTAAGTTGATTAAAGCCACATTACAGAGTACAGTTTAGTTTTGCAGGTTAAATCCTGAACAAACATGCGCGAGTAGGTACTACAGCTACTACCAACACAGGTTTTCTGTGTGACTCACTCTTTAGAATACAACAATTGTATTTATCTCATTTATACGCTTGTTTTACATGACAAAGAGGAATAATGCTTTTGAAATGTTCTGAGCAGAATTTTAGGCAAATCGTTTTGTTCTCAGAAATAATAAGGGTTGTATTTAGACTACGCTTTTGAATGGATCTTTCTGGATCTACAATGTTTTGTGGTCATTGTGACGTAACAAAATGTGACTACGAATGGATCTTTTAATTCAATATTATTTTGTGTTATTATGATATACTACGGGACTAATCGCGCACTGAAATTACGAGATAAATAAATACCTCATCATCCCGACGTTTCGGCCGAGTTGCATCGACCGTGGTCACGGGTAGACTGGAGTATGGAACAGCTGGTACCGCCAATTCAACTTGAACTTGAAAAATTGTCACCACGACACACAAAACTGACGGTATCTAATAATGTCCTTCTACCTACACTACGCGATTTACATTTGTTGACGACAGGATTCCACGACGCTGATAATTTAAATCCATCCTCCCGGTTGAAATTGTTATGTTTCTTGATTTCCACCGCTTCACGAACTATTCTTGAAAAATAGTGTCGATCCGTGGAGAGGACTTTTGCGTCGTGGAGCTCGATCCAATGACCAGTACCTCGGTCAAGCAAATGCTCAGCTATAGCAGACTTCTGTATCTGGCGGTTTTTGACTGCCGCGATATGTTCTTTGATCCGTTCAGCAATAGTACGCTTCGTTTGACCTATGTAAGAACTACCGCAGCTGCAATCCACCTTATATACACCAGGAGTCTGAAACGGAATGACATCCTTCGGCGTTCTGACTTGGCCCAGTAGTATATTATAATAATGTGTTCAAATCGCGATAGTTTAAAAACAACATATTTTTGTGTTTTTATAACGCTATTTATTTTCTAGTAAAATAAAACTTCTAAATTTATTTCACTTACATCACAACAATGCGTAAATACAATAAAAAACATATATTCGGTTTTTATATACACATGTTTTATAAATATTGACAACTAGTTTCTACTCACGCGTTTCTTTTTTAGCCCAATTTATCTGGTATAAAAAGCAACCTAAATCACACTCCAATTTTTAAGGATGCTCATGAATAAAACCATGTCGATCCATTGCTAGGCAAACAAACAAACAAATCAACATAATTTTGGATTTCTATTAATAAGGATACACAAATAAGATTCATTTGATATCCGATACATTTCCGATACAAAATCAAGTTTTGCTTCGAAAGCTATAGTCTCGTTACGGTCTACGAGATACCGTAGCAGCGTAGCGAGCTACGTTTTGCTACGCTCCGTAGAGCCTCGTAGCTCCAAGCTATACAAGTGAGAAGGCTTAACGGGCTTGTCTCGCTTGTCAATAGCTGGAAATCTCTGTATTGGCAACAAGTCTAGATAGGGATTTCGTGATTTGACTACATCGAGTTTTAGATACGAGTAGGTACAAGTGTATGGCAAAGCTGCTTACAGTATCTTGCCGGCTTTTTTCTTTCAATGGATTTAACTGTCAGTTTAAGTATATCTAAGCTTTTTTTATCTTTATTTTTTAACATATTTTAAAATGCAATAATGTATGTTATGTATGTTAGACTATGTGAACAGATGAGCCGAACGACTGCATACAGAACGCCACCAACCGGATTTTGTGAATCTATTGATAAGTCCTACATATGTGCAACAGTGAGTGCCCTATGGCTCAGAATAATGATATTGACTATTTCTTTATTTATTACTGACGTACTTGACTGGTTGCACATTTACCTAACTTTCGACTTTGGACTAATCTAACCGTAGTTCTTACCGATTACAGATGTGATCGGCAAAACAATGGCGGCATGGCGCGGCAAATTTGTCACATTTGACAGAAACTGGTACACTACTACACAAAATTGCCAAATCTAAAAAGATCGCGGGAAGCCTGTGCCTGGCAGTGGAACAGAACAAGCTAACAATAATTATTTTTTGCAAGAAATAGCATGACCGACTTCACCCGTGTACAGAATTCGCGAATATCTCGCACGGTACCGATGTAGCATTTTTCACATTATTGTTGATTTATCAAAAATGCCTCAGCCGATTTCTATATAACTGAAATGGGACCAATTTCGAAGTATACTCTTTCCAATAAAAAAATAATTATTGAAATCAAACTACTAAAAAAAAAAAAACTGATGCGTGTTTTTACATAAAAATATTTATATACGCGTCGAATTGAGTACATCCTCCGGTTTATCGGTCAAAAACTATTACTGTTTATTGTTCACGGAGGATTTTCTTATTTTTACCGATCCGCCATTTTGCCGGCCAAGACTCCAGGGGTAGGAACTATTTTATAAAAACTGATAAATTATACCTATCCTCATTTTAGTTTGTACGATGTGTTTAAAAAAAAATTGCATTTTTCCAGTTCCGCAAAGATTTCTCTATAAACTATCGGACTTTTCAAATAACTGTGCAACGAAAAAAATTTTCACACCTTACCGTAAATTTCCCACTACTTGAACTAAACTCGCAAAACACGCCGCGGGCTGCGGTTCTCAAACTTTCGTTATTAAGCTTACGTGACTTTCTTCGGGCTCGGAATATACCCTAAACTGCGAGTGAACTCAACGATATTGGAAATGAAAGTTTTTGAATCGCAGACAATTGAATAGCTCGATAGATTGCGATCGCTTTGGAAGCAAAATAGTAAAACATTTTATGATGAACAATATTGTTTCTTTTATATGTAGTGTGCGTGTACATTTAAGGGTTCCGTAGTAATACGAAGAACTTTTATAATTAGTTGTTGTTTGTGATTTCGTCAGAAAGCCTCATATCTCTCGCATTTACAAACCAAATTACATTTGTTATTAATATTAAATAAACAAAAAAAAATCTTTATTGACCAAAACTAAATTAACAGTTCTACCAAATTAACATAATACAGTTTGATTTTTATAAAAATATATATACAGGTTCTTTTATGGTAGTTATATAAAAAGACATAACAAAAGCACATTAATTAATCAACTTATCAAGTTACTGGCTGGTGCCCGTACTAGTATCTAATGATACTGTGCTACAGGTACCAGCGCCCTCCGTAAGATGTGTATTATAATGCGATATGAAGTTAAAGACAACTGTTTCAACGTTTTTTAAGTTTATAAAGCAATTTAAATTGTTTTAGTACAAATCTCAATGTTGATTCTTAAAATATTCGATATTTCGTATTTAACATCATTATTCTCATAGGTACATGTACTGTGGGGCTGTTTGGCTGTTTTTTTTTAAGCCGGACTCCGTTCACCTTGTCCTGTATCCCGTGGTATCGTTGTTTAGAGTTTTTGAATAAATTTATGGTTTAATAAAACATCTTTTTAAATGATTTTACTTATCATTCGTCAGGGTAGCTTAGTTGTAAATACCACCCGCAGCCACTTATCGTAAAACATGACCGTTCTGACCAATGCTTAACTTCAGTGATTGGTGTAATACTCGTATGTAGGTACAATTACACCGGCACTTGTACGTCAGTAACAATACAATACATGAACACTTCATTGACACCACAAGAAATAAAACATAACAGGAGAAGAATAAATGACAGAAGAAAGGTGCAAAAGGCGGTCTTATCGCTAAAAAGCTATTTCTTCCAGACAACCTCTAATAACTGGAAACATCAGTATCAGATCAGATCGTGACGACTCTACATTTCGTAGCTAGCGACGCGTAGTCTGCGGCAGCGGTTGTCTAAATACCGCATGACAAGATTTTAGTCTGACGCTGAGTACAGTCGACGAAGGAATTACACTTTTTGACCCAGGGAAAATGCTTTACGGATACCACCCCAAGGTTGGTTATGTGGGAATCCTACCTACTGGTGGTGTACCCATTAAAACCCTGGGGTGTTCGGAATCAACTTAATCGGGATCGCGGGAATGATTACGCACACTTCAGCGACTAAAAATAAAGCGCTGCTTAGAAGACCGAGCTTCGGGATCTCGCGTCAAAGCCTGTAGTACCGCCATCTGCAGCACTAGATCACTACGAGGGAATTGGACCTTAAACACAGTAAAACTACGTATCTACTTAATGAGTGCTACGCATGTGAGTCAAACTAGTAAAAATCTCGCCCGCCATATGCTCAAACTCTCACTGTACTCACATAACTATGTGAATAGGTAACAAAGCGCATTCCGCTCACGCCACACTTTCCTCGCAAAATTTAATTACACGGCTCCCGATCTTTGAAACTTGGCTTTTAATTGAGTTCCGCGCTGATCTTTAACTTGCTTCCTCCAGCTGTGGTACAAGTTATAAGCTTATAGAGGATTTTATTAACACAATAATTGCGCCAGCTTCCCATTTCATTGATTTTTGACCGACGAACCACCGGAGGAGGTACACAATTCAACGCGTAAGTATATATATATAATGTATAACCATGCATAACTTTTTTCATAGTGGTCTGATTTCAATAATTTCTTTTTTTATTGGAAAGAATGCATTTTTAAATTGGTTCCATTCAAATTTTATCGAAATCGGCTGAGCTATTTTTGATAAATCAACAATAATGTGAAAAATGCTACATCGATCCGTGCGAAATATTCGCAAATTCTGTACACGGGTGAAGTCGGTCATATATAATAATCTTGTTATTTGTAATAAAAATGTGTTGACGTCCAGGTACCATACATACAAGAAGTGAAGTTATATCGAAATTGTTTTTTTTTTTTTGACAAAAATGACCTGAATCTTAACTTTTTTTTAAGAATGTTCAAATATATTAACGGGCTACCGCTTACGCAATGCTTAGACTCTGTTGTAGGTACAGTTTTCTTTCTACGATAAATGTTGTGTAACTTGTTATTCGTATATTTTATCATAATTTTGTCAGATACAGAACAACCACCGCTAGACATTTACAGGTATAATATTTGTACAGGTGTAATATTTACCCTGTAATTGGCCGTCAATAATTATTTTTTTTAAATCTATTTTTGTAACATAGCTGTAAGGTTCCCAATAAAAATAAAAATAAAATAAAATAAAAATAAAATGAGATACCTCTTCTTAAATCTCCACTAAAGCCGGTCAGAAGTATTTACATCCACCGTGATAATAGAAAGCGCAGGATCACGCTGGATACAAGCTACTTCCAACCGATCAGGACGGATACCTACCAAATCTTTCCGATTTAAAGTCCATCTCGTCAGTTAAGTTTTACCGACAGATGAACAACTAATAATATTAGGAATAATACAATGCATTTAGGCAATAGATTTATAATACCTATTAGACATTTTATGACACGATTTCACACATAATTATAACCAACTGTTACTATGGCACTAACCTTGAAATCTCGAAAAAGAGCAGCTGCTACATTTTGTCGAAAGTCGGTGAATATTTTGTGCTGACCAGATTATTTTTTTTCTCGTTTTCAAATGGATCCCATAGTAAAAGTTTGTCATCATAAGTAACTTGATATCCTAGAATTTATCTGTCGTCTTGAGAAATACAAACTCTAACAACATTTTACATAATTTTCGGGCATTTATTAACTACAACAAAGCACAACCAATTATAAAAATCAATCAGATCATCCACTGCCCACTGCCAGTCAGCAGCGTGCCTAGCATTACCACGCAACGCTGAATATTACGCTGAATGGCAATACTTATACGTTGAGCCAAATAAATATCAGAATTTCGGTAACGCGTAGCAGAGATAGATTTTTTAAAAACATAGCTTTTGTTTTAAGCCATACCCCTGTGCGTGTTTTAAACGCTGGGAAAACTTAGCCGCTTCGATACCGCCGCTTTCACTTTCCTTTGTTATACCGTAATATCTACAATCAGCTTAAGATACCGGCGTCCAGGCACCGGACTAGGTTGTAAAATGGTTTAAATAACAATATATTACAGAAGCATTGGAACAAATACTATTGTAATTAAATTTGCTGTACCTAGAATAGTTCTCGAGTGGAGACCACGTACCGGCAAGCGCAGCGTAGGACGTCCACCCACAAGGTGGACGGATGACCTCATTTAGACCGCAGGATCGCGCTGGATGCAAGTCGCTACGAACCGGTCTTATTTGAGATCTTTTGGGGTGGCCTATGTCCAGCAGTGGACGTTCCTATGGCTGAAACGAACGAACGAACCTACAATAAGTTGTTGCTGCTATTTCCAGGATGGTTACCATAAGTTTATATGTAAACGGGAACTACAGTAAATTCCGTGTGGAAACTACAGTAGTTTCCATGTGCCTCCAAACATTTTTATACAGCAGCACTCGGGCGGAAAGGAGAAAAAGTAACAAAAATGTATGGAACCATACGAATATAATAATAGTTTTCCTTAGTATAATACTAGGTAATTATACTAACGAAAACTATTATTATAGTACCTTATACAATGTATTTGTTTTATTTTATCAATTTAATTGATGTGTATTGTTTTCTATGGGCCTCGTAGCCCGAAATAAATGAATTTTATTTATTTATTTAATACAAGCTTGTACAACACAGTATCCGGTTAATTGTATAAATATATTTTAATGTTATGGACTTTTTTTAAGGGTACCTCAAAAGGAAAAAACGGAACCCTTATAGGATCACTTTGTTGTTCGTCTGTCCGTCTGTGTGTATGTCAAGACTCTTCATCTCGGGAACGCGTAATGATATCGAGTTAAATTTTAAACTTTATACGTATATCTATAGTTTCTTGCAGTTGTGTAAAAGAAAAACTTCTCAGTTTATCTTTTAATAAAGTTAGAGCCGTTTATGTTGTAAAAACGCATATTTCGACACTCACATAAATCAAAACCTACAGGGTACTTCCCGTTGACATACAACTATGAAATTTGGCGAGAAGCATTGTCTCAGAGTACACATATAGGAAAAATCTGAATTTTGTACATTTTTATTTAAATTACAAAAAATAGGGCCCTAAAAATTCACAAAATATGAGTTCAAAATTCAAAGTGAGTAAATCGTATCATGTAGGTATCATAATATATAAAGTTTTTAATTATTTTAACAATGTATAATTTTCAATGTATGACGAGAAGTGAAAATAAAAAAGAAAAACTTTTTTGTCGACGGTTACGTTAAGAGATTTTAACAACTTACTTCCCAATTTTGTGAAATTTTCTGGATTTGTACGGAACTCTCGATGTGCGAGCCTGACTGACTTGTCCGGTTTTTTTTAAATTACTAACCACCGACTTCAGGGTCTGTGCCCTTTGTCCTTTCTAAAATTTACAATTATATGATTATACTGTACAAAGAGATGCGAATTATGGACTTGGATTGTAATGGACTTTTAATCTTGTCTATGTACAATGCGATTGCAGTTTTTGCATAGTATCAAATAAAAAGTTACTCACCTATCTGTAGTGTTGTAAGGAGATCCGGCATACTGACTGATGGAAGCCAGTTCTACGCCGCCCCGATATATCGACACTAGCGCCAAGTCTAGTGTCTTACTCTGAAAATTAAAGTCTATTGTTAATAAAAAAAAACGTGTTTGGTAACAAATAATTATATCTAACAAACGCGATTCTGTCATCATCCATAATCTTTAACTGCCTCGTTGGCACAGTGGTTAGTGCCCCTAACTTGTGGATCAAAGAGGCGTAGGTTCGATCCCCGCCCAGGGCAAATATTTATGTGATGAACATTAGTGTTTGCTCTGTGTCTGGGTGTTATTTAGTTACTATCTAGATAAGTATGTATTTAAAAATAAGTATATGTAGTATATCATCTCTGGCAGCCATATCACAAGCTTTGCTTAGTTTGGAGTCTGAGGCCGTGTGTAAGATGTCCCAAAAATATTTATTATTTTTTATTTATTAATCTTCTTTATCCTGCTGCGCTATGGAGAGGGCTATGCTCGGAGTCTCTCTGCAAGATCGAATCAGGAATGAAGAGATTCGCAGACGAACCAAAGTTACCGACATAGCCCAGCTGATTAGTAAGTTGAAGTGGCAATGGGCAGGGCACATAGCTCGGAGAACCGATGGGGCAGTAAAGTTCTTGAATGGAGACCACGCACCGGCAAGCGCAGCGTAGGACGTCCACCGATCAGGTGGACCAACGATATTATTAAGACCGCAGGAACGCGCTGGATGCAGGCAGCTTCCAACCGGCCTTATTGGAAATCCATGGGGGAGGCTTATGTCCAGCAGTGGGCATCCTACGGCTGATAATGATGATGATGATCTTGCTAATGGGTACATCCCTCTCTTTAATAGGCCATTTGAATGGGACTAGGAATAGAATAGGACGTATTGTAAAGCGAGCCACCATCGGAACTGATGACCACGACCACTCTGTCAAGAGTGTATACGACTATGAAGAAGAAGAAGGAATAGAATAACCTAATCATCATCATTATTATCAGTATGTGTTTTCTTTATGAATTTCTAATAAGATCGATTGAGGACGGCTTACATCAAGTAAACCACTCTAATTATTGATTGATTGATTAACTATTGATTGCCTTACACGTTCAGTCATGTCAGTCCACCGTATCGGTGAACGTCCTACTATTACATAGTAGCTGACTCAGAATCACCTTGTTTGTTTCGATTAAACAATATGATTCAAAGTCAGCTAGAGAACTTTTGAGATACCATGTATAAACAAAGCATGTTGTTTATACATGGTATCTCAAAAGATTGCCTTTGTTATTCAAAAAATACCTACAGTACATTCATAATCATCATCATCATTATCAGCCATAGGACATCCACTGCTGGACATAGGCCTCCCCTGTGGATTTCCAATAAGCCCGGTTGGACAGTACATTGCATATAATTAATAAGGAAATATAACCGCATTTTTGACCGACGAACCACCGGAGGAGGTATACAATTCGCCGCGTATATATATATATATATTTTTTATGTATAACCACGCATAACTTTTTTCATAGTAGTCCGATTTCAATAATTATTTTTTTTATTGAAAAGAATATACTTTGAAATTGGTCCCATTTAAATTTTATCGAAATCGGCTGAGCCATTTTTGATAAATCAACAATAATGTGAAAAATGCTACATCGATCCGTGCGTAATATTTGCGTTCTAGCGATGCGCCCCGGCTTCGCACAGGTGTTTATGCTTCGTATATACATTTCTATTAAATTACTCTATCTATTAAAACAAACTGCATAAAAATCCGTTGCGTAGTTTTAAAGATATAAGCATACATAGGGACAGACAGCGGAAAGCGACTTTGTTTTATACTATGCAATGATTCTGTGACACAGCACAGGTGAAGTCGGTCATGCTATTTTTTGCAAAAAATAATTATTATAGCTGTGCTCGCAGTGTAGACATTTCACGTCATCGAATTTATTTTTGTGTGTAATCGACAAACAACTTATTTTGTGCTTGTATCCCTTAAATATATTTTTCATATATCAGCTATAAGAAGGCTGCTAACAAACTGTGCAATTTAATACAAAAATACTTCAGATAATTTCCCTAATACATTTTCGTCGATACACATTTTCTCTACCCGAGATAAATCTCAGTATTAGATGAAATCTGACCAACATCCATACAAGTGTGGACAAAGAAGCCCAATATCTTGTACGTGTATTGTTACGGCTAATATTAGGACACAGTCTTCCAAAGTAATAAGAGGGAAGTACAATAGCCCCCGTTATAATAGGTAGTTGTTTATGTAGCGGGAAGTAGATGATTTATTGGATATCTGATCAATTGTCCAGTTGCTATGGAAAAAAATGAGTACCTATATAACTTATTATATACTTTAGTAGTAGTTTAGTATATACTTTAAAAGTTGTCATAATTTGGACTGTGATAATTTTGTATTATTGTATTAATTTTGTATTATGTTTATTCTTTTCTATTATGTAATTATGTCTTTTTATATGGGTTGTGTGCCTGAAATAAACGTTTATTAATTGTTTATTTATTTATCATAATAATGGTCTGAATCACTTCCTTTTGGCTTATTACACCTGTTCTGGATAACGGATTTAGCAGATCGCACAACGCATCCAGTTGTGCGATCTGCGGGTATACTTATAGGTCAAATTAAACGTCCGTATGCGTTATAACGTTCTTTCTACGTGATTCAATTTGACCTGATCGCAGTCCGTAGAACGCATCCAATGTGGCAAATCCCTTATCCAGAACAGGTGTACTAAGCCAAAAGGAAGTGATTCAGACCATCATTATGATGAAGACAACTTTTAAAGTTCGACTATTTTAACCCGGAATTTGAGAGAAGAAATCAGGTGTTTCATACATTTAGTCGATTTCGAGCAATTTTATATGGAACAGGGTTTTTTTTTTATTTATTTAAAAACATAAAACACAGTGGTTACATTAAATATTGTCTAAAACCAAGATTTGGTTTGTCTTGACAATAAGTTCTCATAATTATATAATTGAACACAATCCTACTAATATTATAAACCCGAAAGTTTGTTAGGATGGATGGATGGATTGATGGATGGATGTTTGTTACTCTTTCACGCAAAAACTACTGAAAGGATTGAGATGAAACTTTGCAATAATATAGCTTATATATCAGAATAACTCATAGGCTATAAATTATAATGATATCCTACTAATATTATAAACGCGAAAGTTTGTGAGGATGGATTGATGGATGGATGTTTGTTACTCTTTCACGCAAAAACTACTGAAAGGATTGAGAGGAATCTTTGCAATAATATAGCTTATATATCAGAATAACACATAGGCTATAAATTATAATGATTTTGAGTCAAAAATCAAAATATCATGCGGGCGAAGCCGCGGGTAAAAACTAATGTCGTATAATTTTTAACGTTTCTACAAAAATCCATCAAGCAAAAAAAAACTATAATAATACAATATGCAAGCTATGTGCAAGCTATAATACCCTCCTGGCAACATTTACATTAATAATATGTTCCGTTGGGATAATAAATAATAACTGTTCATATTCTAATAAATTCAATTATGTTTTAATCTTTCATATGTGTTAGAACGGTTAATATTTGTAAACAGTCCAAAAAATATGAGTAAAATGAAATAGATCACATTACTTCCTATCAAACAAACACTAATCAATTCAATAATTAAATCAGCTTAGATTTTTTCATAACGTTTTTTTCATAATGTTTTCTGCGTAAATATAGCTGGCATTGTACCTATATATGATAGGAAATAAACAAAATATATTATTATAAAAATCGTTCGTACATTAATTCAGCGGAACAAAAAACACAAATCCCGGACAAAACAACATAATCCGGATTTAGTTCAACGCCTGCTACGAACCAAATGTGAAAATAATAGTCTATACTCGCAGTTACAGAAAAACAACTTTACTACTCCAAAATAAACCTTAGTTCATACAGATAAGAATATTTTTCGCGTGAATAAAAAAAATGATCACGCAGCTACAGCAAAATGACTCTACTTCTCCATAATGAACCTTATGTTACAGATATAAGATTATTTTTTGCGTAAATGAAAAAATGATTTGCCACGTAGGTAATGTGTTTTCTTTATAGCTTTCAATATGAGATATTATGTTAAGGAAATATTAACGCGTAACGTTGTCTGGATTATTCTGAGCGAGCGATATTAGACATTATATGCCGGTCAAATATGTCAGTAAGATTATAATCGTCACGCGATATGATATTTGTATGTCAGATTCAATAAAAATTTGTTATAATTAAAATAAAATAACAAATAAAACTGATTAGTCGATTAAGGTCAAATAAGTAGGTACATAAAATACGTGTTGTTAAAATCCAAAACTGTTAGTTTTAGAATTGTTAGATTGTCGTTTATAATTACAGGATCATAATTTATATGATTTCTTAGAAAAATATCTAATTTTCATAAGGTTTTTCTATCTATTTATCAGCCGTAGGACGTCTACTGCTGGATAGAGGCCTCCCCAATGGATTTCTAATAAGGCCGGTTGGAAGCGGCCTGCATTCAGCGCGTTCCTGCGATCTTATTATATCGTCAGTCCTCCTAGTCGGTGGACGTCCTACGCTTTGCTTGCTGGTCGGTGGTCTCTATTCGAGAACTTTATGGCCCATCGGCGATCTATTCTTCGAACTATGTGCCCTGCCCATCGCCACTTTAATTTGCTAATCCGCTGGGCTATTTCGGTAACTTTGGTTCGTCTGCGGTTCTCCTGATTTCTGATTTTATCCCGAGTTTTTTTTTTTTAATGAAGGAATATAATTTATTAAGGGCTATAAATAAAAATATCGTGAGAAAATCTGCATGCTTCCGGAAAATAACTATGACGTAATCATGTGAGTCTACGAGTACCAACCCACAACAGTCTGGTAACAGCACAGATATCTAATAAAAAAGATTAATTATGATGTTGTCACTTAAGACAATTCTCAACTAGAAAAATGCATGGAAAATCTAGCAAAGCTACATGTCAAAACTGTCAAATACGTATTGAAATTTAGCGTTATCATCCTAAAAATCCGGTACAATCCAGCGAAAGGAGATATTTTTCACGTCTTTTTCTAACTCATGCCATAATAAATCCATTCACATCTTTCAGATGTTGTTTTTAAACTTTCGCGATTTGAACACATTAAATGTGGAAATCAAAAAACATAAAAATTTCAACCGGGAGGATGGATTTAAGTTATCGGCGTCGTGGAATCAAATGCAAATTGCGTAGTGTAGGTAGAAGGACATTGTTAGATACCGTCAGTGTTGTGTGTCATAGTGACAATTTTTCAAGTTCAAATTGAATTGTTTCCAGCTGTTTCACATTCCAGTCTACCCGTGACCACGGTCGATGCAACTCGGTCGGAACGTCGGGATGAGAAGGTATTTATTTATCTCGTAATTTTAGTGCGCGATTAGTCCCGTAGTATATAGTAATAATCTCTTTCAGATTCACTCGATGGACCTCACTATCCCTCTGGTATCACTGTGGGTAACAGTCAGCCTGGTTCACATAGCCTGATCGTGCTTCAGGGGTATACCTATGGTTATTAGTAGGTAGAAAAGATTTTAATAATTTATTTGACAGATGTGAAATAGTTTTATCTCTGCAAATGAATTCTCATAAGGTCACAATTACTTTAACTTACCAACTCATTTTAAACCTTAATAAGTATCTACTCGTACAATTCGTACTTACTCATACGACAAATATTACACACAATAATTTCTTGTTATAATTACGTTCATAGTAAAC
This sequence comes from Hypomecis punctinalis, assembly GCA_949316475.1. Classification (NCBI taxonomy): domain Eukaryota; kingdom Metazoa; phylum Arthropoda; class Insecta; order Lepidoptera; family Geometridae; genus Hypomecis; species Hypomecis punctinalis. Next base: position 4,488,520 of record OX438808.1, read on the forward strand.
TACGAGTAAAACCAAGCAAGTCATTACATACAGTTAATACATTAATTGAGCTACTAAACCTCCATTACCAAACCTAATAATAACACTATACCTACCGTTTATTGAAGTTATTATACCCAGAATATAGTGGCATATAAAATTATATGAGCCACTCGGCTTTGAGCAATTTTGGACATTATCACAGTGACAAAGAGCAGGAATTGAAGTGGAAAACGGTCGGAAATCATTATAATATTTGAAACCATTGTGAATATATCGGATAATGATAATATGAGGTGAGGCCAGGACATCCGACTCGTGAATTAGGGATAGTTTATTTGGTCGTATGTTTTCGGGTAGTTAAACTATTGCTAGAGGGTGTTTTGTAGTTTGATTCGATAAGAAATACCGTCGAATTTGTGAGACCGCGGTCACAAATGTTAGTCAAATTAAAGTCACAAAACGCAGGGTTAAAAGAGCCCTGCTTTAAGTTTTTCGTGAGTTATAATATAAAAAAAATCGTATAAACTCGACGAAATCATTCTTTTAACCCTTAAGCCCTACAAAAACATTTCATGTGATATTTTAGTTTGCTTCCAAACTATCTGGCAATTTTATTCCAAAACAAAGCTTTTTTGGCATCTTTGCCACATCTTTTATTTAATACAAATAATCCTAGCTGAAACATTTGATATACTCCGTATCATTAAGACAATTACACAATTTAAAAAAAATCTAGTAACAATAAATCTAAAGCACTAAAAAAGTGCTTTAGATTTATTGTTACTAGAATTTTATTTTGTTTTGACTACCTAATACATTATTCCACTTCCAAATTATCTTTTTTATGAAAAATTAGCTTAAAACTTGACAAAATCTTTCAAAAGCACACAAAACAACAATTTTCTAGTTTTTTAACTCTTAAACAGTTCAAAAACATTTCATCTGATGCATTATTTTACTTCCAAATTAGCTTTCGTTCCAAAACAAAGCTTTCTGGCAATGTTCACCACATTACCCCTTCTACTTAATACAAGAAAATCTCAGCTCAACCATTTCAGATATCCCGTATCGTCCAATCTCACAAATTAGTACAACACTGGCTTGGCAAAGAGTAGCCATTTCCGAGGGTACGCCGCCATAAAACCACCTATCTCGCGCAAATGAAAAACAATAATGAGCCTATTTGTCTCTGAGAGGACGGACTGGGTTACCAGTTTACCACAGCATAATTAGGCATAGTTTGTTTAGAAGGGTTAAAGTTATGAATGGGTATAGGATTTAATTGAGACACGAGGAGACAATTTTGTAGTTGTGGAGTGTAATTTTGTAATTGCGCAGAGTGAAGTTTGGTTAATGTTGTGTTAAATTTAAGCTGAAAATAGTTTTGTTACTAATATAACTACTATTTAGTTCATTGACTTTTTGTTGCTAGGTTATGAAGGTCAGTGTAGTGATAACATATTTGATGGCCTTTTTGTTCATAGGTAATGAAAGATATTGTTTATAGCATTTTCGAGAGATCAGGTTCTATCACCTGAAAGACCTGAAAAATGATGAATTTTTTCGCATCTGTGTTTTTCGTGTTAGACTATTAATTCATTACGCAATAATGTTTTTTTATCTCCAAATAGGCGATGCACGGCATTAGTGGAGCCACCAACGTATTTAAAAAAAGTATGACTGTCAACTCATAATATTAACTATATTGTAGTTCCACGTGATAAGTAAGTTCGAATAGCTCGGGCAAATAGCCCTAGTGTCAGAGATTTTAAGCTTTTACTTGGCTAAACGGTTAATGCAACTGGACCTACAATGAAGGTGTCATCTATATACTGTGACGCTCAGTTAAAAATGCGACCGCGATCACCTATCCGAAGATTGACCGTATTTACTGTTCCACACATTCTTGAACAGCTTATAATTAAGTTTGTCGATCTATAATTCGACTACAATGCCCACATTTCACCCACGCACGGATCGGGATACCCGTAACTTTAGCTTCCTTTTGGGAGAGTAACTTTGATATTACGGTGGGAAGAATACGTTGGAAATTAGTTTGGGTTGCCTTTTGCGAGCTACATTAGTTTTAAATTGGTTTCAGTTCTAAATATAGCTTCACAGATATATTCAATTTAAAATTGAGTTTGAAATTGTATTGATATAATACATAACTTTACAGACATACCTATATTTAAAAAGGTATGTGAAGTATTCAAGAATTATTATTTTACAATACATATTATTCGTGTTTTTTTTTATTCCATATAGGTTTTCGTTTCACTACATACTGCCTGATGTTGAGCAGATATGCGGTCTAGGGTGTAGCACGCTTACCTAGAAGATACCATTTATTTGGGATTTGAAGACACCCACGTTGTACCTAAGCGGGGAGACAGACCCAGGCAAAGCGTTCCACATTCTGGCACGTGTAAAAGCTTAATTTAGGTTGCTACCGGCAGAAGATCAGGGCCCAAACTAACAGTAGTTAGTGTTAGAATCAGCCTAAAGAACCTTCTGAAAATGAGTGCCGTTTCTAGAATCATATACTGCCTTTTGAATCTGGCCCTTGACCCAACCGTCTAGTCTAGGGAGAGCCTCTTGATATCTTGGGCGAAGGTCTTCGCTATTTCATTTGAGCTGTTATTGTTATCGTGCTGCAGGGCAAAATACTTTTTTGTCATTCTTGAGGTTCCCTACCCACAGAGTAAAAACGGGACCCTATTACTAAGACTCCGTTGTCCGTCTGTTTGTCTGTCTGTCACCAGGCTTTATCTCATGAACGATGATAGCTAGAACGTTGAAATTTTCACAGATGACGTATTTCTGTTGCCGCTATAACATAAACACTAAAAACAGAAAAAAAATTAAGGTTGCCTTCGGTACAACAAACCTGATATTTATACCGTTTTTCGCTCGATTAATAAAGGCAGGTAGATGCTTGAAATATTCACAGAATGTAATATTAAATTGTATCTTCTTTTAAATAATAAATAATTATAATAAAATATATTAAGGGGCTTCCATACGGTACGGAACCCTTCGTGCGCGAGTTCGGCTCGCACTTGGCCCATTATTTCCAGTTCTTCCAGTCCTCAGTGTTAAAAATCACCAAAGCTAAAGATTTGTCATGAAAATTTAAGCTATCTCAACCTCAGAGCAAATAAAAACATCAAGAGAGAATGCTGTGAACAAACAAATGAAGCCAACCAAAACTACGCCTCGCCGTGTACAAATAATTACACACACATCCAGGTAACTATGAAACTACGCCTTGGCTTGTCAGTCAAACTATGGCGGCGCAACAGCGACGCACTCACACATGTATAAAAAACCGGCTTCACTTGACTGTTCAACGATTTTTTTATTTGCTCTGAGACCTCAACTGAATCATTTTGACAGAACGAATACAAAGGAAAATGTATAATTATCGTCAATCATACACTACATAATTATAATCAGCCGAAGGACGTCTATTGATAAATACTTAATAATAAGGATCTCTTTATTTTCATTATTATCATTCCAACGCAACCCAATTTTCCTCTTTTTACTGTAGAATTTTTACTCATCAAATACTTCCGTAAACATACAAATTCAATCCCCTTTTAGACACTTAATTAAAATAAAACCTTTCATGTCGAAAAGCAACATAATGGGTACATTTTAATTTTCTTTTCTAATGATTCCAAAGTTAAAACCAGTAGGTTTCCGCTTCAAAGAGTGTGATTGCGGAAAATTTTCCGATATTAAAAAATCTTAATGAAAATTGTTCCGGGACGGTCTGACGTTGATTACATTTGCATTTAATTATCGATGCCGAAATGTTTATTTAATTTCTCAATATATTGGAAATGTATTATTGTCGTTATTGTGGGAAAATGAGTACAATGAAAGTTATACAGGGTGGATAGCTGACCGAGAGCCGAAGAACCGAGATTAATTTGACTCATAAGTTACTAGTTCTAGTAACCAGTATTAAATAAATACCTTAAATAATATAAAATTCAAAAATAATATTTATTTATCTCGTAATTTAAGTTCACGATTAGTCCCGTGGTACATAATAATAATGTTTTCAAATCGCGAAAGTTTAAAAACAACATTTAGTAACCAGTATCCATAAAAGCAATGACAAAAAAATAATTCTCAAATTGTAAATTTTTTTTTAATAAAACTGAATAATAATTCCTAATAAACACGTTACCATCTGCTACGGGGTTTTTAGATTGGTTTTATTTTTATTTAGTATAAGTTTTAGTTTTTTTAGTGTTAGTTTTTATTTTAAGTGCCAAAGTTAATTTTAATAATTATAGTCTATGAATTATTTTTAAATTTTATTTTATATATAATTAGGCATCATGCTTTATAACGAATTCATTCATGCTATTTTGGCATTAGACTAATCAAAATAGTCCCGCTATTTTGACTAATGTCAAACTAGCTCCAATCGCTGTTTAGATACAGGTTGCTATAAAACTTTGATTTAGAAAATTGTACATACTCAAGTAAATAGCTTTATTTATTTAATTCTAAATATGTCGAAGAAGGCTTTAAAAATGGTCTTATATGTGATTTCATTTAATCTCTCCACCCTGTATATTGAATGAACAAATGAACGGTTTGGAATGAACGAATGAATGAGTATGAACATCTGTGCCGGAAATTGAGGTGCCGGATTCAGACGAGCTTTCAATTAATCAAGTTAAATCTATGCAAGCGATTTTGATACGTTAAATGGTATTCATTTTTGGTTTATTTTAAAACTATTTTATGAAAATTTGACTTGAAACGATTCGTATACTTACTATACTTTGCTATTCCATTTGCACTAACACAGATCTTCACTGTTATTTTCTGCTCTCACTCCATATTATCCTCCCCCTACTTTAAAGGCGAAAATATTGGTAACGGAGTTTTTAAAATCGTTGTCATATGATGAAACAAAACAGCTTTTGAAACCATTAGTATAGTTTAATTACACTAATGTTTGTATATAATGTATTTTGTTATAATTAATATAATTATTTCTTACACGGCTCTAAGGCGAAGTTAAGTTTATAGTATTGTAATTTATATCATTGACTCCCATTCTAAATTAAACATTTATTTTAATAATGTATGTAATATGTTGATAACATAAGTAGGTATTGCTCCTATTGTAGAAGTAATGCTGCGTTATGATTGAGCGCCTTCACGGAAGGCGCTGGATCTCGTAGCACAGTATTTTTATACTAGTTCGGAAGCCAGCCAGTTATCAATAAAAAAAATTGATAAAATGGGCATTATATTAAAAGTTGAAATGTTAAATGTATAAATTGTATATTTACCATCTACCTAAAACTTTTTATAAGAAAATTGTATATATGTCATTAAGTTGAAATGTTGTTTTTGGTCAATAAATATTTTTGGTTTATTTGTTATTCTAAGGACGTACGCAGGTTGCCTCACGATGTTTTCCTTCACCGAAAAGCTAGTGGTGTGAAATTCCGTTCATAAATGCCAAAGAACTCATTGGTACGGGACCGGGGATTCGAACCCACGATCTCACGATTGTAAGGCGGGTGTCACTGCCTCTTGACCACCACGGCTATTTTTCGATTCGATGGCGTATGTGAATCCACCAACCCGCACTGGGCCAGCGTGGTGGATATGGCCCAATCACCCTTCATGGGTAGGCCTACGTCCTGCAGTGGACTAATAAAAAGGCTGGTACAGTACAGTACAGTATTTATTATTTATTTATTGTCATCATTTACGCAAACGTACAAAAGTTAGAGCCTCAGAGCAACTAATATCGACAGTGTCTAAGATTGGGAAATGACAACGAGTAATTAAATCTCTCAGATTCAATGAGCGACTCGCAATTTGGATAAAATAATTAATCTATACAAATCAAGGCCAATGTCAATTTATATAAAGGCAAAAACGAAAATGGCTACTTACGGTTACCATTTATGCACGGTATTAAAGCGGTATTTAATGCAAAACATTTAAAGGGCGGTACTATTACATCTGGTCTAGGGATAATGACACCCGCCTTACAATCGTGAGGTCGTGGGTTCAAATCCCGGTCCCGTACCAATGAATTCCTTGGAATTTATGTAAGGAATTTCATGCTTTTCGGTGAAGGAAAACATCGTGAGGCAACCTGCATGCGTCCGCAAAAGAAATGAGATGGCGTATGTGAATCCACCACTGGGCCAGCGTGGTGGATATGGCCCAATCACCCTCCCTGGGTAGGCCTACGTCCTGCATTGGACTATTAAAAAGGCTGGTACAGTACAGTACACTATTACATCTAGACTTTTATACTACGACTTTTGAAAATTTGCTGCGCGTTGACAAACTTTTTGTATGAAAATGATGATTTTTTCTTCGTGATTTTCCAAAAGTCCTAGAACAAAAGTTATTTGTCTAGATGTACTGGATCCGCCCTTAAAAGGTTTTGCGTTTAATACCTAAAACTCTGTATAATAAATCAATTTTATCGCTGCTCTAGACGTGGTGGTCTAGAGGTAGTGACACCCGCCTTACAATCGTGAGGTCGTGGGTTCAAATCCCCGGTCCCGTACCAATGAGTTCTTTGGAATTTATGTACGGAATTTCACACAACTGACTTTTCGGTAAAGGAAAACATCGTGAGGCAACCTGCTGTCCGTAGAAGAAATTCGATGGCGTATGTGAATCCACCAACCCGCACTGGGCCAGCGTGGTGGATATGGCCCAAACACCCTTCGTGGGTAGGCCTACGTCTTGCAGTGGACTATTAAAAAGGCTGGTACAGTACAGTACAGTATCGCTGATCTTCTCTTTCTCGCCTTTCTTTCCGGTCTTCTGCCAGCCACATCCATTTCCTTCCGACAGATTTCAAAGCCATTCAACTACCATATTTGCGGCATAAAATAATTTAAAAAAGTTAATTCTCTACACTTAAACTAAAGTACTCTAAGATATTAGAAAGGTAATAAATTAAGGCTCACCTGATAATGTGCTTGTACCACCACCGCCCTAAAGACTATAGATGCGTCCTGCACTCTTGTCTCAAGAGGTCTCTCGGCAAACTTCGGACACCGACTGTCACACACTATCGTCCTACACAAGAACAGTACTAGCAACAGATCCCTGTTCCCCATTCTCCCCTTTAGCACTCGCCACGCCATAGTAAACTTTAACACTGTCACCACAAGTTACATTTTTCAGTCCGTCCATCTGACGACGGTCGTCTTCTCCCGTTTTTTCTTTTGCCGTTTTTTTGGTTGCATTTTATCTGTAACAAGAGAAATATGACGTAAAATATCTGTTCCAAAAAAAATTGTAAAAAAATACTGTGTATAATTAATTTTTGCAAAAAATAGCATGACCGACTTCACCCGTGTACAGAATTCGCGAATATTTCGCACGGATCGATGTAGCATTTTTCACATTTTTGTTGATTTATCAAAAATGGCTAAGCCGATTTCAATAAAATTTTAATGAAACCAATTTCAAAGTATATTCTTTCTAGTAAAAAATAATTATTGAAATCGGACTACTATAAAAAAAGTTATGCACTAAAAAAATATACGCGTCGAATTGAGTACCTCCTCCGGAGGTTCGTCGGTCAAAAATATAATTACATCTTTTACATGATCTACAATGTATCTATTTAATTCAGAATAGCCTGCACTTGTAAATGCCACCTCAGGTCACCCATTCGAACAATGACTGTTATCAAACATTGTTTCATATATGTGATTGCTAAGGATACAGTTTTTTTTAGCTACCAATTTTCCTGGTGATAAATGATATTGTGGTCTAAGATGAATCACACAGACTTGGAATATACTTTTACTTTTACTCTGCAAAACCTCAGATCATATATCTCAAGAAACAGGAAAACGGCCGTATTTTCCTTTCCCTGGTCATAGTAAATATTTTTTTATAAAAAATATTTTGGGACATCTTACACACGGCCTCTGACTCCAAACTAAGCAAAGCTTGTGATATGGCTGCCAGAGACTGATATACTTCATATACTTATTTTTAAATACATACTTATATAGATAGTAACTAAATAACACCCAGACACAGAGCAAACACTTATGTTCATCACATAACTATTTGCCCTGGGTGGGGATCGAAGCCACGCCTTTTTGATCCAGAAGTTAGGGTCACTAACCACTAAGCCACCGAGACGGTCATACTGTCACAAACTTTGAGTAAAACCGATCCCTATGTAGTACCGACATACCATAGAGAGAAAACTGATTTCAAGACTTTATATTAGTAATTAATAGTTTCATAAGCTACAATATTCCAAATTATACTAAAGGTATCTCTAACGAGATCTGAGGAGGCACTAAAATATCTCTTCCAAAAACAGAGTTGTTAAAATAAATGCGAAATTTTCACACTTTATTGTATCTAAACTAATAAACATTAATTCAAAGGTCAAATGAGAAATAAAAGTAAAAGCTTTTCCAACTTACAAAACGAATATCAAGATAACAAATGTAAACTCAGTAACAAAATTATCTCTAACTTTGGATCAACAAAATACGAAACATAAATTCAATTTTCTACAAAAAGGACTTTGCTTAGACTATAATAAAATTCATCTTCTCTTTGATATCTTTTTCGTAGTGATTTCTATTATTTAGCTTCTTCGGGATAGTACTTACGTTTTTCTTTGAAAGTCGAGTGGCAATCAAATTGTTGTTTCAGAGTGAAAATGAACATATTTTTGTATCGCTTATGATATTTTGAACTACATCAAAAGTCTCATTCGATTTTAATTTACAATGTTCCGAATGTACATTGTCATATAAATCATTACTTTTTGCAAAAAATAGCATGACCGACTTCACCCGTGTACAGAATCATTACATAGTATGAAACAAAGTCGCTTCACGCTGTCTGTCCCCGTGTATGCTTATATATTTAAAACTACGCAAGGAATTTTGATGCAGTTTGTTTTAATAGATAGAGTAATTCAAGAAAAATGTTTATATGTATATTACACCTGTGCGAAGCCGGGGCGCATCGGTAGATCGCAAATATTACGCACGGAACGATGTAGCATTTTTCACATTATTGTTGATTTATCAAAAATGGCTTAGCCGATTTCGATAAAATTAAAATGGAACCAATTTCGAAGTATATTATTTCCAATAAAAAATAATTTGTTAGAACAGGAGTATTAGGGTGGTACATGTATATCCTGGCAATTCCCTATATGATGACCCAGCTACAGTAGTGATCTCTCTCATGAGGTGAAATCTGAGAAGAGTTCCTACTCCAAGCCTAGTAATTTCCTTTATGATAGAGTGGTAGTAGATTAAATGATACTGAGCGACAGTCTACTGATCCCTGTTAGTTTAGAGATTAAATCTATGACTAGAACCCAACACTTCAAAGATAACCTAGGTTATGATGATGTTTTAGGAGGCTAGACTTACTAAATTCGTTAGGAAAAACACAATTGTAAACACAAATATAAGTCATTAGTTACAGCATTTATTTTGTTACCTTCATCATACATTTTAACACAATAGGCAACCTGAAACTTTAACAAGTTACATTTTATACAGATTAACAAGTACAGTACTATCATTATTACAAGTCATATGTATTCTACAGAATAACATTAGTGACGGAATGCCTTTTTACTTGATCTGAGGATGGAGTAACATAATCAATCGTCGAGTATGTACATTCAAAATACCTATTACTTAGCGTCCTAAGGCCTCACAGGTTTCTCTCAACATTTAACCTCTAGTATGAACCCCTATTTGTAAAGTAATTAATGCATACTTAACTTTGTGACTTCCCTCACGTTTTCAACTACCTTTCCTGTATTTTTATGTCCTTTTCGTCTATTTCCTTAATACTTTTGTTTTTCTAACCCCCGACACCCTTCCATGTTGTTTTTCTCCCGTTCGTTCTGTAGTGTTGCTAGTCCGTGAAGTCTCAAGTTCCTAACTTACATTTTAAATTTTTGTGTAAATTAATATGGAATAATCTTATAATCTAACAAATTATTGAAATCGGACTAGAATGAAAAAAGTTATGCGTGGTTATATATAAAAAAAATAAAAAAATATATACGCTTCGAATTGTATACCTCCTCCGGTGGTTCGTTGGTCAAAAAGGAGCTTGATTGACGCTCGTTTCAACTTAATTTGAGCTTTTTGATAGACGCGCGTTAGGATGTTATTTGATAGAATTATGTTGTGCACTTACTCTTTCCTGTGTCTTAATAGTAAAAGATGGACACAGAACTAACATAGCTTAGTGACAACATAAAGAACCTAATCATAAAAAAAAACTGTAGGTTTAATAAACTACTGATGGTTAACAGACAAGCTAAAAAGATAATATGCTACTGCTCAATAAGCTGGCAACATTATCTCGCTGAATGACAATGCCCACATTTTGTGCCAAATATATTTTTAGGTAAATGACCAAAAGTCTACTGCTAAACACAAGATTACCTGCGCAAATAGGATTATCTGCAAAGGGCAATTGGGTCTTATCCATCATAGTGGCCCAAAGCAAACTGGTAGATAAAATACCGATACAAATATACACAATCGTAGATACGTGTATGTATAGTTATGTAATTTTAAGCAAAACATCGTTCACTGAATCGAAATTGCATTTACATTGATGTGGAATGTAGCTGTTTAAGTCCCACTTTGCAATTCCTCTTAAGTGACGCTCCGGAGCTTTCGATTTAAATATTTATCGAAATCCTTTTAAACGGTAAATGACATTAACAATTTTTATGCTGCCAGTAGTAACAGGAAAAAAACTGAACACATTTTGCTGATGCTTTAACCCTTAGTTTACAGGGTGGAAAAATTTCACGTAAAGTGTACAGTGGAGACCCAGGGACGCAGATAGTTTAAACTAAGAAAGAAACCATATAAACATAGTTTAGTTTTAAACTTTTTCATTATTTTTATCAAATCAAAAGTAAGGAGACATTTTCATGTAATACTTTCACTTCACAAATATTGGTACCAACTAATTGAATGCATTAAAAAATTAAACGTATTTATTTATTTCATTTTTTGTCACAAACAGTGTAGGGTTGAGTCCGTGGGACGCACGAATGAATAGTATTTACTTACGCACTAAGCGCACATACGAGTACTCGTCCGTCTAGTTCCGCATAGACCTAGCCCCGTGGGGAAGGTACTCAAACGTGTTTTATAATACCATGTGTAAAAACAAAAGTTATGGTAAAAATATTTTTCGACGGAGTCCCTGGGACGCTCCCTGCAAATTAAGGGTTAAGATAGACGTCGTTTGTTTGCAAAACTAAGTCTTTTATGATTTTCAAAGATCTTTAATATTATGTAGGAATCTAATCGCTTAACAGTAGCTTGGCCTAGTACATGAGTAATAGGAACGTACAAAAGAAACAAATATCCATACTAGCCGTAAAAATTGCAATGGATATGGGATATACTTAATAATTATATTATATAGGAAACCTGCATACGTCCATCGAAGAAATCCGATGGCGTATGTAAATCCACCAACCCGCACTGGGCCAGCGTGGTGGATATGGCCCAATCACCCTTCGTGGGTAGGCCTACGTTCTGCAGTGGACTATTAAAAGGCTATTACAGTACAGTGCAGTACTATTATATTTACCTTTACCTATGCTTCGATGAAATAATCATCAATCATACCTCTAGTTAGTCTATACAGGGTTATTTTTAATCAATTAGCATCCTTTTAGGGGCTTATTCTGTACATCAAAACTAACAACTTTTGTTCTGCGCTTTTTGTAAAACTAAAAAACAAAATTGTTGTTCCATAGAAAAATTTCGCCGCGACAAAATATATGGAACAGATGAATTTATTTTTTGAGTTTAACAAAAATTGCAGATCAAAAGTTGATAGTTTTGATGTACAGAACAAGCCTCTAAAAGGATGCTAATTGATTAGAAATAACCCTGTATAAGGCAATCCACAAAAATAGTGCGCCATTTCACAATTCTCTCATTATTTTAGTTATTTCTATTAAACATACTGTATTTTCAATGATTTTCCGCCATTTTAAACCAAAATTAATCCTTCGGAACAAGCATCCGTCATCATTGATTAATGCACATTACCGTTCGCTTGGAAAATTAATTTTTGATCGTTGCACCTGAAAGCGCGAATTACCAAGTATCAAAATACATGTTTGATACAGAATTTACGACTTTACTGCTATCATCATAAGTCTGATATATGAATGGCAATGTAGGCTATAAATTAGCGTGTGTTTCGACTGGGAACGTAATGATTTTAATGTGTTTCCTGCCAGGTGAACAAACATATTATTTTTGATCGGTAATTATTGAAAGAATTATTTTTAAATGACTTTATTTTATTTGCAATTGTGCCATTTGTGAAATAATGTATGATGCTTGCAAAAGACTATAAAATTTAACTTGATCTCTGCGACAGTTACAATATTATATTGACATATTTAGAGTTGAGATAGTGGTGGAAAAAATCGATTTTCAAACAATGTTGTAATGAAATCGAATGAGTAGTTGAAGGTGAGAAATTGGATTTTATTTACTTACTATTATTTATGATCAAGTATGTACACATGTAAATAATGTTATGATATTAATTAAATACTCATAATAATGTAACGATAGTATTTGTCGACGTTTTTCACTATTATCGATGCTATGTAACACAGGGTTTCATTTAATTACACATGTAAAAAATGTTATGATATTCAAATATACAATAAAATTAATGATAAATTAAGTTTTATTTAAAATATCGTCAGTATAAACTATCGATATTTTAGTTAAAACTCTATCTAAAACTCTGTGGTCACGATCATTCGTCGCCCATCACTAATCGACATGCCCATAAAGTATGACATTGACAGGTACTGTCTGTACTATTGAGAAATTCAGGACTTCATAGGCGTGATTTTTCTGACAGCTGTCGCAGAGATCAAGTTAAATTTTATAGAGTATAGCAAGTACTCAGAGATTAAGTACCTATTAAAAATGCAAGACATGTAATTATTAGCAATATCTACTAGCTGACGCTGACAATTTTAGCATAATTAACCCTTGAAACAAAGCACACAACATAATCCCCCTGCAAAATTAGCAGTAATAATATCTTTACTTACCTAAATCTACAAAGCATGCGTAATCCTTCAAAGGGATTCAACATGATCCCTCAGCTATGATGTGAGCTCGTTACAGTATTAACAGTATGTCTACTTGTTTACTCGTGTCTTCATCTATGAGTGTGTAGGTTCTTTTACGTTAAGAATCTTTTCAAGCATTGCATAACTCGGTGCAAACTTGAATGTTATTTACTTACTATAAAATTATGTTTTAGTTTGCTAGATTTATTGTGAATGACATAATGTACGCAAGCTATTTATGTTTTTGTGACCGTCTTACAGAATATTAAGTACTTCAAAGGTCACTCTGATTCAATATATTGCCAAATAATCTAAAAGATATCGAAAGAGAAAACTGTTTCATAAAACAACTAAAAATAATCCTTTTATCGAAATGCTATTACACATTAGACTAATTTTAAGCGATAATCTAGAGAACATAATAACAAATCGTTCCAATACAAATAATAAAATTGCCATACCCCTAAAGGGTCATAATTATGTATCACTATACAAAACATGTTAACTAAGAACCGCATGTAAATTTCATATGTTGCAATAAATGATTTGACTTTGACTCTCATTACATAATAAGGTTTTTTTTCAAAATTTAACATTGGTTTGTTGCCGTCACAATCGCAACGCCATCTATCCAGCCGTCAGCAAATCACTAACTATTTAGATTTTACTAGTGTCAGTTCACAGTTCACACTATCGGACAGCTTTAACCAGGAATAATAAAAAGAAGCTTAGACCGATAACAAGCGTTTTTTTTAAACAGAAGTACTAACCATAATAATGTGCGGCAAGTCACCATTTCTTTTGTAGAAACGATCAAGATATAAGATAGTCTATAAGAGATACTGTTGCATCTCCTCAGATTCGCAAGAGCTCTCGTGCCACCACTCCTCATGTTTGCAAGCCAAGCCTTGGCTAATGACAACAGTAAAAATAACCAGCTTTGGTATTCAACGCCATCTATCAAGCGCCCAGCAAATCACGCACCAAGCATGCTGCCGCTAGCCAATCACGAGTCGAAGCCTGCATCGCACAAACGAATTATTATGCATCGATTGAACCAGCACTGCTTCACAGTTCAGTGCAGGACAGCTTTGTCCAAACATTACACCTAGCCCGAAAGAAAGCGTTTTTTGTATACAAAGGATCTTAAATACCATATTCTGTGTGGCAAGTCAGTATTTCTTTTGTAGAAGCGTTCAAAATAAAGGCCTATTTGAGTTACTGTTTGTACTTCTTCAAGGCTTCAGTACGCATCCCCTCAGATCCATGAGAGCTCTCGTGCCGAGTACCGCCACTCCTCACATTCGGAAGCCGAGCCTTGGCTAATGACAACCGGAAACAACGACTGTAAACAAACAGGCCGGAAGGAGAGACAAACAGATATATATAATCACATACCTACATTTACTACAAAAGAACGATCTTCTCTTAACAAGTGATTAAGTAAAATTTTAGTGCAAATAGATCTTCTTCTTCTCAGTCGTATTCTTCATTACTGAAGGTCGTGTCTAATCTGGATCGGTTTGATCTTGGATCACTTTTTGGACAATGTTCTTCCACTTGGATCTGTCTGCTGCGGTTCTCATGGCGTCTGGGATGGGCATGCCGGTCAAAGATTTTATTTGATCCGTCCATCTCGTAGGCGATCGACCGCGTGATCTTTTCCCATCGACCTTTCCTACTACCATTAACTTCTCGAGGTTATTTGGGTCTCTGCGAGCAATGTGACCAAAGTAGTTAAGAATGCGCTGGAAGCAAGTCGTCGACAGTCGTGTTTTTATACGGAGCTCCCCAAGAATGGATACGTTAGTACGGCGCGCAGTCCAAGGAATACGAAGCATTCGCCTCCAACACCACATTTCAAATGCATCGATTTTGGATCTTTCTTCCTTCCGTAACGTCCAGGATTCTACGCCGTAAAGGAAAATTGAGAAAACCAATGTCCGTACCAGTCTCACTTTAGTGTTGCGGGATATGTTCCGGTCTTTCCAAATCCTTGTGAGTTTAGTCATCGCTGATTTGGACATCTGAATTCTCCTTGTAATTTCCTTAGCACTGCCACCCTCGTTATTAAGAAGGGAACCAAGATATATGAACTGGTCCACAAATTCTAGGTCCTTGAGTTCGTTAGTGCGAGCTAGTGTAAATAGATAAAAACTATAAAAGAACGAAGATTTCATTTTGAAGAAATTTTGTTATATTAGGATATTTTTCAAAAATGACAACCTACTGCAACGCTGTCGTGTAAAAATTAGTTCGCAAATAGTAATGTTTATGAAAAGTATAAATAAATAGTATCCTATCGAACAAAAAAACGTCAAATTATATTTTTAACTCGCAAAGTAACATACAAAAAGGGCAATATTAATTGTATTATGTATATATTTGCAATAAATAAATGAATGAATGAAACTAAAGAGATAGGTACTAAAATAGTATCTGCATAGTACGACGCTCTTAGAGTACGACTAGATAATATTTCCAGAGTTTAGGCCAGTTTCAGAAAGATATTTACATTCTCTTTGGTCAGAGTGAACAGGTATTTTCTAAGTCTGCGTGATTCTTCATCCTTTTCAGCACGTAATTATTCGCGATAAAAAAAGTTTCATGCTATACAAGGTCACTTGTAAAACACCGGCAACCTCGCAGAACTAGACAGCTAAAATCGTAAGCAACAATGTTTATTCTACGACTTTTAGTAGGTTATTGTTTTAGTAGGTAATTACCTATTAATTTAATTTTCTGTCTTAGTGTTCTTAACTCTATGCGCGCCGCATGCTACTCTCGTGGCTCGGGCCGCCGCTGTTAAGAGCCCGCTTCGCTGAAAGGTTTTTTTTTTTTTTTTTTTTGGTTAAGGTTGCTCGATTCTGAGTTCGAAAGTCGAAAACCGCTGCCGCCAGGGGCGCGGCGAGTGCGGCGCTCACACGTTTTGCGAATAAATACAATCCGGCTTCGAGGTGATCGGGCGCCTATGATCGGGAGGATTAAAAATGTACCGAGAAAAAGAACCTTTTTAGGTCAGGTTGGTCAGTAATTTACAAAATATAATTTAAATTATTCTTTTATACCTATGTATAGAAATGATTTTTGTATAGAAATGGTTTTTTTGTATAAAAATAAATAATAAAGATTTTAAACATTTTATAGGAGATGGCGGCGGTTTTTAAAAATGAATAACAAACAAAATATAATTAGGTACTCCACGACAGTACTCATATTTTTTCAGTAATTAAAACTTCTTTGTTAGAAGTCGCTTAAAAATATTGTTCGTTTAGAATGATGTCACAAGCACAAAACACCCCATGCGGGACGTCGGTGCGGGGCTTATTGCCCCCAATTTATATTAGAATTAGAATGATTTCACAAGCAAACGCGTCACCCTTATTACACCGCACTTTATGTCTCTCATACCTCGTTTTTTTAATCTCTTTGTCAAAAGATCCCCCCAATTAGAAGAAACTTAAAATATGGTATTTATTTATAGTCTTAATTGATACCTACAGCTCCAAAAACATAATCTCATATCAATCAAATACCAATTCTCATTGTACAGTAAAATCTAATAATTATCTTTAGTTAACAAAGGGCACAGACCCTGGAGTCTGTGGTTAGGAAATTTTCGATAAAAAAAACATAATCTCATATAACACAAATAGTGCAAACAAATGTTCAAACAGTTTTTGATAAAAAATATCATGAAGTATTTAAATAACGCGAGTGGAATTGAACTAAAATCGCTTTCTCACCCTCAAATAATTTCCCACCTACTCTTATATCAAATCATATTATCCACACACTCTTGTTAATAAAACTCCTGTTTATTTATGATCCTAAAGCACTTTAGTCAGTGTATTAAATTTACAAGCATTATGAGAATGGCTCTCGGCGATATTATTACACTCTTTTAGGCAAAATTTTTAAATAAAGGAACGCTTAAGTAATGCCAGTGATATTTCGCCAACAAAGCCTTCGAGACCTTTCTTATAGGACGCTATTAACAGGGCATTGTGGGATGATGAGTTGCCTAGTAGAGTTTTTATTAGCCGACTGCCAAAGTTGGTGGTTGGTGTAATTTTTTGTGTAATTTAGTGGTTTTGGGATATTTTCTACTAAAATTTGGTGACGAGAAGTTTTGGAATGTTATTTTTTGTGCAGTGTGGTGGTTAGTGGTTGTGGTATGGTTTGAGTAAGATTTAGTGACGAGATGTCAAATAATTTTATGAAGAAACCAAACCTTATTTACCTATCTTATAGGATATATTATGTAGCTATTAACAGGGCATTGTGGGATGATGAGTTGGCTAGTAGAGGTTTTATTAACCAACTGCCAAAGTTGGTTGGATGGTAGTTTTTTCTTGTGTAGTTTGATATTTGGCTGTTGTAAGAACTCGTAAGACTTTTTTGAGTAAGATTTGGCGGCGAAATGAAATATTTTATAAAAAACTGGACAAGTGCGAGTCAGCTCGCACATTGAGGGTACCGTACAAACACGTTGTTAAAATAATTAAAAACCTGTTTTAGCACGTGCTAATGAAGTTCTTTTATATGATACCTTACATGATACGATTTACTCACTTTGAACTTTGAACCCATATTTTGTGAATCTAGGTCCTATTTTTTTGTGATTTAAGCAAAAATGTACAGTTTTCAGATTCATTCTTATATGTGCACTCTGAAACAATGCTTCTCGCCAAATTTCATAGTTCTATGTCAACGGGAAGTACCCTGTAGGTTTTGATTTTTGCGAGTGTCGAAATATGCGGTTTTTTACGACATAAACGGCTCTAACTTTTTAAGCGATAACTGAGAAGTTTTTCTTTTACATAACTGCAAGAAACCATAGATATAGTTTAAATTTCAACTCGATATCTTAACGTGTTCCCGAGTTAAAGAGTCTTGACATACATACAGACGGACAGATGGACAGACGCACAACAAAGTGACCCTATAAGGGTTTCGTTTTTTCCGTTTGAGGTCTTCTTCTTAGTCGTTACGCTCTTGACAGAGCGGTCGTGGTCATCACGTAGTATTTGTGGTGGTAGAGGCAGATGTAATACGCCTCACGATGTCTCGCCATCTCTCTCTATTAGATGTCAATATGGGACACTCATGCACCGGCCCTCCCACAGCAGATTTGATTTGGTCGGTCCATCGCATGGGCGACCTTCCGCGCGGTCTTTTGCCTTCCACCGTTTGAGGTACGGAACCCTAAAACGTAGAGTATTTAGTTAATAGACAAATTGTTTAAACTATTGGTCATTGTGGAGATTTTTGTTTTATTTCAGTTATTTCATGTGAGTGAAAGAAAACAACAGTAATACTGGATTTATTTCACTAGCAACAGAGATTTACACCTCTTTGATAATTAGTTTGAATGATTAAGACTAAAAATATCCAAACGAAAGTGATGTAAGTGAACCACATTTTCCTTTTACATCAAAGTAATTTAAGAATGACTTACGATATGTGAAGATCTAATTTTAACATGAATTACGTAGGTGCTTACTAATACAGTATCATTTTCGCTGAGCTAAGGGACCGCCCACTAAAATTGCGAGGCGAAAAACGTAATAGCAAGTAAGTTAGGTAGGTGAATTTACAGGGTTATTCGTAAAGAGCAGCCATTTGCAAAGTGTGCTCCGTGAAGCTCTAGGGTTCCGCAATGTCTCTGTAGGGGCTTCACGAGAATACTGATAGTATTGAGAAAGTATTAAAACAAAAATAGTCATGTGGCTACTCAGAAATGTTTCAAGACGATAATTATATTTGAAGAATATGGCCAATATTTCACCTGAAGCGCGCTTCTTCTGAGACCTTTTCGAAGAACACAAAAAATAACTTTTAAATTTAAAAAATATATTTTACTTTCCAGAAGGGCTCTGTCACCAATTATACCATGACACCAACCTGTCAAAAAATACCTGTCTCATATAAAATCGCAACTCAGGTATGACAAGAAGTATGAAACATTCTGACAGCTGACTTCAAAAAATGATGTAAAAAATGCTCAATAGATGGCGTTGTATTGTCAGTATACAAAGTTTTCGAATCGAGACCACGTACCGACAAGCGTAGCGTAGGACGCCTACAGCCTAGACAGACAGACGACTTAATTTAGACTGCAGGAATGCGCTGGATGCAAGGCGCTTCCAATCGGTTTTATTGGGATTCTCCAGGAGATACTCATGTTTAACAATAGACATTCTGCATCAGAATTAATAAAATATTAAAATAATACTAGATACAGAATATAGATATAGAATATAAGTTTATGTAACATTCCGTTTCACGTACTATGGAGAACTTAGTACAGCGACATCTATTGAACCTATTTTAAACAATTTTTTTAATTGGCTCCCTGAATAAAGCTCATTGGTCTTATGAAGTAGATATTTTTATTTGTGAAAGCTTACACCACGTTATTTTGGGCTAGTGCAGGTTCTGAAAATCCTTATATAATGATTTGTTGAAAATATAAACAATTAAATTAAAAAGTATGTAAGAAGCTTAAAAAACCTGCAACATGCCAGCTATAACAGTAATAGGACAACCGCCAAAGCCCGGGTTTCCTCAAGGGGACGTTGATTAGAATTCTTTCAGTATCCCCAAAGGATGTGAAGCTTTACGACATTCACGTCGCGAGATGGAAAGGTTTCCATAACAATTCTACTGAGATGACGTCATTTTACATTTTTTTAGTTTCGGTAGACCATTTTGAAGATTTTTGAAATTCGAGTTCTTCTACCCCTGTAGTGAGATTAGTGAGATTACCTTTTAACAGCTTTTATACATATAGATGTAAATAAAGCTGTTAAAAGGTAATCTTTATTCTATATCTGTATTCTGTGTATTATTTGAATATTTTATTAATTCTGATGCATAATGTCCATTGTTAAACATGAGTATCTCCTGGAGAATCCCAATAAAACCGATTGGAAGCGCCTTGCATCCAGCGCATTCCTGCAGTCTAAATTAAGTCGTCTGTCTGTCTAGGCGGTAGCCGTCCTACGCTGCGCTTGTCGGTACGTGGTCTCGATTGGAAAACTTTGTCGCCCCATTAGCCATCATTTTTTCGTGGTATGTGTACCGCTTTCTCCTACGATAAATTGCTATTCCGTATCTGGACTCTTTGAGTCGACTCTGTATGAGAATATGCAGAAAGCGCTCAAAATCGTTGAAATGCCACAGACTCTCCGTAAATCCACGAAAACGGACTTAGTGCTTTTCACACGAAAAAACAAGAAAATAGATTTAAAAACTCCTTCGCTAACACCTCAGACTAAACAAAAAAATAAAGACAGAATGTTGTGAACAAACAAGCGAGGCCGTCCAAAACGACGCCTCGCCGTGTACAGACAATTAGACCGAACATTGACTGATAAGACCGAAAGAAAACCGAAACCTTTGTTTTCGGTCACTAGGTGTTTTATGACCTTAACAAAGAGCCGCTTGATATTCTAAGAATTTATTTATGACCCCGGTAAGTCATTCAAGATAAGCACTTAGTTATTAGTTTAGTAGTAGTAAACATGCATTTCGATTTTTTAAAGGCGCCTAATAATTTTGGCCAAGGCTGTATGTCGTACTATCATTTATACTGGACTGGACATCTTACACACGGCCTCTGACTCTAAACTAAGTAAAGTTTGTATCTAACATGGATGCTAGAGATTGATATTATAAGACAAAATGGTGTAATTATGTACCTAATATATTTTTGAATTTAAACGCATTCTTATTGTGAGGATAACATCCAAATATTTAAGTCAAAAATATTTGGTCTGCATGTGACTGAAAGTTTTTGACTCTATGTAGTAAATAAAATAAATGAATCCTGACAGCAAACACCAAGTAAGTTCATCACAAAAAATTGTAGCTCTCGTAGCGTAGTGTAGCGCTCGGAGCGTAGTGTAGCGCTCGTAGCGTAGTGTAGCGCTCGTAGCGTAGTGTAGCGCTCGTAGCGTAGTGTAGCGCTCGTGGCGTAGTGTAGCGCTCATAGCGTAAATTGACTACGTGATTGTCAGCGATCACCAAAATTAAGCAACGTTCCGCACGATCAGTATTTTCCACCTGAGCGCTACACAGTGACTCTGATGACACGTTACATTGAAGGTCCCGGTTGTTTTACCGTTTAACCATATCAGGGTCCTTCAGGCGGCCTAAAAACCCTGACACCAGGGCTAGCCACCCGGCCTATACGAACTTACTTAATCACAAAAAGTTACGGACGATAATTTTACGAGATAACATCATCTATGCAAACCGAAAAAAAGCTTAGGCCGATCGTGCCTCTCTATCGCTTGTTCGGTGCTCTTGCTTGCACGCTCGGCTGAGGCGGAACGTGACAATGAGTCATGTTTTTTGTGAAATTACGTTAACATTCTCGCACTGGGTGAATGGAACCCTAAATGCTCAGACTCTTGACAAAACAGCTGCAAAGATTGAATCCGTAGCCAGTAACAAATATTGGTCCCAGATTTCGCGGCAAGCCAGTTCCCATCAGAGATAACATTATATTATCAGCTCAGCATGTTTTCCGGAATGTTACGCGCGTGAGATACGCTGAAATAAATTATCTGCCCGTGGCGTGGGGAATCAAACTTTCATTTTTCATCATTATGGAACAGTGATTTTGTGAAACGAGAGGATTTAATTTTGTTTAATTTACTGTTTGAATATTCGCCCAGCCGACTTTTCGGTGAAGGAAAATATGGTCAATTATAGCGAGCCCAATTTTAAAGCCCAATTTTATCCACCAACTCGCACTGGGCCAGCGTGGTGGATATGGCTCAATCACCCTCTGTGGGAAGGCCTACGTCCTGCAGTGTACTATTAAGTTTGTACGAATTTCTTCTACGGACGTATGCAGGTTGCCTCACGATGTTTTCCTTCACCGAAAAGCCAATGATGTGATATTCCGTACATAAATCCCAAATAAACTCATTGGTACGGGATCGGGATTTGAATCCACGACCTCACGATTGCAGGTCGGGTGTTACTACCACTAGACCACCACGGCTTCTCTTCGGGATAGTAACCTAAATCAAGCCAATTATAATATGTAACTTAAATCAATGTACAATACAAACAAGCTAAATAGCTACGTCCTAAAACAAAATAAATCACAAGCTTACCCTTCCCCGTTTCTTACAAATACTTCTATAAAGCACAAATTACCTTTGACCTTTTCCGAATAGTGTATTCAAAAGAAATTAGGTCAACATAAGAATTAGAAAAATAAACCTTTCCGTGATTAATTCGACCGGCGGCATCAAGACTAATGATTACAACCCCTGACCCTTTAGGGGTCTTTGCACATTAAACACGCTCAACATCAGGCTAGTCCTTACTTAATATAATAAATCCGAAAGTGGGTCTGTTCACGGTAATGATATCTTTACCGTGATTTCTTCCTCTGTCACGCAGCAGTTAACCAACAGATTGGCTTGAATTTAGGCGCGGACATGGTTTGAAAGACGGAAAGTGACATAGGCTACTTTTTATCGCAGAAAAATAAAATGTTCCCATGGAATAGCACAAAAATTTAGGTACCACGCGGGCAAGACCGCTGGCAAAAGCTAGTTGGAAATAAAATAGTGGAAAACTTTTTTCTGCCGTATGTATTTATTGTTATCTCCTGATAACAATAGATCATCAGACATCTATCACGGTGGTCCGTGATAGATGTAAATCGCTGGATAAACATTTATAAACGTGTAGTACAACATTTTTAATAATTTTATGATCCGTCTTTCAAAATTCTAGATAGATGTTTTATAAATGTGACTAAAACACCGCTTGCTGGTTTGACATGATCATTCATAGATTTCTTGGAAATAGAACACACAATTAAAAATTGTGTGTTGTATTTCCTGAAATATATGTCAATTTACTTTAAGCAGTCTTGTACGTACCGTCTTTGATTTTCAGTAGTCCTCTGCGGAACATAGACCCATATCTACGAAAGACCATAATTTGAAATATCACAGTTCATTTTGTTTCAGTTTTAATTGCATTTGTACTCGTGTTGAGTTAGCGTAACGCACGAAGACCCTAAGGGTGACGACGGGGAAAGTAGGTGGTTTGGTTTTTGCTCCGGAATGTGTAATCAGTTGAAAATGCGATCTTTTAATCGGGTGTTTCATCCCTGCGTCCTCTTTAAGGTTTCTTTTTAAACTCGACTATTACACGTTAACATATGTAATCATCCTACTAATATTATAAACGCGAAAGTTTGTGAGTTTGTGAGGATGGATGTTTGTTACTCTTGTGTATGTGTTGTGTACTTGAATTGTGTAAAAGATAACATGCAAGCCAAAGGAGTTGATGATATCACATTTTATTAAGGTAAAGTGAAGTGAAATGTCTATCAAGAACGCCAAAAAGACACGTTTGTTGCATGGGAAAAAATTTACTTCAAATATTTATTTTATTTTGTTGTTATAGCGGAAACAGAAAAATATCAGCTAAAATTTCAATTGACTAGCTATCACGGCTCTTGAGATATAACCTGCCCCCCTACCGCCTAAAGCAATAGCAATCATAATAGCAATCGATTATGACTTCATTTTAGTCATTTGGCACCGCCTATGTGACGTTAGCCATCAAAGTTGTTCATTCAACGATTGCTTTCGCAATCCGCGCAAAGCAATTGATGGCTAACGTCACATAGGCGGTGCCAAATGACTAAGATGAAGTCATAAACGATTGCTATTGCTTTAGGCGGTAGGGGGGCAGGTAATAGACAGACGGACGGAGCGGATTCTTAGTAATAGGGTCTTGTTTTTGCTTTGCTCTTTGGGCGCGAAACGCTAAAAAATAATGATGATTATTTTCCCAGTACTCATTAATTAAAATTATGTCTTATTAACATAAGCCTGACATCAAACATCGTAAATTCAAGGCTCTTCGCGGAAGAAAACCAAACAAGGAAAATTCCGATGTAAATCTCAAGTAGGAAGCGACTCGACACTCGTGTTATACAAATATTACAAAGCGCGACGAATTGGGGCGGATATGTTAATACTTTTTGACTTTATTTCTGATACGTAGGAAGTTCGCAGAATTTCTCTGTAAGTAGACTTAACGAATATTTAGCATATTTTGTATGATATGGGTTATTTGAACATTTGTAACAACATACACGGAAAGTACGGAATTTTTACATCAGTGGCTTGTCAGCGAAGGAAAACGTCGTAAGGGTTTGCCTTATTCTGTATACGTTCCTAGAAGAAATTCCATAGCATAACGTAACCCAACCAGAGGGCTAGTTCATATTGCTACATTGTTACTTACAGTATGTTATTTCACTTATACATTTCTGATAACATTAATTTTTGTTTCAATTTGAATGCGTCCTGTTCCTGTGAATAACATTTTGTTATAAAGTCTCAGACCAAATTAAAAAAATCAAGAGAGAATGTTGTGGACAAACACTTGTTTGTCCACAACATTTTTGGTTGGCTTCACTTGAAGCCAACCAAAACTACGCCTCGCCGTGTACATACAATTACACACACATCCACGTACAACGAAACTACGCCTTGGCTTGTCAGTCGAACTATGGCGGCGCAACACCGACGCACTCACACATGTATAAAAAACCGGCCTCACTTGATTGTTCAACGACGTTCTCTCTTGATTTTTTTATTTGCTCTGAGTATAAAGTGAGTAAAGTAACTAAAAGTTATCTACCTGGAATTCGGTTGAGTTGCGGTCGATTATTTTGACTTGTATATGCAAATGCATCAACCCGCAGCGTGATAAATATGCCCCAATCTTCGAAGTTGGTATGTATGACGTCGCTCGAACATTTTTTTACTATTTTCACTTAAGGACTGTGGCTCTGTAGATATATGCTCGAAGTTATACTATTACCTAATTTACTGACGCTATTATGTTTGATTCAGCCTACATTTTTCTTCATTGCCATAATATAATACCTTGCCTTTAGAATAAAAATTAGGTTGTTATTAGGAATGTTATTATAATCTCAACAAATACACGGCTTTTACACGGTACACAAAACTAATCAACAATAAAAATTAAGCTTAAATGCTTAACAACAAGTACTACAAGAACATTAAGTTTTAACAAGCAATTTAGCATTTAATTATAGTGTACAATCCTCTCAAAATAATTACTAAAATTGACTAAAGAACTACTAATTTTCCAACTTAAACAACAAAGATTAGAAGTGCTCAGATTTTCTCTTTCAAAATGATTAATTCGATACGATCTTAATTGGATTTATTAATTATGTGGGCTTTCTTTAATTTGGTTTAGTTTTCATTCGGAGAATTGTAAGGTTTGATTTATCGAATAATTAAGTTAATGTTTCATTCGATTCGGAATTCTGTGCTCTGATTTTGAACGAAACTTTTTAAAGTGAAATAAGAATTGAATAGATTTCGGATGATAATTATTTTTTTGTATTCTACAATAATGTGAAAAATGCTAAATCGATCCATGCAAACCTTTTGCGAATACTGTACACGCTTAAAGTCGGTCATGCTATTTTTTGCGAAAAATAATGATTGAACTTTTAAAATATCATTATATGTCTAGATGGACAAATATAAATATATAATGGGACAGTAGCTTTGGGTTTATTTTTAAATAGAGTCTGGCTAACGAAAGTTGATACTGGAATTTTTCGCAAACTTTTTAAATGACAACACACGGTGCTACTACCATCGTGGATTTACCTTTAAATTGGGATATTTTACCTTGTATTAAAAACTTTTTCAAACTTCATGTACTAAACTGAACAATATTATTTGGATCATTTGGAGAGCAATGCAAAGCCTCAATTTGGCATAATAATAACGTCAAAAAACAAATAATAATTAACGTAATGAATATAAAACTCCTACACGATTCACGTACTCAAGTTAAAGCTTGAAAAAAGATTTTTTTGCGATTCCCCCAAAGATTTGGAAGAATCAAAATCGCAGTATGGTAACAATGCTACATCGTGTGGTGAGAGAAAGTGTTTCCCTCTCAGTTTAGGGCTGCCATACTGATATTTTTTAAATTTGCCGCGCTTTGTCGCAGTATCAACTTTCGTTAGCCAGACTTTTGTGCCACTTAGTATAATTTCAAAGGACTAGGAATGGTAGTGGCAACATTCCTGGGGTAACGCTTGTAACAAACGCTGCTGATTGGTTCCAAGAAGTTTTCAAGTGATATCGCATGATCGGCCGATGGGCGGTGCAAGATAATATGTCAGATGTCACTTGTCAGTGGTAAAGAGAGCTTGTTTGCTGTTGGTTGTGATTAGAACGGCTCGGGTGGTGATTCTTGATAAAATGGAGGCAGCGTGCGTTACGCTGCGGAACGCCATGTCCTTCGCTTAAAGTTTTCTCTATAATTATAATCATACGTAATCTTCTGTGAAATAAACTGATTGTTCGTGACGTCGCAATTTATCTCCTCGCCTGCTTAACCCACGGCACGCCACACTGAAGCATTGTTGGGTCAGATAGTATAAAATCATTACCACATTGAATCACCATAACTGATGCGCTCAAAATTTCTATACATAGACACTAAAAATAGTTATTAGTTTTTGGCTCAGCCGATTCGGTATCTAGAGAGATGCACAATCAAAGTATTTTTACTTATGACGCTATTAATTGAGTTTCTATACGAACACTTTTGAAAATTAAGACGCGCGTAAAGCCATGTATTCATTGAGCAACAATTATTTATAAAGTCCGTATCAGAAACAAAATCTACGTGTTTCCGAAACAAAAAAAAAATCTGTTTCAGAGACGATAATTGTATTTCTGTAAACAATACAATGTAGAACACAGAAACAAATCGGTTCCTGGAAACATTTAAGTGATGTTTCAGAAACAGTGTATCCGAAATGTTGTTGTGTCAGTGAACACATGGCTTAAGTAAGACAAGCGTCTAGTCTGTAAGCATTTATTTCATAGCGAGTCAACGTAGCCATAAGTAATATTAAGCGATCAATGTTTGTTTATCAATATATGTAAATTTGTATCTTGATTTTACTATGAAAATTTACGTGGTTTTCACACATTTTAAACTATATATAACGGGACTAAACTCACGTGTAGGGATAGTCGTAACGACTATCCCTACACGTGAGTTTAGTCCCGTTATATATAGTTTAAAATTGTATCTTGATATTTCAACAATTTGGATCAAATTTCGTATGTAGGTACCTACTCGTATTTTAATTTGTAGTGTGGCTTAAAATATTTGACACATGATCTGATATGAACGCAAGGTCGCATTTAAAGCAAACAAAAATAACCTGAAACGCTGTAAGCTGAAACACAAGCTGCGACCTAGTTTGATTACAAACCTATTTTAATTTGCTGTTAATTCTAGCCTAATTAAGCTGTACTATGTAAACATTGATTTGGTAGGTAAGTTTGTATAGACCAAGTGACTAGTCAGAGTTCTTAAGCCGCCTGAAGGCCTTTGAAATGACTAAACGGTCAAAGCCACCGGAGCCTACAATTTAACGTATCTTCCTAGCTACGGTAACCCTCAGTTGTTTTGGTGGAATAAATTTATTACTATTATTTAAACCACATACCAGAATCCTGACCAATTGAAAAGTTGTAGGAAAGAAAGTTAGTGAAAATTATTATGATGACTGTCTTCTATTGCATTTATTAACAAAAACCAGATCTTTCATTTTGCGCCCAATGAAAGATGCAGCAATCCAGTCTCAACGGGGGTTTTTTCTATTTTATAGCGGAACCTTTTCCATCGAACTTTTGAAACTCAAATAAAACCGATCTAGAGAATTTTCAAAGTGTAATATCGCTAATATTTCGAGCGGTGAGGGTCGAGCTGCAAACACCTTATGAATTACGTCTGAGCTGGTTTGGCACTTTTTGGTTAGGGATCTTTGGGAAAGGCTTTACTTTCAAAGATTTCTCATTTACTTATTCTAGCAATTTTATGCAAGAAAACAAAAATTAAAGCATTAATTAGCCCTTCACATTTATTAATCGTTTCATCATTATAATCACCATTATCAACGGTAGGACGTCCACTTCTGGACATATCCTCCCGTATGGATTTTCAATAAGTCCGGTAGGAAGCAGCCTGCATCCAGCGCGTTTCTGCGGTCTTAATTATATCGTCGGTCTACCTAGTCGGTGGGCATCTTACGCGCGCTTGATGGTGCGTGGTCTCTAATCGAGAACTTTACTGTCCTATCGACCATCAGTTCTCTAAACTATGTGCCCTGCCCACTGCCATTTCAACTTACTGATCCACTGGGCTATATCGGTAACTTTGGTTCGTCTGCGGATCTCCTCATTCCTGATTCGATCTCGCAGCGAGACTCCGAGCATAGCCCGCTCCATAGCGCGTTGAGCTACCGTTTATTATTAATCGCTTGTATCTCAGTGAACAATCAAACAATTATACATTCTGAATTAAAATCATCATCATAGACATCTCAATTCAAACCACTACAGAATATAAGCATTCTCCCTCTTTCACCAATCTTCCTTGTCTTGCACCAGCCTCATCCAGGTCTTACCGATGTGTTTATCATTGTTCGATCGTACCTAAATAGCACCCCGACACATAACAAACGCCTATGTTCATCACATACATACTTGCCCAGGGTGGGAATCAAACCCTCACCACTTTGATCCCGTAGTTAGGGTCACTAACTACTGAGCCACCGAGGCAATCAAATTATTGGGACCTTCGAGCGAATATCTACAGAGGCACTGTCCATAAGTAAAAATAGTAAATAAATGTCCGACCGCCGTCATGCATACCGAATTTAGATATTTACAGTATATGATTCACAATGACCCGTTTTCTCGAATCTCGACGTTATATCACCTAATTAGTGCTTGTTTGTAACCTAGCACTTTGGCATCTCGCGGCGTTGTAGTCACTTGCAATCACATTATGACTACCAAAAAAGCCTGCCCACTACGTAGCTTTGGCTCGAGTACTTTCTTTACACAATTGTGATTTTTGACCGACGATCCACCGGAGGTGGTATACAATTCGACGCGTATATTTTTTTTATGTATAACCACGCATAACTTTTTTCAAGTCGTCCGATTTCAATAATTATGTTTTTTATTGGAAAGAGTATACTTCGAAATTGATCCCATTTAAATTTTATTGAAATTGGCTGAGCCATTTTTGATAAATCAACAATAATGTGAAAAATGTTACATCGATCCGTGCATAATATTTGCGTTCTAGCGATGCGCCCGGGCTTCGCACAGGTGTATTATACACATAAACATTTCTCTTGAATTATTCTATCTATTAAAACAAACTGCATCAAAATCCGTTGCGTAGTTTTAATAAGCATAAATGGGGACAGACAGCGGTAAGCGACTTTGTTTTATACTATGTAATAATAATGATCCTGTACACGGGTGAAGTCGGTCATGCTATTTTTTGAAAAAAATTATTATTATATAGATACTTATTTGCTCGATGGCTTTATGCAATTGGCTTCCAACCAGTCTTATTAGATGTATGTAGGCACTTTATAGGGGATGCTTATGTCCTACAATGGACGTTCTATGGCTGATGAGTAGAGAAATAAAATTCTCTGCAAAAATCATGCTGATTCTCTGCGATCCAAGCTTCAACAACCATTCAGTTTAACAGCCTGCCGTCTATTGTATAACTTGGCAAAGTTTCATTGATAAAATAAGTGATCGAAAAACTTATTAAACGCGGTGAAAGGCTTTTATTAAAATATTTATTCATGGAATCAGAAGAACGGATTACAGATGTATTTTCATTTGGAGTACATCTATTATGAATGAATTATTTGAAATTTTGCTGTTATATTTGCATTTGAAGTTTATTTTTGCGTTGAAACTCTTTATTGGTTCAAACGAGATTCGTTATCGGATTATTTTCATAAAAAATCATACTAAGGCATAGAACTAATTACGGCAAAACAATGCCTACCGTTGAAGGAGCACAACTATTTAACAAATTACCCCCTAACATAAAAAATATTAGCTCACTGCATGCATTCGAAAAACATTTGGCTCAACATATTATCTCTGAGACGTAAAATATACTATAGATGACAAGAATCATACCTTAATAAACTAAATTTCATAAATTCTAAAAACAAGATGTATGAAGTGTGTCAAACAAATTGAAACCTGTTGAAAGAAGTAGGTACCAACTTAGTAGGTATAAAAAAAAGTGTTTTTGAAGTCGAGTGGGTAGTCGGATTATTTGTTTGTTTAGTTTTGTAATATTTATTGCTTTATCACGATTTTTTGGTTGTTTATGTTTATATTTATGTACTGAGTGTGACGAAGATATTTTAAAATGTTAATTAAGTTATATCATGTAAGCGACAGAAATGTCTTGAATGATAAATAAAATTCTTTAAACCTAAAAGCTTAAATAGTCTGGATAGATGATAAATGTTTTATTCTGCTTGTACTAAGCGATTCGCTTCTTCCTTCATAATGCGGACCGCCAGGGATTGGAATGTCCTGCATCTTCAAGTCAAGTCATATAATAATATATTTTATTTTCTGTTATTGTTGTTATTTGTAGTTAACAAACTTTACTCGGTAAGCCTTGTATATATATATATATATATATATATTAGTCAAGAGTGAATAGGTATCTTCTAGGTTATCCAGTCGGATAACATCAGTCCAAAGTCGTATTTTAATAATGACGATGTGGTGACTGTCCTTTTAAATTCACTTTTAACATTTTACAAATCATTGCAAATGTTTCCAGATTTCAATGCACACATAATCAATTTTCATACTCAGTTCCATCTTTGGCTACAACTTTTATTTCCATCAGGCTAGTTTGTAGCCAAATTTAGCCCTATTCTACATAAAAGATAGGTACCTTAAATAGGTGAGAAACTAAAATTACAATGTTAAAGGTATTATTTAAATTTAAATAAATATCATGCATTAATCTTTTCCTGATATCCTGATAAAACTCCGGTTAAAAAACAATATGACGATAAAAAAAAATTAATTTAATTTGATTATTTTTACCGATTTTTACCCATCGATCGTTGTTTTCCAAAAACTCTTGGCCGAGAAGAAGAAATGAAAATACTTTGAGTTGATTCGTTCTAAATACCTATCCATATTTACCAGTGAAAGTTTTATAAGTAATATAATTCCTACATTTCTTATAACGAGTATCAACGTGTTACTCCATTATTAGAAGATATTTTTAATTGAGTGCACATTTTAGTGTTCCATACGAATTGTCATAATTTAAATTGTACTAAACGAGTTCAGATGAGCATTGTACAGTGTAATTTATTAAGGTGCTTCTAATTATAAACAAGCCAGGTTAATTTAACTTCTGTTTAGTAGATTAGTTTCGAATTTGAAATACAAATTATTATTTATTAATCTAGGCCATTTGACAAAGCTTTGCATAATGGATGCAACTTTTATTACAACTTTCGAATTGTAAATTTGCTTCGTAATTGGAATATTTGGCATGAAAATAAAATATAAATAAACCACCGTTAAGCAGTATAAACGTGACTGTTTTAAATTTTTACAGTACTCAGTTGCTGCGTAAAAGAGGAACAAACCAACAATTAAACTTTCCGATTAATAATATTAGTAAGGATAGTAAAAGGAAGTAGGTAAGGATTTATTTATATCTATAACTACAGGGTTATTTCTAATCAATTAGCACCCTCTTAGGAGATTATTATGTTCATCAAAACTAACAACTTTTGATCTGCGACTTTTGTCAAAATTAAAAAAAAACAGCTGTTCCATACATTTGGTCGCGGGTGAACGATATTTTTCTATGGAACACCAATTTATTATTTTGAGTTTTGACTAAAGTCGCAGAACAGAAGTTGTTTGTTTTGATGTACAGAATAAGCCCCTAAAAGGATGCTAATTGATTAGAAATACCCCTGTAGTTATAGATAGAATAAATCCTTACTGACTTTATTTGATTGATTTCACTGCCTCGGTGGCTCAATGGTTAGTGACCCTAGCTTCTGGATCAAAGAGGCGTGGGTTTGGGGATCGAACCCACGCCTCTTTGATCCAGAAGCTAGGGCAAATATTTATGTGATGAACATATGTTTTTGCTCTGTGTCTGGGTGTTATTTAGTTACAATCTATATAAGTACGTATTTAAAAATAAGTATATGTAGTATATCAGTCTCTGGCAGCCATATCACAAGCTTTGCTTAGTTTGGGGTCAGAGGCCGTGTGTAAGATGTCTTCAAATATTTACTTATTTATTTACTTCCTTACTATCCTTAGTAATATTATAAATTGGAACGTTTGATTGTTGATTTTTCCCTCTTTCACGCAGCAACTGAGTAATGGAATGACATGATTTTTAGCATGGACATAGTTTGAAACACAATAAGTAACATAAGCTAATCTCTATTACGAAAAAATAAAAAGTTTACATGGCACACAAATCAAAATATCACAGAGGCGAACCCGCGGGCAAAAACTAGTCTTAAATAAATTAAGAATGCAAAGTTATGACTTGTGTTTTAGCAAAAGTAATAGTGTGAACCCACCTTAGCATGTTTCCCATTACAGCGAATGGTATGATTAAATGAAATAAACCAGTTCGTTTGCTTCTCGTATCTCATAGTTCGTTAGTTCAGCATTCATTTCAGATACAGTATATGTACTCAATTGGCCACTGGTTCTCAACTTGATGTTGCAGTCCTCTTGTAGGTGTTTGAGATTATCAGGCGGCAAGTTTATATCTCTAAAACTTATTAAATTAGTTTTTACTGTGCTTAAAAATACAAATAATGTGTTTCTCTGCAAATAATGAGGTTGGGGATAAAAATAAAATTCTGGAAGTGGAAGCTATAGAAAAATAAATACAAACTAAAAAAGTCACTAAAGCCACAAATCGGGCAAGAAATTTATAATATGTACTTAAGGCCATGTCTAAAAGCCCTTGCAGCTATTTTTAGTTATTCCTACTTGACTTCATCAGACATTTCTGAGGTTTCTACTTTCCACGGATAGAGATAATAATAAGACATGCAACCTAAAGTAGAGATACTGTCACACTAAGAACAAATTTATTAGCAGTTTATTACTTTTCTAAATTGACAAACAGTCACTGTTTTATTTTAGCTTGAAAAACCTTCTTAAACTGGCCCTACAATATTTTTTTTGCTGCGCGAGGTGCAGATTCTTGAAAACATGCTACAAAAATAGCAGCAGCGACAGTTTAAAATTGGGAAGTTAGGGCAAAAAGTTTGATAGCCTGTACAGTATGCCATGTTCCGCTGCCTGCAGTCCTCTCCCTGTAACCGCTGCTTTGGGTTAACTAATTGGAAAGAATTGGAATGATTGCGTCATATTTCTCGTTGGTATCTCGTGTGATATCTAGAGTTTCAAAGGTTTTAGCTATTTTGTATTAAATTTAGCAAATAAACTGTTACACAAACTGAAAATGATCTTTGTTTTTTGCTTTTCTGTCTATGTTTCTTTGAACCTAAGTTAGAGACATTATTAAACTCAACACAATTGCAATAATTGCGTAAAAATAGTAAACTAACAGTTTACTGTTTTTTACAAATTGTAACAAGATCACAAACAAAAAATGAGAACATTTTCAAATCTTTAAAGATTTATTGTGCTAACGACATAGAATCTTACAAAATACAGTGGCAAAACAGCAACAGTGACAGTGTAAATAATTAACAGATTAAAAACACAGAAAAAACACGCTTTACTTGGATTCAAGTGGAAACACGACTATGATACGATATTCCATCATGGAGTGCCAGTGCCTATCTTCCGGCTTCATCATGAGACCTTGGAACCTAATCGTGGTCAAAGTTCATTACAAAACTATTATAAGAAATCCAAAAAAGCTATGATACGATTTTCCATCATGAATATCCAGTTCATATCTTCCGGCTCCATCATCTGATCAGTTCGACAGTTCCATATTTATTGTATTGTCATCAGAACTACATGCAGCTGCCATTTTCAATTTTCATTACGCTACGACCCTTAGAATTCCATTACATAGTTACATACAGGTCGACCTAATAATAATAAAATCGTGTTAAAAAAGGGCAGTGGGCATAAAAGTTTGAGAACCTGTGCTGTAGGCCATCCATGCAGTTTTCCTCTGCCCGTAACCGCTGCATTGGGTTAACGAACTGGAACGGTTGCGTCATATTTCTCATCTGTATAGTGTGTCACAGCTAGAAATACATGGCTGGATCCATGTTGGATCTATTGGAAAGCCTCAAATGGATTTCAATTTATAGATGGAAATTATTTACTCTGTGACATAGGGGAGCTGCCGACAATGATGGGCGGGGGCATTTTCACCCTTCGTGGGTAGGCCTACGTCCTGCGGTGGACTATTAAAAAGGCTGGTACAGTACAGTACAGCATTTGCGATATGTCATCTTTTCTAAATTTTTAAAATGTACCTATACGAACTTGGTGCGTAATTTCAGAAAATCAGAACTTTAAACGTTCATGTTAAATATAAAAATTAATTAAAAATTTACATCAAAATGATGTTATATCGCAAATGCCTCCGCTTTTGCGATACATTGCCCACATTTGATTTGCCCACATATTTGCAGCTTCCCCTATGTTACAGAGTAAATTATTTCATCTATGTGACACTTTCCAATTAATCCGCCTATTTAATGTACAAAATACGTATCTCGGGAAAGGCATCAACAATTTTGATAAAATTTAGTATTAAGATATAGCTTTTTTCCTTAGTCTGTTTACATAAGAAGAATTTACAAAAAAACGTGATTTTTTATCGTCTCTGTTTGCCATGCAATTCACGCCGTTTTTTAATCGACTTCCAAAAACGAGGAGGTTCTGTGTTCGTCTGTAGGTATATTTTTGTGTCAAAAAAAACTTTATTAGTTCGGGAGTATACCCTCCCGAGGTGGTCCTATTTCAATTTTATTGAAATAGGCTGAGACGTTTTTGAAAAATCAAAATCAACAATAATGTAAAAATTGCATACATCAATTCGAGCGAACTATTCGAATTTTGTACACGGTGGAAATCGGTCTTGTCATGTTTTGCGAAAAATAAATATTAGTCTATAAACTATCAGTTTATACAGGCACTAATAATCTTTGCCATTTTTCATTTTATTACACTGTATCACAACGCATACTTTGACGATGTCGATACATCCTAAAAGCTATAAATTCAAACCACCTAAACTCACTGAATATAGAACACCACTAAAATAGAGATGCGCTTGCTTTTTAGAAAACTAGATATCCGGATAAATTATTCGACATAAAATGTGAATATAGCGTAATATAGTCATTGAGTAGCAAACATACTGATCTTTTTTTCCTTAATTAATTTTTATTTGTTTTGAAGTATTTAAAATAAAACAATTAGTATTTGAAATAAACTAAAACAAACCAGAATGATGTTTAAATAGTTTCTTTAGTGTGATAAATCATAATTAAGCCTTTGCTTGCTACTCAACTTTATACCTAAGTATTTATTAAGTACCAAGAAAATTGCACGTATTTAAAATTATAATTATAATTATACATTTAATTCAATGTTACAGTAAATAGCTAAGAATCAGGGCCCAAATAATATGTTTTCAACGATAGCTAAATTTCTTTTAAATTATTTTAAATAGTTTAAAAGTTACGAAAAACAGATGAACTTATAATATACTCATATACAGGGTTATTTCTAATTACTTAGCATCCTTTTATGTGCTTATTCTGTACATCAAAACTAACAACTTTTGCTCAGCAACTTTTGCCAAAACTCAAAAAAAAACTCAGCTGTTCCATACATTTTGTCGCGGGTGAACGATATTTTATAGAAGAACGATTTTTTATTGAGTTAGAAGAGAAAGTTGTTAGTTTTGATGTTAAGAACAAGCCCCTAAAAGGATGCTAATTGATTAGAAATAACCCTGTATAACTAAGGGTCAAAAACATAACTCTCGTCGTAACTGGTAGTGTGGTAAAAATAATAAGTATTATCGATAAAGTGTTACATCCGACAAAAAAATCGCAAGTACGAGGTCAAACTGAAAGTTCTTAGAACTGGCCACTTATAAACAATATAATAAAAAAATAATTCTATAATTTGAAAATAGAACTCTTTGCCAATATTACTGAGTATATACTTCATTCATTTGTCATTTGTTTTACGATTTGGCGGCAAATTGAAAATTGTCTGTGTCACGTCAACATGAATTTAACACGAGAAAATTTTCGTGCAATGATTTTTTATGACTTTCGATGTCATTTAAGTCAACAAGAAAGTTATGATAGACTACGATTGGCCTTTCACGATGAAGCCCCATCTCGTGCGACTGTTTACAACTGGTTTAATGAGTTTAAACGTGGTCGCACTAATCTCACTGATGATTTACGTGAGGGACGGCCTTCTACGGCGACGACTGAAGATAACATCTGTGTTGTGCGGCGTATGATAGAGACTGACAAAAGAGTGACCTATCAGCAGATTCGGACAAGCTTAGGCATCGGTATGAGTCAAGTGCACAAAATCCTACACGAACATTTAGCGGTCAGGAAGCTTTGCGCCCGGTGGATACCTCATAATTTGACTGAGGCTCAAAAACTCCATCGTGTGGATTGGTGCCGTAAAATGATTGAAAGATTTAACGGAGGTGACTCAAATGCTGTGTTCGACATACTAACAGGTGACGAAAGCTGGATTTACTGTTATGATCCTGAAACCAAAAGACAATCTGCTCAGTGGGTGTTTCCTTTCGAGGAGTTGCCAACTAAAGTGAAGAGAGATCGAAGTGCGGGGAAAAAAATGGTGGCCTCGTTCTTTGGAAGGATAGGTCATTTCGCGACAATTGTGTTAGAGGATCAAAAAACAGTTTCTGCAGAATGGTACACTACCAATTGTTTGCCACTTGTCTTGGAAAAAATTCGAGAGAAACGACCTCGCAGTAGGATCCTCCTTCACCACGACAACGCCTCATCGCACACCGCCAAGCGAACGATCGACTATTTGGCGACATCAAACGTTGAATTACTGGGTCACCCGCCGTATAGCCCCGACCTCGCGCCTTGTGATTTTTATTTATTTTCAAAAATTAAAGAAAAACTTAAAGGAAAGCGGTTTATGAATGCTGAAGAAGCGGTGGCTGCGTATCGCGATGCCATTGAAGAGACCCCTAAGGACGAGTGGGCAAAGTGCTTTTCCCAGTGGTTCCATCGCATGCAGCGGTGTATTG
This sequence comes from Hypomecis punctinalis, assembly GCA_949316475.1. NCBI lineage: Eukaryota > Metazoa > Arthropoda > Insecta > Lepidoptera > Geometridae > Hypomecis > Hypomecis punctinalis. The sequence continues at coordinate 4,525,895 of OX438808.1, forward strand.
ACGTGAATGGACAATATTTTGAAAAGATATAATAAAACTAATGACTGGCTAATGTAATCAGTTTTTGATTTTCTAAGAACTTTCAGTTTGACCCTCGTATGATTGATGCTGTACTAACATGGCGCTAAAATAAACTATACACATGCAGTTTTATGTTCATGATATTATATTTATAGATGAGCTATCTAAGCCAACAAATTCAAAATAACCGCTTGAAAATATAAACCGCACATCCTTCACACCCCGCCACCACATCCTTAATCTCCGCACCCCGTCACATTGTTTATGCTCTCAGCACTGAACTGTCTGTTGCATAATGTTCGACCAAAACGTCACTCCATAGCTTGTGGTTGTCATGGATGAGAGAAAAAAGAGGATGCGTAATAAAACTACGCGTCTACTACGTCGGAATCAAACCGTGTGGAGTAGACATTTTTGTGCGGACGTAATGTAATGTTCCCTTAGAAACCTGTATGTATTAAAAGCTACAAATTGGTCCACTTCTTCCACCACTTCTTACTATACGACTCCGATTTAGACTCGGTAATCGGCATATAAAATTGAAAATCTGAAGAAAAAGACTTTTTTTAATGATTGTATTTTTATTTTACCAGTCTTTTGACTTTTGGATGTATAATAGAAAAATCCATAAATTCGCAAGGAGGTATCTGCAGATCCATCCAAATGTGGATCTAGCTGTGTATCCAAATTAAAGGAGGGTGACTTCACGACTGATCTTCATTCATCCATGTTTCCATAATGTCCGTTGCCAAAACGTCACCCTATAGCCTGTTGTTGCTGAACCGATGAAATAGGTGTTGGCACCGTCACAACGTCACGTTATGTTGGGACATAAATACTCGTAGCACGTTCGGGCTTCTGTACACTATCCTATAATATGCTATTATACGTACTGATAGTGCAGTATAGATATAGGTACTGAATAAGAAATGTAACTGTTTAGTCGTATATTAGGCCCGATTATGAAGACGCCATTGTAGTTATATTAGTCATTTAGAATTTTTATATTTCTTTTTCAATTTTGAGGCCCTATTTTTTGTGATTTAAGTAAAAATGTACAGTTTTCAGATTTATTCCTATATGTATGTTCTGAGACAATGATTCTTGCCAAATTTCATAGTTCTATGTCAACGAGAAGTACCCTGTAGGTTTTGATTTTTGTGAGTGCAAAATATGCGGTTTTTGCGACATAAACGGCTCTAACTTTTTCAAACGATAACTGAGAAGTTTTTCTTTTATACAACTGCAAGAGATCATAGATATACGTATACTGTTTAAATTTCAATTCGATATCTTTATGCGTTCCCGAGATAATGAGTCTTGACATACACACAGACGGACAACAAAGTGATCCTATAAGGGTTTTTTTCCCGTTTCCGTTTTTACCGTTTGAGGTACCTACGGAACCCTAAAAAAAAGCCATTAATATTTTAATACACGAAATAATTATTATGCGTAGGAACACAAATAGCTTATGTCCACGGTTTCTCCCGCTTGATATAAGTTTGGTTTAAGTACTGCTTTAAATAAATAAATATATAAATAAATATTAGGGGACATCTTACACGCGATCTTTGACCCCAAAATAAACAAATATAGTGTTATGGCTGCCAGAGACTGATATACTACATATACATATTATTAATTTTACAGGAACTATTGATTTTCCGGAACGAAAAGTAGCTCTCCAACCTTTGAATTCATAAGTATGAGAATTGGTAGAGTATTGTAAACTCATAATAGTAAACCTTCAAATACTCGACATATATTTTTTTTAAATATTCCGGTACCTAATGAATGCTACTGACGATATTGTCTACAAACTGTTGCTAGCCATTTTTATTTCTGTAGAATAGGTCTGCATTTGGCCACCAACCCGCCTGATGGAAAGCGAAGTTTTAGCCGAAGATGGAGCATGTAGACCTAGAAGATACCTATTATCACTCGTATTCACTCTAATTTAATCCAAATCTTTATTATCGTCAATATACAATTAAATAATAAAATAATTATTACAAAATAATGTCAATAAACACTAATTACAAAATAAAATTTCAAAATCAGATATTAAATTAACAAAATAAAATTTCGCTTGTCTATAATATATTTACCTAACAATGATGTGCCTTGCGCTCGACATCCCTACGTCCAAAAGTGCCCATAAGACTGGCAGCGTTTCCGCGCTGAATGGCCAGTGATATGTTTTGGACCAAGTAGTCCCCGGAACGTGGATCACGCCCCCTCTCCCTGAGACGACGCCCTATTCACTCTTGGCTTGAAAATATTCAAATGGTAATTATCAGGAAACAATCACGGAGGCAGGGCATTACTATCCCTGGCGGTCCACAATATGAAGGAAGAAGCGAATCGCTTGCACGAGCAGGTGGTACGTCGACTATATAGGGATGGTATTTATGCGCCTTCCGGCGTTCTGTTGTGAAACGGAGATGAAGGAATCAGGTCATGGATTTCGTGCGCACACTCGCCGAAATGGAGCCTATAGCTATTGAAAAACCTACAAAATTAAAAGGAAACTAAGTAAGTAATTAAGTGATCCAGTAACTATATACTTTCACAGTATGCGTTAAATCCGGTAGTTCGTAGTCACATACTTAGATTATTCACTAGGCCAACAACATAAACAAGTTTTTTTTTTCATTAAAACTAGCGTGAGGATTCATTATTAAAATTTATATAAACACCGGATACAACTCACGATTATTTGAGCGGTCGAGCCGCTATGCGTCCGACCGGTTTCAGAGTAGTTAGTACTTTTTCTTCAGGGAATACGCGCGCCCCCGACAAGTGCGCGGGCGTCCGTTGTCAGGGGCGCGCGTATTCCCTGAAGAAAGAGTACTAACTACTCTGAAACCGGTCGGACGCATAGCGGCTCGACCGCTCAAATAATCGTGAGTTGTATCCGGTGTTTATATAAATTTTAACATAAACAAGTATGCAAAAAATCAGAACTACCGGATTTGACGCATACTACCCCATGGTCTCAGGCGACAAAGTTAATGGATTAAAGTTCGTATAGTATGTATAGGCCAGGTAGCTAGGCCTGATGTTAGAGTTTCTAAACTGCTTGGACGATATAGCTAAACGGATAAAACAACCAAGAGCCAAAATCTAATGTGTCATCTGAGCCACGGTAGCGCTTTTTTAAGCCGCCAGCCAATCTCAAAATACCTGAATAGAGCCCTAGTTAAACTGACTTTTCTCCGTCAAACCTTGAAGTTGTCGAATAAAAATAAAATACACAATATTCTCGAAACTATACGGTAGGGGATTCAATAACTCGAACACACATTTCAAATAACTTCGCTCAATAGAAATTAAATGCGAATATACCGCTTTTTAGAACAAATTCATGATTTCTAAGAAAGTTTATTGCATTTTTGGGCTTTTTTCTACACGTTTAGAATTTTTTTTGAATCTGTTATTTGTGTATATGAATTAAACTATGGCTTTCATCCATAAAATTTAGGAAAAAGGGATAATATCAATTTTATATTGATTTTTGAATACAAAAATCGGGCGAAACCGGGGCAGTATTGGTCTTTACCCGCTCATATGAAAAATTACGCTGAGACTATGGCGCCTTAAATGCCACCCGCAGAAGACTGAGCGTGCTAAACGTGGCTCAACTACGGTGGTCATAAAAACACCTAGTCACACTACACTATGAGCGCTCTAATATATATAAGGACTGGAACTAGCAATTCACACGAAATAATTTCGAGCTATTGTTTTGATTCCTGGACATGTTTACGGAAGTAAATACCAACATCAATTTATATACAACTTTAACAATAGGATCAACCCTGTAATTGCAAAAAAATAAGAAAAGTCTATACATTTTTTCCGAAGATTTTATCCGGTTTTTTTTTCATATCCCGGAAACAGAAAATCACAAAAGTTGTGAAAAATAATGAGCTTCTCATCTCACATAAGAAGATCGGAGACTTAAGGATCAGTATAATAAAACATTCAAGTTACTTTTTTCCTATTAAAGCTGAGAGGGAATGCGTTTAACTTATAAACGGTAACGTTACCGCTTTTCTAATGGTTAAACCAAAACCGGATAAGATTTACGGCCACGCTAGCGGTATAAAATAATATTTATCTAACCATTTCATAACCGGGATTATGTCAGTATAGAGGATAATTCGTCTTTTTTGTCTCCTTCAAAACACGTAGTTATTTGTGATAAAAATGGATGTAATGCAAAATCGATGAGAAACATGACGCTGAGAGAACAATGGATAGGACCAAGAATTGTTACCAGCAAATAGGTGGTGATCAAAGATACTATGGATAAATGGTGTAAATATGACATGAGCGTCAAGGGTTCAGTAGTGACGCAAGATAAAAACAATTTAAGAAAGTTTGCATCCAACAAAAACATTTTCATGTGAAATGGAGCCAAGACAAGATCACAGTTTGCACTTTCAAAAAGTTGTCAGATCTCATGTAAAGCCAAGCTTCTAACTCTACACGCCTTAACTCTACAAGTCCTTACTCCACAAACTCTACAGCTTAATTAATGTGTGACTTGGCCGTTTAGAATCAAAATATGCGAAAGTAACTAAAAAATTTTTTCTGACAAAGCGTATTATTCACTCGCGGATTATTTAAATGAAAATGACGATGTAACACACAGCTGATTTTTTTTTTGGAAATAATAATAGCGTCCTCCTCTTTCCTAATGATTTACAATTTTAATAATGTGACCGACTGCGTAATTTTGCTATGACAATGTAGATATAATTTTGATTTTGTAATGTTAATTTAATTTTAATTTTGTGATGATTTGATTTTATAATGACAATTTATTTTTAATTTTGTAATGATAATGAACAATGAGCCGTCTCAATATAATAAATAGTTTGCCATACCCTTAAAGGGTCATATGTATTTGACAATATTATGACATGTAATCTAAGAACCGCATGTACAAAGGTATTAAACATATGTTGCAATAAATGAATTGAAAAGTCTTATACGAACTTTCACCCCCCAGTTTTGGGGTTAGGACGGTTTACTAAAAATCCTGAAATTGTGTTTAATTATCTATTACAACGAGTTCTTATATATCCGTTTTCAGATTTCTAGCATCTAAAGTTTTGAAAGACGCATACAAATTTTCATCCCTCCAATTTGAGGAGTTAGGGGGTGATTTATTAAAAACCCTGAAATACGTGTTTTATTATTTATAACAAAGAGCATTACACTAAAGAGAACACCGGTTTTTACTCACGTATAATATCGCGGCCGAGCCGCTGGGAACCCGACCGGTTTCAGAGTAATTAGTACTCCTTCGCCAGGGATACGTACGTACCCGTCGACTGGCGCACGCGCTTATAATGAAGTGACAAAGAGTCTTTATATAAATTTTTAGACTTCTAGCATGAAAATTAGTGTAAGTCTCATACAAGCTTTAAGAGTTGCCGTACTATCTGGTCGTTCATGGCGCTTAACTCCAGCTAAGTTAGTATGACAGATGAAGGTGATATGAAGTTCACGGGATCAACTAGTAACCAATAAAATTTAAGTTATTCGATCCCTATTTCCAAGTGCTATAATCTCCTCTTTGAAGAAAGATCCTGGATTATTTATCAAAGTGTGACAGAGCGAAGCTTGTACTAAAACTGGGACTGTTTCCAGGAAACGTAACAAGGTAATAGCCCTGAAGCAATTATGCTGAAAGGGAATACAGATGGCCCCGAGGCTTGAGGAATTGGATAAGGAATAGTATTAAGCAGAAATAGTGAAATACGAGAGCTGCGGTACTGTTTGTAAATATCTTTATACATGTCGACCAAACAAGTGCTGCAGTGTAGTATTGGGTCACATAACTTACAAAGTGTAGTCACTACATAGTATACAACAAAGACGCTTCCCGCTGTCTAAATGTCCCTATATGCTTATATCTTTAAAACTACGCAACGGATTTTGGTGCGGTTTTTTTAATAGACAGAGTGATTCAAAAGGAAGGTTATATGTATAATTAGCTTTGTGCAAAGCCGGGGGCGGGTCGCTAGTTATATGAATAAATCATCATCGGAAATTGTGGTAAAATTAAGAGAAAGTATCAATATATACGGCACCAAATCTGCTGGGCATATGCGTCCTTGCGCTTATGACACCTCTGTCCAACTGGTCAGTGTCCAGTTTCCAACCTACTGCTTGTTCGAAAATTAATAAAATGCTTGTAAATATGAGTCCTCATATTATATTAACTTTCATGAACTTAGATATTTTTTATGTAGGGACTCAGAACTCTCTCTATTGACATACGTACGTAACGTAGCGTGCATAGAATTTTTAAATTTTCACAGTGTTTGAACGGAATGAAAATTAAATAATTATTTTTTGCAAAAAATAGCATGACCAACTTCACCCGTGTACAGAATCATTACATAGTATAAAACAAAGTCGCTTTTCGCTGTCTGTCCCCATGTATGCTTATATCTTTAAAACTACGCAACGGATTTTGATGCAGTTTGTTTTAATAGATAGAGTAATTCAAGAGAAATGTTTATGTGTATAATACACCTGTGCGAAGCCGAGGCGCATCGCTAGAACGCAAATATTATGCACGAATCGATGTAACATTTTTCACATTATTGTTGATTTATCAAAAATGGCTCAGGCAATTTCGATAAAATTTAAATGGGACCAATTTCAAAGTATATTCTTTCCAATACAAAAAGTATTATTGAAATCGGACTAATGTGGAAAAAGTTATGCGTGGTTATACATAAAAAAATATATATATATAAGCGTCGAATTGTATACCTCCTCCGGTGGTTCGTCGGTCAAAAAATTACATTGAGATTTTTAACTGAATCATAAAAATATTTAAGTTTTGCATTAGATTTTTCTTTGTTGGTCTCTAGTTAAGGCCACTATTTCTTGTTCTTGTCAGTTCATATTGTGGTGCTGCAAACCGGCTTCCCCGCTTGCAGCACCACAATATCCGTGCCAAGGTTGTCTGGAAGAAATCACTATGGGTGATAGGGCCGCTACTTTATAATCATATTTTTTCTCATGTGTTTATTTTTAAATTGCGATTGTAAATAAAGAATTTTGTCTGTCTGTCTGTATACAATATTACTTTTTATTGGAAACATGTCAGAGGCCTTCAGGTGGTTTAAAAACTCTGAGATTAGGGCTAGCTACCCAGTCTAAACGAACTTACTTATTGGAAACTTAATTTTTTTCACACCGATTTCCTTCGCCGGTCATTCTGCTACCTAAGTAAACAAAAGTATAAAAAGATACCAAGGTACTATAGTTAAAGTCATCAAGAATGTTTGTTTTTAGGGTTCCGTACCTCAAAAGGAAAAAATATAGTTCAACGCTCACAAATCAAAACCTATAGGGTACTTCCCGTTGACATAGAACTATGAAATTTGGCGAAGAGCATTGTCTCAGAGTACGCATATAGGAATAAATCTGAAAATTGTACATTTTTATTTAAATCACATAAAAATAGGGCCTCAAAATTCACAAAAAATGGGTTAAAAACTCAAAGTGAGTAAATCATATCATGTAAGGTATCATATAAAATAACTTTATTAGCATATGCTAAAACAGGTTTTTAATTATTTTAACAATATGTTTGTACGGAACCCTCGATGTGCGAGAGTGACACGCACTTGTCCATTTTTTTACCTCTGTGTTTTAGTAACGGGTCCGACAGAATACAAGAAACTAGCACTAAAGACTGTTTTCTATTACCTGTGTAATAATTCTATCAGTGTTTTGAAAACGACAATTCGTAATTCATTTTAACCAAAATGGCACAACCGAAATCACGTACTATATTATACAGATCATTTATTGTTAATATTTCAAAAACCACTTCATTGATTTCGAAAACTTTTTAAAAAGGCCTCTAAAGTATGAACTTTAAAATAAAAATGGAAGCTAATTGAAAACCTTCCTTTTGAAGTCAGTTAAAAAGTATTCTGGGTGCAAAGCAATTTGACAAGGATTTTAGTGAGTGCTGCGGCAACTCTCCACTTAGAGCTTCCCAGAATAGCTCAACTAAGTGTGCCAGATAAACAAGCTCTACAAAGTGTGTTATATTCTTTTTACAATGTCTAGCTTACTATAGTGTTAGTGGAAACTCAAGTTTAAATTTGTGATTCTTATATGCAGGTTATACAATACCACAGTTATGAAAGATCCATTTACCAAAAATATTCTATTCATCAATTTGCAAGTCGTCTACACTAATTCGATTTTGTTTGCTGTAAAGTATGATACCTTCTACATACGATACATTATGGCGTTAATTGTATATATTATTATGTGAAATAAGTACTCACCTGATAGTTCTTTCTAGAAACTTAAGGAAAGATAAAAAAAATAGCAATTCCTCTTTAGATATTAATAAAAATCGTCTAGATTACTTCAGCTTTGAAAGGAAAGAAACCGCATCAAAATTGATCTATTCGTTTGGGAGATATATGATTCTACCCTCGACCCTAAAATGGGTATTATTATATACAAACGTCTGTACCTATAACACCCTTTTTGATCCGAGGGTTAAGTCATTTTAAGCTCCATTCTTCCATCTTGTCGATATGATATTTATTAAGATAAAAAAATAAAACATGAATTATAAAAACAGGTATTATTATGATGTATTAATCAAAAAACTTTATCTAATATAAAAAAGGGCCAAGACGAGCAGGCAGTGTGTAGTCAAACGCGAACCTATTCGAAAAAAAAAAGAAAAAAAAAACGACCCAAGCCAAGCGCCCTAGCACTTACTTTTGCGCAAAGGGTTTTTTTCGTTATTTTTTAACCCACATCCCTACATAACTAGAGTTTATATTATCATAAAATTACACACGCTTTATAATTAAACAAATTTAAATATCTTTATTTAAAAAAAAATCCGAAAAAGCGATATGATCCGTTTTTTTCTATTTCTGTTAAATAAATAAAAAAAATAATAAAACCAACTTCTTTGTACAAAAGAATGTACAAAAGATTATGGTTATTTATTTTAGTTGACAAAATGTTTAATAGGATTTTTAGTAATCTAATGCATGAGAGTCATAAGTCTCTCATGCAATTAGCTAGATATAAATGTAGCTAGTTAAAAACTGTCAAAATTAACTAAAATCACTAAACTAATGATATTAAAACCAATTCAGTTGTTTTATCTACCTAATGATTTTTATTCTGTCTCCCTGAAACAAGGGTTGGTATAAATGGTTACTTAATAATAAATGTTTATAAATGATTCCTAAAACAACAGCTCAGTCGAGAAATCAGATAAAGTGCAATCTGTTTTAGATATTCCATTTGTGGATACATCCGGACCCATTAAGGTGTCATCTAACCTTCTGTAACGCTCGGCTTTAAATGCTATTTGCGGTCATCCATCCAACGACAACCTACTGATCAATTAGGCAATCGATAAATATTGTTTAACTCGTAATTTTAGTATGCGATTAGTCCCGTGGTTTTAATAATAATGTATTCAAATCGCGAAAATTTAAAAACAACAATCGTGAAAGAATATTTATTAAACTTATTAAAATGGCTTAACTAAGATTATTGATTTTTTTAGTAAAAGGTGACGTCCACAAGTGGTATATTATTCAGAGAAATATCGAACCAAGATGAAAAGAGTATATACATCATTTGAAAGCTAGTTTTATGGGCTTCCCAAAAATATTTAATTTAGATTTTTTCACTCCTCCAATTTTTTTTAAATGCGAGAAATAAATTGTATGAAAAATAACAATACAGCTTATTACTTTTTCTAGTTTAGCAATGATAAAGTACTTCTATCGTTATTTTACTTGCATTCGTAGCTGATTCTCAACATTCATCGCTTAATTTTCTAAAATTAAAATATGTGACAAACAAACACTTTAAAAGTGTGTCTAATTGGTAAAAATGCCTTTTTTAACAATTTGGAGGTGTCATAATCAGGATTGATAGAGATAAACTACTTATTGAGCCAAATATATTTACGTATCCTTATAAATTCAAAATTAATTTTAAACAATCGGAGGGCTCTTTATTGATTTTAACTGTTGTAATAGACTCAGAAAAATATGAACTTTCTCGAAATGTAACGAGTGTTGTAGTTAGAATTTTTGATTATTATTATACCAGCCTCCATACATTTTGTGGACATGTCCTTTAAATTGTGTTCTATATAAAAATACTAAATTATAATAAAACATTAGTTTAAGGAATACATTTTATTGATAGATTTTTTTGCAGATATGTAGACTTATCAAGTTACTTTAGATTACATTAAAATGTATCTTAAGTATATTTTTAATTTTGTAATATTTTCCTGTTATAATACAAATGAACACTCGAAAAAGTATTCTCATACAAAGCGCCAATTATGTAGATCAAGCGTACAATATGCAATTATAGTTATAAGGATTAAGATTTCCTAAGTATGCTCAGGACACTATTGGCAAAGGACCAAGCAGATGGCACTATAAGAGAGAGGCCTACACCCAGCAGTGGGATAAAGAAGGCTGGGGATGATTATGAAAGCCAGATTGCTTGTTTTGATGCAGAACACACACAACTATTTTAGTCTTAATCATCTTCAGTCCGCACGATTGTAAGGCGGGTGTCACTACATCTAAGCCACCACGGCTTCCTCCCGAAAAGCCAGTGGTGTGAAATTCCGTACATAAACTCATTGGTACGGGACCGGGATTTGAACCCACGACCTCACTGGGTTGAAATTCCGGTCCCGTACCAATGAGTTCTTTGGAATTTATGTACAGAATTTCACACCACTGGCTTTTCGGTGAAGGAAAACATCGGGAGGCAACCTGCATACGTCCGTAGAAGAAATTCGATGGCGTATGTGAATCCACCAACCCGCACCGGGCCAGCGGGTGGATATGGCCCAATCACCCTTCGTGGGTAGGCCTACGTCCTGCAGTGGACTATCAAAAAGGATACAGTACAGTACAGTACAACATCAGTCTTTGATTTGTGTGTCTACACGCTTTTAATTCGTCTTAAGCATCGTAGCACTTCCGTAGCACCCATAACTGCTACGTCAGGGCTACGATGTTGTAAGAAAATCGTCTGAGTCTTCAGACGTTTTCAGGGACTGACCATCGCTTTGAATGGATGACATCAAAACGGAAGTGGTCAACGTTGCCAATTTGGTGTAGTTAAGTTTTGACTTCATGTTTTACTCAATAATTATTTGAAGAAATGCGTAACCAGAAATACAATGTACTTATAGATAAATCCACAGATGTGTAGGTTTCAAGTTAATCAGACCAGTTGCCAAATTAATTTTTGACGCTGAAACGTTTATTATTTTGTTGGCTAAAACAAAGGACAGGACATTGAATGGATCTCATCTATTTTCGGAGCGACAGTCAGTCGAGGCTTTTACACGTACACACTAATTATACTGACGATTACCATAATCTTTGCAATGTGTTTTGTATTTAACTACGATTGTAATTATAATAGCTAATTATAATATTTCTGTTTCTTTTTCACGTTAGGCATTCGATAGAGAGAACACTTTTTACGTTGCTATTGAATTTACGATGGCACCTTTATAATTGAGCCTACTGTCCGTCCAAAGACGTTCTAATCCTTGTAACTAACGCTTTCTCTCATAGATCCATATGCGGAGGTGTTGGTTTCGTTTAGTCAGTCTATGGTAATCTCCACTGAACACTACGGCTTACACCTGTTCGAGGATAGCCATATTTTGCTACATCCTTCTGTCACTTGATACCCAAGATTTATAAATATACATAACATAACAAAAATGTTTCGTCAGCTCGTCTTATAAGACTAAGTCGGCAAAGGTTTCTTTTTGTTCTACGTTATTAATCACAAATAAGTTATTGCTAACATAATTGAGACATATAAATCAAGCGTTTTCAATCTCCATAAAAGACTCAGTAATATAATTAAAAGTAAGTAAGTAAGTTCGTATAGGCCGGGTGGCTAGCCCTGGTGTCAGAGTTTTTTAGGCCGCCTGAAGGCCTCTGACATGGCTAAACGGTTAAAACAACCGGGACCTACAATTTAGTAATATAATTAAATATGAATGTTAAATTTTTTATGGGTGTCATCTTTGTTCAATCCATCTTTATTTAATTTGACACCAACTTAGTTGATTTGCCACGTATGTACAAAAAAAATCTTAAAAAAAGGTAGACAGGATATTCCGGTTTTGATATTAAATGCATCAATTTTGACCTCAGTTGCAACGAAGCTGTCTTATACCACATTATAATTGTACTTATAACACAATACATGTTAATTTATCATTTAAACTTGATCATTTACTCAGGATTTAAGAGCGCGGCTCTTGTCGGTGGATAGATATGAATATATAAGATATCTTAAACTTTATATAAAACAACAAAATTAATCTCTGGATGTGAACAGCAAAACAAAAGAAGCTACACCTAGAATTAAAAAAAAATCTTTACAATCAAAGTCATATATTAATAATTTTTAATCACTGCTAACAATATTCTTGATTAAGTCAGTTTTCAAACGAAAAATAAGCCTCAAATTGATCACTTAAATCAGATACCACAAACACAAGTCTTCCTCTTGAGTTGAGAGCTAATAAATAAAAAGTTTACCTAATAAAACTAAAAAAAACTCTGGTAGAAATCGCCATCGACGATAAGGCCGCCTTTGTACAACATTGTATATTGTGCAGTTTTTGAAATATATTTTTGTCAAATTGTGTACACTAAAGATATATTTATTTTTTTAAAAGATGTTGCCGTATTTGGAAGACATACTAAATACAATAACATAGAATGTGTACCTAGCTTAACCGCAATAAAAAATAGGTATAAGCAACCTAGCAACAGAGTTATAATTTTCTAGCCTACTAAAATCAATTTATAGTAATCCTCGTTCAAACCCAATTACTTATAAAACCTTCAAAAATATACTCACATATATTCCAAAACAGATAAAATTCGGTCACACACACAGTTAAATCACTAAAATTGTTTCGATATTCCACGTAGTCCGTACCACAACGGTTCAAGTTTCAAAATTGGAATGTAGGGCGGTTTTTTCCGCAACGGACGTGCGTTCACTTTGGCGTCCAGGGGTAAACTGAGGGCTGCGTGCGTATACAGCTTGTATATGTATGTACATTCTACAGGGTGCAAAGTACCGCCAATCCAGGGTTACTTCGACTGTATAAAATTGGATAATTACCTTCGTGTTAATGATTCGACTACGAAAGACTACAATAGGTATTGATTTTGTATTTTGAGTAACAATTCGTTCAGGTTATTGAGTGCTTTGCTTTGAACGGATTATTTGGTTTATGAGATGATTTATTAGGCTTTTGAGAATGTTATTACAGATTTGATGAATGGTTTGGTTGCATTGAACAGTGTTGCCATGTCAATAGGTGACAGGCCTTATTAATGAAAGCTTTTCACTAGAAACAAAACGGTAAATGAATATCAGCTTTTATGTACTGTACTGTACTGTACCAGCCTTTTTAATAGTCCGCTGCAGGACGTAGGCCTACCCACGAAGGGTGATGCCAGCTTTTATGATCCACTCATAAAAAAGGTTTTCAACTTTTGTTGAGGCGTTTTTGTGTAAGTTTACATTACATAATATTTTTCCATGCGTGTTATATTTTGTAATGGAGCAGTAAGAAATTAAAAGTTAAAATAAATATAGTTTATAAAAAACTAAAAATCATAACTATAACAGAATACGGCTAAAACTCACGTTATAAATATACGGTCGATCCGCAAGGAATCCGACCGCGTGGAAACCGGTTTTGAACAGCTCGGATCACGCTAATGTTTGTGAAAGTGAAACCCAGGACACGGTCAGTGTTTGGTGTGTAGACCCGACTTGCTTAGCACAAGGAGTGCTAGAGATAGACGTGGAAGAAGATGAACATCCAGCCCCTGAGACCAGCAATAAAGCGCGCGATGCGCAGGCGCGAGCGGCGAGGGCAGCCGCGCGGGAGGCGCGGTCTATCGCCGCGGGCAGGCGCCGCAGACTTCAGTGCGCGCGCGCCGATCGACGGGGGTGCGCGTATTCCCTGAGGATGGATTTCTAAATACACTGAAACTGGTTGGATTCCTTGCGGATCGACCGTATATTTATAACGTGAGTTTTAGCCGTATTCTGTTATAGTTATGATGAATACTCACGGTAGTTTTAATGATGTGATAACTAAAAAACACGCTTTCACAGCAAATCAAACTAAAAAGTGCAAAATAATTATCAATATAGGCATAAAATAATAATGAACGAAAAATAATAAAACTAAATTAAAAAAGCGTGAGGCGCTCTGTGCCCTAATTTTTCGTAAATCTAGCAACCCACGTATTTTTCGTTCATTATTATTTTCTGCCCATATTGACAATTATTTTTCACTCTTTAGTTTAATTTGCTATGAAAGCGTGTTGTTTAGTTTTTTTTTAAACTATATTTATTTTAACTTTTAATTTTTTACTGCTCCATTATAAAATAGTAAAAAGTTAAAAAAAATCTGATCGCTCAAAATAGGAAAAAATCGAGCTCAAAGAGGCAAGCAAGCAAACAAACATACAGGTGAAACTAATAAAAGCGTGCTAAAAAAAGAACATGTACATTTTTAATGGATATATCTATAATTTGATACTACAATATATTTATTTGTCACATATTTATGTCTATTAGTTAATCCCTTATAATATAGCATTTCCATAATTATTGATATCACAAAATCACAGGTACCTACTTAAATTGAACTACCATACTTATTATATTATTCTGACCCATACTCCAACTCCATTCCGCCTCATGTATCCGAAAAATGTGTGTAATAAGCACAATCCGACGTCTACTATGAAAAATAGCCCTGTGTTAGATATAAATTTACAATACCAGATTTATATAAATTACGTATTCGACTAGTGTCCATATATGAGTAATATGAAAACCTAGTTTAGACAATACCTTCATAAAAAAAGCGCCAAAATCAAACATTTTAAAATCCTTCGCATTAATACTTAAAGCTTTGTGTACGAATTTGGAAATAAAAGTTGGCGAAGTTGAAAATGAAGCGACATTTTAATTTTTTCTCGCAATCGTCCGCGTTTTAACGGAAAATTGATACCGGAAAGGGACGTAAAATAAAACTCTACGTCGCCATGGATACTTTGGAAGTAAAACGTAAAAATATCGAGTATCAAAAGTTATTTTGTAAACTGATTTACGGACGGTACGCAGTTATTTGTTGTGTATCAGAATAAAAAGTCGAGTACTCTATTTTTATTATATTACTAACTTATAAAGAAAATGTTAAGGACTTTTTGTAAAAATACAATTGAAATTTAATCGAACTGAATAGCGCCGCAAACGACAGATAATATGTTAAAATTGTAAGTAAACATAATAATAATTCATTCCATAGACCAGCCTATAATCATGTAATAATTTATTATAATAGCCTAAGAAGTAGGTACTTATTCCCCGTCTTTACAATAGTTTCCCTCTTCCTATCACCCAAAAACTGTATCTTTTTATTTAATTATTGTAAAAGGGCCTCTTGGTGTTGGTTTCGGCCCCATCAATGCCCTTCAAAGATCCGGGGCAACCCGTGTATTGTAAAACAAATAAAAGTATAATAATAAATATTTTGGGACATCTTACACACGGCCTCTGACCCAAACTAAGCAAAGCTTGTGATATGGCAGCCAAAGACTGATATACTACATATTTATAGTTATTTTTAAATACATACTTATATAGATAGTAACTAAATAACACCCAGACACAGAGCAAACACTTATGTTCATGACATAAATATTTTCTCTGGGTGGGGATCGAACCTACGCCTCTCTGATCCAGAAATCACTAACCACTGAGCCACCGAGGCAGTCAAGTTATTATGTTAGTGATTTGTTCAAGTACTCACAATCGCTCGTTTTGACTACTTTTTTCTAGAAATTAGGAGACTATGTTAGCTAGGTATTTTTTCATAAATGTACATCAATATTTAATTTTGTATTTTCTATCAACATCACTTACACTAAATACTAGTTGACACACAATTATTCCGAAACATTTTTTTATAACATCAAGTGACAAAACCAGCAGTTAGTATTCGTCTGATTTGATGCGTTACGCATAGGTAACCGTGACAGAGTTTAATGTAGTATAGTTAACCCTAAACTACCTAACATATAGAAGTTCTGAGCTTTTTTTACAATATTTTGAATACTACGTCGCTTAGATTGAAATATGGAGAAGGGAGATTTCTCAGTAAATATAATCTCAGTGACGTGACAGCTCTGCTGTGCTGTGCAGGGTCTCACACTGGTATGAGACCCTGCACAGCACAGATATCTTCTATCTTATCTCAAATCTCCTTTCGCCATATTTAAATCTAAACGTGACGTAGTAGGTATTTAAAATATTGTAAAATAAGCTCAAAACTCATTTTAAAAAACTAGAAGACTAAGTTTATCAACCAATCATTAATTACCTCCTACATATTCCAGAGTTCATTCAGAGCGATCCCACTTCTGAACCTTTTTCGCCGTGACAAAAACTACGCGTAGACCGTTTTCTGCACATTTTGGGTCCGTACCGTCATTATAGTGTAATCAGTGCTCCATCTCACTCGGACTTGTTGGTGATTGATCGAATCCAGCGTATTGTGGGGAGCGTTACAATTGAGACTTTAGTTGAACTTGTCTCTATGAGATCAAGGTTTAATTTTTTTAAAAGAGTTTTAGTGACTTTAGAAAAATATGGATGCGCAAACTACTTATTATTTGTTACTAACACTCTGGATGCAGACCGGTTTTAAACGAGCTTATTGGTCTCATTAGGGAGGTCTCCAGCAGATATTTTTACAGCTGATGCGTGGATGGAGAAAAATATAAACGTAACAATTATGTTTATGTATGATAGTATGATCCAACAGGATAAGGTGGACGGATGATCCCATCAAAACCGCAAAATTGCTCTGAATGGAAGCCGCTTCCAATCGGTATTATTGGAGGTCCATAGGGTAGGCCTTTGTCCAGTAGTGGACGTCTTATGGCTAATGGATGGATGGGTGATCCAATTGATATTTATGTAGTAGTAGCTTAAGTAGTATAGTTTATGACTAAAGTTTACTTTTGCTCTTTAAACCAGAAATACATATATGTATTGGAATATGAGCTCAGCTCAATATCAGAAGCAAAACAATTAAACAAAATAATTATGTCAAAAATGTTTGCTTGTTAATTTTATGTGTGTGATGCCTGTGAATGCTAAAGAGTGTAACACTTTAATGAATTTTGTAAATCATTTTAGATATCATACTAGAACAGTTCAGTAACATTTTCCACTCAGATTATAATTTCAACCCGCCTTAAATTATCCAATTTAGAAGCACGAATACTCGCACCACCTGTTCGTTTATTAATTACTCAAAAAGTTTAACCTTTCCCTCCATCAAACAAAAGAAAAGTTCCCGTTCCAAACGCAACACTCCAGCAAGGACGGTGGCGTCGCAATCTATCTTAACTCCCTGATTGGTGCTTACCGAGCCGTTCTGGAATTTATACAGAGTGACAATTTAAAGGACCACACACTTGATCACGGATATATATAGTGAGGTAATAGTAGATAGAGACAAATGTAGGCAACGTGGTTAGTATTGATACGGCGCAAGATAGTTGTGGGTAGTCTAGCTGTCCAGCATACAAAATAAAAGCCTATCGGTAAGATAAAGATAGACTTATTTAGTGTCAGTAGTATAGTGTATGATTGGTAATAAGACAATCATATTACCTATTCAAGTAGCTTTTCTTGACGATGGCGTGGCAATCTATCTCAACTCCCTGATTGGTTCTTACCAAGCCGTTCTGGAATTTATACAGTGTGACAGCTTAAAAGACCACTTGATCATGGATCGAAGATAAGGCAGAGATAAAGGACTTGGTAAACTTTTTATTTGGGAGGCGGTCCTTGAAAACCGGCAGCGATGCGAGCTGTATTAATGTTTAGTGCCATATTTAAGAATATTATTTCACGCAAAAACATATTTTTGTGTATCGCCGTTTTATTATAATATCTCTTTTTTATTTCACTAAGTAGAAAATATTTAGACTGAACTGGTAATACTAAGAGGAGGTCTACGTAGTCTACGTATCAGACAGGAATCTTCAAACAACCAATAGCGGGCTAGTATTTTAGAGTTTGACATTTATTTATTTTTTAAAACATGGCGACCAGCCCTCTATTTTAGGCTTAATGCAGATATTTGGTGTAGCACATAGTTCATTTTTCTAATGTTTTTAGAACCCATTTAAAAATTAAATGGCGAAGACAAAAAATTCTAAAAAATATGTGTTTGAAAAGATAATTATATAAGCTTTCTATTGGTATACATTTTGTATCTGCAAGATTTCAAAAACCGCATCTTTTCCATATCCTTTAGGCAACATAGTATTATGTGGTTACTAATTGTTCTAATAGTAGACGGTAAAAGACAAACTTTGGTAACATAGTCAGTAATGCAACGCGCGTGTTTATGCGACAGCACATGATAATTGTAGGTAGTGATGTAGAGGTTACAGAAAAAGAGGCTGATTGGCACTGTGATATAAGATGCAGCTGGTATCATTCACACTTAAATAAGTAGATAAACGTTCTACTATAGTTCCAAGCGCATTTGGCAATATTTTTCAAGATTGGAGTGCTAGCTACGCGGGATCATCTTGCGTAGCATTGAGAAATGCAAGACGAACTTGCGTGCTAGTACTCCAATCTTGCAGAATATCACCAAATGAGATAGGAAATATAGTAGATCGTTTATTTACATAGGTGTGAGTAATACCTGTGTTATATTTAATTAATTTTTTACATGTCATGTAAAACATTACGTTTTTAGGGTTCCGTACCTAAAACGAAAAAAAAAACGGAACCCTTATAGAATCACTTTGTTGTCCGTCTGTTCGTCTGTGTGTATGTCAAGACTCTTTATCTCGAGAACGCATAAAGATATCGAGTTGAAATTAAAACTTTATACGTGTATCTATGGTCTCTTGCAGTTGTGTAAAAGAAAAATTTCTCAGTCATCGTATAAAAAAGTTAGAGCCATTTATGTCGTAAAAACTGCATATTTCGACATTCACAAAAATCAAAACCTACAAGGTACTTTCCGTTGACACAGAACTATGAAATTTGGCGAGAAGCATTGTCACAAAGTACAAATATCGAAATAAATCTGAAAACTATACATTGTTATTTAAATCACAAAAAATAGAGCCTCAAAATTCACAAAATATGGGTTCGAAATTCAAAGTGAGTAAATCGTATCATGTAAGGTATCATATAAAAGAACTTCATTAGCGCATGCTAAAACAGGTTTTTAATTTTTAACAATGTGTTTGTACGGAACCCTCGATGTGCGAGCATGACTCGCACTTGTCCGGTTTTTTTAATATTAACAAGTAGTACAAATTATAAATTTTATCTATGCCCTTAAATTATAATCTCTCTCCAGAGAACATAGTAAATTTCACGTTAATTTAAATCAAATTTCACGTTCGTTCACCTACCTCTCTCCTAATTCTCTCTTTAGCTAAGCCCAAAATTGTTTCTGCAAAGCAAACCACTCTTAAATATTAACGAAGTACGTAGTCGTGTGTCTGTACCGTTTTTATTATTAACTAGTTAATTATCTCAAATCTCGGATAATCTTTTTCTCCAGTCCTTATAATACAGACTTTTGTTAACATTTTTGTCTTATACCCAGTTAGTTCAAAAGGTTTAGGGTTGTTATTAGACGAGAAAGGTACTATGGTTCTAGTTCTTTAAGTCCTTTGAAGTTTAATATTTCCAGAGTAAATTAAAGACGTTGAAAAGTTACCTTTTGTTTTTTAACTTGCGTTAGTGGACGTTGATTTCTTTTAAAACTGAGTATTGGCGGGTGCTAGATATTTAGTAAAATTCTATCGGATATTTCCTTAGACACGAAAAAATCAATGCAAGGTTACCTGTTGCATTGACGTGTATTAGTGCAGTTAAAATATAAAAAAATCAATTTATTTGCCATCCTACCCTTTTTTACTAGGTTTTTTTATGGATACCACTACACCTCGAGGGCAGGCAGGTGGTTATGTGGGTCTACCCGCCGACGGGACGGTATACCCACCAAAAACCCTGAGTGTTCCAGCACTGCGCCTGATGTCGGAGCTAGAGGAACGCTTCCTTCCGCACTCCTCCGCGGCACCCAACAGCGCTGGCACTACTCGGGCTTGCGCTCTCCCCTCAATGACGATGTGTTGGAACACCAGACCCATCGTCATCTATCACTCGGACCCAACCAGCACTGGGTGTCGGACAGAACCCGCTCCGACAGCCCTGGTCCCAATGCAACGGGTCAATTAAAGTGGCCCCGCGCCTGCCACTACGGCTGCAGAGGATAGGGAGAACGGCCTACGACATAACGGCACTCCTCTCTTGCAGCCCACCGCCTAGGCCAACACGTTGGAAGCACCCATTAGAGCCGCTAAGAGGTAGGACAGGCAGCAGCACACACACCACCCATATATCTCGTCGCGGCTCCCGCTTCCGCTGCCCTACGACAAACGCGACGCCGCAGTCCACCTCAGTCGACTAGCGACCTACTTGGCCAGCCAGAGGCGGCACCACCACGGGTTCCTCTTAGTTTCATCATGGCCGCCTATAAACCAAGGCTACTAAGCCCCCCCACCACCATAAGGCGGGAAACCATTCGGGGGATTGGCCGTTCTACCTGCCGTAACCTGCCTAATGTTTCAACAACTATTTATTTGTTGAACTAGTTGTTTGACATTTGACAACATTTGACTTTATTAGGTAAATAAGTACCTAATGTTAGAATAATATTATACTAACATTAAGTACCTATTTCCACTTTTTCTGTTGTCAGCTTGAAGTCACACAGATATAGTAGGTACCTATTATACGAGTGAGTACACAGTTTTGCCATAAACTGACCAGTGACCAGTATTACTCGTATTTAACATTATGACCTCACGTAACTAAGTTTTTATAGGGTGAGTGCCTAGCCCTGGTGTCAAAGTTTTAAAGCCGCCTGAAGATCTCTGACAAGGTTTAATGGTTAAATAACCCGCAATTTAACGTGTCATACAAAACACGGTAGTACTAAATTGGAAATGCCATCCGCGGTCACGTTGATGATCACTGACAAACCCCTAGTCAAAATACGCTATGTGCGCTACAATGTAAATCACTCGTAAATCACAACCTAACTTAACAAAATATTATTAAAAATAAGAAGACAAAAGCGCTGCAACTCTCAACAACATCGCGACGTCAAAAGTTCCGATATCTCAGCAAATTCTTTCCTCTCTTGATTGTAATGCTTCTAAGAGTACCTCCGAAGTCAATTTTCCGTAATGCGATAACTGAGGATATTTTCTTGTAAAGCTTACGTCGTATTTCTTTTGAGATTTATTTTCGAGCCAACAAATTCTTTATTCTCAAATCGACCGGAAGAATTTGGTTTTCTGCAAGACTTGTATGGGTTCTGGTATCTATGGACTTAAGGAGCCTTGTCCGTTTTACTACATGATTGTGCAGAGTACAAAATAAGTTCGATTAAATTTCATTTTAACAGTTCATTTAATGTTATAAACGAAAATACACATTGTTTGGTCATATACTACAACAAAATATGAAAGTAATATTCAGTCCAGTTTTACGTGTATGAGTACGTATTAAATACGTATGCTTTACATTTTTAAATATTTACAATCGAGCTGAAAGGACATGTCCACAAAATGTATGAAGGCTGGTATAATAATAATCAAAAATTCGAACCACAACACTAGTTACATTTCAATAAAGGTCATATATTTCTAAGTCTATTACATCAATTAAAACCAAAAAAGAGCCCTCCGATTTAAAAAATAATAATTTTGAGTTTACTAGGATAAATAAATATAATTGGCTCAACAGGTAGTTTAACACCTGATTAAGTAACCTCCAAATTGTTAAATAGAAGCATTTTTACCAATTAGACACACTTCTAAAGTGGTTTTTTGTCACATTGTACCTACTAACTGGTCACACTGGTAGGTTATAATTTTTAATTTTAGCAAATTAAGTGATGAATGTGAAAGAATCAGCTACGAATGCAAGTTAAATCGCGATATAAGCACTTTATTATTGCTAAACTAGAAAAAGTAATAAGCTGTATTGTTATTTTTCATACAATTTATTTTTCACATTTGAAAAAAATTGGAGGGCGTAAAAATCTAAATTAAATATTTTTGGGAAGCCCATAAAACAAGCTTTCAATTGATGTATATATCATCTTGGTTCGATTTTTCTCTGAATAATATACCACTTGTTGACGTCACCTTTTATGTACTTTGGTTTATAATTGTGGGAAATATGAAGTTAGTATCATGGGGACAGACAGACAGAAACAACGATCATATAATCACTTGTTTTACTATAGAACTTTAGACACAGATTGTCTAAAGTTCTATAAGTAATTGCTTAATTCGAAAAAAAGACTACTTCGCAATTACATGTTCTGTACTGTTCGACTAATTTAGTTTTTATTTAGATTTTTAATTTAGTCTCATCTGAAATAATGTGAAAGTTTACTGAAAATTGTACCCAGCCGACTCCAATTGGAATAACTGACTAAAAGTTAAGCTTTCATACTGTAAAACTTAAAAACATCCGCTACAACGACTAGCATTTCATCAAAGTCGTTAAGAAACATTTCTTCTTAAGATCTTCATCTTACCAAAACATTTTAGCTTATTACCTAAGTTTACGCTAACGTTCCCTTTACGGCACCACATAACACACGTACCTATTCTGGAACTAATTTCATTAAGTAACCAAATTGGGTGTTATTGAGGAAAACAAAGAAAACTGCGTTGTTTTCGCCAAACATCCTAGAAGGAACATGCAATAAACGCAATAGCTAAAGGAAGATAACCGTATCAATAAACTAAGATCTCGTTCCAATCCTGCTACAATTTGGATGGTGCTAGGGCTGTCACGTTCAAGTTTATATATTTTTCAAATAGGTACAATATAGGTGACCAATATAAGCCGTGGTGGTCAAGAGGTGAGCGTGAGCGTGAGCACGACCTCAAATCCCCGGTCCCGTACCAATGAGTTCTTTGGAATTGATGTACGGAATTTCACACCACTGGCTTTTTGGTGAAGGAAAACATCGTGAGGCAACCTGCATACGTTCGTAGAAGAAATTCGATGGCGTATGTGAATCCACCAACCCGCACTGGGCCAGCGTGGTGGATATCGTCCAATCACCCTTCGTGGGTAGGCCTTCGTCCTGCAGTGGACTATTAAAAAGGGTGGTACAGTACAGTACAGTACAGGTGACCAAAATGGTCACTGGTGTTTATTTGGATCAACGTGTAAGCTGTGCCACGCTGAATGGTGGCAATGCTGGCAGCGTGCCCAGCATGCAACCGGCAGTGGGCTTGAGCATTTTGGATTACCTTTAGACTTTCAAGGGTCTGTGGATGATCCAATCGCTTGTTATGTAATAGTAGTTTACGTAGTTTTAGATCATATAAGTCTTGTATTTAGTGGTGGTTAATAAAGGGACTTACGAATGTCAAAATATACGAAAAGAAAACTTTAGATTTAGACTTTAGACATTATTTTTTCAACTTTGGTGGTCTATACATATTATAAAATGGACATGGAACACACCTAACGAAAAATATTTCAACGAAATCAATTTCATCTTGACCAACAAGCCAAAACAAATAAAAAAATTTGATATTATAAAACCTAACTTCTACACAGACCACAAAATGATCCGATGCCAATTACTTCTGAAACATGCTAGAAAATTCAATCATACCCGGCAACACAAAACAATAGTCCCAAATCTATCAGAGGAAATAAAAAGTGAGTTAGAGAAAAGACTGTTCCAAGTACTAGAAAACGACAAAAACATACAAAACCAATACAAAAAACTGCAGGAAGAAATAACTAATATAACTAAAGTGTTCCCACATGTAAAAGACACGAGAAAGAAAAACGAAATAAATGAGGAAACAAAACTCCTTCTAGAAAAACGAAAAACACTGTACAAGTCAAGACGAACCAAGGAAATAAGAAGCGAAATCACAAAAATAAGCAAACAGATAAACAAGAACATATCGAAATCCAAGAAAGATTATAGACGAGAAGTTTTCGAGAAGCATATTGAAAAGACAGGAGCAGTAAAAAAGGCATTCAAAGAGTTAAACAACAAAAAAGAGTGGACAGCAAATCTAAGACCTAATAAAAATACTATGGTGACAAAAAGACCCGAAATTATAAAAGAAGCAACAACATTTTACGAAAGGCTATACTCCACTAGTCAAAACACTAACCTAGAAGAATATAAAAGTACCCTAAACAAGCAAGACAGATGCATCCCAAGCATAATGAAATGCGAGATAGAGCATGCCATCAAAACCCAAAAGAATGAGAAGGCCCCAGGAGAGGATTGCATTACAAATGAATTGCTAAAATCATTAATGGACCCTTTACTTACGCCACTGCAAATTGTTTTTAACAATATATTACAACATGGACAAACGCCAGAACAATGGAGCAAATCAATCACCATACTTCTACATAAAAAAGGAGATAGAAGCGACTTGGGAAACTACAGACCTATTAGCCTTATGTCGAACCTATACAAAGTATTCTCGAAAATCATTCTCAACCGCATTACACCGGCATTAGACGAAAATCAACCTTACGAACAAGCGGGATTTCGAAAAGCATTCTCGACGATTGATCACATCCATGTAGTGTCTCAAGTGATAAGCAAATGCACAGAATACAATATTACCCTATATCTCGGATTCATTGACTTCACTAAGGCATTTGACTCCCTAGAGCATAACGCTATTTGGCAAGCACTGCGACAGCAAGGAATTGATGAAGAATACATAAAAATACTTCATGATATTTACTCGAAGAGCTCGGCCAAAATACGATTAGAGAGGGATGGTCAGGAATTCCCAATTCGCAAAGGGGTTCGCCAGGGAGATCCGCTTTCGCCAAAAATCTTCTGCTCCGTGCTGGAAATGATATTCCGAAACATGGAATGGCAAAATAAAGGTATCCGAATAAATGGTGAATATCTCAGCCACCTCAGATTTGCGGACGATATAGTAATTTTTGCGAGCTCCCCACAAGACTTGGAAGCAATGTTGAAGGATGTGGCAACACAGAGTCGAAAAGTAGGTCTATCACTTAACGCTTCAAAAACCAAGATTATGACGAATGGCAAAGAAGAAAAGATCACAATCGATGCTGTGGAAATAGAATATGTAAAAAACTACCCATATCTTGGTCAATCTATTGCATTCGAAGATCAAACAGAAAAGGAAATTAACAGGCGTATCGGAATAGCGTGGAAAAAATATTGGGGATTGAAAGAAATTATGAAAAACAAACGGATAAGTATGGCAATTAAAAGGAAAGTTTACGATGTTGCCATTCTGCCTTCTCTCATATATGGCTGCCAGACTTGGGCCCTAAGAAAAGATGACGAGAGCAGATTAGAAGTGTGCCAAAGAAAGATGGAACGAAGTATGTTAGGGATTAAACTATCTGATAGAATCAACAACAAAACAATCAGAAAGAAAACCAAAGTGAGAGACATAATTAGAACTATCAGAACACTAAAATGGAATTGGGCCGGACATATATGCAGAATGGAGCATAATAGATGGACTAGGAAGGTGACGGAATGGATACCAAGAGAACAGAAGAGGAAAAGAGGAAGACCGAACAGACGATGGGAAGATGAATTCACTCAAATACTTGGGAAAACGTGGACGAGGATAGCAAGAGATAGAAAGCAATGGTCGAAACTGGGGGAGGCCTACGCCAATAGGGCGACATCTACATCGAACTTGACGGAAACATCAAATTGACAGATAATTAGTATAGGATAATGGACATTATTAATGAATATAATCTAAATATAATATAAATTGACATAAAATAATGGTAAATAATAATATTAGAATAATGTAAGGATAATAATCGTGAAATAATGTACATAATAATAGAAAGGTATAAATAATTTTATAATAATGTATTAATGCATGTAGTTGGAAATAAAGGCTTTTTTACTTTTACTTTTACTTTTACATATTATATCATAAATGGACAAAAATGACGCGACTAAAAATGCTTTAAGAAACCTTAATTCATTAAAAAAAAACTATTTAGCGATACTCCATACATGAGCCCACTTTACAGGAGCCACCACCAAAATACACAATTTTGAAATTAAATATTTAAAATTGAGATCTATACTAAAACTTTTATAATGTCAAATTTCATGTAATTTGGTTAATAAATGAGGAAGTTATAATCAATTGTAACATTAGGACGGACTGATGGATAGACGGACGGAAAGAAACAACGAAGGGTTCTTTGCTTTTCTACGGAACCTTAAAAACGTAGTTCTTTAGTGAAAAACTTTTGATTTGATAAAATAGTATGTGATTATAAATATCCGTAAGAATCCTATTGTTTTTTTAATAAGTCAGCGAGGCAGCCCTAGCTAAAATCTCAGTATGTATACCATTGTTGCTTATTGTACGTGCAAATCGGCCAACATTTGTGCAAGCAGTAGATATGTGAGTGCGATACAAATGCACTCGAGTATACTATTAAGATTTTATTAGTTTAAAAAGCTTCACATTCTATGCCAAGTTGTAGTGAAAATCTAAGATTGTATTTTGTTTACGTTGTTATATGTACGATAGGTCAGAATTATTTCCGTATCTTTTACATTGCTATTAGTAGTAATAATCTGCTCTAAATTTTGTGTTTTGTTCTAAAAAGTGGTCAAACTCATTTAAATAAAAAGTTCTTTCTTATGAATGACTATTTATAAGAAAAATGATAAGCAGACGTACCTACACAATTTTAGAAGTGATTTGATGATGTAAAGTACAAAAACCGGACAAGTGCGAGTCAGGCTCACACACCGAGGGTTCCGTAGAAATCCAGAAAATTTCACAAAATTGGGAAGTAAGTTGTTAAAATTTCTCATCGAAAAATGTTTTTTTTTTCACTTTTCTCGTCACAATAAAATTACAACATTGTTAAAATAAAGCAACTTAGAGCATTTATTAGCAAAACTTAAATAACATATAATAAACTTACCTATATATTACAACTATTCTAAATGTTACACAAATTAGCAAAAATATTAAATACATTTTGAATGTTTAACCAATATTTTGTGAATCTAGGTCATATGTTTTTGTGATTTATAATTTAAATGTACAGTTTACAGATTTATACCTAAATGTGTGCTCTGAGACGACGCTTCTCGCCAAATTTCATAGTTCCATGTCAACGGGAAGTACCCTGTAGGTTTTGATTTTCGTGAATTTCGAACTATGCGGTTTTTTACGATATAAACGGCTCGTAAGTTTTTTATACGATAACTGAGAAGTTTTTCTTTTATACATCTGCAAGATACCATTGATATATAAACGAATAAACATAGTTTAAACGAATTATTATAATATACTACGGGACTAATCGCGCACTAAAATTACGAGATAAATAAATACCTCATCATCCCGACGTTTCGGCCGAGTTGCATCGACCGTGGTCACGGGTAGACTCATTACAAACTTAGTGCGCGATTAGTCCCGTAGTATATTATAATAATTAATAATGTGTTCAAATCGCGATAGTTTAAAAACAACAATAGTTTAAACGAAGTTGTAACTTACCTACAAAATGTAGAATTACCACAACCATCAATAGAATCATTATAATAATTTTGACTTTTATTTAAAAGAGCATTGGACAAATATTAATACGAGATTATCTATCAGGTTTTGCCAACAAAAACCGTTACCCTCCAGCAAGTATCAACACACGTATCGATCAACATTGATAGCTCACGTTCCGAAGATGGATAGTATAATTTATAGGGTTTGCTAATTGTTTTCTTGTAAGAGCCTGATCAATCACGGTAAGAGGGATTTCTAAGGTTTGGGGATTGTGTACTTGCCCTTTGGATGTTCCATCAGTTTCTGTTCTGTCAGATTCTATCTTCCGCGTCCTGCATCGTGTAAGTGTTTTGTAATAATATAATGTACCTTTTCTTTTTTTAGGGACCCGTACCCAAAGGGTAAAAACGGGACCCCATTACTAAGACTCCGCTATCCGCCCGTCTATACATCTGTCTGACTGTCTGACATCAGGTTGTTTCTCATGAAACGTTATAGCTAGACTGTAGAAATTTTCACAAACGATGTATTTCTGTTGTCGCTTTAATAATATTATTATTTTTATTACAATTTATAATATTTATTATTATTGATAATATTTGAGGATAGCTTTCATACAACAAACCTGTTTCTTTGCCGTTTTTCGCTCGATATTAATAACGGTAACTGGTAGATGCTTGAAATATTCACGGAATATTACGAGTAAGTCTTATATTAACTTGAAAAATAATTTATTTAATTTAGAAAAAAAAACTAAGCCCGTTTATATTTTAAGACTATTGTAAAAAACTGAAATATTTGATTAATAATACAAAATTTTATCATAATATTTATAGTTTAATATAAAACGAAATTCAATGAAGGGAGATTACTCAGAATGGAATATGTAGACAAGCAAACGAAATTAGAATTATATTTTATTTTTTACTAGACTTAGTTCAATTACTAGTTTACTAGTTCTATCATAGTTATTTAATTTAGTTATAGTAAAGTTATACACAACTGATATAAAACGCCAACATTTTTCTTTGCGTTCTCGCCAACCGACCGCCGCCGCTATTTTCAAATCACAAATGAAGTAGAATAGACAGATAATTATGTTTTTGTAGAAAACAAAACATAAAAAAGCAAAAAATACAATGCCCCATGCTTTATTTAGTTGGTATATTCTGTTGATCACCACGCTAACTTCATCATTGGGGGAGAGACGTGGAAAAATGACCTTCACCCACCTGATAACCAAATGAGACATACTCGTACATCATCAAGCGTCCACAGATGACACGACGTGTCCACGATGTGACGTTCCGATTACTCAAATAATATTACGCTATTTTTGACTCAATTGACAAATACCTATATGGTTGTATTATAAAATATTACAGCATAATAAACTCACAATCCAGGCGTGAATTCATCCAGGTGGAAGCGTCATTCCGTAAACATCGCGGCATCTGGACGTGCCATTCGTAGTCAGGAGGCGATACGCCTAAACCCAGGCAGCGGGCGTTTAATAAAACCTAATATTTATGTCTTACCTACAATATTCTCTGGCGGAATACGTGGGAAGCAGTGACAGTGATGAGATGAAAGAGCAATTGCTAAAAATATTTTAGGCTAAGCAGTATTTGTAAAGTCATGTTGCAGTAGATACAGAGCTTTAAGTTAAGACATTCGATGATAAAAATGACATAAAAACCGTTTATCATTTAAACCAACGAAAGGGAGCAAGGTTACAAGTCGACAGACGTGTACTCGTATATATTTTGTTTTTTTTTATGTTTAACCACGCATAATTTTTTTGTCCTATTTTGATGAGGTTTTTTGGTAGCTTCATTTAAATGTTAACAAAAACGGCTCTGCTGGTTTTGATAAAATCAACTATAATCTAAAAAAACCGGACAAGTGCGTCAGGCTCGCACATCGAGGGTTTCGTATATTGTTAAAATAATTAAAAACCTGTTTTAGCATGTGCTAATGAAGTTCTTTTATATGACACCTTTCGTGATGCGATTTACGCACTTTGAATTTTTAACCCATATTTTGTGAATTTTGAGGCCCTATTTTTATGTGATTTAAATAAAAATGTACAGTTTTCAGATTTATCCCTATATGTGTACTCTAAGTCAATGCTCTTCGCCAAATTTCATAGTTCTATGTCAACGGGAAGTACCCTGTAGGTTTTGATTTTTGTGAGCGTTGAAATATGCGTTTTTTTACGACATAAACGGCTCTAACTTTTTTAACGATCACTGAGAAGTTTTTCTTTTACACAACTGCAAGATATCATAGATATACGTATACAGTTTAAATTTCAACTCGACATCTTTACTCGTTCGAGTTAAAAAGTCTTGACATACACACAGACGAACAGAGGGACAACAAAGTGATCCTATAAGGGTTCTGTTTTTTCCGTTTGAGATACGGAACCCTAAAAATGTACAAATCATTAGAGCGAACCATTCGAACTCTGTGCACGATTGAAGTCAGTTGAGATATTTTTTTGAAAAACAATGATAGTACATTGGTTCCTTACCGCCCACCGCCCCTCGCCGCTCAACTGCTCATATAGGTGAGGCCGTACCTACTTCCAGCGATATGGTGGAGTACATTGTATGCACCTAAATTTTAAAGTAATAAAACGTATTAGTAAGCTCCAAATAGCCCAACGAGCCATGGAGAGGGCTATGCTCGGAGTCTCTCTGCGAGATCCAACCAGAAAAGAGGGGATCTGTAGAACCAAAGTTACTGACATAGCTCAGCGGAATGGCAAGTTAAAATAGCAGTAATAGTAGTGGGCAGTGCACATAGCTCGGAGGACTGATAACTGATGAGTTTCCAAAAGTTCTCGGGTGTAGACCGCGTACCGGCAAGCGCAGCGTAGGACGTCCACCCACAAGATGGACGGATGACCTCATTAAGACCGCAGGATCGCGCTGGATACAAGCCGCTACCAACCGGTGTTATTGGGGATCTTTAGGGGAGGCCTATGTCCAGCAGTGGACGTCCTATGGCTTAAAAGAAGAAGGAAGATATAGCATGTGAAATGTTTTAACCTACAGTTCTGTCTCCACTACTATACAGTGCGCAGGCCTAATAAAAAAATAAAGGTGAGAGCACCATTTTAGCAAGTGTCAAAAGGCACAATTTATGCTCGTGTGCCTACTTTCTATGCATTGTGCCGCCATACTGTGTGACTTACGGTCCCATATGAGTTATCTTCCTAGATAATGGGATTTGAAACTGCGAGTTTGATTGGAAAACTAGTTTTGGGTACTAGGTTTTGTTTTTTAGGTGAAAAGGTCTCAGGTGTGGACATGATGCTATGAATAGTCAATGTAGTGTGAAAAGGTGGGTTCTTGGATAATGTGTCGTTTTTCGAATGGACTTAGCTGTGATGTTTCTAGATCTCGTTTGTTTTGTTGTTTACTCAAGTCTCTATAAACGTAGATAATGTTATTTAAAATTTAAGTAGGTATATCAATCTTATGTTATGTACGTTAGACAATTATTGGTACAATTTTAACGCTTGAACTTTCGCTAAATTATTGTCTGTTTCTGGATTTCAAAATACTTTTTAGTGCCTACTAGGTACCTATCCCCTATAAAATTTAACTAGATCTCTGCGACAGTGACATCGACATAGAAGATTGAAATTTTTAGAGTTGAGATTGTGGTGGAAAAAATCGATTTCAAACAATGTTGTAATGAAATCGAATGAGTAGTTGAAGGTGAAAAATTTGATTTTATTTTCCTACTATTATTTAAGATCAAGTATGTTCACATGTAAATAATGTTATGATATTAATTAAACACTCATAACAATGTAACGATAGTATTTATCGACGTTTTTCACTATTATCGATGCTAATGTAACATATAATTGGGTTTAATTTAATTACACATGTAAAAAATGTTATGATATTAAAATATACAATAGATAAAACTCTATCTAAAACTCTGTGTTCTCGATCATTCGTCGCCCGTCACTAATCGGAATGCTCATACAGTATGACATTGACAGGTACTGTCTGTACTATTAAAAAATTCAGGACTTCATAGGCGTGATTTTTTGACAGATGTCGCAGAGATCAAGTTAAATTTTATAGAGTATAGTATAGAATCAACTATAATAAACTAGTTACATGATAAGTTACATCTGATTATTTAATTACTATACACTATACACCAAGCTGATTATTTGCTTGTTACTCGCAGTTGGGATTAATAACAACACATGTCCACAAAATGTATGGAGGCTTCCATACATTTTGTGGACATGTCCTTTCGATTTTATTTCTAGATCCTATGTGGTAATGTAGAGTGCAACTAATTTCGCAAAAAACTTTAAGCTACGTGAAAAGAGGCCCAATTATGAAGGCGCCATTGTAATTATAATAGCTAATTAGCATAATTCTGTTTCTTTTTCACTTTAAGCCTTTTGATAGAGAGAACACTTTTTACGTTGCTATTAAATTTGCGATGGCGCCTTCATAATGGGGGTTAATGTGTTGTTATTAATAATAATCAAAAATTCTAACCACAACACTCGTTACATTTTGAGAAACTTCATATTTTTTTGAGTCTATTACATCAGTTAAAAATATAAAAGAGCCCTCCGATTAATTTAAAATTAATTTTGAATTTATGACGATAAATAAATATATTTTTTTCAATAGGTAGTTTATCTCTATTAACCCTGATTAAGTAACCTTAAAATTGTTAAATAAAAGCATTTTACCAATGAGACACACTGTTTAAGTATTTTTTGTCAAATTGTACCTACTAACTGGTCACA
This sequence comes from Hypomecis punctinalis, assembly GCA_949316475.1. NCBI lineage: Eukaryota > Metazoa > Arthropoda > Insecta > Lepidoptera > Geometridae > Hypomecis > Hypomecis punctinalis. Next base: position 4,558,517 of record OX438808.1, read on the forward strand.
CTGGTAGGTTATAATTTTTAATTTTGGCAAATTAAGAGATGTATGTGGAAGACTCAGCTACAAATGGAAGTAAAATAGCGATAGAAGCACTTTATTATTGCTAAACTAGTAAAAGAAAAAAGCTGTACTGTTATTTTTCATACAATTTACTTTTCACATTTAGAAAAAATGGAGGGGTGGAAAAATCTAAATTAAATATTTAAAAGACTATTAAACAAGCTTTAAAATGATGTATATATCATCTTGGTTCGATTTTTCTCTGAATAATATACCACTTGTGGACGTCACCTTTTCATCATTATTATCATTTTATCACCATGTATGCAATCAACATCAAATTTATAAAAAAAATGTTTTTAAAACCCTTGATGATTTACGTGAGCTCGTAAAACGCACCTTCCATTAATACCTTACGGATAAGAGCGTGTATTATGAATATTTTATTAGATAATAAAATAAATTTCGCGTTTCGTCGCGATTCGTGTTTTATTTCTATGATAAGGTCCCTAATGATGGGGCCTAAAAGTATTTTCCCGAAGATTTAGTTTATGATGTGCCGACCTTAATAAAATAGCTGAATTTTACGATCATTGTTCTTAGGGGTGGTGAGAAGGAAAATGGCAACGACTTTATACTCTAGACTCGCTTGTCTTAAAAAATACATATGATTACTTATCTTAATAATCATTACTGAAAAAAAATTAGGGTACGGGTAATAAAATCACTGTAGAGCTGATGGATCTTTGGAGGTTGCCTGGAAGAAATCGTTGCAGGTGATAAGGCCGCCCATTGTTCTACCGGACTGTTTTTAGTTTAGTTTAAGTTTTTTCATGTACATTCAGTGCAATAATAAAGATTGTACTGTCTTTGCATGAGTGACCTTTCCAACTAAACGCTACCGTGGCTCGGATGACAAATTAAGAATGTTTTTTTTTATTAGGCCTTTACTAAACCGTCACAGACGCTTTTAAACTTAATAACTGTGATACAAGCATTTTTTGCATATCAGTATAAGAAATTAACAGAAAATTATTAGTTAGTAAGGCATTATTCACGTGGTTATTTTAATGCGAACAGTTTATTTTAAAATATATTGCACAGTTAGTGTATCGTGTACGGCTTAAATATTGTTTATTTACGTGATTGAAAATGATACTGTAGTCAGATATTACTAAGTCATTAATATAGATAATTTCAGGTGACGACCACACGACCAAAATGTGTGCTATTTCATCAACTAGGAAACATAGCTGACGATTGGTTCAATCAGCTTTTTTGAGACTTCAGCTATCAGCATTATTATGAGCAGAAATTGTGCTAATGTGTTAACTGAAGATGTTTACGTCATATCAGAAGTCTAAATTGTGGAACGCGTTGTAAAGTGGTAAGAAGGAAAATTCCTAAGCTGTTTTTGCGCTAAGGATATTGTCCCTTGTCAAAATACTTGCTGTAATAATTTCCGATAAGAGCTCGGTGATAAAACTATGAGTTTATTTTACAGTCTTATTTTGTTTCGTAAACAAAATAAAACAAGAGATAACTTTCTTTTGGTCTGGTTTCTTACAATTTTCGCTATCGTACAAGATTGTACCTAAAGGAAGATACATAGGATAAAATGTATCCAACGTTTATACCAGTACGTATAAAAAAATAATTTACTAAAAGTGCATGTATTTTTGGTGAACTTTTCCCATGATATCTCAGCCAAGTTTCTAGGACAGGTTTGATTAAAAAGGCAAGGGTGAAGCTTTGTCTGGTGCCATCAGTGGTGGTAGACTTTTAATCTCGGAGTTGTGTTGTGGTGCAACACGGCCATGGTAAAAGCAGTATGAGATATCTATAAATAGCAATTTTTATTGTAATGTTCTCCATATTTGTATACATCATTTTATCATTGTACATAATCAAAGATGACTTCTTGTAACTTAAAGAGAAATGAACGATTGAAGCATTGCACTTGGCATTATACTTATTTTCTAAAGATTGTCATTATTATACGTCGCATTAAACAAAACTAGTACAAAAATTGTAAGCACTTGACAGGTTTTGATCCAAAATAATCAAGATTATTTTAATTATGTCACTTTTCATACAAAAAGCGTGTTAAATTAGAATTGTATTTGTTTCAGGGATATGATGTCATTAACAATATGTTAATGTCTATGGTATCATATTCCTGAAAATTATAGCTATATGTAGATTACCTCTCGCCTTGTATCAGAGACTAAAATATCATCATCTTTGACAACTAATTGGAAGCTTCTGTTAACTTCGACAGTCCGCGCTTCAGTTTGTGAATTTGTGTTTTAAAGTATTTACGAGTAGCGTTTTGATTCAAACATTCAGAGCATTGGGATCTCATTTTTCTTCTTCTTTTGTTCTTGGAAAGAATAGCCATAGGGCATCCACTGCTGGACATATGCCTCCCCTAACGATCTCCGATAAGATCGGTTGGTAGCGGCTTGCATCCAACGCGATTCTGCGGTCTTGATGAGATCATCCTTGACCAGTCCACCTTGTGGGTGGATGTCCTACGCTGCGCTTGCCGGTACATGGTCTCCACTCGCGAACTTTACGACCCCATCGGTCATCAGTCCTCTGTCTACTGCCATTTCAACTTGCCAATCCGCTGGGCTATGTCGGTAACTGTGGTTCTTATACGGATCTCATCTTTGAAACGATGGAAAAGAATCGCTTACGTCACTAACCCGTTCACGCTAATAGATCTTCAATAATAACACAAGATCTTCAATACTTGCTCCTGCACTTGCTTAATCTTATGACCATTTACGCATACATATAGATTCAAAAATACAGCCCCGGGGTTATACCCATACTGCGATAGTGTTGTGTTGCACAAACTACAGAATAATTTGCAGGACGCGAAGTTTGAAGTTCGCGAGAGCACTAGCTGTGATGACACTGTGACCAGAACTAGGCCAGACGGGATCAGGCAGAGGCTCTTTGAAGTTTTAAAAGAACAGTGTTTTTGTGTGTATTTTTTATTATAACATCGTTTTTGACCTATCGGTGGCTCTGATTACTTATAGTTTCTATAGTTTTGATCATTAAATTATTTATGTGTTGAGAATTCGTGTTATGATGGTATGTTTCTTCTTAATTTCTTATTACTGAGCACGATAATATTAAGATTTTCCAGCCAACTGCACGCTACAGAAGCAGATACACTCTACAGTATCACACCGCTGCACTACTGCGTGCACACATCGATAAAAATTTTGAACTTCGAACGCTCTAGGAAAGTATACGAAACTTTGACAGTGACAGCTCGAAACCATTCGCCATATTTGTTTTGATAGTTTTACTTTTAACTATCTTCTTCTTCTTCTTCTTAGTTTTGGTGTCGCATTATTGTGCATTTGCCAGTGTCAAGTATTAAGTTTTAATAATTTTTGATAATATTTTATTAAAATAGTCACTGTCGTAGTCTTGTCATAGTCCAATAAAGTCGCAGTCAAGTCCAATCATAGTCCAAGTTATACCTCAGTAAAGCAGTGGAGACTTTACTAGAGGCGTCTATGGAGTTTTGGTAACAACACGGAACAACATGATATGTCACATTATATCACTTGCCTACACTCATGCACGTAAATCAGCTCATAATCAACGAAATACCACCATTTTTCACTAATTATCACTGATAAAAACACAAGTTTAACAAAATAATACAATGAGACGACATTATTTTTCTGCGTTCCCGCCGAAACTCCTTTTAATTATCGTTCATTTCACGATTTTCCCGTTTGTAGTCTATGGTTTATTTTAAAATTGCCATGTCCAGTATTAAAGTTTTGCGTGAAATGAATAATTTTAAATACATTTCGCGAAAAAAGTCATCCGTAAAGATAAGTATACGTCCTAGGCGTTATCAATGTGTGGTCTGCTACAGCAAACTCCGAGCTACTTGTCGACCGACGACTCGGCTGCTTATAGTCGGCAGCGGAATCGTATCTCAAAAAGTTGTTGACCGACGAACCAACCGGAAGAGGTATTCAATTATTAACGACGCGTATATATTTTTAGGGTTCCGTACCTCAAAAGGAAAAAACGGAACCCTTATAAGATCACTTTGTTGTCCGTCTGTCCGTCTGTGTGTATGTCAAGACTCTTTATCTCGGGAACGCGTAAAGATATCGAGTTGAAATTTAAACTGTATACGTCTATCTATGGTCTCTTGCAGTTGTGTAAAAGGAAAGCTTCTCAGTTACCGTATAAAAAGGTAGAGCCGTTTATGTCGTAAAAAACGCATATTTCAACGCTTACAAAAATCAAAACCTACCGGGTACTTCCCGTTGACATAGAACTATGAAATTTGGCGAGAAGCATTGTCTTAGAGTACACGTGAACAAGATGACATATAGGAATAAATCTGAAAACTGTACATTTTTATTTAAATCACAAAAAATAGGGCCTCAAAATTCACAAAATATGGGTTCAAATTTCAAAGTGAGTAAATCGTATCATGTAAGGTATCATATAAAATAACTTCATTAGCACATGCTAAAACAGGTTTTTAATTATTTTAACAATATGTTTGTACGGAACCCTCGATGTGCGAGCCTGACTCGCACTTGTCCTGTTTTTTTATGTAATGACCACGCATAACTTTTTTCATAGTAGTCCATTATCATCAGCTTATTTCAGCCCACTGCAGGGCATAAGCCTCCTCCCCTTACGCCAACTACTCTTACATAGTAGTCCGATTTTAGTAATCATGTTTTTAATGGAAAGAGTCTACTTCTACTTCGAAATTGGTCCCATTTGATTTTTTTCGTAATCGGCTGAGCCATTTTTGATAAATCAAAAATAATGTGAAAAATGCTACATCGATCTGTGCGAAACATTTGCGAATTCTGTACACGGGTGAAGTCAGTCATGCTATTTTTTGCAAAAATAATTATATTATCATCATCACAGCCTTCTTTATCCCACTGCTGGATCTGTACCTCTTTATTATAGTACAATTATAATTTAACCTCAGTTTTCTGCTAATCGTGTCCAATTTACACCCGATATTGATAATATCTTTGACTGATCTTACTTTGTTCGCCAGGACGACCCGCATTTCTTATAATTGTATAATATATTCTCAAAATGTCAAAGGTTGCATAGATATGAGCTTATGAAACGTCAACTCACCCACCCAATCCAGAGACTCAATGAAATACCAGTTAATCTCAGCTCCACAACAAAGGTATCAATTTCTCAGGAAAATCGACGTAACTTCGAAACAGAAAGCTCCTCACAGCCAGGTAGGTATCTTGATTCTGTTAAGATTGTAAATCACACTCTGCCCTCAAGTGGAAACTTGTAACTTTGTAACAAAGTTATTAGACTAAGTCTCACTAAGTTTCGTGGGCGTAGCGAGGAAATTTTATCAAAGGGGTCGACGTTACCAGCTTAAAATTGTACTGGGCTAGCTTCGTGGTGATGACAAGATTATACCACTTTAATTATAAAGATGTCAAAATAGAAATTCGTCCGTCTTAACTGATAATCATCATCCGCGTCTGCCTCTACTCCACTGCAAGTTGTAGGCTTCTCTCAGAATGCCATCTGCTTCGATCCTGCGGCAGTCTAGTTCAAGTTCGATTCACGCTTTTAAAAATATCGTCAACTCATATTGCTGCCGGACAGCGCTTAATCCGTCTACCTCGCCTCGCCTAATAAATATTTTCAATATTGGTACATCATTAATAATATCTTAACTGTCAGCATTCTTTCTCTTAACAGTTGAATAAATAAAAAAATAAATATTAGAGGGCATCTTACACATGTTCTCTAACCCCAAACTAAGCAAAGCTTGTAATATGGCTGTCAGAGACTGATATAATACTACATATACATATTTTTAAATACATACTTATGTAGATAATACCTAAACACCCAGACACAGAGCAAACACCTATGTTCATCACACAAATATTTGCCCTGGGTGAGAATCGAACCCACGCCTCTTAGACCCAGGAGTCAGGGTCACTAACCACTGAGCCACCGAGGCAGTCAAAATAAAGTCCACTTTTGAGGTAATAAATCCATCGTAATTTTTTGCAAAAAATTGCAACACCGACTTCCACCGTGTACAGAATTCGAATAGTTTTCACGAATTGATTTGACATCCATGTACGAGTACAATATTGTTTATTTGTCAAAAACCGCCGCCGAATTCAATACAATTTAAAAGAGACTACCTCGGGTGTATATCCTTTAGAACTAAATCAGATTTTTTAAAATCGGTTGACAATTGACGACTATATCAATGATAATACACAAAAAAAATACACACAGACGAACATAATACCTTCTCTTTTTTGTAAGTCGGTAAAAAAGTCACAACAATATGCACAGAGGGCAGGATACACACATTAGATTTTTTTATAAACATTGTCCAGACGACAAAACTGAACTGCTGAGAAGTAGCTATTGCAGATAATTCGAATTGGAATTTCCAAAGAAGCCAATTATTATCGTCGCTCCACTTTTGTAGAGCCAGGACGTAATGGTCATCGTCATCAAAATTTCGTTCATCACGTCCATTCTTCTGGACATGGTTTTTAGGGTTCCGTACCTCAAAAGGAAAAAACGGAACCCTTATAGGATCACTTTGTTGTCCGTCTGTCCGTCTGTCCGTCCGTCTGTCCGTCTGTCCGTCTGTCCGTCTGTGTGTATGACAAGACTCTTTATCTTGGGAACGCGTAAAAATATCGAGTTAAAATTTAAACTGTATACGTATATCGATGAATTCTTGCAGTTGTGTTAAAAAAAAACTTCTCAGTTATCGTTTAAAAAAGTTAGAGCCGTTTATGTCGTAAAAAACCGCATATTTCGCACTCACAAAAATCAAAACCTACAGGGTACTTCCCGTTGACATAGAACTATGAAATTTGGCGAGAAGCATCGTCTAAGAGTACACATATAGGAATAAATCTGAAAACTGAACATTTTTACTTAAATTACAAAAAATAGGGCGTCGAAATTAACAAAATATAAAAAAGTGAGTAAATTGTATCATGTAAGGTATCATATAAAAGAACTTCATTAGCACATACTAAAACAGGTTTTTAATTATTTTAACATTTTCAGTAATTTTCAATGTATGACTAGAAAAGTGAAAAAAAAACTTTTTTGTCGATGGTTATAGTATAGAGAATTTAACAACTTACTTCTCAATTTTGTGAAATTTTCTGAATTTGTACGGAACCCTCGGTGTGCGAGCCTGACTCGCACTTGTCCGGTTTTTTCTTTTTAGAGTCATCTAACATTCTGAAATATTACGCATTTTGCCTATCTACTATCGTACCGTAGCGCTCACAACATAATTTGACTAGGTGTTCGTTAGCAATAATTCAGCGGTCAGTCTTTGCATGTGTGACCGCGAGAGGCATTTACAACTGAGCACTTCTATAGCTCGGATGACACGCTAAATTGTATGCCCCGGTTGTTTTAACCATGTCAGAGGCCTTCAGGCTTAAAAACGATCACCAGGGCCACCCGGCCTATACAAACTTAGAACTTTATACCACCAGCCCTCTCCTAGATACGTCCACGTTTAGTTAGACGAAGTTTGAATGCTTGCTTCGTTGGATTAATTAAAGGCCTCCATAACAGCGATTTTCTTGCGTATGCTTTAGAACGGCCGCGTATGCGATTAAACGTATAACTTAGTGGTTGGAATTAGGTGTTTCGAAATTGCTTCGGATTGGGATTAAATTTTATTGGACTAATAGTACAATTTAGTCGTTTGAGCCAAATTAAATACAATTTAGTTGTTTCGTTCATGTCTATGTATCTGTTTGTAGGCATATCTATTTTGTTTCATGCTAGCTTTTGCCCGCGTGGTATTTTGACTTTTGTTCTATCCCACAGGGATCTTTTATTTTTTCGGGATAAAAAATAGTCTATGTCACTTCCCGGTCTTTGAACTATATTCATTTCAAAAATCAAGTCAATCCATTGCTCCATTGCTGCGTGAGAGAGGAACAAACCAACACACTTTTCGAATTTATAATATTAGTATGATAAACACAATCATCGCGAAAATGTTGATTGAAAGTTTTATATATTTTGTAACTTACGCTTTACAATCGCGCTCAATTTTGAATGTCTGTAATCTTATCCTTATAATTATTGTGGCATCGTATTTCCAGAACAAATCGGTTGATAACTATGAACAATCCGATTTACAATAAAGTTTTTCTACAGCTTACGAGGGTGTCTTCAAATCCGGAGTAAATAGGTACGAGTATCTTCTAGGTAAGCGTGCTACACCTTAGACCGCACATCTGCTCAACATCAGGCAGTGAGTAGTCAAACGAGAACCTATTCGAAATAAAAAAAAAGCTATCGGGCCGCTGACAATCGCGAGTGTCCGTATCGGATATTTCATTGTTATAATGGATTTAGGTACAACAAGTTGAATTCTCGTAGTGGTGTTATGCCATCTAACCCACCAGGAACCATTTGGGAAGAACGTATGGCATGTAATGTTACTTCGTCATCGACGACGAGTCTCACGCGATATTCAATGAAATTAAACCTATCGATTTTATTGACTGTGAAATATTTTTAAGCAGCTGATTTGATCTATATATCACCATCAAAAGATCACTGGACCTATAATATGGAGTCGACCTATGATTTTTTTCATTCTATACTAAATATTTTTTTTGGGACATCTTACACACGTCCTCTGACCCCAAACTAAGCAACGCTTGTAATATGGCTGCCAAAGACTGACATCATACATATACATATTATTAAATACATACTTAAATAGATAGTAACTAAATAACACCCAGACACAGCGCAAACACTTATGTTCATCACATAAATATTTGCCCTGGGTGGGGATCGAACCCACGCCTCTTTGACTCGGAAGTTAGGGTCACTAACCACTGAGCCACTTCAAAGTCAAATTTTATAGTCAAATATTTGTTGAATGATACTATTTTGATAAATACGGAAAGAAAAAATATATCCACCTGCTATAAAAACACGTTTCTTCTACGAGTACAACACAGCATCTTAGTCTCTTCTTACTCTAATGCTCCCATAAGATCTCGCTTCTCGCGTCCCGTCGTAAGCTGTCCTTGACATTTCCTACCAAGCCGACCGGCGACCCCATTGAATTTAATATTCTAAATCTCATCTGTGCGTGCCGTAAAACAAAAATAAAGATAACTGAAAGTGGAAATTCAAGAAAACAGTGATAAAAATTCAACTCGTAAAATGAATAGAGCGGCGGGCTTTATGATATCGTAAAGCTGAGGGACTCGTGACCACTTGGCATTATTATAAACACAACTTCTTTTGTCGTTTGAGACTTGCATTAATCATATTTGTGTCACGATGCCGGAAGTTTTTGGAGATGAAATTAAAATGTAAATTATGAATTTTCCTCGGCACAAAATAGCTTTATATTTTAATAGGGAAATGGACAGAGAAGAGAGAATATAGAGTGTGCACAAATTGAGAGAATTCGACAGTTGTGTGTTGCCAGTGATGACATTTGGCCAAGCAAAAACTAAAACACTGGCTTATCGAATAGACATTCTACAATTGAAATTTTCCAATTGACTTTGTTAATTTTTATGCTTTTGTTTGAACAACTTATTATTTATATTGCTATGGTTACATATTTAGTTTAATAGATTTTCTTCTGTTATCTCACTATTATTTACTATAAATTATTTCATCCACGTTTTTTGTGATGTATTTTAGTTTTTTGAATTTAATTGCATATTTGGATGTTTTTTCCATAATTAATGTAATGTTTGACGTGTAACATATATCTGTTATTGAATAAAAATCTGAATCTAGATCGGAAACGTGGTCTTTTACTGTGGCCCTTATGAATAAGCTCAAGGTAGCCCAACACGCTATGGAGAAGGCTATGCTTGGAGTCTCGCTGCGAGATTGAATCGGGAATGAGAAGATTCACAGACGAACCAAAGTTACCGGCATAGCTCAGCGGATTAGTATGTTGAAATGGTAGTTGGCAGGGCACATAGTTCGGATAACTGATGGCTGATGGGACAGTAAAGTTCTCAAATGAAGACCACACACTGGCAAGCACAGCGTAGGGTAGTCCACCGACCAGGTGGACCAACGATATAATTAAGACTGCAGGAATGCGCTGGATCGCAGACCGCTTCAAACCGGACTTATTGGAAATCCATAGGGAAGGCTTATATCCAGGAGTGGACGTCCTATATCTGATAAAGATGCTGATAAATTGTGAACTTTAGTAATGTTAAAATGACAGAAGAGATTCTAGGTTGAGATACTCTTGCCTATCTGAGATATCCTACTAATATTATAAACGCGAAAGTTTGTGAGGATGGATGGATGGATGGATGGATGGATGGATGTATGAATGTTTGTTACTCTTTCACGCAAAAACTACTGAACGGATTGAGATGAAACTTTGCAATAATATAGCTTATATATCAGAATAATACATAGCCTATAAATTATAATGATATATTGCGTATGCGGGCGAAGCCGCGGGTAAAAACTAGTTTAATTATAAACACATGTTTGCGAGGTCCTTTTATTACGCGATTGGTCAAAAAATTATGACGCGTTTATTAAAATTTTAAATTAGAATGTAAGTTATTTTGCGTATTATTTATTGTTTTTCTTTGAGTTGACACAGCGGATAAAACCCACAAAACTACTATTTTCGTTTTTTTTGCATATGAAAATTTTCGAAATGAGTTGCTGTTGTCCAGCCAAAGCCACGACTTCATTCGAATACATATCTGCCTAGTTCGTTTCTTAGAAAAAAAACGTTAACTTTATTTTATTCTGTAGTAAGACTAGTCATTAATGTAAGTCTTTAACAAAATAAATATCTCCAAGTAAACACTTATACTAGAAATTACTTCAGATAATTTGATTCTGAACTGAGTATTTTATGTTTACGTATCGATTTCGTCTGAAGCACAGAATTATACGCACTAGACGTATTTTATTAGACGTACTAGAATTCAAAGGTACAAGAGTCAATTTGGTTAATATAGCAATTGAGAGTACTTACAAGTTGCTGTATAATTTTGGAGTACCTTTTGAATTTATTCATGCTAATTCTATAGAAATAATTGAATATAGAATTTATGCCTGTGGAATTTATAACAGTAAATAAGTTGCTCGTTCTTTCTGTACATGTAATTAAGTCGCGTATTCAGGGCTCAGAGCAAATAAAAAAACCAAGAGAGAATGTTGTGAACAAACAAGTGAGGCCGACCAAAACTACGCCTCGCCGTGTAAAGACTATCACACACAACATCAACGTACAAGGAAACTACGCCTTGGCTTGTCAGTCGAACTATGGCGGCGCAGCAGTGACGCACTCACACATGTATAAAAAACCGGCTATACTTGACTGTTCAACGACGTTCCCTCTTGATTTTTTTATTTGCTCTGAGATTCAGGGATCATGATATATATGGTATATATGGGTATTCCTTTGATCCTTGACTTGGATCCTGACCTGATTGATATCCTTGCACATTATCAAGTTGAAATGGCTGTAGGCGGGGCATGTTGTTCGGAAAGCAAAAGGCTCATATGGCTGAAAAGTTTTCAAATCAATGGTACAGCAAGTGCGGCATTATATGATTACATTCATCGATTACAAGATGAAATGACGATCTAATCAACACTAGAAGATCGCACTGAAAGCAAACCACATCCAATTAGCTTTTTTTAGAAATTCATAAAGAAGTCTAGTCTAGTCGCAGTAGACGTCTTGCAGCTAATATGGTGATGATGATTTGAGAGCTGAAGATGAGAATTGTAGTAAGTAACAAAATGTATGCGTAGTACTTACGCGTACCTATGTATACCTATGTGTGTCTGTGTTTGTATTACAGATCTAATATCAGTGAGTCTATTTTACGTCAGAAAGGAGTTGAAATCGCGTAAGTACCTTGTATAAATTAGAGTCATAACTACACTTGACGTACCTAAGTTAATATTGTGTACCTTTAAGGTAGGTTCAGAATTGTAATAAGAATATTAACTGTCGTCAATCAAAATCTAAATCTAGCATCAAAGTCTCACCTAGATCTAAAGGTTACAATTCTCATCAAAAGTAATACGGACAGAAACAGAAATGTAAACACAATATCTGAGACAAGATTGCCAAATATTAAAGAAAACAAGCAAAACGAATACCAAGGTAATATTGGGAGTATCGGAGGCAAACATCGCCGAATCTGTTTAAACAAAGGCTCCGGGACTCAATAATATGTAGATCGTAGGAACGAATTTAAATAGAGAAGTATGTACTATTCCTATTTTGGCGAGCGTAAACAAATTCAATATGCATTTATTCGAAACTCGGTTCGGTCCATTTGAATAACTTTAGAGGATTTTGTGACTGCTCCGTACCTTTTCCTGGAATTCGGACCTATGTCGCGGTTGACTTTCCAGGTTCTGTTAAAGCCCTTTTGTGTTTGGCGAGTTACGTAAGGCTGTAGTCAGCTCTGTTAGGTAACGTAAGTAAGTTTGTTGTATCGAGCAGCTGCTATTTTATAAGGCTGAATTGTATTGGTCCTGGTTTGATAGGTACAAAGGTAGACTTTAGTAGACTCTTACCAATATACTAAAGTCTACCTTTGTACCTATCAAACAAGGTCCAATACAATTCAACCTTATAAAATAGCAGCCGCTCGATGTAATCATCGATCGATAACTTCAATAAGTTATTGCTAAGTTCGTGTTGACCAAATAGCTGGCTCTAGGGTTTTTAAGCTGTTTGATGCACTGCTAAACAGTTTAAATTGGCAGTGCGTTACAATTTAGCGAATGCTGTGCAAAGTAACGCTTAGTTGTAAATGCTACCCACATTCATCAGAAGCTCTGAATAATCGTATCATATCACGAGTGAAGGTCACAGCTTTATTGGGATGCACAACGATTATGAACTCTGTTTACGAAAACTATAGCGTGGCTTGTGCACATTTTAATTAAGGTATAGCACAAGTGATACGTTTAATTTTAGTTGATAACTGCTACTATAGTTTCTATCGAATTTGGCGGTTTTTGTTCAAAATTGGAGTACTATACATTTGCTGCAAGCTTGCTGCTTTATTGTGCAGCCTGGTTTAAGTGTTTTGATTGTGCGTCGCTGTCATATCATTAAAGGACACGTTCACAAAATGTATGGAGGCTGGTATAAATAATCAAAAAATCTAACCACTGCACTCGTTAGATCTAGAAAAACTACATATTTTCATACATCAGTTAAAAACAAAAAAGAGCCCTTCGATTTTTTAAAATTAATTTTGATTATTTTAGTTTAATTCATAAATTTGTCAGAATTTGTAGATTATTTCTGGCAACTCTGATCAAGTAGCCTTTAAATGATTATTAGAAATCATTTTTACCGATTGGGCACACTTTGTATGCATTTTCTAGACAAATTTTTAAATTATAAGAATCTCAGTTAGTCACACTAGTTGATGATATTACACAAAAAAAGATATTAATGTGGAAGGTTCAGGTAAAAATGCAAGTAAAAGAACGATAGAAGCACTTTATTATTGCTAAACTAGAAAAATTAGAAAGCTGTATTTCTGTTACAATATATTTTTAACATGTAAAAAAAAATGAAGTGATGAAAAAATATAAATTAAATATTTTTGTGAAGCCCATAAAGCAAACTTTCAAACGACACATATATATATATCGTCTTGGTTAGATTTTTCTTTGAATGTTATACCACTTGTGGATGTCTCCTTTGACACGAAAACTCCACATTCATTAGGAAGCGGAAAGGTCTTCTGTATTAGTGCTATTTTATTTCTTCCCTGGCCACGACAGTATATTACCCACTAACGGCACGCCACTAATTGCTGCACCACTAGCGCGGTGAAAACATCGCGAAGATTAAACCGAGACGCCTGCTGATTGCTTCCGAGATCGCTGATTGGAAGGTCGGGATTTATCTGTTTTAGCTCAATCTTTTGTTTTGCTTCACCTATAAAATGTTCTGCTAGCCATTGTCACGAAAAAAAGGTTTGTGATACAATTTACACTGAGATAAAAAGATGACTGCCTCGGTGGCTCAGTGGTTAGTGACCCTCACTTCTGGATCAAAGAGAAATAGATGTGGATGTGTGTTTGATTCCCACCCAAGGCAAGCATTTTATGTGATGAATAGAAAACACCTATGTTTTCTGTGTGTCTGGGTATTATTTAGGTACTATCTATATAAGTGTGTATATAAAATATGTAATATGTAGTATATCAGTCTCTGGCAGCCATATCACAAATTTGTTTAATTTGAGGTTAGAGACCGTGTGTAATCCCTAATATTTATTTATTTATTTGTTAAACATAAAAATACACTGATTCTCATAAAACTAAATTAATTCACAATTTTCAATCACTATGTATATTGGGCCACAAAAACATTAAAGTTGGTATGATGATGATAACTAAAGTTGTAAGTGTATGACATTAATAATTTTAATAGTCTTATTAGTCTCATTGAAATAATTTCAAATAGTAAATCCTATGCACTGTAATATCGTGCAATTGCAGTAGCTTTTTGTACAATTTTGTGGAATTATAGACTTAATAGACAGTACCTATGTAACAAAAAATAAACCACTGACGTCGTTAAACAAAAATCCTTTTCAGTACAAAAAGCGTCCATTGTCAGAGCTACACGTAGTTTTAGACAGTTTTCCACAACTTAACAATGGCGGTGTTGATTACACAAAGCCGAAAGTACCGAAACAAGCAGCAGTTTCGTTTGCGGAGCTGAAGTTGACGACAGTTGATGCAACTTTTTGGTCTGACCGCTTGGTGTGGAAATGCATGGCTAAAATGCAAATCCTGTAAAGTAGCTATACGTTGAACTGGTAGCTGATGAATTTGTTCTCAAATAGAAATTACGAACTGGTAAGTGCACTGAAGAACGTAGAGACGTTCACGTCTAAGGTGGATAAACGCTTTGTTTTTGTATTGTTATGCCAGGTATCTTCTACGTAAGCGTTACCTACTACATGTTACAGCGCAACTTTCATAAAATCAATAATTATTCAAATATATATTATTAGAAGACCAACCGATGAGAAAGTATATAAGCCGGTGCAAGCGTGCCGATCGGCCATTCCTTCTCGAACCTTTGCGCGGAGCGGACCTCTTGTCAGTTTACATTCAAATAGATTATTTTTCTGTTGTAGTTTTGATTGTCGGTACTCTTGATCTTGTGTGTTAACTTATAAAATTGTAATAATTAAATAAGTTTAGATTATGCCACGTGTATTTTTTAGTTAAACCTGCTTCTGATAGCTAATAATATATTTTCAAGGACCCTTTGGATGCAAACCTCTATTAGCCGATTACCAACCAGTCTACCAACACCAAACTTAAAAAAGCTATTTATCCTCAAAGGTTTACATAGAGAGCTAAAAGTATCATCAAAAGAGCTATTCTAGAACAAATCTCCAGAAGAGCCAATTTCCAAAATGGGATTTTTCTCTCCAGTCCAAGACAAACTCCCGGTAACTAATTGTGCCAACATTTGCTTCCGTAATCACGTACAATGGACGGAAGGCTATAAATAAGAGGGTACCGGCACGTTAATGGTGTCTACACAGTATCCAGTCTTCATACAAACGGCCGGAATGGGAATCATACTTACGCGCTTCGGAGTTCGGTACACACTCGGACATAACAGTCGCAGGGGCATGCCGTAGTTACGACTAGTGGTTTGTAAACAGTAAGCGTGCGATAAATCTACCAGGTAGGCAACCCTAGCGCGTGTTACGTACTGCGTGGCGACGCTCGGCTATACCTATTTGAAGGACCGAGGCCGAGTCATAATAGTGCATAGATATCATTATCGTGATCCCGACAACGGCGCAGATTATTGTATAGTTGCTACGTGGAAACTTATATTTAAGTAGAGCAGCCGAAGAGTATCAGGATAACTATTTCATAAGTGGATGTGTTGAATTATAAAGCTTATGAGATGCAATGAGAAAATTATTAACTAAGTTCTTGTATTATAAATATAATGTACATTAATTGACCTGAAGTAAAATATTTAAAAAAAAAAAACAATTAATACGTAACAGTAAACTTTAATCATTGAATTGAGTTCAGACTATTTATATACTTTGTAGTTACTTACTATGAATATTAAAACTTATATTTATCTAAGTAGAGCAACCAAAGAGTGTGTGAGAAAATTAATTTTAAAAGTGGGTGAGTTGAGACGAAATTTACTAGAGATAAAAAATATGCAAGTAACTTAAGCCATAATAATCATTACTAAACTAATCCAAGTTCAACAAATCAGAAAGGTAATATGTGATTGGGTTAAGTAGCGACTGAGTAATTAATTTTAATAGCTACACTGATTTAAAAAGATTACAAACATTTAGTTAGTAAATTATTGTCTCTAGAGCTAATAACTATAAATATTATACTGTCAATTAAGATGGTAAAAGATAGAGGGGGGAAATATAAAATATTAAAAATACCTATTTAGATGAACACAAAAATAAAACAAATAGGAAAATCTTTTATCTTTTCAATTTGTTTATATTCTATCTATCTTATATTATTTCAGTACAAGTTGAAGGTGACGTAAGTACCTATTTAGTAGAATTCTTACTTGTTAGGTGTCTACACATTCTTACTTACATATGAGCTAAAACAGTACTGTACTGTACTGTACTAGCCTTTTTAATAGTCCACTGCAGGACGTAGGGCTACCCACGAAAGGTGATTGGGCCATATCCACCACGCTGGGCCAGTGCGGGTTAGTGGATTCACATACGCCATCGAATTTCTTCTACGGACGTACGCAGGTTGCCTCACGATGTTTTCCTTCACCGAAAAGCTCGTGGTGTAAAATTCCGTACATAAATTTCAACGAACTCATTGGTACGGGACCGGGGATTTGAACCCACGACCTCACGATTGTAAGGCGGGTGTCACTACCTCTTGACCACCACGGCTATTCAATGAGCTGAAACAATATGTTTCAGCAAATCTCTTATAATAATAACTACATTATAGCTACAATAAATTATACATAATGATAATTTCTACCACTAACAGCTCGAAGAGGAAGAATGTGCTACCAAATTGCCCAAGTACATATTGTATAGAAAGAGAAAACGGAACGAGTGAGAAAACGAATAGCAAAGCATTGTTGCGTTATTTTCTCAATAAATCTTGTATTCGATGTTGTCTTTGTAATTGCTTAATTGGGTAATAAGGATAGGAAATAGAGATTGGTGTCATCAATAACGTCAACAATGTCTCCATAAATAAATGTCGGATACAATGAAACTGATGTTAGAACAGGTACCGATAATAAAACAGTGTTGTTTTGCGAAGTGCACGAGTTTTAGGAGGTGTTCGATGTAGAATACATATTTTATGATCATTATGTAAAGGTCCATCTGTACATAGCTGTCCACATGTAGCTACTTATATGTATTTCTCATGTAACAAACTATGTCTCCCACTAGGTAGGTACATTTAATTGTTAAAATTTAATATTTTGAGCAACTCAACTAGAGTTATAGAAAATAGCTCCACAGGTGCTAAAATAATGTAGGTAATAGATGTGAGATATGATAAATTTTACCTTTATTGATGTTTTACCACAATGAGAAGAAAATTCACATGCTTTGGTAATGATGGGACGCGCCCTGGACGTCGGATGAACAGGAGGCGAGTCACAGAGAACGAGAAACGGTGGAACCTTCCTTTCCTACGCTGAATCCAGGCTGGAATAGATTAAATTAGGAATAAGTTTCTTAATTTTAGTATCTTAAGAAAATCAGGAAGAGATATTAGGATGTCAGGAAGCTTTTCAAAGGCAACTTGCACATTATGTATGGTATTTTAAAGTCTGAAGTTTATTAGCAAGAAATCGGCATTTGAAGGATTGAGTTATATACAGTACAAGTTCAATAATCTTTATTGAGAAGAACTGTAAAGAGTAGTAATTTACTAACCGTGTTATTTTGTTCTATAGGTAACAATACCTAATATAATTTTAGCCAATTTTAAGGATTTTTGCCGCTGTCGCCAGGTTAGAAGTTGTCCTGCAAGCTCTGGGATCTTTTATATGGAGCTGAAGACTTTCGGAGGCTGGGAGAATGTCAAAGACTAGAAAGAGTATCCTGAAACAAACATCGAATAATTAGATTTGAATATTTAGGTTACATATGCAAAGAATCGTAGTCCAATTGCAATACTTTACTTACCATTCAACTTTAAATACTGCATATTCGTTTAGCAGTAATCTTGTATTAATATTTATAGGTATTTCGAGCTAATTTATCCGATTATTTTACTAGAATTTAATATTTACACTTCACAATAACAATGATCAAAGCCGGGCCTAAAATCACTATTGCCAGCGCGTGATTTTAAAAAAAGAAACGGTTGTGGTGTAATATTATTGTACGGAAATATTTGTTCAAAGAGAAAAGCGTTAAAACAGTGGCATAAGATTGTATTGTATTGTCATCAGATTAGATGACTATTATTCTAGCTACATTGTGTAAAGAAAATAGTTTAAATCGTATTTGTAGAAATAACAGGGAATCTGTAAAAGTGACGGAATATTTAATTTAATTTTATGGGAGGCAACATTGTGGTAGACTACCAGTGACGTCACTGACATAAAGCGGATGTGCTCCATAGTGCGGGAATTCAAATATTTGCTTTATTAGCGTTAAGATCAAAGTTGAGGGTATGCTGTTTATCAGCGTTAGTTGCAATGGACTCAGAAGTGAGCCTGTTCTTCTTTTATTGGTCTAAAGCTATTTATTTACCTTCCATTATTATAAACAGACAAATCAAGACACCATATCCGCTATTGCTAGTTATGTTGGCGATATTGTTTATCAGTATGTTATTCTATCGTCAAAGTGATTATGATCCTATCAACTATTCTCTAATAGTTGTTAGGATAATATTTAGTAACAATTACAACATGTATTACGTATTATAAGACTTATTAGTAACTAAATAGAACTGAGAAATATCATGACATCAGAATGTCGGCCATTGTTGTTTACATACACTATTTACTTAATAGTGTGATTTCATAATATTATAGATGACTTGAAATGTATCAATAATTGTTCTTATAATTCTAATAAGTAAGAAATGCAGTTTAAGATGGTTTTACGTATAAGAAGTAGTGTAAAATGGAGACTACCGCCGTGCCCGCCATCTTGCTCATTCCCTATTGGTCGTTGTTAATGTTTACATCGAGCGGCGGAGGTAAGGCATGGCGGGAGCTTGTGAAATGAGTATAAAACAGGCTGCTGGCGTGGCGGGACAGTTAAAGTCGGGAATTCGAGGATGCCGTACCTCGGATGGAAATAATACACAGTTTAGTTCGGAGGCCATTTCTCTGATGGATTATCGGGAGTTTTATTTCGCGTTGTCAAATCTTTGTTAGAACTATCGGAAAAGTGAAAATTAGTGACATCGGCTTTGTGATAGTGTAATTCAGTGTGGATCGTTTTATAAAAGTGAAATTATAATGAAATATAGTGCAAATTGAAGGAGAAACTTGCGGATTGATTTTGTTCGATTTGCATAAACGTTTGGTAAGCCAGATTGGCACAGCTAAGTGCAACCTGAAGACGGTTCGATGCAGTGCTGGATTTCGAAGCTAAGGAACGGGCATATTTCCAGCGTGCCGCTGAACTACTTTGGAAGGGAAAGCTAGCCGACTAAGAGGACGAGAGCCATAGGATGGAACATCATCATTTGGTGAGGCAATTCCGATTTATTTGTGGGAGATTGATTTGTAAAAGTATACGACTTTTAAACATTTACAAAATACCTACATTATTCATTTTAAGTCTGGCGTGTATTTAGTTGGACCTTAAAAATACTTGATTTATTTCAAAGAATCTTTTGATTGGATACCCTCAATCTCTTACGCACAATCTTACTTTTTATTTGTATTTTTGATTTGTTATTTGTGTGCTTGCTTGTTCTTACTGTGCCCATTTGCAGGTTTGGACTTTCTAATATGAAATATATTGTGTTTTTCTATACCTAAACGGATTATATTAAGCGCCTTATTTTTAATATTGCGGAGTGTAATATTAATTTGATTACTGCGCTTCGATTATAGCGTATGCCAAAGTTCATCGGAACCTTGAAGATTTATGATTGTACCTACATTTATTTATCTTGATGATATTTGTTTACGTGAAATACACGCATTTGAAATATATGTTTTAATCTTCGAAAAGTCATACGTATTTTTAGCGTACTCGAAGCGTTTAGTGTACTCAAATTTATAGTACCAATATTTGGAGATTTATTAAAGTGTATTAATCTTTAACAGGGATTGTCCCATGTTTACGATCATATTTGTGTAACATGTTTTATATGAATGGTTTTAATGTTCAGAACTAACAACTATACATTGTTATAGTGCATTTTCTAAATATTCTAATATTTAGAGTACTCAAGTTAGTAGTACAGACATAATTACATTATGTAAGGAATCTGAAGGTCCTATCAAAGGATAGTTGATACTTTGGAAATTCACAGGAGTTTTTAGAATTGACTTTGCTTTTACACAGATATTTCATCATTCAATTTTAGCTATTTTACTCACAAGAGTTGAGTGGCGTCAGGGCTGGGGTTTTTAGCTGTAAATGCCTCTAAAAACAGACCATCGATCTGGGGATCAGTAGCCTCTCGACCGTATGGCGGGTGAACCATTCCACATTACAGAGAAGTTCAATTTACTGACCATGAACCAAAGGCTTGAAGCTGTTACTAAAATTAACTTATTAATAAGTAAAGTCTTTCTACAAGCAGATAACTATAAATATGATCACACTTTGACTGTCCTTGATGAGCATTCCGATTCTTAGAGTGGGAGACTCTAAATTGTACTATCGTTTATATTTAACTAAGTTTGGATATTCTTTTGATGTAATTCCTTTAATGTTAAGACGGTTATACCAGAGACGGTTCTCTTAGCTAGCTAAGAAAATATAGGTAGGGTAATAGCCTAGGTAGGTAGGTAACTTCCATAGGGTCTAGGGGATTCTCTTGGTTCCATTCTTTGGGACTTAGGGAAACCCCACAGTTAACTTTTAGATCGGATCCCTCATATATCACCATATGAGGTTAATTTTGGGGGAAATGGAGGAACCTGGGTTCCTCCATTAGGGGCTTCGGACACCGTAACCGAAGATTGGGACAATTTGCAAAAAAGATAGTCTTGCCCCCTTTTGTGAAGACATGACAGACAGACAGCAATGACAAAAGTAGTATAGCCCTTCTGGCTGTTCTCATAACAACAATACGGAGGACTCCTGCCCAAGTCAGGTCAGACGAGGAAGACTATTTGGCGCGGTGGAGGGGCGCCTTAACTATGCCGTGATATCTGTTGTTATTCTATAATATTTATAATATTTTTCCATTTAAAGTTATAATTCCCAAGGATTCTATTAATTTTATTAATCCTGAGGAAAGTGATTTCATAACTGTCTCTTGAACCATTTGAAGCAATGTTTATTCACCATCTTAATATTTGTACTCTATCCCTTAGGAATTTGTATTATGTTCTCTTGATAGCTCTAAGAGATTGTGTTGAACGGGAAATCTTGACTCTTTAGGTTTACGGTCCCCAAGTAGTCAATATGAGTATGAGTTTTATTAAGCGTTAGAAATATTCTAGTTGTAGGTCGTTATGAAGTGAGTATTGGAATTTTAGGTTAGGTTAGGTAGTTTCCAAAATCACCATAATCTGGGTTTTGCGGATCGCAACGTTGGGTTCTCACTAGATGATCATTGGCCATATTTAGTTCATAGTTAGTTCGTGTATAGTGTATTAGTTTAAGGTTTAAATTTAAGTAAGAATAAATTTAGTCAGCGATGTAGGTAGGTCGTGGGTAGACGGTGACATTATTTAAATAGTTTTGGGGTATACATATATAGAGAGACATATATCTTTGGGGATATATTTTTTATATGGGGGGGATTTTTACAATTATGTACTTATACTGTGCGACGAACTGCAAATTTTCGAAAAAAAATAGCTGCTGTATGCATTTTGTTAGTAGTCAATTAAATTTTTGTATCGAGCAGCTGATTTTTTTTCACGATTTTGGAGTTAACCCCATAGTAAAAATAGTTCGAAAAAAACAGGACAAGTGCGAGTCAGGCTCGCACACCGAGGTATCACAAAATTGGGAAGTAAGTTGTTAAAATCTCATAATCGTCAACAATTTTATTTTTTTACACTTTACGCGTCATTGATTCAAAAAAAATATCTAAAATCTGTTTTAGCGTGTGCTAATGAAGATTTATTATTTGATACCTTACATGATACGATTTACTCCGTTGAATTTTGAACCCATATTTTGTTAATATAGGCTCTATTTTATTTTTGATTTAAATAAAAATAAACAGTTTTCAGATTTATTTCTATATGTCTGTACTCTGAGACAATGCTTTTCGCCAAATTTCATAGTTCTATGTCAACGGGAAGTACCCTGTAGGTTTTTATTTTTGTGAGTGTCGAAATATGCTGTTTTATTACGACACAAACGGCTCTAACTTTTTTATACGATAACCGAGAAGTTTTTCTTTTACACAACTGCAAGAAACCATAGATATACTTATACAGTTTAAATTTCAACTCGATATCTTTACGCGTTCCTAAGATAAAGAATCTTGACATACATTCAGACGGACAACAATGTGATCCTATAAGGGTTCCGTTTTTTTCCTTTTGAGGTACGGAAACCCTAAAAATGGTCAAAATCACCACTTTTCCGCTTAGTAAACTTTTTCTAAATACAGCCGCTGCTGGACATAGACCTCTCCATAAGGATCTTCAATAATTCCAGTTGGTAGCGATTTTCAGCATTCCGGTATTCAGCGCGATCCTGCGGACTTCATGATGTCGTCTGAATAACTTTGCACATAAAATAAAGTATAATAAAGGCCGAACCGAATTTCTTGGCAGCTGTGAAATTAGCTACAACCTGCACAAAACCTAATCTTGACTGAGCTCACATGAGATTCTCGAGGATTGTGTTTTGCGCAACGTAACTAAATTCGCCACAGTCGCCAAGAAGTTACGACTGCAATTATTTCCGACTTCACCCGTGTACAGATTCATTACTAGTATAAAACAAAGTCGCTTACCACTGTCCCCATGTTTGCTTATATCTTTAAAACTACGCAACGGATTTTGATGCAGTTTGTTTTAATAGATAGAGTAATTTAAGATAAATGTTTATAGGTATAATACACTTGTGCGAAGCCGGGGCGCATCGCTAGAACGCAAATATTATGCACGAATCGATGTAACATTTTTCACATTATTGTTGATTTATCAAAAATGGCTCAGCCAATTTCAATAAAATTTAGATGGGACCAATTTCAAAGTATAATCTTTCCAATAAAAAAAATAATTATTGAAATCGGTCTACCACGAAATAAGTTATGCGTGGTTATACATAAAAAAATATATATATACGCGTCAAATTGTATACCTCCTCCGGTGGTTCGTCGGTCAAAAATACAACAAAACGCAACCGAAACTCATCTCTAAGTCATAGAAATCCCTGACTGTTGATTGTGGTGGCGTCAAAAACTGCTTTTAGGGGAAAAAAACCTATAAAACCGCGGAAACTATGATGATTTATTTATACAGGTTGGTCTGACCCTGACACGCAAAAAAGGATCGTCCTGTTCCACGGAAGTGCAAAGTTTTTATGTCCAGGGATGTTTACGACAAGTCCCATTTGAATAACATTGAATAAATGTTTAGTTCACACAAACGGAGCTACTTTTATTTTTACTCAGAGAAATAAAATCGAGCCGCACTTTTATGTAATTTTATTTTCGGGTGCGGTATTTGCGGAATCTTAAAATAAGATTGTTTTTACCCTCTAAGGAGGGTAGGCTGTAGGTTTTGAGGGTGTCTATGTGCGACTGTCTGTTGTATTTTGCCACCTGTATGTTTTTTATTTGTTTACAATTGTTTAAATATAAATATTTCATAAAAACTATAAGTGAAAAATATTTCGTAAAAAATATAAAATCCTTTTACCTATGAAAACGTTTTCATAGGTAAAGGGATTTTATATTTTTCATCTTGCTCGTGCAACCCCAAATTAACCCTTCGCGTACAAGGTGACAAAAAGTCCTTCCGCGGACGTTGTGGGGTATACGTTGCCCCACGCTAAATACCTACCTAGTAAGGTGATTATAAAAAATAACAGGCTGAGATGGTTCATATAGATTAACGACACAATTAACTAGTAAATAAAACTTTATAATATAGTAGAATTAAACTTCAATTGTAAAAAAAAAAACTTAAAATTGTACAACTACTACACAAA